>CM051237.1:175207125-176407125 GCA_027917425.1 Gastrophryne carolinensis | reverse complement strand
AGACAGTGCAATGCTAGGATGCTAGCAAGGAGAAAAGTGGCGAGCCTCTCAGCTGGAGCCTCGCAGAATGGTCTCCTCTTGCCCCACATCTATAGTGACAGTGTTTGGCCACCATCTGATGGATGTGTGAATTGGTGATTAAAAAAACAAGACATTGTACCTAAATGCTTGGATCGAGACAGCAGAGATCGATTCATGTATGGAGTGGTACTTATGAGATTACAAAGACCCCATTTGGTATACATTAATTTTGTTAGGTGATTGATTCACTAACTGAATTTTAAAGAGCACTGGGTGTATATAAGCACCATGGGAAGTTTTTGCTGGACTGAATACTAACAGAAATTATCTTTAAGGTATTTTCATCTACTTATTAATATTAGTTTCTTCCAGTTCAGTTTAGGTTATGCCTCTGTGCACTTTACCATAGCTATAGGATCATACAGGACCATAGAAAGCCTGCTACACACTCTAAAGATGCCCCCCCCTCTGACTGGGTGGGTGAGGAGTGAGAGGGCAGGGGGGCCTCCAGAAGCACCACTAAAGTTCGGGTCCCCATTGATTTAATTGTGGTTCTCTTTTTTTAAAGTTCAACCGAACTTTGTTTGCCCAACACTAGACAGGAGGCCCACTTAGTAAGTTCCAAATCAAGTATCTGTTAGGAATTAGTCCTTCAAAACAAAAATAAAAAACAGAAGACCACTTTTATGAATCTAGTAAATAATTAGTTGGAAAAAATGAAGATGAATTATAATTTTATTGTGATTACCTTCAACAGGACTGCTATTTATATATCATTAACACATCAACACATTTTTAGCTAAGCATTTGTCAGGTGAATTATTTTTAATGGCTTATTATTTCAAAGTTGGAGCACTACTTCAGCCAGAAAAACACAGAGTGAAACAAATGAAGAGAATCAGTAGCACCATTGCAGGTAGCTACATGGATTTTTCTGACTTTTCTAAGTACGATCATGGCAAACAGCTATTGGCAAATACAGAAGCAATAACGTCTTTTTTGCTTCATAATAATGACCAACACATGAAAAGAAATTATTACTTAGTTTTTACTATATGGTGTCATTAACATAAGTCCGCATTTTTTGAAAAAATAGGCCTAGGAGATTATAAATGAGAAAACACCCTTATCTGGACTGATAGTACCAAATGTGCTTTATGGAACATTACTCTTAAAAATTATTAATGTTTCAAGAGTCTAATTAGAAAAAATATTTCTTACACTACATGTGAGATAGCTTACTATAGTCATGTAGCATGGTGGAATGTATAATATTAACATGTCTGGAGCTCTCAAGGCTTTTTAATGACCCTCTGAGATTTTGAAGACTAATTGCAATAATGTGGCTTATAAAAATGCTCCCATTGTGCTTATATGTCAAATCCATTCTAGATGCTTCAAACAGAGGCAGCAATGTGAAATCCCCAGTGTGGTTCAAAGCAAATGGATGCTAACCACAATGTTTGGATTTAGCTGAATATGCTGTAATGCATCATGCATGAATTGGTCCATGAAAATAGGTCACTATGTTTTTCCAAATCAAAATTGTATTCTAGTTCAAGTACATTTATGAGCTTCCAAATGTGTTTGGTTATTTATAAATTTGCAAAATAGAATTTTTGACTGATTGTAAAATTCCTGCACCTTACCTGCTCCACTGCAACACACCATCAACTACAGGAGGTTTAAAACAATAGAAATGTACAGTATTGTGAGCAGAATTATCCAATCAAATGTTGGCAAGGCTCTCTAATTGGATTACCTCAATATCTTTGCACAAACCTTAATGTATATATGCACCTAAGTGGGGAGGCATGGCAAGACATGCTTTCATTCAGTACCTCAAATCTGACCTCCCTCTGGCCCATCTTTTCCTGATGCTGATCTAGCTGCTCTTCACTTGGAGACCAGAAACGGCAGCAAAATCTAGCCCACCATTGGGGCTGCTCCAGTAAGAGCACCAACCGTTGATAAATGCCTTAGCGTCTAAGTGAGGAGATACAAAGCCAGAACATTTAAGCCGAAGGCAGTGCTTTATCTATAAATGTGTGCAGAAAGAACATTTTTATCTTTGTTAACTTTGGAACCTTAACAAGTGTTGTACCCTACCTGGTGTTACTGGTTAATAGTAAACATTAATGCATGGTACTGTTGAGCGGTCAATCACCAACAGCATGCACAAAGCCTGATGTGAAATGCACCGTGATGGACATAAAGCTCCATTAAAACTTGGGTTTTCAAAGTAAAATGCACAAATGTATCTGGAGCCTAAGGCTTTGTGTCTTAGCTTCCACTTTCTTAGATTCATATGCAGTTTTTTTTAAGAAACGGATGAATCTTTCACTCGTACATAATTAAACTTGTAAGAGTCAATGCGAAATCCGAACTTGTAAAACAAGGAATTTTCTTTTTCTACAAAATGATAAAACATTAACTTTTACAGCGTACTTTAACCTCCTGTGGCACTAAATGGGTTTTAGAAACTAGCTTCCAGGTAGATATTCATGAGACTTTAAAATTGGAATGCATGTGCATTCATGTTTCTTAGAACTAAATTTCAGTTATTTCGTTAGTAGAGGAAAAGGCTCAACTGTGACACCACCATGACACTCAGTAATATTTATCTTAACACAAATTACATCTGAACGAATTTATTACAGTTGCATTACAAGCAAGGCAACTAGTAATCACCTGAGCATGAGGATTGTAATAAGCAGACACTGTATTAAGCAAATAGGTTAATTTTAAATGCTGGGCATTTCTATCTCCGGAAAAATAGTTACTTTGCACTGTAAGCTGGACAAAATGTTCCATTATATAAAAGAAGGACAGTGTTAAAGTGGAAGTGCAGTCCAACAACATGGGGGAAGGGGGATTTTCTCTAATCCAACAGTATCAACCTAGACGCAGCCTCCGCTCTTCTGCCGACCTTCTCCTGTCCTCCACCCTGGTCACCTCCTCTCACGCCCGCCTCCAGGACTTCTCACGTGCAACTTCAATCTTCTGGAATGCCCTCCCGCACCCAATCTGCCACTCCACAACCCTCAAAACCTTCAAAGGCGCCCTTAAAACTCACTTATTCAGACAAACATATAATCTGGCCTAACCAATCTTCTAAAGGGCACATGCCACAAAGCTCAATACTGACTGTTTGTGATCCTTCCCCCTCGTCTTCACCCCTCTTCCTTTAGACTGTAAGCTCGCAAGGGCAGGGCTCTCTCCCCTATTGTATCTTGTACTCAGAATATCCATTGTCAACTCTGTAAAACTGCATTTGAAATAGTATATGTACCGTATGTTTCTACCCTGTCTGTAATTACTACTTTGTAAAGCGCTACGGAAGATGATGGCGCTATATAAATAAACAATAATAATAATAATAATTTTAAAGAGAAAAAAACAGCTTACCTCCCACAATACTGTGTTGGAGATATATAATGTGATATTAGAAGTAGCCAGATTCTTTGTGTGCCCTACCCTCATCCAATCACTGTAGGTGCCACGGACTTGGTGAAAATGATTATCTACATGTGCTGCAAATGTGTATTCTTCCTGGAGCAACTCTGCACCTTTTTAGTTCATTCACTATTCTCTCCTCTCTGATAACATTCATTTTGGAAAGTGTGCTGTATGGTTCTCCTCCGAGGGAAGATTATGTTCATTGTATATGCTACAAAACCACACTGCAGAGAATTCTATAGTCTGTGCATCTCTCTCTCTCTTTCTACTCTCATATTCTCTACATCATCTTTGCCCATTTGATAGTTTTTCTACTCATACTCTATTCCTTTTCTATCTTTCACCCCCTTTTTTTCTATCATTAACAATCTACCCACACAGAAATATAACAGACTTACTTCCGCTTTACATGTTTTAATAAATGATCAGTTCTCTCAAATGTAAGAAGTATTTGGCATTGATTTTCTGAACACTGAAAAACTTAATGACATGACAGGTAAAGCCAGTAACTCTCTCTATCCATATGCACAGTAACAGTTGACATGCTGGGGGTTTGATACAATAGTTATACAATCTTCCCAAAAATTATTAAAGTCTGACTAGATTGAGATTCAGTTAGGGCTCTTATGGTGCAAAGGTTTGACAGGATTGCACAGATCAGATTGCAGGGTGCGTGGCCAACATAAATCCAAAATAGTAGGTTTTATAAATGTTTAAAACTATAACCTCCAATTTTGCTTTTTCTTTTCGAAAAGGTTCTCACAATTGGGGAATAAGTAAATAGGGAAGCAGCTGGTCGAAACTACAGCTCCAGCCCCTGACACTACAAACATCTCTGCCACTCTTTGTGCTGGATGTATCTACCCACCCCTGTCTAGACTTAATGGAGAATTTTAAATCTCCAGTGGGCCAGTCTGCTAATAGCTTTAGGGGGCTTTTTTTCCCACAGGTTGCCCAAGGTGTCTCAGACCTAAATATTTTCCTATGTAGTGTCCAAAACCCATTTTTCAATGAAATCAGTTGTAGCTTAGATTAAAAATATGTTTCTATTTCATTAATTTTTCTTTGGTAAAATATACTGTTACATTAACATTAAAAACATTTTCCTAATGGAAAAACATGTAGAAATGTGTAAACCAACATTTTACAACAGCCTTTTAATGCTTGCTAATAGCGGGTATGCTAATATGCACCCAATATTAAAAGACGCTACAACTCCAAATGTTTTATCTCTAGAAAAAGCAGATGTGTTGAATTCTGACGCCTTTTTATATCAGTTTAAAAGAAAATATCATATGCAAATTCCAATTTCCAGAAATCAAAGCTACTAATTACCTGATTAACTTAGACCTAAGCGAACAGCTCACAAATGGCTAGTTTATGATTTCAGCAAGACCTAAAACTATCCCTTAATGACCATTCAATTTACTGAACAGTGAAAGGGTCTCGTGTGAACATCTTTTCAGGGTAAGGGAAAGATTTATCAAAGCATGCGAAATGATCAAAGAAAAGAAATTCACATTAATATTTATCAAAAGGAAGCTTGAAGCTGTGTGTAATATCTGGAAGAACAGTACTTCATGCTGTTAATAAAGACATGCTTAAAAATACCTAGAGGTGAACTATGGTGAGAGAGATCTGATTTATCAAAGCTTGTAAAAGAAATATTAGGAAGCACTCTTCTAAAGGAAAACTGTCCAGGCTAGATGGACATTTCTCAAAAACAAATGAAAACTTTTTACGCTATGGAGAAATGTGTGCTGTAGTTAACATTTTTTTTAACACAGAATGTAAAGTGATAAGAGACTACCATCAGAGCCATGTTAAGTGCTGTGTCCCTGGGCAAGTCTAATGGAGGCACCTTGTAAATTACTGTAGATTAATTACTGCACTTGTTAACAATTGATGGAGCCCCTGAGCAGCTTCATCTTTAGGTTTTTTTCACACCTAAGAAATGTGTGTTGCAGCGCAGACAGGACACAGGCAAAAAACATTCATGCATGCAGCATTTCCAGCACACCCATAGTAGTTTATTGTAACATACTGTGTTTTGCCTGCATTAACAATGTGTTGCATCCTGCTTTTTTCCTCTTTTTAAATGGAAAAACATTAAACTGGTACCTTCATGGCTCAGAAGCCACATAGCTAGAGTCCAGCAATGGTAGATACCTGCCCTTACCCCTATCATCATAAGTTTAGTGGCCCTTTAGGGGCATCCCTCAAAGAGGTATTACATCTAGGGAAGGTGCAGTGAGTCCCCAATACCCCTGTAACTATTACATTTTTTTTTAAATATGCTATCCAAGATTATTTTGCAGAAAAAAAATAATTATACAGAAAAAAAATAAAATATCCAATTTATAAGGTATTTCTTCATACAAAAGGATATATATATATATATATATATATATATATATATATAATGTAAATATGTAGCCCCATTTTCGATTTACAAAATAGAATTGACACATATTAACTGGTTGATATTGATCTGTTATCCACTGTTCAATATTGTCATTCCTAAGGACCCCTTTACTTGTTCAAATGGTAGGGTATGGCAAACCATCTGCCCACCATGGTGGATACTGTTTATCAAAAAACACCCACACCCCCTCCTGGGTTCTGATGTGTGAATGAGCCCATTGCCCATCAGGATCTGTCCAGCACTCTTTGATTGATGGCCATTTTTGGGACACCCCTGGCAAAGCACCAGCTCTACCTGTATCAGTATCACTTTAATCACCAAGTACAGTTCTACCAATTTCTTTTTGGTTGGATACATAGGAGGGTTTCCAAGGGGGGGGGGGGGGCAATGAGGATGGCATTTTTATACACTGTACAAAAATATACAATGTATGTATAACATATTATCCATGAACAGTTTAGAATTTATGCCCTGTCCTTAGCTACCAATTATATACAACCTATTAATTTCAGTCCTGGAGCAGCCTAGTGGTTAGGTGTAAGGCTTCTGGGAAGAAGATCCTTTTAAACCTAGAGGTTCTACAATATAACATTCTAAGTCGTCTTCCAGATTTTAAAGTTCAAGTTAAGTGTGCTTAGGGTGAGTGGAATTCAATTGAATTTGCTCTTCTCTAGATATAAGGCTCGATTCAGAGAGACAAAAAAAACTTCCGTTTTAGTTCCAATCTGTTTTTTTTTTGGAAATGTTTCCACTCTCATATGAGTATACGAGCGATTCTGTGCATGCATTGAAAACCTTCTGTAAAGTTTCCGTTCGTTCGTACGGCAGATTACGAATATGAGGATGTCATTTTCCATCCAGACTTTTCCGTTTCATTTTCACATGTTACAACGTAGGCTTTCGTTTTTGCCCTTTTCCCCTCATATCCTCCAACGAATTCTTTACGTTTTCCGTTCGATTCTGTTTCCCTTTTTCAATAAATATTCGTCCAGATGGAAATCCTTACGATCTAGCGCCTGCGCACTACAAACTTAACTCTTTAAAGTGCTCGCCTACATATTTGTGACCCTCACTTCTACTACAATGTTTAGTTTAATCACTTAGCACTATCCTCCATCTTCCCTTTTGGACCCTTAAAGCTCACCCAAACCACTTAGCACTATCCTCCATCTTCCCTTTTGGACCCTTAAAGCTCACCCAAATCACTTCTCGGTCATGTGAATATTCATCTTTAAATATTTCTGGGCCCATTAGTTTTGTGTTAATGTATTTTGTAAATGAAATGACACTGTAACATTTTTTTTTGGATTCCATCATAAAATATAAAATTTTTAAAAATTTAGAAAATTTCTAATTTTTACAACTATAAAAAACAAAATGCATAGCAATGGCAGGCCACAGAACATTATTCTTCATCTGTGGTCCCCAATGAGTTGCGCAGCTCCTGCATCTCGCCCACCAACTGAAGGACCCTGACACTCAGTTGTGCCACTCTGGCACGTGTGGTACCTGTTAAAAAACTTAAATTAAAATATTGGTATAACCTTGTTGGGGTAATACTGCAGTGCCCCCCCCCGTATGGTCCAAACACCTAAATATCTGGACTTCAAAAGCCAGAGGGCCCTCGCCACCACGGCCCGGGTTTTGCATAGTGCCCGATTAGAGAACCCCTGGCCCGCATTCTGCAGGCAAAGAACGGGCATCAGGAGCAAGGGCAGGAGTGGATATCCAGAATCCCCTGAAAGAATTTAAAAATAATAACATAAAATACACATTCTAAACTACAATATTGTTTAACATGTCATCAAGGGCTAAAAACAGCAATAGGTTAAGTCATGAGTCATCAGCTATATTCATTGCTATACAGTGAAAATGGATTGATGGAATGTGAGCAAACTTACCCAGGAGCCATCCACCGGATAATTCTCCTGACTCAAACTGATGAAATAAGCCGGAACTCTGCAATATATAAGCATCATGGGACGACCCTGGATGCCCTGCAAGAACACTGAGGAATCGCACAGCTGCACCAAAGACTGTTGTATGTTGTGTGAGTGGCACATCTTGCGGTTCCTGCAACCAAATATAAAATAATTACACAAAGCAAAGGTAACCGACTAAAACAATAACTCCTACAACAAATTAAGATTCAAGTTCAACAATCCAAATATAATTCACAAAGGACATAAGTCTAAAAAAATATAGCAATTATATGGATGTGTGGGAAAATAAATGTTTACATGTTAAGGACTAATTAAGGTCAGCATTAAAATGCATCTAGAAGGCATACATGAAATGTATTGATTCAGGTATGCATTGCTATACAATTAATGCCCTCGGCCATGCTGATACATGCAATGCCTTGGTGCTAAAGGCGCGCAGACTCCTCCACATAGCCGCAAAACATGTTCAACAATAGCAATCCGAGCCCTCAAAGGTCCCGATGAAACGGATTTATAGGGTGGTGGTCCGTCGGAAATCAGCTCTCTGAATCAGACGGAAACCCATCCCAACAACGGAAGTTATCTGAACAAACGAAAAATTTCCGATTTTGTTTGGAAAATGATTTGAACTAACGGAAATGTTCCGATTTGCTTCCGTTCATTGAAAGCGCATTCCCGAACGTTCATACGAATGAAAAATGAACGAAAAAAAGCAAAAAAATGACAGACACCCACCAAAACTTTCACAGACAGCTAAATGTCACGCTAGGGGGTAACTCCAGACCTCTTAATGAGCTCGCAACCCCCAATCTCCACAGCCAGCTTCACCTATAGGAGCCCCCGCTTGCTGGGACGCAAGTTCGCCTACCCGGGATCGGTTGCCCCCAGGACTTATTGGCTCAAAGGATGCAAGCTTATATGGAGAGATCTGGAGAACCAATAACTGGAGCGTGAGTGACGGAAGTCCAGAGACAGGTAATAGGTTGATAACAGGAAGGCAGAGATCGTAGCGGCACCAAGGATCAGGCAAGGCGTAGTCGGGGTACAGGCTGAGGTTGGCAACAGGGGTTCAGGATCTAGAGGCGTCAATACAGGCAGAGGTTGGCAACAAGGATTCAGGATCAAGAGGCGTCAATACAGGCAGAGGTCGGCAACAAGGATTCAGGATCGAGAATGGTCAGTACAATCAAATCGGCAACAGGCTAAACTTCACAGGAATAGAGTACACAGGGTTCTGAGTGCTATCACAGGCACTGAGTGAATGGTGGGGAAAGACTTTATAGGGACAGGACATGATTAGGTAAAGGGAAGGAGAGAGTGTGATTGGTGCAACTAGGATCGCAGACCTCATAGGGTGACAGGGTCTGCAACTTTAAACTAACTGGCCATGACACTGAAAGGGGGTGTTCCCCACAGCTGAGCTTCAGGCTCAGCTCTTCCTCCGGCGGCCGGGCTGAGCGCAGCGCCGCCGGAGGGCATAGAAGGGATGTGCTCGCGCGCGGGCGCGAGCACGCGTGTCAGTGCCGGAGACGCCGGCAGCAGAGGAGGAGGGAGGCGCGCCCGCACGGGAGCGAGCCGCCGCCCGGCGTGGCCGGCGCCCAAGCGAGGAGACGGCAGGAACAACGCTGGACCGAGGGTCAGGTAAGGGAATCCTGACACTACCCCCCCTTCATGAGGGGCCTCCGGACCCTTACCAGGCTTTCCAGGATTGTCGCGATGAAACTTCTTCACCAGGGCACTGGCGTGCACATCCCTAGCTGCTACCCAACATCTCTCCTCCGGACCATAACCAACCCAGTCAACTAAGTACTGTAAAGAATTACGCACTTTACGTGAATCTAAGATCTTATTCACTTCATACTCGGGCTCATTATCAACAAGAATTGGTGCAGGACCAGCAAGAGGAGCATTCTTCGCCGGTTTTAACAGTGAAACGTGAAAGGAATTAGGTATTTTCATAGTCGGCGGGAGTTGAACTTTAAAAGACACATTATTCAACTTCTTGATGATCGGAAAAGGGCCAATAAATTTTGGACCTAATTTGCTAGATGGCTGACGGAGCGCAATATTTTTAGTGGAGACTCAAACTAGATCGCCTACTTGAAGAGTAGGTTCCTGTGATCTGCGGCGGTCGGCAAACTTCTTATACCTCAAACCAGTGGTCTTAAGAATCTCCTGAATGTGTGTCCAGATATTCTTCCATTCTTGAAACCACTCCTCCAACGCCGGCAGATTGGAAGGTGACCCCGAAAGGGAAGAAGCTCTAGGAATTTTCCCTAAGTTACAATAAAAAGGAGATACCTTAGTACTCTCACTAGGCTCATTATTGTAAGCAAACTCGGTGAAATCAATAAGTTCCGCCCATTGTTCTTGGGCATCAGAGACATAACACCTTAAGTATTGTTCCAAAGTTTGATTAGTTCTCTCCGTCTGCCCATTAGTCTGTGGATGGTAGGCAGAAGAAAGAGAGATCTGTATTCCCAACCATGAACAGAAGTGTTTCCAAAAACGGGAAGTAAATTGAACACCCCGATCAGAGACTATATTGGACGGAATACCATGAATACGAAAAATATGCGAAGTAAACAGCCGCGAAAGCTCAGGTGCAGAAGGAAGTTTGGCCAAAGGAACGAAGTGTGCTATCTTACTGAAATGATCTACGACCACCCAAATTACAGTATTACCATGTGAAAGAGGCAAATCTACAATAAAATCCATAGAAATATGGGTCCATGGCTCAGCAGGAATTTCAAGAGGAACCAAACTGCCACTAGGGGCCTTGTGAACCCCTTTACTTCGAGCACAAACAGCACAAGCGTCGACAAAAGCAGTAACATCGCGTCTCATGGTTGGCCACCATACATGGCGACGGGCAAGCATAAACGTCTTACGGTTACCCAAATGACTAGCAGTTTTGGCATTGTGAAATTCGCGAATTACATCCGAACGCAGGTGCGGCGGTACAAACTGGCACCCCAAGGGTGCATCACTAGGAGATTCATCTTGAAACGGCGCCAAGGTATTGGAGAGATCAGGAAGTAACGCCCCGACCACACAACCCGTGGGTAGAATAGGTTCACCAGTATAACCCCGATCCTTACATTCACCAAACATGCGAGATAGAGCATCAGCTTTAGTATTTTTTACACCCGGCTTGAAAGTAATAATAAAATTAAAGCGCGAGAAGAATAATGCCCAACGTGCCTGACGAGAGTTCAGCCTCTTGGCAGAACCTATGTATTCGAGGTTTTTATGATCGGTATACACAGTTATAGGATGTAATGAACCCTCCAACCAATGTCGCCATTCATCAAATGCCAGTTTAATAGCTAATAGTTCCCTATTGCCAACATCATAATTTTGTTCCGCGGTACTGAATTTACGTGAAAAATAAGCGCATGGATGGAGACGCTCAGGGTTACCAGAATATTGTGACAAAACTGCACCCACTCCCAGCTCCGAAGCATTTACTTCAATAACGACGGCCTTATGAATATCTGGATGAATTAACACAGGTGCCGAAGTAAATGCCTGTTTCAAGGTTAGAAAGGCCTCACAAGCAGAGGGAGACCAGTTAGCAGTAAATGCCCCCTTGCGGGTAAGATTGGTAAAGGTGCAACAACATGGGAAAACCCTTTTATGAAACGCCGATAAAAATTTGCAAAACCTAGAAAACGTTGCAATTCCTTTAAAGTTTTGGGTTGGACCCAATCCTGAACAGCTGAAACCTTCCCGCGTCCATCTCCAAACCCTGGTTGGTAATAACATACCCTAGGAAGGGAACTGTAGTGACTTCAAACACGCACTTAGACAGTTTAGCAAATAAGTTGTTCTCTCTTAATTTTTGTAGCACCAAATTAACATGGTGTCTGTGCTCCAGTAAAGAATTAGAAAAAATGAGAATATCATCCAAGTAGATGACTACAAATCTACCGAGATATTTCCTGAATATATCATTAACAAAATCTTGGAAAACGGCTGGCGCATTACAAAGACTGAAGGGCATGACCAGGTACTCGTAGTGCCCATCCTTCACATTAAATGCAGTTTTCCACTCGTCCCCCTGTCGGATGCGAATCAGATTGTATGCCCCTCTCAAATCCAATTGGGAGAAAATTCGAGCTCCAGTGACTTGATTGAACAGATCCCCGATCAAGGGTAAGGGGTATCGGTTCTTAACCGTGATCTTATTCAAAGCTCGATAATCTATACACGGTCTTAGGCCACCATCTTTTTTCTCGACAAAAAAGAAACCGGCCCCAGCAGGCGAGGTAGAGGGACGGATAAATCCTTTCCTTAAATTCTCGGTAATATACTCCCTCATAGCTTGCTCCTCGGGCAGAGTGAGGTTATAGATCTTTCCCCTCGGGGGAATAGTGCCAGGAAGCAGGTCAAGTCATAGGAGCGATGTGGCGGAAGGGTATCAGCGGAGTGTTCGGAGAATACATCGATCCAATCAGCATATGGCTGAGGTAATTCCTTTGGTAAGACTTGAACCCTTCTGAGGCCTGTAGTGAAACAGTGAACTTTACAGTGATCACTCCACTTAGTCAATTCCTCAGCCCGCCAATCTAACACCGGGTTATGGAGTTGCAACCAGGGGTATCCCAAAACCACCGGAGTTTCTGGACAATCAAAAATAAAGAATTCTAAGAATTCAGAGTGGGAAGAGCCGGCAATTAGTCTGAGAGGTGGGGTCTTGGTATTTATAGGACCTCCCTGGATTGCCTTCCCATTGATAGCTAGAACTTGTAAGGATCTTTCAAATGGAACTAAAGGGATCCCTAAAGTGGAGATCATGCTCCTGTCCAAAAAGTTTCCAGCCGCACCACTGTCTATGAAGGCGGAAACTGTCTGCTTAGAGGACCCCCAAAACAAATCAATAGGTACAAGCATCTTATTCTGGTGAGAGTTACAAACTGACTCACCCAGATCAGTACTCATTCCCGCAATACAGGCATAACCCCTCGGATCGCCTACACTGCTTCTCCTCTTGGGATAAGCGGGTTCTCCCTAATTGCATAGGTTCTTCCTGGGAAGATGTTTCTCCACAGGGAACCGGGGATCTATGACTCTGGACTGGTCTGAAGGACGTGGGAGCCCTGACTCTCTCCCTGGCCCTTTCTCTAAGACGTCAGTCTATTTTAATGGAGACCTGCATTAATTGATCTAGGTCCGCTGGCGGGGGAAAATTGACTAAGGCACCCTTGATGCTATCCGACAGTCCCACCCTGAACTGACTACACAAAGCTGGATCGTTCCACCTAGCTGCCATAGCCCAGCGGCGGAATTCAGCACTGTAGTCTTCAGCCGAATTCCGTCCTTGTTTTAAGGCCCGAAGCCTATTCTCTGCGGTAGACTGTATATCTGGATCGGCGTATAAAATGCCCATAGCATTGAAGAAGGCAGTCACTGATTGTAGGGCAATGAGACGGTAAACTAAAGGCCCCGGACTGTGGGTCTCCTTGAAGCAAGGAACTGACTAGGCCTACTCGCTGGACCTCTGTGCCAGAGGAGATAGGTCTTAACTTAAAATATAGTTCGCAGGCATTCTTGAAATTGGAAAATATTGCTCGTTCTCCAAAAAATTTCTCAGGCAGTGGAATCTTAGGTTTGGAGATATGAGGTGGTACAGAGGAAGTCGGCACTTGACGAGACTCCTGAGTGGCCACTCTTTGAGCGAGTTGGTTGATCGCTGTGGCCATAGTTTGCACCTGCTGTACCAGGTCATCCATCTGGCCTGTGATAATGTCACGCTAGGGGGTAACTCCAGACCTCTTAATGAGCTCGCAACCTCTCCACAGCCAGCTTCACCTATAGGAGCCCCCGCTTGCCAGGACGCAAGTTCGCCTACCCGGGATCGGTTGCCCCCAGGACTTATTGGCTCAAAGGATGCAAGCTTATATGGAGAGATCTGGAGAACCAATAACTGGAGCGTGAGTGACGGAAGTCCAGAGACAGGAAATAGGTCGATAACAGGAAGGCAGAGATCGTAGCGGCACCAAGGATCAGGCAAGGCGTAGTCGGGGTACAGGCTGAGGTCGGCAACAGGGGTTCAGGATCTAGAGGCGTCAATACAGGCAGAGGTCGGCAACAAGGATTCAGGATCAAGAGGCGTCAATACAGGCAGAAGTCGGCAACAAGGATTCAGGATCGAGAATGGTCAGTACAATCAAATCGGGAACAGGCTAAACTTCACAGGAATAGAGTACACAGGGTTCTGAGCGCTATCACAGGCACTGAGTGAATGGTGGGGAAAGACTTTATAGGGACAGGACATGATTAGGTAAAGGGAAGGAGAGAGTGTGATTGGTGCCACTAGGATCGCAGACCTCATAGGGTGACAGGGTCTGCAACTTTAAACTAACTGGCCATGACACTGAAAGGGGGTGTTCCCCACAGCTGAGCTTCAGGCTCAGCTCTTCCTCCGGCGGCCGCGCTGAGCGCAGCGCCGCCGGAGGGCATAGAAGGGATGTGCTCGCGCGCGGCTGCGAGCACGCGTGTCAGTGCCGGAGACGCCGGCAGCAGAGGAGGAGGGAGGCGCGCCCGCACGGGAGCGAGCCGCCGCCCGGCGTGGCCGGCGCCCGAGCGAGGAGACGGCGGGAACAACGCTGGACCGGGGGTCAGGTAAGGGAATCCTGACACTACGGAAGTCCAGACGAATGTGTCTCTGAATCGAGCCTATAGTCCCCTTTTTGTACAAAATTGTACAAATCCTGAACAGTCAAAAGGGCTCGAATTATCCTTTCCACTGATGTGATTTGAAGGCTATCCTTGTCTTTTTTAGTTGCACCTCTAAACTAAGTTGATAGTGAAAAACATAGGGCTGATCCAATTACTATTGTGAAAAATGACTTCAGCCGGTTCTTGGCCAGACCATCCTTTTTTAGCAGGAAGAATATGCTCTGTTGTTCTTTGGAACCCTTAGGATATTACTCTCCTATCCCAAGTTGTTAAGGAACTTGGTTTCCTTGACCCTGTTTATTTCCTCCCTGTAGATGCATACAGGAGAAGCTTCAGCAGGGGTCTACCTAATGTCTACCACCATCTCAACAGTCTTAGAGGAATTTAGTATTGAGTTGTTCACTGTGTACAACCTCTCAAACTTTCCTACCTTCTCCTGCTGCTGCAACACCAACAGCAGCGGTTTCATTAAGCACCTTAAGGCCTGTGAAAGCTAGTAGAAGGGGTTAGCAGCAGCTTCATAGTCCCTAAAGGCCTGTATAAGACAGTGGAAGGAAAGTAGGAAAGTAACAGCAGCAGCAGTTTCCCAGAGTCTTAAAGGCCTGGCTGTGACAAGCAGTGTAGGTGGGTATCAGGAGCAGAAGTCTAGCAGTGTAACCTCGAAGGCCCTCAAAGGCCTTTGACAGCCAATGTAGCTGGGTAAGTGTAATAAGGTCAGTTATTTATAGAAAACACTGTACCCTGTGTTTCCGAAGTTACTCACAATGCCAAAAAGTAAGGGGTCTGGCTAAGGGCATAAATATAGAGAGAAGGGGCATAAATATGGGAGGTGCAGGGGGTCTGACTGTACCAGAGCCCAGGCGGTCAGAGAAGCCCCATCATTGTTGCTCCTCCACCTTATTTATCTAATTTGTGCTCACTTGAAATCATTTACAGAAGGGGTTCCCAACCTGTTTTAATTAAGCACCACCTTCTGGGTGGTGCATGAGCATTGCCTGTCATTTAAAATCATAATCAAGACATACAAAACAGCAGTTTAAAGTGAATGAAAAATGATGCAGTTTTTATTTATGCTGTAAATCATGCTTGGGTTAAGAATAGATGGCAGCAGATCAGGCTGAAGTACAGGTGCAGGACAAGTTTGCAGCCTTGTTGAGTACCTCCTAAGAGGATCTCAAGTACCACCAGGGGTACTAGTACCACCTGTTGAGAACCCCTGATTTAGATATAGGAAGCACCATTTGTCTTTGTCCTTCTCAGTTTTAGTTGTCTAGCCTCCTTCAACTGAGTTAAAATGCGACTTTGACAGGGTCCCATTACAAATTGGCACCAGGCCCTGTCATGCTTAGTTATGCTACTGATAGAGTGCGACCACACCGGGGCCCCATTATTGTTGCTCCTTCACCTTATTTATCGCATTTGTGCTCACTTGGCATCAGTTATAAAAAGAAAGCACCATTTGTCTGTGCATTTTCAATCTTTAGTTGTCTACCTGCCTTCAACTAAATTAAAAGACAGCCTTTAAGAGGCCCCATTTAATAATCCCACAAGGGCCACATCACATTTAGTTACACCGCTGATAAATGGTGCAGGAGATGTGACCACACCAGGGCCCAGAAGGTCAAGAAAGGTGCATCATTGTTTCTCCTCCACCTAATTTATTTCATTTGTGCTCAGTTGTCATCATGTAGAGAATGGAAGCACAGTTTGCCTCTGCATTTTCAGTCTGTAGTCTAGCTGCCTCCATCTGAGTTAAAAGACTGCCTTGACAGGGCCATATTTAATGTTACCACCAGGGCCCTGTCCCATTAAGTTACTCCACTAGGTCCATCCTGTCCAGTGGCAATGACAGTGGCTACCAGTCAAGGGGGAGAAGCTGCAGCAGTTTTGGCAACAGGGTGGAGCTCCCCTTGATCAACCATCCAGCAGTTTTGGACTAGTTGACACCACTTAAACCTCAGACTCCACAGGAGACCGAAGCCAATCACATGTGGTGGACACCACCATTCTGTGACAAGGGCAGACACATTCCTCAATTTGCCTCTTTCCTTTGCTGCACCATCGGCTTGGAAAATATTGGCAGGCCTCTCAACTAGCAATTGGAGACCAGCAGTGTTCAGGAGGAACCAACTAGGCCACAAAGCACTCTTTGTGCAGAGAGCCAGGGAGGGGCACATTCAGAAGGAGCTACAAGGCAACCCTATAGTCACAGGATCGCACACTGGCAGGGAAAGTGCACCTGAAGTAGCAACAAACAACCAGTACACTTTGCTCATGGAAAACATGTTCTGAACCTGGGGGATCACAGTATTTATCGATATCCAAAGATCTATACCTATATCTTCTAAGTTCCACTGGCAAAAGAGTGCTTTTATAGAAAGAACAGGTTCTATGTTTACTCATGCAGAGGAGAGGGTGTCAGGGCTGCTGCATCCCCAAACCTACCAGGTGGTGTCGGGGACCTACAACACTGATTAGTGGCATGTACCCACCATTGGTAAGAGTTTCCTGCAAACTGTAGTTTGGCCCAGGCGGGAGGAGGGCATCCACAAACAGTTGGCACAAACATGAGTGGCCCCATGCACGCCCAAACTGCGCATGCTTGCCTGGGACACACATGGTGGTCAACATAATACACAAATAGGGTGGACAACTATTGCAATTGCAGAAGGCCCATTGATGGAGGAACAAAGGTGTGTTTGCCACACCTAGGTGTGGAGACCAGCGTGTAACTCATATTAATGCTTGTAAGGAGGCCAGCTAAGGAATATTTTGGACATTGCTTTTTACTTGCCTTGGCAGCCGCCACCAAGCCATCTACCATGACTATCCCTGTGGCAACCCCTGTGCTTACAGCTGTACCATCTGCCCTAACTTCAGATCCACCATCCAGACATGGCCAAAGCATCAGCCACCCTGGTGGTGACACTCATTGATGTGTACCCACAATGAACAAATGACAATGGCCAGGGGACCATCTCTTGGCTCTGTGGAACTGTTGTACAAAACAAACACTAATGTTTATCTTCCTCCACACAGATCACACCTTTACTGGATGAAATTCAGGAGATGGAGGAACCCACACAGGAGTGTTAAGCTGGCGCCCAGTCATCTACAGACCCCACTGTGGTAATAATTGGTACATTTTGTCTTAAATTATCTCGTCCGCCATTTTGTACTTTGGGGATTGTCGCCATCTTAGAAGATGTTATGAGCCATTTTGCAGCTGGGGGACAACTTGTAGCCACTATTTTACAGCTGGTGGACATTTTGTAGCTTGGATGCCATTTTGTGAACTGGAGACAGCAAATTTAAGTTTAAAATAATTTGTCAAAATGTGCAACTTCAAAGACAACTATGACAAGGCATGGGGCTTATCAGCACAGCATATGTATTTATGATGCATGTTTCTTGCTTATCGCACCTGAGTATTTAGGTGGGATAGCTATGGAAAGTTTAAGATAAACTCTTAGAAGTAAACAAGTTGTTTGTACCCTTTGGAGACCGGCCAACCCTAGTGTGTGACAACCATCTTGAATAATATATATAGGAGAAGAAAACCAATGTGATGCCAAGATGCTCGGGAGCCATTGATGAGGGATGCCTGTTATGGGCAGTGATCTGTGGCACTGAAGACCCACTGGCCTACAAACGTTTTGATCGTGGAGCTCCTGAGCAAACAGCGCGCAGGAACCATAATTGACCATATGCATGCTGGGTAGGTATGCCAATGTTCCATGAACTAGCCATAGTCTTGTTTTAGTTGTTGTATCTGAAGGATATAGGATATATGTAGTGGTTGTATCTGAAGGAGATAAGATATATTCTAAATAACAGAGGTACCGGTAGTGTGGATTAAAGTTGTTACAAAATGATTTTATGTTTTTGTCATTATCCAAATTTCATGCTATTCATGTGCGTTAACATGTCATGAGTTGTAGTGCTTTCTTTAGGGTGGGAATCCAAATAAGGAACCTAGCTGTCAGGCTCCTTACCAATCAAGGACGTCATATCCGGTTCTGGCTGTTTCTGGTTCTGACCAGCCCAATTGGCAAAACACCCCACCAACAACTGCTGCCTCTCCTGCCATTGTGGCAAACGTAACATCCCCCAACCTGGAGCATGGTCAGCAGGCTGTCAGCAGCACCACTACCTCCCCCAAGCCCGCCGGAAGAATCTAGCCATGCCCTGCAGCAAGGCGGCACCTGTCCTTGTTAAGGCAGTGCCAAATCATGAAGTCAAACTGGCAAGCCAATAGTACCACTTTTCGATTTGCAATTTACCTGCTATATTAAAGTGGTGCATCGGGTTGCCAGTTTGATCCATGAGGACCTGGCTGTAGGGGTGGTGGAGCAGCAATGCCACAATAGAACCTTGGAGGCACTGCTGGGGCAAACAGTGGAGGACAACCGGCAGAATGCCTGAATGCTGGCACTGCTAGAGGCACCAATGGTGGTGGACCAAGCCCCCCCCTAGCCATGGCTCAGGGACCGGGGGGGATGAAACTTTATGGAGCCCTAAGCCCCCCCCCCACACTTTGGCCCCATACACCTCTAGCCAATCCAGGTCTCTGCCACGTAGAGCCTGTAGCAGACATCAATACACATGCAGACAACTCAATAAGCACCACCCATTGATGCATCCTGTCTCTAACACATTTGGGCTCGCTCCCTTCCTAACACTTCTCTCTATTGGCCCTCCCTGGTGCTACCCACCCCCCTCTATTACCCCACTGACAAAACACAGACTTTTGCCGTGCTGTCCTGACCAATCAAGACACACGCCTGTACTTCAAGTACACAGGTGACTTTACAGCGTTGTACACACCAGCTTCTCACTGGGGAAGCACCCCCAGCCACAAACCAGTTGGGGCCAGCCAACTGCAACCAGCTACCCCAGGGACACCTCCACTTAAATAAAAACCCTGTACCCAAAACTGGGATGCTACTTACCTAGCAGGTATATATACTTTCATTTATACTCTCATTTACTTTAACCTACTTGGCCTTTATACCTAGTATACTTTAGCCTATACCATATGGAACAAAGGCCTAAAAACCTATCCCAGACTGAAACCATTCCTCTCCCTCAGGCAGCAACCCAGAGCTGGCTGGGTATGAGCCCCATCTACCTCACCACATTTACCTTTCACCCCATCATTCCAAATCTTTAACCAGGTAAGACAATCATACTAAGATAGACATATACCGTATACACATGACAACCTACTTGCCATAGCAATTTCCTATTCTACCCTTGATGCAGGAACATAACCTGCTAACTACCTCTTTGCTACAAACTGAGGATATCACCCTCATACATGTTACAAACAGAGGGCGTCTCGCCATAACACAACAGGACACCACCTCATTCCTCTTAGCTACAAACTGGGTTCCCTGAAACAGATATCACCAACCAGAGCAACCCATATGCATGGATTCCCAGCTCCATCATTCACGTCAAAGAAATTCTATGATGCTACTGCAATTAATTTACTTGGCTATATGTACTCAGCAACCAAATCTCTCCTGAGGAAGCCCCCTCCTTGTGAAAACCAGCAACTCCGTTGGGCAAAAAATGTAATTCTATTTCTATGCTTTTCAATCAAACAATCTTTTGTAGTTATACAAACTTTATTTCTAAGCAAAATGTACTTGTGTTAGAAACATTAGTTGCTTGATTACATATGTATATATCACTTTGATAAAATTGAATCAATTAAATGTAAGCAAGCAATCCTGTCCAGGTAATTTCCTTTAGCCTTCCTTTGATCTACACTTTGGTCCTGTGTTGATCTGCATCTGCCCAAGTTGTGGGGCAGTGTATATATGTGTTACAAATACATTTGAACAGACATTATCTTGTTTTGAGTGCTCTTTAATCACACCTAAAAAAGGGTTACAGCAGAAAAATACAGGAAACCAAACAATGGGGAAAAAATTGGAAAGGAAAAAAAAAGAGTCAACCAAATGTTGCCGATTAGGATTAGGCAGCATGACGGAGCAAGAATAGAGGTGGCTGGAAACCTCTGGAGCTGCAGCAGGGGTTGCCTCCTCTACATAGGCAGCCACCCTCTATATTAACGCAATGTTGTGGAGTGTGGTGCCGGCCAAGATCATTTTGACTACTTTCTCGAGCTTATACTAGCGTGCGCTAGTATGGTCCATTGCTGGGGTTAAAGTGGACCAAAACCCAGGTTGATCGGGGGTGCCCCGCTGTGAGAAACCCTACCAGGTCACCCCCATCTCACTTACCCTTCTTTCTCCCAGCATGCATTGCCCGTTATAGCTTTTTGCTCTGTGTTATAGTACCACTATTAGCTGAATTCTGATTACCTGTTGCCGACTTTCGCTTTGCCTGACCCTCCTCTGATTGTTGCCTGGACAGAAGCCTGCCTGCCTCCCCTTATTAGGGGAGTATACAAACTATTAACATATACAAAACTTAAGTAAGTTACCTAGTACCCTCTTTTCTAAACTTCCAAAAGAGCAGCATACCACTGTGATATTAAGGCTCCGCCCCAATGTAGGAGTACATGATCGCGGCCTGGATAAGAGCCTGCATGCCTCCCCTTATTAGGGGAGTATACAAACTATTAACATGTAAAAAACTATTAAGACTCTGCCCCAAGGTAGGAATATATGACCACCAGAATACACAAGCACACAAGAAAGTGCAAGTGTATTTTTTTTAAGTTTGAAAATAACAGCAGCCTACCGGCTATGCAGAATATTTTGGCGTTTTTTTTCTGCATACCACATAGGCCCCGTTGTTTCTAAAATCATAAATAAAATATCTCATTGCAAAAATTAGGTATCTCATCTGTAAATATGCTCCATCGCAGGAACAGGTGATTATTTGTAAAAATCTGGAAGAAACATTTTTTACACTTTGCTCCTGTGAGATTTTTAATTTTAATACAGAACAGATTGAAATCCACACAAATAAGTACACTGCTGGCACACCTTGCTTTATCGAATAATTAGCAAGACCCCCTTTTTGCAATATTTATGTAAAAAACAGACACAATCAGCCATATATGATAATTCCTGCTTGGAGAATCCATGCTCATTTTTCTTGCACAATTTCTGTGTTGAATATTTTTTTTTAGTTCTTTTAGTTAGCCTGGAAAGGTGTAAATGTGTTACACATCCATTTAATGAACATTTTGGGCAATCTAATCAAGGTGTTGACCTAAATTGGCCTGGTACATATTATAAGAAATTTTAATGAGCACCGGACAAATCTGCTTCTTTGGTTACATGAAAATATGGTCTAATGTAGAGAGCCACTTAGCTAATGAATTCCTATAAATATTGTACATCTTCAGCAGTACAAACAAATATATAAACACTCACTCTGATGAGTTCTGGTAAAAGGCAAAACGCATCAGCAAATTAAGGCACCTGAAAAATGGTAGCCATTGACACAAATGGCAAATCACAATCAGTGTGAGACTTCGAGTCTGTATTTTGCTACTGACATCTGTAAAACTAATAATCAAAAAAAATGTACAGAAGATGGTAGTGTAACTTCCATTGCACTGCAGACATCAAATGACACGGTTATGTTTTTAGCAGGAATATTCAAGCTTCCTAGACAGGATTGGCAAAAGGGAACCTATTTCAGACCTATTTTCAGATCAAGAAGCTGCCATTATTTATATATTTGTAAAGAAAAATAGTTTAATTTAAAAATTTATTTTACTCACTCACAGAACCCATGTTTAATATTGTCTCTCTGCACTGGGGGTTAATAAAATTATTTTGGAATTTTCTGGATACTTTAAAGTCCCTTTAAAGGGGGGCTTCCCCCACCCCTCCTGAATCTCCAATAGCAGTACATTATAAAAATCCACTTTCATTTACTGAAATTTGTAAGAAGGTGTGTTTTAACCTTCTTGATGGCCGATCAGAGAGGGGCAGTCTGAATCTGCTGACTTGGGTCTCACAACCCTCCCTATAGAGCCCCGGTGTGCGTGCTCACAGTGAACACATTGCAGATGTCCCTCAGTGGCACTCCATTTTTTTCCCTTTACATACGTTCTGGCACTAGGCAACACAAGGCGCTAGCACCCAGCACACATGTGCATAAATAAGAAGCCATTGTTTACCTGCTGTTCAGCACTGGCTGTGTTCAGCCCAGTCTGATATCTCAGAGCTGCATCTGTCTGCCCCACCTTCTAGTGCGCGAGTCCCCTGCCATCTCTGCCAGATCCTCTGACCTCTTCTTGCTGGGAGGTCAGACATTAACCTCACTGTCCAGAAATCCTGCTTACCATACACCAACTCCCTCAGAGAAATGTGACATCCTGACCCTCAGCTCTCTGTCTCCCTCTTTCTATTCCTCTTTCTGCAGACTCTCTGTTTTTACACTCAGTAAATCACTCTGCCTATCTTTGTGCACTATTTGCCTGTGTGCATGAGTCTCTCTCTCTCCCTTTCATTCTGCATACTCTGTTCTACTTCTTTTTCTACCCTCATTCACTCTGTTTTCTCCTTGCATTCCCCGTTTTATTTTCAGGTTCATAGATCATTCACTTTTGGTTTCCTTCCTTTAATGTGGACCATGTAGATTTCATTGTCCTAGGTTTTGGTTCTTGTCTCTTTGTTCAAATTGGGATACCCTACTGTGAAACCCCACTAGTCGCCAGTAAACTAGGATAGTAAACTAGTGCTTTCACAGTGAACATGTGGCTAGTGGGGGCATCTTCAGCATTCCTTTAGTCTGTGTATGGCCATACCCATCATAACTGTATGACCAACATGTCCGCACACAGCCTTGGGATTTGCTGCTGCTCACAAAGTTGGCTAATTTCCCATTCAGCTTTTCTAACCATTCATTTATATGCATGGCCAAAAAAAGCTGATAAGAGGATGGCTGCACCTGTGTGTGATCGACAGTGGGGTATGTATACAGGAAGATCACGTGATCTCACACAGTGGGGCATCCCAAATTGACCCTAGAGACAAGGGACAAAAGCAGGTATAGTGAAATCCTGGGTTTTGGTTCACTTAAAAGTTTTTGATTTCACTATCACAGGTTCTGTTCTGCTCCCTTGGCGCACCCCAGCTTTGTGTGTCTGGCTGTGTAAAACTACACCAGATCACCCCCTGTTCTTACCTTGCCTCAAGCCCACAGTGCATGCTATTTCTGGGTGCATGCGTGGGCCTCATGAGAGCAGCGGCATCACTTGCATCCTTTTCTGGCTGTGTGCAGTGTCTGCCATAATTGAATGAGCACACGGCCAAAGGATGCAAGTGAAACCATGCACCGATTGTGTGCATGGCTGAGATAGTCAGCAGGACCAATCCTGACTTGTTACTATTAGAGATGAGCGAACTTTTGAAAAATTCGATTCGGCTGATTCGCCGAATTTTCCAGGAAAAATCGTTTCTGTCCGAATTTATTTGCGCCGAATTGCTATTAAAAACGGCTATTTCTGGGTGTCTGAGAGCCTCCATAGGGTTGCAGAACGTTTTGCTTGGCTGTAACATGCATAGGATACATGCTGGGTTAGTGAAATACTATTGTAAAGAAGTATGACATGCAGATCAGAGGCGTCGCTATTAGATTCACTGACGCAGAGCGGCACAATTACAGAGCCTTGAGGTGGCATCAGCATGATGAGCCCATATATTTCCTGGAAGACACACAGTGGAGTTGGCAGCAGCATAGGGAGCCCATATATTGCCTAAAAAACACACCCTGAATTTGGCAGCAGCATAGGGAGCCCAAATATTGCCTGAAAGGCACACTCTGGACTTGGCAGCAGCATAAGGAGCCCATATATTGCCTGAAAAACACATTGTAGTTGGCAGCAGCATAGGGAGCTCATATACTGCCTGAAAGACACACTCAGGAGTTGGCGGCAGCAGCAGCAGCATTAGGAGCCCATATATTGCCTGAAAAACACATTGGAGTTGGCAGCAGCATTAGGAGCCCATATATTGCCTGAAAGACACACATTGGAGTTGGCAGCAGCATTAGAAGCCCATAAATTGCCTGAAAGACACACCCAGGAGTTGGCAGCTGCTGCAGCATAGGGAGCTCGTATATTGCCTGAAAGACACATTGGAGTTGGCAGCAGCATTAGGAGCCCATATATTGCCTGAAAGACACACCCAGGAGTTGTCAGCAGCATTAGGAGCCCATAAATTGCCTGAAAGACACACCCAGGAGTTGGCAGCAGCAGCAGCATTAGGAGCCCATATATTGCCTGAAAGACACACCCAGGAGTTGGCAGCAGCATAGGAAGCCCATATATTGCCTGAAAAACACATTGGAGTTGGCAGCAGCATAGGGAGCTCATATATTGCCCGAAAGACACACCCAGGAGTTGGCAGCAGCATAGGGAGCTCATATATTGCCTGAAAAACACATTGGAGTTGACAGCAGCATTAGGAGCCCAAATATTGCCTGAAAGACACACCCAGGAGTTGGCAGCAGCATTTGGAGCCCATATGTTGCCTGAAAGACACACCCAGGAGTTGGCAGCAGCATTAGGAGCTCATATATTGCCTGAAAAACACATTGGAGTTGGCAGCAGCATTAGGAGCCCATATATTGCCTTAAAGACACACATTGGAGTTGGCGGCAGCATTAGGAGCCCATAAATTGCCTGAATGACACACCCAGGAGTTGGCAGCAGCAGCATAGGGAGCCCATACATTGCCTGAAAGACACACATTGGAGTTGGCAGTAGCATTAGGAGCCCATATATTGCCCGAAAGACACACCCAGGAGTCCAGGAGTTGGCAGCAGCAGCATTAGGAGCCCATATATTGCCTGAAAAACACATTGGAGTTGGCAGCAGTATAGGGAGCCCATATATTGCCTGAAAGACACACCCAGGAATTGGCAGCAGCATTAGGAGCCCATATATTGCCTGAAAGACATACCCAGGAGTTGGCAGCAGCAGCAGCAGCAGCATTAGGAGCCCATATATTGCCTGAAAGACACACTCTGGACTTGGCAGCAGCATAGGGAGTACATCTATTGCATGAAAAACACACCCAGGAGTTAGCAGCAGCATAGGGAGCTCATCTATTGCCTGAAAAACACATTGGAGTTGGCAGTAGCATTAGGAGCCCATATATTGCCTGAAAGACACACATTGGAGTTGGCAGCAGCATAAGAGCGCATAAATTCCCTGAAAGACACTCTCAGGAGTTGGCAGCAGCATTAGGAGCCCATATATTGCCTGAAAAACACATTGGAGTTGGCAGCAGCATTAGGAGCCCTTATATTGCCTGAAAGACACACCCAACAGTTGGCAGCAGCAGCATTAGGAGCCCATATATTGCCTGAAAGACACACTCTGGACTTGGCAGAAGCATAGGGAGCACATATATTGCCTGAAAAACACACCCAGGAGTTGGCAGCAGCATAGGGAGCTCATATATTGCTTGAAAAACACATTGGAGTTGGCAGCAGCATTAGGAGCCCATATATTGCCTGAAAGACACACCCAGGAGTTGGCAGCAGCATTAGGAGCCCATATATTGCCTGAAAAACACATTGGAGTTGGCAGAAGCATAGGGAGCTCATATATTGCCTGAAAGACACACCCAGGAGGTGGCAGCAGCAGAAGGAGCTCATATATTGCCTGAAAGACACACCCAGGAGGTGGCAGCAGCAGAAGGAGCTACCATGCATCAGCTACTCGCATGCATCAGCTATTGGTGGGTGGAAATCCTGGCTGATCCATGCCTGATTCATCTTCACAAAGGTGAGTCTCTCCACATTTTTCGTGGACAGACGAGTTCTCCTTGGCGTTATTATGGCCCCCGCAGCACTAAAGACCCACTCAGATGGCACACTACTGGCCGGGCAAGACAGCTTTCCCAGGGCAAACTCTGTCAGTAGCAGCCACAAGTCAAGGGTGTGCTTGGCGGTGTAGGAGTGGCTGAAGTGCATACAAAGTTTCCTTCCCGTTGTTAGGATGTCTTGCAGATGGGGGGAAGACTTCAGAAAACGCTTGACAACTAGGTTGAACACGTGTGCCATACAGGGCGCATGGCTCAGGCTTCCTTGTCTCAGCGCAGACAAGATGTAACTCCCATTGTCAGTCACCATGGTACCCATTTCCAATTTTCACGGAGTAAGCCATGTTTTGATTTCTTGATGAATGAATTTCAGGAGCTCCTCCCCTGTGTGACTCCGCTCGCCAAGGCAAACC
Organism: Gastrophryne carolinensis; assembly: GCA_027917425.1. Classification (NCBI taxonomy): domain Eukaryota; kingdom Metazoa; phylum Chordata; class Amphibia; order Anura; family Microhylidae; genus Gastrophryne; species Gastrophryne carolinensis. The sequence goes on along the minus strand of CM051237.1, from coordinate 176,380,412 downwards.
ATGTGAAGCACATGTGACACCGCCGTGCCCTGCACACATGGTAGGCTGAAGGGGCATTGAGAATTGACCATACAGTTGAGGCTGAGGAGATAGCGGAGGATGAGGAGGCAGAGTAGCACACTGTGACAGGCAAAACGGCCTGGGAGCGTGGAGGCTGAAGCGGTGTGACCTTTCCAAGTTGCGGTGCAAGAACCACATTCACCCAGTGGGCCGAAAAAGGACATGTATTGTCCCTGACCATAGTTACAGCTCCAGATGTCGGCGCTGCCGTGCACTTTGGTGCACACCGACAGGCTCAAGGACTGGCCCACCTTCTGCTCAACAAATTTGTGCAGGGCTGGTACTGCCTTCTTTGCAAAGAAATGACGGCTTGGGACTCTCCACCTCGGCTCGGCACAAGCCATCAGCTCTCTGAAAGGTGCAGAGTCCACCACCTGAAAAGGGAGGGACTGCAGCACTAGCAACTTGGACAGGAGCACATTTAGCTTCTGTGCCGTAGGATGAGTAGGCGCATACTGTTTTCTCTTGGACATGGCTTCGCTGATGGATTGCTGGTGGGATGAGTGACTTTTAGTAGGAGGAGCAGGAGCATCTGGAGCGGCAGAGGATGGGTATGACGCACAGCTACCTTCGGCTGAGGTGCTGGAGCCTTGACTGGGTGAAATTGGAAGCAGCGTGGCACTGGCTGACGCAGCAGGCTGGACCCCCACTTCGGAGCCTCGGTTCTCCCAGGCCACTTTATGGTGACGCTGCATGTGTTGCCGCAGAGCCGTGGTACCAACATTGCGGCCCTGGCCACGCTTGACCTTCTGTCTACACATCTTGCAGGTTGCAGGTGGCCAGGTTACCAGGTTACCCTCCTGCGGATGCTTGAGGAAAAAGTGCCACACTGCCGAGTAGCTAGTTTTCCCTCCAACAGTCCACACTAATTCACTGCTACTGTTGCCAACTCCAGGAACCCCTGCTCCACTACCTCTCGGGAAGGCAGCCTGCCACGCAGCAGGTGGTCTACCATGTGTGGCTCCAGACATCCTAATTCTGCCACCATGCTGACTGCCAACCCTACTGCCACCATGCTGACTGCCAGCCCTACTGCCACCTTGCTGCCTCAGCTGCTGACTCTGGGGAAACCTGGGACCCTCTTCTCCTGATGATGAAGCCCCTTCTGCACCGGGCTCCCAAGTGCGATCGACTTCATCATCATCATCGAGTTGTGCCTGCACGTCACTGATGTCCTCCTCGGTTTCCACAAGAGCGTGTGCTTCAGGAGATGGAATGCTCACCACACCACCTCCCACGCCACTCTCCTCCTCAGTGTTTGTCTGCCTAGCGGAAGAAGCAGCAGATGTCTCGTCCATTTCTTGGCTGGGCAGTAGCTGCTGACTGTCCTCTAACACATCGTCCTCACTGAATAGTAGAGCTGAACCCAAAGCATAAGATACGGCGGCTGGAGGGGGGGGGGCGTAGGACAGAGGCAATGGAAGGACAGGGGCTGCTCCCAGGCCATGCCAACTCAGGGTTGTGTCCGAGGAACCTACGGACTGTTGACTGGGGGTGTCAGATGTCACTTGTGATCAGGTCAATGACCGCGTTAACCAATCGATGACGGCAGATGCGTTGCTGGTCGAGACACGACCGCTAGCAGGTACCGGGAGATCAGGCCTCTCACCACGACTCCTGCTACCACTCGCCCCTAGTCTGCTGCGACCTCTGCATGATGAATCTAGGCCTCTCCTCGGTGCACATCCGGGCACATCTCTGCCTGACATTTTTACTGCGTTTAGGAGGGGAAAACAATATACTACTCTACACCTACAGTATTTTTGTAACAGCAGGTGTGTAGAAAAGTTAGATCAAAATAGGCACACACTGTAGCTAAAAGCTAATGCAAAAAGACACTGTCAGATGGTCTTACACAGGATGCCCCTGGTCAGAGTTAAATGCACCACAGGCAGTTTTAAAACGTGGTTTTGTTCAAAATGTAAACAAGGTAAAGATGTAGGTACTATTAAAAGCTAAGTGCTAGTATTCGGGATGCCCCCCCCCCCAGGTGAAAGGCATTGGATGCTTTAAACTTTAAAATCAGACTTGTTTATACAAAAGGCAAAAGGTTAGTAGGCAGGTACTCTTAAAAGACAAGTGCTAGTATTTGGGATGCCCCCTTCTCACGTACAGAGGTGGCCTCCTTTGATTGTGGAAAAGTGACTTTGCTTATTAAATGCAAGCAGTTATTAGACAGGTAGAGTCTTGAAATATTTATGCTAGTGTTTGGGATGCCCCCTGCTCACATACAGAGCAGGCGTCCCTTGATTGTGGAAAAGTGACTTTGCTTATAAAATGCCAGCAGTTATTAGACAGGTAGTCTTGAAAAATGTATGCTAGTGTTTGGGATGCCCCCTCCCCACATACAGAGGTGTCCTCCCTTGATTGTGGAAAAGTGACTTTGCTTATGAAATGCAAGCAGTTATTAGACAGGTAGTCTTGAAATATTTATGCTAGTGTTTGGGATGCCCCCTCCTCACATACAGAGCAGGCCTCCCTTGATTGTGGAAAAGTGACTTTGCTTATAAAATGCAAGCAGTTATTAGACAGGTAGACTTGAAATATTTATGCTAGTGTTTGGGATGCCCCCTCTTATACCGAGCATGCCTCCCTTGATTGTGGAAAAGTGACTTTGCTTATAAAATGCAAGCAGTTATTATGTAGTCTTGAAATATTTATGCTAGTGTTTGGGATGCCCTCTACTCACATACAGAGCAGGCCTCCCTTGATTGTGGAAAAGTGACTTTGCTTATAAAATGCAAGCAGTTATTAGACAGGTAGTCTTGAAATATTTATGCTAGTGTTTGGGATGCCCCCTGCTCACATACAGAGGAGGCCTCCCTTGATTGTGGAAAAGTGACGTTAATTATAAAATGCAAGCAGTTATTACACAGGTAGTCTTGAAATATTAATGCTAGCACGCTTTTTAAAGAATGACACCAGGTAAAGGAAAAGCTAAATAGGCAGGAGTGTTATAAACACTAAATTGGCTTGAAAGCTAATGCAAAATGTTTAAACTGTCCCTGTCTTTATCTGTCACTGTCACAGGCTCTCTCCTTCTCTATCTGTCCCGTGCTTCTTCTGTTCCATCTATCTATCTATCTATCTATCTATCTATCTATCTATCTATCTATCTATCTATCTATTCCTCGTTCTCTCCCTGCCTGATCTGCTCTGGCCGCAATACAGTGTCAGAATGATCTTCCGCAAGATGACCGCCGTTTATATGGGGCTGTGACATCATCGGTAAGCCTGTCTGCTGATAGGTATCATGTGACACCTACCCAGCATTCCTTGCCCCATGGGACATGTCCTGACATGTGGATCCACCATTTTAGATGGACTGTATAGCAGTAAATGGAGTTTTAAGGAAGCGATTCGAGCAATCGAATCACGGCGATATTCGGAATCGTAACGAATCGAATATTTAATGAAATTCGTAACGAATTTGGGTTCGTCAGAATCGATTCACTCATCTCTAGTTAATATATATATATATATATATATATATATATATATATATATATGATATCCTCCTATTATATTAAAATAAAGTATTTCTCTTTTTTCGCTCTCTCTAATATTTTAATATGGTTTTTAACTTTACATCAATATTTTCCTGAAGCGGAGTCTTAAAAAATATCAAACATATACCTCACTCATTACACGAAACATATAAAGATAATAAAAATGAGCTGATTCCTATCTTCTGTCTGTACCATATATTAGAAAATTGAAAAGCTTCATAGAGCCACAAAGTTGAATTCTGCAGGGAATTAAATGAAAAGTGAAACCATTTTCAATGACCAATATCTTTTCACACTGAGTGATATAAACTAACAGCTATACTTTAGATTACTGTGACATCTATGGATTTTCTCAGACTTCAGGGAAAATGGACAACATTCTGTTTCTGTTTCTATGTGCTTTGTCCTGAAAGACATATAGCCAGATTTTCCCTCAAATATATACATTTATTTAAATGTGTGTAACAAATGCAGAAATGGAATGCTCATATTTACAGGTCTTCTATACAGAAAGTAACTGCAGGGAACGAAACCGTCTTACCTGCAGTATGCAATGTGCTTGCGATCACTGGTTTCTATTGAGTATTCACAAGCGCGGTTGCAGCAAGAACGCCTCATGCTGGGCACTCCAATAGCCCCTATAATTGAAACCCGTGGAAATGAATGGCCCCATAGGTATCTATGGGCAGCATTCTGACGGTAATTGCAATGTACTATAGCTTCCAATTTATCTATTGCGGCTTGCGGATGAGCCTATTAGCACTGCCCGGTGTTGGCTCTGGAGGCTTATAGGCTGCTCCATGGCAGCCGTTTAAGAGGCCCCCGACGAGGTGAGTTTCCAGATTGGCTGTTTTTCTGTTTTACAGGCTGCAATGTGCATTGGGGCAGCCCACGTATCACTGTTCTATAGTAGAGGGACCATGGTCATTTTTGGCCGGGTAAGAGCCCTCTCCAGGAATTGTCATGGTGGTGAGTAAAACACACGAACCCTGAGGATGTACATATCGGGACATCCCTAAACTGGATGGCCAACTAGAGAGGAGAAAAACCTGTGATACCATTTGATGCATGCACCGTGGGATGCCGTAATTGGATACTTTACAGAATAAAATTATGATCGCCTACTTGGTTACCACGTTGTTCAGTCACTAAGAAGCCCTTCACCCCTAACAGGTTGGGAGAAATATATGTGCGTCTTATGGAGTGAACATCTGCTGCAGGGAATGTAACGACACAGGCTATAACAACATGCAGTATGGTGCCACAAAGGGGGGCAGGATGCTAGTAGAGTGGCCCTTATGGCAGACCTGCCCCAGGGAATACTTTGGAGGATCTGGATCAGAATTGTGCTTCATGGTTAAATGCCTCCTTCTCTGCTTCCCTTCCCCACATGCACGTGATCTATAATACCTTATCTCCTCTGAGTAAGCAAGCAGTCCCAGCGCCACCCATTGCCTGGATGAAGAGTGCTTCTGGGAAACAATGATGTACCACCCAGCAGCATGTGTCCCTGGAAGCCATCTGTTTACTCATACAAGGAGGTAAATTAGGTGTGTGGAAAGGGATTACCCCTGAGGGAGCAGACAAACAAAGATCTTAAATATGTGATCCCAGCAGAGGTTGCTCCAAACACTGAGCAATTAATCAGTTCTGAAAATAGCAGCACTTCCCGAAGTAATGCTCAGCTGATGGCAAACTGATTTATTGCACAATGTTGGGAATAAAAAATGTAAAGACTGATTATATTGGTAACTGCATGCAATTTACACCACTGTCCTGGATGTCACTTTGTGGATTTAAAGGAGCAGTATCGCGAAATTTGCATTAAAAAAGATTAATAATTAAATAGCCACACAATAGCTTCTAACATGTGTATAAATTATCTGGCGCGCTCACGCAGATAGTCATTGAGACAGGCCGGGCGGCCAGGAAGGTTACTGCTCAGGCTCCCCATCTGCGTGCAAACAGAGCTGATTGGATGAGAGCCCGCGCATGCGCTGTGGGACAGGGAAAGGTACGTTTTCACAGGCGAACTTGGGGATTTCACATATCAGGGCATCCCAAGTCGGGATACCCCTAGGGGCACAAAACAAAACTCCAGATAGTGAAAATCCTGGGTTGGGCTTTGCTCAAAACACACAAAGCTGAAAGTAAGATCATATGGAAAAATGAAAAATAAGAATATGAAAGAGAAAATGGTAAACTGAAAGATTCTGCAGCAGAGCCAACATGAAGGGAAAACTGTCAAAATCAGCTAAATGACTTCTAGAGCTTTTCTCTCTGCTTTAGATATATAAGTTCTGGCCAGGCAATGTTGCAATGTTGTTATCTTATGCTGGACGGCTGCCAGCACTGAACAGCTGATACTTTGATACATTGTTTACCCCTCTCCTCAGCGTGGAACAGGCCAGAGTGTCGGGCTCCGACACTCAGAAGACATAAACATGAGCTGTTAGTCTCCAGCTGCACAACACAGACATCATATTTTACTAAATTTGTAATTCTTACTCCAACACTTACCTACATTTAAAGTACCATTTAAATATAAGTCACCAAGAAAAATTTGCGATACTGCTCCTTTAAGTTGATTCAAGTAAAAGATTGATGGTGGTGAAATGCTGCATCTTTAACACATTTAAACAGCACATACCAACCAACAGCGTGCAGGACCATTAGTGCCTCTGGCTTAGGATGGACTAAAACCCGGGATTTTCACTATCCTTGGTTTTGGTCCACCCCCCCGGGGCATCCTGATTTGGGATGCCCTGCTGTGTAAAGCCATTATACATAGCTTATTACTGATCCCACTGCACTGATAAGGCTCTATTTCAATCAGCTCTCTAAGTCACTCAAACTGTACAGAACAGTGGTTTAGTAAAGCTGAATGGGAGTTCAGCCGCTCTCACCGATAACATCTACTACATCCCTGTAAGGCTGAGCATGGCAGTGCCAGCCATACAGTTATTACGGGTATGGTCCCACACAGACATAGAAAGATGCAGGAGATGCAGGCAGTGGCCATGCATGCACTGTGGAAGCGTCAGCAATGTATGTATAATGGGTGACTGGCAGGGTTTCACAAAGCGGGTCATCCAAAATCAGGATTCTCCGGGGGTATTTAATTAGTTTTGGTCCACTTTGAAAGGAAAATTTGACAGGGTCTGGGAAGTTGAGAAGAAGTAAAGAACATAAGAATGGGGAACCCAGGGGGGCAATTTCTAGCACCTAGAGAATACCACATGTGAGAATAAGGGAAATACACCTGACAATACAGCTAAATAGTACAATATTTGAGCTTATTTTACAATGTTTCCTGCTTTCTTTAGGGGTTAATGCATTTTAAAGAGGAGCCCCACCAAGGCTCTCATTGACTACCCCCATCTCCCATGCAAAGAAAGATTTGGGAATTAAAGGGGCGATCTACTCACTCTTTTGCAGCACTCTGCCACGGAGGGATTGATAGATAGGGCCACTAAAGTAACCTTCCCTACCCTCTCACACCATCAGTGAGCTTTGCATTAGAGAGCTGCTCACCTTTTCTATCTACAACATAATTTGGTTCATTTTGTGTTTATTTTCATATTCTAAAACCTGTGTCCTATAGTGTGGAAATTACAGTATGTAGTTGTACTTAAACTGGACCAACAGCCTGGCAATGTTGAAAAAGAAAGATAGGGGCCATTTTGGAGCTCCACTCTCAGCATCTCAGCCATGCTGCTGCCTGGATTCAACTGACTTAACGGACAATGCACAGTAACAGAAAGCCCAGCAGCACTTCCTGGTGGCCTGCAAATGCATGAGCATGAGCATGTTTCTAAAAACAGCAACAGAAGTTAGGAAAAGGTCAATGAATTTGTATGTGCAGCAATCTAAATTAGCCTGGGGAGGGATGCATATGAGCACTGTTTATTGTGTTGGTCTGGTTTAAGTCATTTTTGACTGTTGGTCCATTACTTAATTACTTTTTTGTTTTGGTAAGAATATTCTACTCTTTAGTTTATGATTGCTGGATAATAAAACACAATTTAATTTATTTTCTTCCAGTTTTTTGTGTGGCTCATTCCTATAGTCACACATGTTGAAACACATGTTATGAAAGCACAAAGGTTTGTATTGAGCTCAGGATTACTTATAGTCTTCTGTACATGTTTCTATTAAATATCATAGGCTGCTTTAAATAGTTTCAGAAAGAGTCACAAAATGTGTGCAAATATAGGATACAGCCACAATTGGGAAAAAGTTGCTATGCAGTGGACATTGGGGATATGGGTGTGCTCAGTTTTACTTTCTATTGAAAATGAAGGAAACTATCGAGTTCTTTTTCTCAGTATGCAAATTCTAGAGATTATTCAACATATTTCTTTAATGCTCTGCATACAGTGTTACTAGAACCAAGCAGTCCTGATAAGAAATACATAAAACCCAACATGAAATAGACTGAGCAACATTTCATTTTAATTCATTTTTAATAAGATATGAAAGAATATAAAATTAAAGATGACTATAAGCATAAACAAGCAATTTCACATCATTTACTTGACAATTTTGAAAGGACAGATGGGTTGGAGGCTGTATGGAACACTTGCACAAATCATTATGATTTGCAAAATTCTCTTGCATAAGCATCCGTACTGTATTATTTAAAACATGTAGAAATCTGTTAAATTAAGATTGTAGCTATGAAATATAAGCACTTCTCAGAACAAATCATTTTCATCCTGGGGGCTCTATGACACTTTTGTCAGTGCAATAATTTACTTTTTTTTTTCTGTCGTAGACATTTTATATTACATTTCTAGAAACCTAAGACACAGATATAATTACAGAACCTACAAAATTAATTCTCTGTAACCAAAATCTGAATTAGTTATTAATTGTATTTTTAGAGAATAACTTTATTTTCATGAACATATTTTGTTTGAAGGACAATTTCAGGCAAAACTTGCTTTTAGATATAGATTAAATTGAAGCCAATTTCATATAATTGTTTTTGTCTTTAATATCATTTCCATATTAAATGTAATAGAATCTGAAGATCTGGAAAAGTGTGTATACATTTGAAAAAATTAAAAACAAATGATTGTAAATAATATTATTTCCGGGGGTGGAATGATTCCCCGAGGCAGTAGCTAGGAGTTACAGAACACGTGGGATCTGTATGCTGGGGGACCCTGCCTTTTATACACCATCTTCGTATGCTGGGTATCCAATTTGTATTTTTTTCTTTCTTTCTGCACTCAGCACTTTATAATTATATCTGAATATGATCTTCATTGCTAATTAACTTGTTATCTTACAGGCTGATTCATTACTAACACCAAGTAGCGACAGATGAGCATCTGTAGCTAGGATTTCAGAGTGACCTCTAGTAGTCGCTGTGCTTGGCCATAGTTAGTTGTTTCAGAGCGCCTTAGTCGCTGGCCGACATTGATGAATATGTTGTTTGAGTCGCAGTACTACACTGTATGGGAGCGAACGGTAGCACCAGCTCAGTGTGACTGACTCACACAACATTCATCAAAAAAACAGCCTCAAACAGCACCGGCGCAAAAAATCGGGTTGTTGTAGCCCATAGTGCCAGTGGCTGTGTGATTAAAGTCTGTTTTTTAACATGTATCCACTAGTAACAAAGCCAAAAACATATGGAATTACATTGTTATTACATTGTAACATCAACATTTAAATACCAGACATGTAAGGACAATTCTGCATAAAAATATTATTAATCAAAAAAAGTTTTCAAAAATGTCATTTTCTAGGCCAGGATACATGTCTGAAAGTTTTGAGATTTAAAAAAAAAAAAAAATTGGGACCAGGAAAGGGATTTAAGGATCGTCCATAGAAATGTATGGGAGAGCGCCAGGTAACGAGAGGTAATACGTGGCGCCTGGGATAATGATGAATCGTACGCTACATGGCATTGTTCCAGGCGCTCACCAGATTCGGCTTCATAAATGTGTAATTGCGTGCCGTGTCCGGTGTTCACCTGCTGCTACCTGCCGCTTACAAGGCACTATCTGGTGCTAGAGCTTCATGAATAAGGCCCCAAGTTTGTGCACACAGTTCATGTTTTTGTATTGCACTCTGCCACTTTAATATTCATGTGAGAGTTTCCATCTTAACTCAGTTGTAATCCCCCTGCTTTTATGTGCTTGTCATCTTTGATGTTATTTAACCATTTTGATGAATTACAATAAAAGGTATATTTATATCACAGGGACTAGAGGGGTGTCTGGTACAGAAACCATATCATTTGCACTAGTTCGCACTAGTACACACCTACAGGTTTTAGAGTATATGTGTTTCCTGGTTCCAAGCTACCAACAAGTTGGGATGTTTGGTCTCCCCAGTGGGAAGATCTTTATTATTTTCAACCCTACTAGACTAGGACTTAGGACTGTGAAATATGTGTTTCATTGGCTCCAATCCTGCTGCAAAAATCACATTTTATTGTCTCTAACCCTGCTGCCTTCAGTACAGCATAAAATGGGTTGGGCTGTCTTTAAATTGAAATTACACCAGGAAAGGCTGGATTTAGCATTGTGCAAGAATTTTTTTTTGCACATTTCACATTTTCTGATGCAAAAGTACTTTCTACCAATTCAGCAGAGCTTTTTTTTTATTTTCTATTTTTATTTTGTATTATTTTCCTTTTTTTGGTAGTCAGAGGGACATCCCAAAAACAGAAAAAAGTGGCCCACCTCTTTTATAGCTTATCAGCCCGAATCACCAAGCATAGAGGTTAGTAATCAAGTGCTCAATTGCTGAAGTGCTGGCCCTATTAGTTGCCAGTAGTAATGTGCAGATCCAACCTGCAAAGTTTCGGCCACCAAACCTGAACACAGATTTCAAATTAGATCCGTGCATGGATTCGGCCTTTTTGGCTCAGGACACTTGACCCTGCTGTATAAAATGGTCACGTCGCACACCGATGCTGTGCACTCTGCAGTTGATAGGGACAGATTCCTGGCTGCTGCTGAGGGACAGATAGGCCTATTTGGTAAAAAAAAATGCTCCTTTTAGGGCGATATTTAGTCAGGGATAGCGACTTGAGAGAGGGCTAGATAGCTAGGTGTCAGCACTGCCGTTTAAAACCACTTCTTGTCACAAATGGGGGGTTGTGTACCGTGTTATCCCACAACTTGCTCTAAGCACTGGGGTGTAACCTGTTATCCCACAACTTGATCACCCCCGGGGCATTTTTTCAAGCAGTCCACAGTTAACAAGCTGTGCCAACAGTCGCTAAAGTGAGGGAAAACTACTAATCCTCTCTGAACCTCGTGCATGACCAAGCATCTGCAAGCAAAACATGAGAACATGCAAACACCTGAGTCGCCCTCTGTCTCAGCCTCCAGCTCCACCTCCCCAACAAAGGCACTTGTCTCCCCAAAAAGGGAGGATGTGGGATCCCACCACCAGCAGCCCCACCACCAATCCTATCCACACCATCCTAAGAAAGTGTTCATCAGATTTCCATCCCACAAACTTTTCCGAGAAAGCGAACGTTGGGCCCATCTCACCCACAAGCCCTGGCCCTGGAAGCAAGCATTTCAAAATTGTTGGCCTTTGAAATGCTCCCATTCTGAGACAGACAGTTTTAAACGATCTGATGGCAGCAGCTGTTCTACAAAGCGCAGTTCCAATCTGTCACTACTTTTCTCACTAGGACATCACATAAGATATGCACTGTGCACTGTCATCAGTTCCAGTGTCCACCTCACCACAGACACGGCGACAAGTAAACATGGGCAGGAACATTACATCTCTCTATCTGCCCACTGAGTCAATGTAGTGGTGGCTGGGACTGAGGCAGGAAGCACTATGGTGCATATTCTTCCACCACCCAACATTGCGGGACATCAATCGGTGCCTCCTGTAGCCTCCTCCTCAGGCAGTCAGCTCAGCCCCTGCACCACCAATTTGAGCACTTCCATGGGGAAACGGCAGCATGCAGTGATAAAACTCATCTGTCCGAGAAAAAGACCCCACACCACCCAGGAACTGTGCACAACTTGGTGGTGGCCCATTATCCAGAAATGCCGGGGCTGCTTCATAAAGTGTGTAGCGTGTGCTCACACCTTCTGTGTTCCCACTCTGCTGCCACTCACCTGTAAGCACTGCAGAGGTCTTCCCACCCACTACCTCATGTGACTTGTACATGCTGAAAAGGGTGTGTGAGCAGCAGGCAATAGTGGAGTTCCAGCTACAAAATGCATAGATGAGTCAAAGTGCAGATCACTTCACCACCAGTAAGTGGACCTCCATGAGTGGCCTGTGTGGTGCTGTAGTGCTTCCAGTATGCCACAAATATGGTCAGCGCTCATAATGCCATCATCAGCACTACCATCCACATCCTCTGCCTGTAAGAATAACAAACCTTCAGGCCATGACAGAGAAGGAGGAGAAGGTTTTTCTCTGCTGTCAAGGCAGTGCACACGTGGCTAGCAGGGTGGATTGCTGGCCAACAGTGGCCAGGTACTCCACTGTCCAGCCAGAGGACAGTTTTCGGGGAATTAAAAGGCAGGGATGACTTTTTCTCACAACAGAGTGGCACCCACGTGTGTCACTGGAGCATGGCTGGAGGGAGGACAGGAGAAAGAGACACCTGACATGGAGGACAGCTTCTCCTTGTCCCAGGGCAGCCTGGCTCACATGAGCCCCTACATGCTCCAGTGCCTGTACAACGATCACCTCCTTGATTCCAGCACTGGAGCTGGAGAGAAAGATGAGAATACAAACGCATGCTGGTTGACGCACTACACCCGAGACAATGGGACAACAATCAGTATTGCCTTTAGTATAACTTTAAGGATAAGTGTTAGGGCTAGCGCTGCGGAGATGCCTCATGGCGCTCTCTGCCGTCCCTCTCCCGGGGCGAGAGCCGCGCTTCCTCCCCGCGGCTTTCCCCGCCGGGTTTCCCCTAGCCCGAGCGCTATTTCCCTTCCTGGCAGCGCCCCTCTCTTACCTGGTGTCTTGCCCTCCGTCCGGCGTGGCTGCCGGGGCCTGCGGGCGGCTCCCTCACTTCCTCCTTCCTCCCTGCCTCTCCTGCGCGCACGTCCCCGGCCACTAGGGGGCGCGCGCCGCAATACTGTGGAATTTAAAGGGCCAGTGCATCACTAATTGGTGTCCGGCCGTCCAATCCGGTAAGGACACTTCCTTTTTATTCTGGCCAGTCCTTCTGCCTTTGCCGGATTATTGGTGTGTTTTCCATGATTGTCTGTAGTTTATCTGTGGCTTTCTCGTGTATGACCTCGGCTTACCTTTTGACCACGAACCTCCGCTGCCTGTCCCGACCTCGGTTTGTCTCTTCGTCTGTGATCCTCCGCTGCCTGTCCCGACCACGGCTTGTCTACTCGCTGCTGAACCCTCGCTGCCTGCCCTGAATCTGGCTACTCACCGTGACCATCGTTTATCTCTGCTGTACAATACCTCGGCAAATTGTGGAACTGTGCCGCCGTTGGGGAATAGCGACCTGGGAGTCATCAGCCGCACAAGACCAACCTGCTTCGCGGCGGGCTCTGGTGAAAACCGGTGGCTCCTTAGACCCCGCTTCCCTGACGCGGTACTCACCAACCGTTCCACAGTTCCAGTGGGTCCACGCTTCATTGGTTTTCATCCGGTTGTAACAGTATAATCCGGCCATGGATCCCGCCGAGGTGCCATTGCCAGACGTCTCTGAGCTACCTGCACTAGTCGCCATGCAGTCACGGCAGATCAATCAACTTACGGCTATGATGCAGCAACTCCTGTCTATGCAGCAACCGCAGACGCCACCGCCTGCTCCTGCTGTCCCACCACAGCTTCCGGTGGCTTCTTCCGCGAGGATTCGTCTCTCCCTGCCAGCTAAATTTGAAGGGGACGCAAGACTTTGCCGTGGGTTTCTTGCCCAATGTTCCCTGCACCTGGAGTTATTGGCTGACCAATTCCCTACTGAGCGCTCCAGGGTGGCCTTTATTATCAGCCTGCTCTCTGGGAAGGCCTTAGCCTGGGCTACCCCATTATGGGACCGCCACGACCCCGTTACCCTCACGGTTCAAACTTTTGTGGATCAGTTTCGCCAGGTTTTTGAGGAACCTGCCCGGGCATCTTCAGCCGAATCCGCCTTATTGAATCTGGTTCAAGGTGATCTGTCGGTGGGAGAATATGCCATTCGTTTCCGAACTTTGGCAGCCGAGCTGGCTTGGAACAATGAGGCTCTCTGTGCCTGCTTTAAGAAGGGTCTCTCTAGTAGGGTCAAGGATGTTCTTGCTGCCCGGGATCTTCCTACTTCTCTTTCTGAACTAATCCAACTTGCCACACGTATAGACATTCGTTTTACAGAGAGGCGTGATGAATTTCGCCAGGATTCTCTGCGTGCCAAGAGGGCATTCCGTTTGGCCCCTACGTTTCAGAACCCTCAGTCTACGCTTTCGTCTCCGTCTGAAGAAGTCATGCAAGTGGACCATACTCGCTTGACTCCCCAGGAAAGGTCGCGCTGAAGACTCGAAAGACTTTGTCTATACTGCGCCAGCCCAGAACATTTTTTGAAAAATTGCCCAATCCGCCCACCACGTCAGGGAAACGGGCGCACCTAGAATCGATTGGAGAGGCGTCTCTGGGTGTGTGTGCTTCCTCTCCTAGGTTCACTGTGCCGGCACAACTTCACTTTGGCTCCACTTCCGTCCTGAACTTACCGGCCTTCTTGGACTCTGGTTCGGCGGGCAACATCATCGAGGCCTCCTTGGTCACTAAGCATGATATAGCTGTCTACCGTCTGGCCAAGCCACTATTTGTCGCGGCCGTTAATGGGGACAGATTGAACTGCATGGTGCGCTTCCGCACCAAACCTCTACTTCTGAAGATCGGTCTCTTCCATCAGGAACTTCTGGAATTTTTCGTATTACCCCACTGTACCTCGCCGCTTCTCTTGGGGCTTCCCTGGCTCCAGCGCCATAACCCTACCTTGGATTGGTCCACGGGGGACATCAAGTCCTGGGGCGCAACATGTGTTAAGAACTGCCTTACGTCTTTGCCACTCCAAATTACCGCTCCCACGACTCCATTACCGGGTCTACCTGAAGTTTATCGGTCTTTTTCCGTCGTATTTAGCAAGAGGCAAGCTGAGACACTTCCACCTCATCGCCCTTACGATTGCCCGATTGATCTTCTACCTGGCGCCACTCCTCCTCGCGGACGCATCTATCCGCTGTCTGTCCCTGAAACCCAAGCAATGTCGGAATACATTCGGGAGAATTTACAAAAGGGGTTCATTAGGAAATCCTCTTCCCCAGCAGGAGCGGGGTTCTTCTTTGTACAGAAAAAGGACGGGTCCCTTCGGCCCTGCATCGATTACCGGGGCCTCAATAAAATTACGGTAAAAAACCGTTACCCATTGCCCTTGATCTCCAAACTTTTTGATCGTCTTCGCGGAGCTAAGATTTTTTCAAAATTGGATCTGAGAGGCGCCTATAACTTAGTCCGCATACGAGAAGGTGATGAATGGAAGACGGCCTTCAACACGCGAGACGGTCATTTTGAGTATCTCGTTATGCCCTTCGGCCTCTGCAATGCCCCTGCAGTTTTTCAGGAGTTCGTTAACGACATTTTTCGGGACCTGTTGTACACCTGTGTTGTGGTTTATCTTGACGACATTCTCATCTTCTCCTCGTCCATCGAAGAACACCATCAGCACGTCAGACAAGTCTTGTCTCGTTTACTGCAACACCATCTTTATGCTAAGCTCGAGAAATGCCTTTTTCATCAAACCGCATTACCTTTTTTGGGGTACATAGTTTCTGCTCAAGGTCTCCAGATGGATCCTGCCAAGTTAAAGGCGGTCCTTGAATGGCCTCGACCAGTCGGTCTTCGTGCAATCCAGCGATTCTTGGGGTTCGCGAACTACTACCGCCAGTTCATTTTACACTTTTCCACGACAGTGGCCCCCATCGTGGCCCTCACCAAAAAAGGAGCCAATCCCAAGGCATGGTCTCCGCAGGCTGAAGCAGCCTTTCTCGCATTAAAAAAGGCCTTCGCCTCGGCACCAGTACTTTCCAGACCTGACCCGTCTCGTCCTTTCGCTCTTGAGGTGGATGCCTCTTCCGTCGGAGCTGGAGCAGTACTTACGCAACGATCCTCGTCCGGCAAAGCTCGAACTTGCGGATTCTTTTCTAAAACCTTCTCTCCTGCCGAGAGGAACTACACCATTGGAGATAGAGAGCTATTAGCCATCAAATTGGCTCTGGAAGAATGGAGACATCTCCTCGAGGGGTCTATCTTCCCAATTTCCATTTTTACTGACCACAAGAACCTCTCTTATCTGGAATCCGCACAACGCTTAAACCCTCGTCAGGCCCGCTGGTCACTCTTCTTTGCACGCTTTAATTTCCAGATCCACTTCCGTCCAGCTGCAAAAAACATCAGGGCAGACGCTCTCTCCCGTTCCTCGGATGTCTCGGATAAGGTCTCTTCTCCTCAGTTTATCATTCCACCCGATCGTCTGGTTCACTCTGCTCCCGCTGCTCTAGTATTAGGTCCTACGGGGAGGACTTTCGTACCTGTCTCTCGTCGCCTATTAATACTAAAATGGGGTCATGCCTCCCATACTGCTGGTCACCCTGGAATCAAGAAGACCTGCGCCATCATCTCCAGATACTACTGGTGGCCCACGTTAGCTAACGATGCCGCAGAATTCGTACAAGCCTGCACCTCGTGCGCGCGCAACAAGACCCCTCGTCAACGTCCCGCAGGTCTTCTCCAACCACTACCCATTCCGGACATCCCCTGGTCTCACATCGCCATGGATTTTATCACTGATCTCCCGCCTTCTCAGGGCAATACCGTCGTCTGGGTAGTGGTGGACCGATTTTCGAAGATGGCGCATTTCATTCCGTTGCCTGGATTACCTTCTGCTCCCCTATTGGCTAAGAATTTCCTTAAACACATCTTCCGTCTACATGGGCTCCCAACCCACATTGTCTCCGACAGGGGAGTTCAATTTGTATCGAAATTCTGGAGGGCTCTCTGTAATCAATTAAAGGTGAAATTGGACTTTTCTTCCTCGTATCATCCCCAATCCAATGGCCAAGTGGAGAGGGTAAATCAAACTTTGGGGCTGTATCTACGCCATTTTGTTTCCACTCGCCAGGATGACTGGGTGGACCTGCTGCCCTGGGCAGAGTTTTCTTATAACTTTAAGGACTCTGAATCTACCGGAAAATCCCCTTTCCTTATAGTCTATGGTCGTCATCTCCTTCCTCCTCTGCCTTTATTAACGCCCTCTTCGGTACCTGCGGTCGATGATCTTTCGCACCAGTTTTCTTCCATCTGGCGTGAAACACAGCATTCTTTGGAACAAGCCGTGTCTCGTATGAAAATCCAGGCTGATAAGAAGAGAAGGACTCCTCCTTTATATTCACCGGGGGATAGGGTATGGCTTTCGGCCAAGTATATTCGTTTTAAAATCCCCAGTTACAAACTTGGTCCTCGCTTCTTGGGACCTTTTAAGATCCAACAACGTATCAACCCTGCCTGTTACAAGTTGCATCTGCCACCCTCTCTTCGCATAACCAATTCCTTCCATGTCTCTCTGCTCAAACCGGTGACTGTTAATCGTTTTACCCCCAAATTATTGGAACCTAAGCCAGTCGCAGGTACTGAGGATACCTTTACGGTCAAAGAAATACTTGCTTCAAAGATCTCCAGAGGAAGACGCTATTTCTTGGTGGATTGGGAGGGCTACGGCCCTGAGGAGAGATCCTGGGAACCGGAGGAAAACATCCTTGATCGGACCCTTATTTCGGACTTCCTTGGTCCTAAGAAGAGGGGGAGACCAAAGGGGGGGGGGACTGTTAGGGCTAGCGCTGCGGAGATGCCTCATGGCGCTCTCTGCCGTCCCTCTCCCGGGGCGAGAGCCGCGCTTCCTCCCCGCGGCTTTCCCCGCCGGGTTTCCCCTAGCCCGAGCGCTATTTCCCTTCCTGGCAGCGCCCCTCTCTTACCTGGTGTCTTGCCCTCCGTCCGGCGTGGCTGCCGGGGCCTGCGGGCGGCTCCCTCACTTCCTCCTTCCTCCCTGCCTCTCCTGCGCGCACGTCCCCGGCCACTAGGGGGCGCGCGCCGCAATACTGTGGAATTTAAAGGGCCAGTGCATCACTAATTGGTGTCCGGCCGTCCAATCCGGTAAGGACACTTCCTTTTTATTCTGGCCAGTCCTTCTGCCTTTGCCGGATTATTGGTGTGTTTTCCATGATTGTCTGTAGTTTATCTGTGGCTTTCTCATGTATGACCTCGGCTTACCTTTTGACCACGAACCTCCGCTGCCTGTCCCGACCTCGGTTTGTCTCTTCGTCTGTGATCCTCCGCTGCCTGTCCCGACCACGGCTTGTCTACTCGCTGCTGAACCCTCGCTGCCTGCCCTGAATCTGGCTACTCACCGTGACCATCGTTTATCTCTGCTGTACAATACCTCGGCAAATTGTGGAACTGTGCCGCCGTTGGGGAATAGCGACCTGGGAGTCATCAGCCGCACAAGACCAACCTGCTTCGCGGCGGGCTCTGGTGAAAACCGGTGGCTCCTTAGACCCCGCTTCCCTGACGCGGTACTCACCAACCGTTCCACAGTTCCAGTGGGTCCACGCTTCATTGGTTTTCATCCGGTTGTAACAATAAGGTTTATTTATGCATTAAATTGGAGGCATAGCGCAGTTTGTTATTTCAGCTAACATATTTTATTTATGTTTTTTATAATATTTTATATAATATTTATTTAATTTTTATATACTACACAAATATTCATTTTTTTACTGTCTCACTTTATGATTGTATCTAGCTTGGTGTTTTGATACTTTATTTAAAAATGTCATTTTGTATTTTTGTACAAATGTCTATTTTTAAATATGCCAGAGGAGCTTGGAATATAGATATTGTATATCTTGAATGTTATTATAGCCATTTTTACACTTCTGAGCGGCTGCATTCCCACATGAGTTTTAACTTTTTGTATCTTAATGTAAGTCCAGCAGCAGCACTCAACGGAGACATCAGCCTCTAGCCAGCCCTGCTCCTGGTGCTGCTAGCACCCTGTAGCTAGCTACCTGGCTGAGAGCTCTCCTCTTCTGATCTCTTCTGAGGCGCGTCAGCCTCTTTATAATACCCCTGCGCTGGATCAGTACTGGACCGAGCTACTTGGCCAGCAGGACCAACCCAGCTTGCCTTACTGGCCAGACTTCAGGACCCTATACAGCACCTTAACGGCAGCCCCTTAAAGGGCCAGTAACAACAATAATGACACTCTTTCCTGGAGTCTGTTTGTAGCCCCAACCAGTACTTTCCAGAAAAGCTCAAATAAGGCATTTTTACAAAATGTGGCAGACACCATGCCACATATCCCTCAGCCTCTGTTAAAACTTATCAGTTGAAAAACACACCTTTTTAAAAGTCTGTGGAGAACACCAATCTTTTGGGGTCGAGACAGGACTTATTTCCCAAGATTCTTCTAACAGAATTTAACCTGTGCCTTACACTTTGACCTCTTTGCATAGGTTTCTTGGTTAATATTTGAGGCAAACCCTCTAACACCACCCGCTTATAATTACAATACAATTACAATAAAATTGCTGATTCGCCCCTTTTGTTGGACCGATGTCTCGGGGAAGACACTTTGTGTGGGGAGAAATCACCCACTCTAGAGACATTGGAGACCCCTTTAACTTCACTGTCATGCTCCCGAATTTCTATTGCCCTCACATCATCATAAGCAACACATTTCCTAACAGTTTCTCCCTCTTGCAGAAGAGACATTTCACCTTGGCAGGCAGCAAAAAAACACCGGCCCACATCCGCTCCTATTGTTCCTCATACTCACAGTGGCGTCTCCACCATGCATCCACACTTGGTGATTTCAGTTGCACTGTCCTAAATGCACGCTTTGGCCAGGCTCGACCATATACATTTTAGAAGCACCATCTCTTTAAGCCACACTGCTCATGCTGACCCAAACCACTTCCATGCAACACATCTCTGTCAGAGTTCACTTTACCCGGCTGGGACTTATTACATATATTACACTGCCAGCAGTTACATTTAGTGGCCATCTTCGTCTGTGGTTGCTCCTAGCAACATAGCTCCCAGGATCTTTTTGGGCACAGACACAAGCATGCAAATGTGAAATTAACTCAACATGGTTTATTTCAAATTCAGGTGGCCCTCCAGGCCCTCTCACAGTTTACTATATCCCTGACGTCCGTCTGACTCAGTTTAGCAGCAGCTTCTAGCAGGCCCTGCTCCTGGTGCCGCCTGCACCCTGTAGCCCAAACAGCTACCTGGCTGAGATCTCTCTTCAGCCCAACCATCCACAGTGCACTCCTCACACTCTTGGCTGCTGGTGCAAATCCAGCTCAGCCCATTCAGCAGACCCCAACTGTGGGTCACCAGTCTCTTTAAAGACCTTCTGGCCTGGAGCACTGGATTGGGTGAGTGGACAGCAGGAACTACCCAGCTTTTTTTGCTGGTGACACTCCAGTGCCATATAGAGTGCTTTTCCAGCTGCCCCTTAAAGAGCCAGTCTTTGAATGCAAGCAGATTCCACCTCATTATAAAGACCTAGGGCTGGTTGGTAGCTCAAATATTTTGCCCTCTTCACGGCACCTGCACACACAGACATCTGCTTTGTACAGCAGATGGCCGTGACCGATGCTCGAGCATTGGCCGCGCCATTCACTGTGTATGAAGCCGGATGTCAGTTTGTGTAGGTGCTGCAGAGAGGGCGCAGCAGATACTGCTGTCTCCGTCCCTTCTTCTCCAGGGCACCAGCACACACAGACATCCAGCTTCATACACAGTAATGGGAGTGGACGATGCTCAAGCATCGGCCACACCCACTGCTGTACCAAGCCCGGTGTTTGCTCTGTGTGTGCTGGCGTCATGGAGAGGAAGCTGTGGAGGCAGCTGTATCTGCTGCGCCCTCTCCGCGGCGCCTGCACACACAGACACCCGGCTTCACTCAGCTCGAGCAGCGGCCACGGCCACCTGCTGTACCGAGCTGGACAGCCGATGCAGCGAAGACTGCGGCGACAGCGGGAAGGGTGGAAAGGTGAGTTGTTTTTTTTTTACTTTTGCCTATGGGGAATGGGAGGGGGATGACCCACTGGCTATATGGGGAATGAGAGGGGGAATGCCACACTGCCTATGGGGATGGGAGAGGGAAACCATACTGCCTATGGGGATGGGAGGAGGAATGCCACACTGCTTATATGGAGATTGGGAGGGGGAGATGCCACACTGCCTATATGGGGAATAGGAGGGGGGAATGCCACACTGCCTATATGGGGAATGGGAGGGGGAATGCCACACTGCCTATATGGGGAATAGGAGGGGAGAATGCCACACTGCCTATATGTGGATTTGGAGGGGGAGATGCCACACTGCCTATGGGGATGGGAGGGGGGGAATGCCACATTGTCTATAGGGAATGTGAGGGGGGAATGTCACACTGCCATGGGGGATGGGGGGAGAATGCCACTCTGCCTGTTATGGGGGGATTCTGCACCTTGCCTATTAGTTGGTTCTTGGGGGGATGGTGTTTTAGCACAACATTTGTTTCAGAATATTTATTTTCTTATTTTCCTCCTCCAAATCCTAGGTGCATCCTATGGGCAGGTGTGTCTTATATGGCAAAAAATACAGTAGCTTCTTTTGACAGCTTAATGGTTTAAGTATTAATCCAAAGTATACATTATGCATATTATATCCACTTTTATATCAATATTTCCACAGTTATTTAACCTTAAAAATGCAGATATGCACATGAACAAAAATTATTAATAAAGAAATAAAAGACCCCAAATAGACCCCATAGCTGGTGACACCAACATATTTCATGTATAAATCCATTTGAATTCTTTCTTATGTATCTCCCTAATCCAGTCACTTTCGCTCCAACTTGAAATAACCATATCTATCCCTTTAAATTCTATAAAACTTGGATTTGATTCATGAAATAATTTAAAATGTAATGGCAAATGATTCAGGGACACAACAGTTTAGTGGATCACTGTAGTGAGTTGGAAAAGTTTTCATTGATTAAAACTATGCCGCTATAGCTTGCAGATGGCATTTATTTTTTGTTGTTTATTCTGAAAAAACATTGTTGGACTGGAAGAGGACACCATGCGCAATGGGATAGAAGGAAAAGACGGGGACCAGTAAGTAGTTAAAATTAGAACATTAAAATATTTGTGCCTAGATCAGTTCACCGGGTTAGAGAGCCAGCATGGCACTTGCCAGCATTGGCGGGGGACATGCCGCTAACCCGCTCAATTACCTGCCCCCCCAATTGGTACACCAGGGGTGCAGAAGATTCCCAAACCAATAAACAATTGGTACACCAGGGGTGCAGAAGATTCCCAAACCAATAAACAAGGGCATAAGGGATGGCAACCGGTAGGGCCAGGGGCCACACTCTGTGGCCTCTGAGCCCTGAGTTACCAGCCTTTATGCCTTTAAAAAATAATGTCTATACAAGTAAAATACCAGTGCTGGCTGTCATTTTCATTGTATATACTAAAGCTGATGGAATACAAAAATGAGCAAGGATAAAGCTAAACTGTTCTATTTACTCACTTCCTAGGCAGTTCACATAACACCAGGTACTATAACACTATATTAATGTAGGATTATTATTAAATAACAATTACTTATTGATTATATATATTAACATGTGATATGGTTAAATGAGTCTTCTTTTTTAACAGTAAAACACAGTTAAATTCGGAGCACATCTGCCATTAACCAATGATGCATTACTGCTTTTTTTTTGTTTTACTTTTAATAATAGAACAGGTCAAATTTCTCCCGAAGTCTGCCAAAATTATTTTCCAATTGAAATCAATCAGTATATTAAAGGCTAAATGTACCTTTCATCTGAATTATGATAATGAACATATCTAATGCATACTTACATATGTTCATTTTATTTGCTTGGCATTACTAAATAACAATACTTTCTTATAAAAATTTAGCCTATGAAAAATGTAGACCAGTGTTAACCATATTTCAAGCTATAGGGGGGTCATGCTAATTATTTGGTGAGGCCAGTTGACATAGCCAATAGGGTGCAGTTATTTCCAAACTTGAATAAATTAGACTTCCTTTATGGGAAAAATTGTGTACCTAAATTTTATCACAGGTCATTTTGGAAAAAAAAGGTAGGAAAGTCTTTTTTTGCACTTTTATGTTTCTAATAGCTAAACAGCTCACCGAGATGCAGGTTGCAATCCACGCCACTATGCACACTGTAAGTCAAACTGGCTTCACCAATTAATTAGCAAGAACCCCATAGTGTATGCAATAGCACCCTGTTTTATACATTTTCATTATATAGATTGAAGACTTAATTAGATCTGGCTTTGAAGATCAATTTACCTCTTTTAGATGAATCATATATAAATTGATTAATTCCATATTTTAAGGATACCATAAACAATTGGTCCTTCAAGTTTATTCCCTCTGATAGATCACATGGGTCAAGATAAAGAAGAGCTCCTCCAAATCCAATGTCTTCTAATAGCGAAAGCTAAAAAAAAGCACATAAAACATGGTGACCACATTTGGAGCATAGTCATGAAATAATAAAACTGTAAGGAGGGGCACAGTTGGAGATGAGGCACACCTGACAGGCTTTAGGTAAGCTCCTTGCTGCCTTAGTATTGCCATTGCCATCATAAGTTTGTTTGTGAGGCACTTCCAATGTCAGCAATCACCTCACCAAGTCTTTTGGATTACACCTATTAATGATTGTATGGGCTGCTGATTGCCATTTATCCAATGCATAAATGAAACCCAGTTTCGTGCTCCTTTAAGGTCTAGTGCAAACCTAAGGTAAATAATATTTATTGCTGATGGCTATCAGCATTAGTTGGTTTAAAGACAGTACAAACTGATGCCAATTCTTGTGGAACCATACCCTCTGATGTGTCTTCATTGTCCTGTGCAATGAGCTGAAAAACCAGTTGAACTTGCTGGTAACAGATGTTTTAGGAATCCTTCTGCATGACCACACAGAGAGAGAGGCTCCACCCCCTGGGAAGAAACACAAACTGGAACTGAGTTTAAAAGCCCCACTCCTTCCTCCCCACCTCAGTCTTTGTAAAGTAACCTAAATAACCCTTGGACTCTGGGCAGGTACTAGGTGGTCATGCTGAAGCAATCCTAAAAAATTCCATTACCGGTAAATCTAACTGTGGTTTTTCCAATTCATCCTTCAGCATGACCACACGGAGAGGATTAGGCAAGTAATTGTACCCTAGGGGTGGGAAGCTGCAAGTAGTACCCTTCTACCAAATGATGTTATGCAGATAATAGATCAAGTCTATAATGTTTGAGGAAGTTGTGGGGTGAAGACCGCATTGCTGCTTTGCATATCTCATCCAAAGAAATGTCAGTCCTCTCTGCCCAAGATGCTGACATGGCTCTTGTAGCATGGGTAGACACCTCTGAGGGAGAAACCCTTCTAGTAGAATATGCTTGTGCAATAGTCTGCTTTATCCATTTGGCTATAGCGGACTTAGAGGCTGCTAAGCCTTTTTTTTGCTATGAAAGTTAGTTAAAAGTTATTCCGCTATACATTATTCTCTAGAACTTTCCATATAAGTGATCAGGGAACTTCTAACAAATAGCAGCGAGAGATCTTCTTCCTTGTCTGCACCATAGGTAATGTCAAAAGGATTATCTCATGCGACCTGCTAGCAGAATCACTATTTTTGGCATACACATGCATTCGGTATAAATATAACTTTGTCTGGCAGTACTGCCCAATAGGGCTCTTTCATAGATAAGACCTGTAGTTTACTTACTCGCCTGGCAAAGGTAATGGCTAGCAGGAAGCAACATTTTAGCAAAAACCAATTCTCTGGAACCTCATCTAGAGGTTTCAAAGGACGGTTCCATTAATCCATTGATTAGTTACATTTTTGTGCGAGGAAAACTATTAATGTGGAAGTTTGAATCTTTAACGTACTTACAGCTGGCCCCTTCCCGAAACCTTCCTGTGGGAATTCCAGTACTGTGGCTATGTCTTGTTTCTTCCACTTGCTAACTTCACAAAAAAATAGAAAAATATTTCCATACCTTTTCATAGATTCGCCTAGTAGTCAATTTTCGACTGGTCAGAAAAGCCTCAGTCACTCTGATCGAAAAAACCCTTACTTCTTAAGATGGTCACTTCAAGATCTATGCTGTCAGCAGCAATTTTGACTGATTCAGATGAAGAATGATGTCCTGATGAATGATATTCGGAATGTCTGAAAGTTTCCAGGGACCCTTCTTTACCACCCTTCTTAGTTTTGCGAACCACGCTCTCTTTGGCCAAAATGGAGTTATCAGGATTACGCTGACCTCTTCATGTGCTCTCTCGGCTCACTTGTGGCAGAATTCTGAAAGGAGAAAAGGCATAGGCAAGACGAAACCTCCATGGATGAGCGAGGGCATCCATTGCTAATGCACCTTCTCTGTCAGAGAAAAGAATATCTTGCATTTTGTATTGCTGCCATTAGCAAACAGGTCTAACTATGGGAGACCTTAAATATTTGTGATTTGAAGGAAAAACTCCTGGTTCAGACACCATTCTGTCCCCTGAATCCTGACTCAACTTAAATAGTCTTACTAGAATATTTAGGGTCCCCTTACTAGAATATTTAGGGTCCCCTTCAGATGGACTGCCGATACTGACCGGACCTGCTCCTTTAAGGGTAGGAGAATGGCATTTGACAAGTTCATTAGAGCTGAGCATCTGATCCTCCCTTGGGGGTTTAGATAAGCTACCGTGGAGCCGTAGTCTGACCTTATCTATAGGTCTCTGCCTGCTATGACTGGCCGAACTTGATCCATCGCACAAACTTGTGCATGGTCAAAAACTGTGGGAATAAGCCCCAGACGTACCAAGACCTCAGATGAACTGCACCTGGATATGTGTTCAATGGTCAGTGTGCTTCTCCAGAGCTTCCGGAGTCTGAAAAACTAAAATACAAAATTGGCTAACACACCTAAATCTAACACATCTTAGCACACTCTGTCCAATGGTTTCCCAGGGAAGAAACACAAAACTGAGTTGAGGAGGAAGGGGTGGGGCTTTTAACCTCTGTTTCAGTTTGTGGAGCCTCTCTTTCCTTGTGGTCATGCTGAAGGATGACTTGGAAAAAAATTTATATTCAATACAAATATATAGTATATTCAAATGGGGCAAAAGTTTAATAAAATAATTAACATCCATACATATATTTGTGTATATACAGTATTACATACAGTACAGATTATAGTATGTTCACATACATGCTTATTAAGTACATTTGAATATATCTGGACATTTCTAAGGTCCTTGTTCACAAAGCAGAGGGGAGGAGGAAGAAAGGAGGAAAACCGGGTTGGAGGTGGTGACAGATGATCAGATGATGGGGCTCCAGCGGTCAGGACAGCGATGCTTCAGAAGCAGCAGAGTAAGAGGACTGGCAGCTGGGGCAGCATCAGCCAGTGCGGGGACAGGTCAGATGTGGCAGTGAAATAGGATCAGTGGCTGGGGCTGCAAAGAGCAAGGCAGCGGCAGCTTTCATTCGGAGGCAGAAGAGGCAGCTGCTGTACTGCTAGAGGAGGAAGACCAGCAGAACGGCCCCACTCAAAGTGGCGACTGCTCTTTAATGGCAGAGTGTCAGCTTGTGGAGGCCACAAGGAGGACTGTAGGGAACTGCTTCTGTGGGTGGATGCCCCTCTGTCTGCAGTGCCCCTATGACCCAGACTGTCCCCTCCATTGGACCCATCTACCCTCAATAGGTGCCATCTCCCCTTCCTCCATGTGGCCAATCCAAAGCGTCCATCAGCCCTCTTGCCCTAAGCTTCCACCCTCAATCAGTGCGATCTGTCAGTCATCCCCATTGACGATCCATACCCTCTCCCATCCCCCTGCAATGAGGTCTGGCCCCCCAATCTTGTGCCCCATGATTATGCATCCCCCCAAATCCTTACTTACAATTTACTTCCTTATTTCCCCCTTCCTCCATTAGCGTTACTCCCAAACCCAAAGACTCCCCTTCTTTCATGCTTCTCACTATTACACTACTTGGGAATAGCTGCCTTGGGGGGTTGGTATCTGGTACTAGAGTTACATCCTACATCCTCACTATTTTCATCTTTTCCTTGGACCTTCACCAATTGATGCCTGAAATGGAATGGCTGTCTGGGTGGGAGTCACCTGTTGCAAGGAGTTCCTATCTTTCCATTCACTGTCTCTATACTGTACCACCCTGGTACTTCCCCTCCTGTGCTTCTCTCCCGTCCAGGAACCAAGTACGCATCTGCTGGATCTGGAAGTATTGACCCCCTCACAATTCATTCCTAGTATTTATCTAATGTATGCATATGACGAAATACACCTGATTCGGATTCTGGACCAATACTCAGTATTTTTGCTATCCCGGGTTTTGGTCCTTTGCGTTGGAGCACCCTGATGCGGGATGCCCACCTGTTGGAAACTCACCAGGTCGCTATCTCCAATTCGCCTTTCCCTGGTCCATGCACGTTCTACCCTTGACTGCGTTGACACAAACTCGTCTAGGTTCGTCTAAGGACTCGGCTCCAGTCGAGTGTCACTGAGTGCAGCCTGTCGCACCGGGTCAGAACTGCAAAAGTTATAGCAGGGAGCGGCCGCTGCTTGTGCATGTGCCTTTGGATCAGGGGAAAGGTTTTTACCGGGCGACCTAGGGTGTTTCACACAGCGGGGCATCCAGATTTGGGGGGAGGGAATCAAGTGGCCCTTGAATGTTAAAGATTTCAGGACCATTTGGCATGGGTTTGGTCCATTTTAATCAAGTCAGCTAGTTAGCTGGTTTAAATATACACAACTATTTTACTTTCCCAATGTAGCCTAAGAATGGCAAGTTAACTAAAAAAAAATCATAGCGGTACTGGTAATTAGCACTGAGAATATTCTGTGACTATACCCTGATAAATGCTCATTGGTCAGAACCCATTAATATTTAATGGGAAGAGAATTACATTTTTACAGCATCATAAAGTTTAAAGCTTTAGATATGTTAAATACCAAGACACATATAAAGAGAACAGACTTAGCCCTTTTCCACAGAAATATGCCTTTGATATATTGTTCTTTGACTTGAAGCATTCTTATGAATATCTGCAGCAGGGTAGTATATTTATTACACTACTTTAATCACTAACTTTTTTAGAATATGCATTGCCCCAGGAAAAAAAATGAATAATGATATACCTAATTTGTTGCCATTATAATAACAGACTCAGTAGATAATTTGCCAAAAAAAACTGCTCTCTTGCTTCTAATTGTATTCCCACTTTTTATTAAAGGAGCTAATCAGCCAAAAAAGAAAAAAGAAAAAAAATAAACTTGCTCAACTTTTGTCCCCCATAGCTACAACTGGGGCATGCATGATTGTCCTCCATTCAACGGTGGAATAAGGGAGCAATGGATCCATCATAGTAACTGCAGCAAGCCAACTCACTGCAATGAAGGGAGCCTGCCATGGCCTGAAATTCTATCAATACTTATGAATGATACTTTGGGCACCCTAGTTGAGAAAGATATTCTATTTTCCACCAAGCAGTATAGCAACAGGTGGAACAGTAGTCAGGCAACTTTTCCCTTCTACTGTGCCCTTAGTAAGCTATATTCTACTATTTTGGGCTCAGGTTTATTGCCAAAGGCTCATACTCCAACTACTTCATGTACAAAGATGTGGTGGGGTATAAGCAAAACTCAGGAAAATATACTGTTCATTATGTCATCTTACTTAGTTTAATCCTTTCTTTTTTAACTACTTAAAATGCCTGCCAGACATACGCTAACTTCTGCCTACCTTATTGCCCATGGGAACAGTGTAAAATGAGACATTCTAATGTTCAAATTTGGACAAACTTGCTGCCAAAGTTCAATTTGGGTCCCCGAACCCTGAAGAGATCAAAAGGGACCCGAACTTGGGGGCTCAAAAATGGTTGTAAATTGAGGTTACCAAGGGCTAAAGGGCTGCAAATTGAGGGGAACACCAGGGTGAATGCCCTGCAAAAAATGTGGTAGGGAAAGTAATCAAAATAATAACAAAAAACAAAACATTAAATAAATACATAAAAAAATAAAAAATAATTTACATTTTTTATGTGTGTCGTGGGGCCAAATCGGGAGGAAAACAAAAATGGAGTAGGGAAAGTGCTCAAAATATTCCCACGAAACCAAAAAATTAAATTCACAAATACATTAAAAAAATTAAAAATGGGGGATCCGAACCCCGTTGATATCAATAGGGAGCTAACCTTGGGGGCCCAAAAATGGGGATAGCAAGGGCTAGAGTGCTGCAAATTGAGGGGAACACCAGGGTGATTGCGCTACACAAAATGGAGTAGGGAAAGCGCTTAAAATAATAACAGAAAAGAAAAAAAAATTATAAATACATATACAAATATGGCACACTCCTAACACGCATGTTTACATCCCAAAAGAAGAAAGCAATAAGGCAGAACACCAAAATCCTTATAAAAAGGGAGTTTTCCTTTAAACAAATGGATTACTATTTGTTATTAAACACAAATAACCCTCACGTGGCATTAACTAGTGGACACTACACAAATGTTTTCTTTTTATTTTTTGTTTTACAAATGAGCCTTATGTGACCTGAAGAAGTGGACACTCAATTACTATTTGCTATTAAACACAAATGACCCATGTGGCATGAACTAGTGAAACTTACAAGTATGTTATTTTTTTGTTTTACCAATGAACCTCACATGGCTCGAACAAATGGGCACTCAGTTAATATGTGTAATTAAACACAAATGATCCTTACATGGCCTGAACAAGTGGAGAATCAATTGCTATTTGTTATTAAACAGAAATGACCCTCACATGGCCTGAACAAGTGTACACTAAACTTCTATGTGTTAATAAACACCAATGATCCTCACATGGCCTGAACAAGTGTGCTATTAAACACAAATGACCCTTACATTGCCCGATCAAGTGGGCACTCAACTACAATGTGTTATTAAACACAAATTAGCCTCATGTGGCCTGAACAAGTGGACACTCAACTATTTGTTATTAGGTGGACCAAAAGTCCACCCCAGTTTGCCTGAATGAACTCACCTTTCCCTAGTTCCATGGCGCATGCGTGGCCTCATGTCCGAATATTGCACTCGGAGCTAAACGGACCAGAGAGTGATGGCGGGCAAATACCACACCACCTTCTAAGAGGGAAAGTGCCTGCACCAGCCATTCACAAATGCTTGGCACAGACATGCTCTCTGTTAGAGGGATAGCAAAGATGTGGCCACTGTTTGCGCATGCACCATTGCACCGGGAAAGAAGGTGAAATTCCGGGCAACCTGGGAGATTTCACACAGTGGGGCATCCCGATCCTGGATGCCCCAGAGGGAGGGAATCTAGCGTTCGCTGGAATCCTATAGATTTCAGTTTTGTCGGGGCATGGCATTTGGTCCACTTTAAAATGAAAAATCAACTACTATCTGTCATTAAACACAAATGACCCTCACATGACCTCAACTACAAAGACCCTCACTAGAGATGAGGGGGGATGGCAAGAAAGAAAATAAAGGGGAAGATAGGTTACTTAGAGGGCAGCATACGATGGTGGGTGGAGAATTAGAAGGGGGGAGGACTGCTATGATGGATAAGGAGATCCATGTGATGCAAACCAGCAATGAAAAATTAGGCAGATACTATGGCTCAATGTGTCAAACTAGATGGGAACTTAAAATGTATGGTTACAAATGCCAGAAGTCTGGCTAGTAAAGTGGGGGAGCTTGAGGCTCTGGTACTGGAAGAAAATATTGATGTTATTGGTGTGGCTGAGACATGGCTAGAATCCACACATGACGCACATCTAGCAGGAATAAGTGCAATATACAAAATTATCAAAATTGTCATAAGCATTTGAAATGCATGCTTACAAATGCTAGAAGCTTGACTAATAAAATGGATGAACTAGAACTGATAATAACAGAAGAACAATATGATATAGTGGGGGTAACAGAGACCTGGCTGGATGAAAGCTATGACTGGGCAGTAAATTTACAGGGATACTGTGTGTTTAGGAGGGACCGTAACAAACGCAAAGGGGGTGGAGTCTGCTTAATTGTAAAATCCTCTCTACAGCCTGCTCTGCGGGAGGATATATGTGAGGGGAATGACCATGTGGAGTCTGTATGGGTAGAAATACATGGAGGGAGAAACAAAAATAAAATACTGATGGGGGTTTGCTATAAACCTCCAGATATATCCGAATCCATAGAAAATATGATGCTAAGGCAAATAGATATAGCCGCTAAAATAAATGAGGTAGTGATTATGGGGGACTTTAACTACCCAGATATAGACTGGGATGCTGAAACATGTGTTTCGCAGAAAAGTAATAGTTTTTTTATCTAAAACAAAAGATGGCTACCTTTCCCAACAAGTACAAGCTCCAACAAGGGGGAAAGCCATATTGGACCTAATACTAACCAATGTACCAGACAAAGTAATAAAGGTACAGGTTGGGGGACACCTTGGAAGCAGTGATCATAATATCATTAATTTCCAATTAGCAGTCACTAGGGTGCCTTATCAAGGAGTCACAAAAACGCGGGACTTCAAAAAGGCAAAGTTTGACCAACTTAGAGATGCCCTACACTGCATTGACTGGGAAAATGTCCTTAAAAACAAAAGCATGGACTCTAAATGGGATACTTTCAAAGGAATACTTAATTTTCAGTGTGACAGATATATACCTTACAGGAATAAAACTATTAGACACACATGTAAACCGATGTGGCTAAATAAAAAGGTTAAGGGGGCAATAAACAACAAAAAAAAGGCATTTAAACGTTTAAAGCAGGAAGGGACAGCGGAGGCGTTAAAAAACTATAAAGAAGAAAATAAACAATGTAAACAACAGATAAGGGCAGCTAAGCTGGAGACAGAAAGACTGGTCGCGAAAGAGAGTAAAACTAACCCCAAATTATTCTTCAGCTACATAAACCGTAAAAGGTACAAACCTGAGGGTGTGGGCCCCCTGAAAAGCAAGGAGGGGACCCCTATAGAGGGAAATGAGGAGAAAGCTAATTTGCTTAACAACTTCTTTGCTTCTATATTCACAAAAGAATTTGACATGCCGAGTGAAATGCAGGGGAATAACCAAAACCCTCCATTAAATGTCACTGGTCTAACCAAGGAAGAAGTCCGGCACCATCTCAAGCAGATGAAAATCGATAAATCACCGGGACCAGATGACATACATCCTCGTGTTTTAAGGGAGTTATGTACAGTAATAGACAAGCAGTTATTTCTAATATTTGTGGATTCCATAACTACAGGGTTTGTTCCGATGGATTGGTGCTTGGCAAATGTGGTGCCAAAATTCAAAAAGGGACCTAGGGGAGAACCTGGGAACTACAGGCCGGTAAGCTTAACATCTGTGGTGGGCAAGCTGTTTGAAGGTTTCTTAAGGGATACTATCCTGGAGCACCTTGGGGAAAATGACCTTATTACTCCATATCAGCATGGATTTATGAGGAATCGCTCCTGCCAGACAAACCTGATCAGCTTTTATGAGGAGGTAAGTTCAAGATTGGATCAGGGGGAGTCATTGGATATCATATATCTTGACTTTTCTAAAGCATTT
Source organism: Gastrophryne carolinensis (assembly GCA_027917425.1). Classification (NCBI taxonomy): domain Eukaryota; kingdom Metazoa; phylum Chordata; class Amphibia; order Anura; family Microhylidae; genus Gastrophryne; species Gastrophryne carolinensis. Next base: position 176,348,179 of record CM051237.1, on the reverse strand, counting down.
GATACTGTGCCACATAAAAGGCTGGTACAAAAGATAAGAATGCTTGGACTGGGGGAAAACGTGTGCAGATGGGTGGGAAATTGGCTTAATGATCGGAAGCAGAGGGTGGTTATCAATGGTACACACTCAGATTGGGTCACTGTTACTAGTGGAGTACCACAAGGGTCAGTTCTGGGACCAATTCTCTTCAATATATATATAAATGACATTGGGTATGGATTAAACAGTAAAGTCTCAATCTTTGCAGATGATACTAAGCTGAGTAAAGTAATTAAAACAAAGGAGGACAACAGGCAACTACAAACAGATTTAGATAAATTGGAAGCATGGGCAGTTAAATGGCAAATGAAATTTAACACAGATAAATGTAAGGTTATGCACATGGGAAGGAGAAATCTGTGTCATGATTACACACTAAATAAAGAAACACTTGGTAAAACAACAATGGAAAAGGACCTAGGGGTTTTAGTTGACAATAAGCTCAACTGTAGTAATCAATGCCAGGCAGCTGCTGCCAAGGCAAATAGGATCATGGGGTGCATCAGGAGGGGCATAGGTGCGCATGACCAGAACATCATTTTACCCCTGTACAAGTCACTGGTCAGACCCCATATGGAATACTGTGTACAGTTCTGGGCACCTGTGCTTAAAAAGGACATATCAGAACTGGAGCGCGTTCAAAGAAGGGCAACAAAGTTAATAAAAGGAGTGCGGGGGCTAGAGTACCCGGAAAGATTGTCCAAGTTAGGCTTATTTAGTCTAGAAAAAAGACGATTGAGGGGTGATCTAATAACTATGTATAAATATATTCGGGGTCAATACAAGGATCTGTCCCACAATCTATTTATACCCCGGAGTGTAACCATAACCCGGGGGCATCCACTAAGGTTAGAGGAAAGGTGCTTTCTCCACCGACATAGGAGGGGATTCTTCTCTGTAAGAGCAGTGAGACTATGGAACTCGCTGCCAGAGGAGGTAGTAATGAGGGATACATTAAAAATGTTCAAAAGTGGCCTTGATGCCTTCCTGGCATGTAATAACATTTCCGGCTATGGCTACTAGACCACTGGAAGGAGTTAAACAGGCTGAACTGGATGGACTAAAGTCTTTATTCAGCCTTACATACTATGTTACTATGTTACTGGATTGTCAATCTTCAAGGTATCGGTCTCTTTAGGAAAGACAGAGCAAAAAGGAAAGGGGGCGGCGTGTGTCTTTATGTAAAGCAAGAATTCAAACATATATTAATGAGGGGATACTAGCAGAAGATTGTGAGAATGTAGAATCCTTGTGGGTAAAAGTGCGGGGTGATGTAAACAATGTTAAAATACAATTCAGTGTAATCTATAGGCCCCCAAATATAACTGATGAAATAGAGGGTCAACTGCATCAGCTAGAGCAGGTTTCACAGGCTGGTACAGTGGTGGTGATGGGGGACTTCAACTACCCAGGAATCGACTAGAGACATGGTTCTGCTTCCACTCCAAGGGGGAGAGCATTCCTCAGCGTGCTACAAGATAATTATAAGAATCAGTTAGTGGAGGCACCTACAAGGGATGGTGGTCTTTTAGATCTGGTAATATCAAATAATGATGACCTGATAGGGACAGTAACAGTCCAGTGACCACAATATAGTTGTATTTAACATAAACTGTAAGAAAGATTTTCTGCCTGAGAGGGCACAAACACAGAATTTTAGGAAGTCCAACTTCACCAGGCTCAGATCTGCACTCCAGGGCATTGACTGGGAGCATCTGTTCAGGAATAAAGATACAGATGCCAAATGGGAGTGCTTTAAATCAACTGTGAGTACCAACACTGCAAAATGTATTCCTATGGGCAACAATTATAAGCAGCTAAAATTAAACCACTCATGGCTGAAACCTGTGGTTAAAGGGGCAATAAAGAACAAGAAAAGGGCATTTAAACATTACAAGGCTGAGCTCTCAGCTGTAACACTTGAAAAGTATAAATTAGTAAATAAAGCATGTAAGAAAGAAATAAGGTTGGTGAAAGCACAAAATAAAAGACATGTGGCCAAAGAAAATATATAAACTTGAAGAAAACTAAATCAGAACAGATAGGGCCCTAATTGATGGTCATGGGGAAATGGTCCCTGGGGAAGAGAAGGCGAAGCTGTTGAATGTATTCTTTAGCTCTGTGTACACAAGAGAGGAGCAAAGAGCCAACACATGAGATACTGTAACATAGCAATAGCTCAAGTAAAATACTTAACAAGCTAAACATGGATATCATCCAAGAAATACTAAATAATTTAAATGTGAATAAGACTGCAGGACCAGATGGACTTCACCCAAGACTTCTTAAAGAACTCGGCTCAGTTATCTCATCACCCCTGTTCTTGATCTTTAAAGATTCACTAACTGGTATAGTGCCAAGAGATTGGTGCAGGGCAAATTTGGTGCTCATTTTTAAAAAGGGCTCTAGGTCTTCTCCGGGCAATTACAGACGGGTAAATTTAACATCCATTGTGGGAAAATTGCTTGAGGGGGTATTAAGGGATGATATACACAAGTATGTAACTATGCATTATATTATAAGTGACAACCAGCACGGTTTTACTAAGGACAGAAGCTGCCAGATTAACCTGATTGGCTTCTATGAGGAGGTGAGTAGAAGCCTGGACAGAGGGGCGGCTGTAGAAATAGTTTTTCTGGATTTTCCAAAAGCATTTGACACTGTCCCTCATAGATGCTTATTGGGGAAATTGAGAATTAGAAGAAACAGTTTGTAACTGGATTGAAAACTGTCTGAAGGATCATAGGCTCGATTCAGAGAGACAAAAAAAAAACTTCAGTTTTCGTGCCGATCTGTTTTTTTTTGTGAAATGTTTCCGTTCTCTGCATGCATTGAAAACCTTCTGTAAAGTTTCCGTCCGTTCGTACGGCAGATTACGAATACGAGGATGTCAGTTTCCATTGTGACTTTTCCGTTTCATTTTCACATGTTACAACGTAGGCTTTCGTTTTTGCCCTTTTCCCATCGTATCCTCCAACGAATCCTTTACGTTTCCAGCTCGATTCTGTTTCCCTTTTTCAATAAATATTCGTCCAGACGGAAATCCTTACTATCTTGCACCTGTGCACTACAAACTTAACTCATTAAAGTGCTCGCCTACATATTTGCCACCCTCACTTCTACTACAATGTTTAGCTAAACCACTTAGCACTATCCTCCATCTTCCCTTTTGGACCCTTAAAGCTCACCCAAATCACTTAGCACTATCCTCCATCTTCCCTTTTGGACCCTTAAAGCTCACCCAAATCACTTCTCGGTCATGTGAATATTCATCTTTAAATATTTCTGGGCCCATTAGTTTTGTGTTAATGTATTTTGTAAATGAAATGGCACTGTAACATTTTTTTTTTTGGATTCCATCATAAAATATAAAATTGTAAAAAATTTAGAAAATTTCTAATTTTTACAACTATAAAAAATAAAATACATAGCAATGGCAGCCCACAGAAGATTATTCTTCATCTGTGGTCCCCAACAAGTTGCGCAGCTCCTGCATCTCACCCACCAACTGAAGGACCCTGACACTCATTTGTGGCACTCTGGCACGTGTGGTTCCTGTTAAAAAACTTAAATTAAAATATTGGTATAACCTTGTTGGGGTCATACTGCAGTGCCCCCCCCCCCCCCCGTATGGTCCAAACACCGAAATCTAGACTACAAAAGCCAGAGGGCCCTCGCCACCACGGCCCGGGTTTTGCATAGTGCCCGATTAGAGAACCCCTAGCCCGCATTCTGCAGGCAAAGAACGGGCCTCAGGAGCAAGGCCAGGAGTGGATATCCAGAATCCCCTGAAAGAATTTAAAAATAATAACATAAAATACACATTCTAAGCTACAATATTGTTTAACATGTCATCAAGGCCTAAAAACAGCAATTGGTTAAGTCATGAGTCATCAACTATATTTATTGCCATACAGTGAAAATGGATTGATGGAATGTGAGCAAACTTACCCAGGAGCCATCTACCAGATAATTCTCCTGACTCAAACTGACGAAATAAGCCGGAGCTCTGCAATATATAAGCATCATGGGATGACCCTGGATGCCCTGCAAGAACACTGAGGAATCGCATAGCTGGACCAAAGACTGCTTGTATGTTGTGTGAGTGGCACATCTTGCGGTTCCTGCAACCAAATATAAAATAATTACACAAAGCAAAGGTAACCAACTAAAACAATAACTCCTACAACAAATTAAGATTCAAGTTCAACAATCCAAATATAATTCACAAAGGACATAAGTCTAAAAAAATATAGCAATTATATGGATGTGTGGGAAAATAATTGTTTACATGCTAAGGACTAATTAAGGTCAGCATTAAAATGCATCTAGAAGGCATACATGAAATGTATTGATTCAGGTATGCCTTGCTAGACAATTTATGGCCTTGGCCATGCTGATACATGCAATGCCTTGGTGCTAAAGGTGCGCAGACTCCTCCACATAGCCGCAAAACATGTTCAACAATAGCAATCCGAGCCCTGAAAGGTCTCGTAAGTGGATCGGAAATGAAACGGATTTATAGGGTGGTGGTCCGTCGGAAATCAGCTCTCTGAATCAGACAGAAACCCATCCCAACAACGGAAGTTATCTGAACGAACGAAAAATTTCTGATTTTGTTTGGAAAATGATCCGAACTAACAGAAATGTTCCGATTTGCTTCCGTTCATCGAAAGCGCATTCCCGAACATTCGTACGAATGAAAAATGAACACCCACCAAAACTTTCACAGACAGCTACGGAAGTCCGGACGAATGTGTCTCTGAATCGAGGCTCATGTGCAGAGAGTTGTGGTTAATGATACGTACTCTGAATGGTTACCGGCAGTGGTGTACCCCAGGGTTCAGTCCTGGGCCAAATTTTAATCAACTTGTTTATCGACGGCATAGAAGATGGGATTAGAAGCACTGTGTTTTTTTTTGCAGATGACACAAAGATATGTAGCACAGTGCAGTCTACTAAAGATGTTCACAAGCTTCAAGCTGACTTGGACACTTTGAGTGCCTGGGCATCCACTTGGCAAATTAAGTTCAATGTGGCGAAATGTAAAGTCATGCACATGCACTCTAACAATCTGAAGGCCACATACATCCTTGAAGAAGTAAAATTGGGAGAAATACTCGTTGAGAAGGATCTGGGGGTACTGATAGATCACAGGCTAAAAAACAGCATTCAATGTCAAGCAGCTGCTTCCAAGGCCACCAAGATATTAACATGCATTTAAAGTGCCATGGAATTATGGGATAGGGATGTAATCTTGCCTCTTTACAATGCACTGGTGCGCCCTCACCTGGAATATGCCATTCATTTCTGGGCACCCATTCATAGAAAGGACGCTCTGACTATGGAAAGGGTGCAGAGGAGAGCCACCAAACTAATAAGAGGAATGAAAGATCTTAGTTATGAGGAAAGATTTAGAGAATCAAATCTGTTTAATCTTGAGAGGGGGGGCATGATTAACTTGTATAAATATATATGGCCAATACAAAAAATATGGGGAAACACTATTTCAGGTAAAATCCTCTCTAAAGACAAGGGAGCACTCCCTCGACTTGAAAAACAGAAATTCAGTATCTGGCAGCGACAATCAGTCTTTACCATTAGAACTATAAATCTGTGGAATAGCTTCCCACAGCATGAACCGCTGAAGGCTTCAAAAAAGGATTAGATGCTTATTTAGAAGAAAATAACATTAACAGACACTATTAGCTCTTATCAGTACAAATAAAATAAAAAATAACTTCCCCTACCCCAACACCTTTGGTTGAACTTGATGGACATATGTCTTATTTCAACCGTATTAACTATGTAACTATGTAACTATGACACAAACTTTGCAAGCGGGTTCGTCCAACCCTGTTGATGATACACTGATACACCAATAGCCAGTACAGTAGTCAACAGTAATATAAACTTTTATTGTACCCTATATCACCATAATAATTGGGTTGATTTATGTATTTTTGCATTATATGTAATTGGCTGAAGTATAGCGATTTGCATTATTATTATATATTATTTATACCTATTAAGGCGGATGGTTTCTATTGGCAGTCTTCTGGGTCGATTCAAAGAAACATGTAACAGCTTTGATTTTGGTGCCGATCATCCTATTTTTCCCGAACGCTCGTGCGCTCGTATGAACTTGCGAGTGATTCTATAAGCAAATACGTTTCTATCCTAAAATTTACGTCCGTTCGTATGGCAGTTCGCGAATCAGACCTATGTCAGTTTCCATCCTGAATTTTCCGTTTCATTTCTCAGGTTGCAACATTGGTTTTGCCCTTTTTCCTTTTTTGTCTGGACGTAAATCCTTCTGATCTTTCGCCTGCGCACTACAAACTTACCTCATTAAAGTGCATTCTAAATATTTGGTTTTTAATTTTTCTTTATTTCATTCATTGTGTAGTAACCAACCAATAATGAATGCATTTGCATAAGTAAATCTTACTTTGTTTAATTTTTAGTTAACTTGCATTTTTTACTTGTGGATTTAATTTTAATATTTTGGCTTCAAATGGTACAACTTAAAATTTTTGGTGTGGTTACCCACACCCTCTACATACAGATTGCTCTCAAAAATTAAAAAACACCCAGCAACTTCGGCATGTTATGAGCCTAGAAACAGCCAAGATGGCGGGTCAGGTATTATCGGGCAGCCTGCAAACAGAAAGGGCCTTGTGACTGTGTTGCTCTGCATTCTTTGATTTCTGACCTTTCCGTGCCCCCAGCTCTGCTGTGTCTGTGCAAAATACAGCAGTAACCCACATCCTGCACTTTATCCCGCTCTCCTCTCCTCAGTAAGTGTGATGCATCTGACCAAAGATGAGCTAAAATAATTAAACAAAGCAAAGGTAAACAACTACACCAATAAATTCAAATTAAAAATATTATTCTAGTACATCAATTTAAAAATAAATAGCTAAGGACATAAGTTTCTTTAATTTACGCAAATATATGGATGTATTGCAAAATAAAGGTTTACATGCAAAGGACTAATTAAGGTCCACATTAAAATGCTTTTATAAGGCATACATGAATGTATTGAATCAGGTATACATTGCCATACAATTTATGGCCTCAGCCATGCTGATACCTGCAGTTCATTGGAGCTCAAGACGCGCAGACTCCTCCACATAGCCAAAAAACCTGTTCAAGAACAGCAATCCGACTGCTAAAAGGTGTCGGCAGTGGCTTTCTTTTAAAACGTATTTAGAGGTTGGAAAACTGCTATCTGAATCACACCTAAACACATCCGATTATCCTAAGTTTTACGTTTTGATCCTAAGTTTTAGGTTTTGATCCTAAGTTTTAGGTTTTGATCCTAAGTTTTAGGATTTGATCCTACAATTTAGGAACGAACTTCCGATGATCGTAAGAGCATATACAAAATCGTACGTAGGCTTGTGCGAGTCGGAAATGGCCAAAAAAAAAGGAAAAAATGACAAACACCCACCCAAACTTAGGCCCTTATTCATCAAGCGATAGCGCCAGGTAGTGTCTGACGAGCGCCAGGTAGCGGCAGCTAACGGCGACTACCGACTCAAGTACGCCCGGCGGCGGTCACAATGACGCATTTATCAAGCAAAATGAGGCTAGCGCCGGCGAGAGCGACGGCTAGCGCGGCATTCATCATGAAGCCGCCCTGGACCGAACAGCGCCGCTGCAAATTCCCTCACAGCGCCAGGTATGAGCTGTCGCTCCCTGGCGATGTCCAATGCATTTCAATGGAGCAATCTATAATTAATCATAATTAATTGGTAATATTTTTTTTTTTAGTTTTTTAATGTCAAAAAATCGGAGAACACTTCTGCAATGTTAGGATTTATTTTTAAGTCAAAAAAAAAAAAAAAAAAATATGTGCAGAATTGATCTAACAGGTCTGAGATTAATGTATTCATATTACAAAATGATTCTAAAAACATGTATAATGTTACATTCAAAAAATATGGTTGTTTAGGGGTTAAAAACTAGTTAATACACATCGCCGCCAGCGCTCTGGGGTTTAAACAAGGAATGGACAGCGACAGCACATTCGGAGTGTGATTTGTTGATGAATATGAAGCTAGCCGTTCGCTCTGGCCATTCGTTGTCAGGCGCTCACATACAACGCTGGACCTGTGAAACAGCGACCCCCCAGCCCGTATTCAACATTACCGCACACCGACTGAGTCGCTGTCATCAAGCTAATGCCGGCCAAGCACAGCGAATACTGGCTGGCGCTGAAAAAATCACGCTACAGTCGCTCATCTGTCGCTACCTGGCGCTATTAATGAATCGGCCTCTTTGGATTCTAGATCCGAAATCAATTAACTTTTGCTCTTTGAATCGAGGGGTTCATCTCTGTAGTATTTTTGAGTACATTTGACAGTACATTTATCCAACTTTCAGCCATTTGCTTTTGGTATATACATTCCCCTCGATTCAAAGAGCAAAAGTTAATTGATTTCGGATCGAGAATCGTAAGTTTGGGTGGGTGTTAGTCATTTTTTCCTGTTTTTTTGGCCATTTCCGACTCGCACGAGCCTACGTACGAATGCGTATATGCTCTTACGATCATCGGAAGTTCGTTCCTAAATTTTAGGATCAAAACGTAAAACTTAGGATCAAATCCTAAAACTTAGGATCAAAACGTAAAACTTAGGATAATCGGATGTGTTTAGGTGTGATTCAGAGAACAGTTTTCAAACCTCTAAATACGTTTTAAAAGAAAGCCACTGCCGACACCTTTTAGCAGTCGTATTGCTGTTCTTGAACAGGTTTTTTGGCTATGTGGAGGAGTCTGCGCGTCTTGAGCTCCAATGAATTGCATGTATCAGCATGGCCGAGGCCATAAATTGTATGGCAATGCATACCTGATTCATGTATGCCTTATAAAAGCATTTTAATGTGGACCTTAATTAGTCCTTTGCATGTAAACCTTTATTTTGCAATATATTTGCGTTAATTAAAGAAACTTATGTCCTTTGTTATTTATTTTTAAATTGATGTACTAGAATAATATTTTTAGATAGCATTTATTGGTGTAGTTGTTTACCTTTGCTTTGTTTAATTATTTAAGCACATCTTTGGTCAGATGCATCACACTTACTGAGGAGAGGAGAGCGGGATAAAGTGCAGGATGTGGGTTACTGCTGTATTTTGCACAGACACAGCAGAGCTGGGGGCACGGAAAGGTCAGAAATCAAAGAATGCAGAGCAACACAGTCACAAGGCCCTTTCTGTTTGCAGGCTGCCCGATAATACCTGAGCCGCCATCTTGGCTGTTTCTAGGCTCATAACATGCAGAAGTTGCTGGGTGTTTTTTAATTTTTGAGAGCAAATCTGTATGTAGAGGGTGTGGGTAACCACACCAAAAATTTTAAGTTGTACCATTTGAAGCCAAAATATTAAAATTAAATCCACAAGTAAAAAATGCAAGTTAACTAAAAATTAAACAAAGTAAGATTTACTTATGCAAATGCATTCATTAATGGTTGGTTACTACAAAATGAATGAAATAAAGAAAAATAAAAGACCAAATATTTAGAATGCACTTTAATGAGGTAAGTAGTGCGCAGCCGCAAGATCAGAAGGATTTACGTCCAGACAAAAAAGGAAAAAGGGCAAAACCAATGTTGCAACCTGAGAAATGAAACGGAAAATTCAGGATGGAAACTGACATAGGTCTGATTCCCGAACTGCCATACGAACGGACGTAAATTTTAGGATAGAAACGTATTTGCTTATAGAATCACTCGCAAGTTCATACGAACGCACGAGCGGACGTGAAAAATAGGATGATCGGCACCCAAATCAAAGCTGTTACATGTTTCTTTGAATCGACCCTATTGTCTACACCTAGCCTATTAAGTTCTTCAATATGCATATATTGTATTTATTTATTGAGCTTTTTTGCAACTTTTCTATTTCCGCTATGCACTTCTATGTGCATATGTGCATTTTTTTTATATATATTCTTTGGTGCAACTGCTGTAATAATTTTTTTTCCCTGCAGTCTCATTATACACTTGTTAATTTTATTATATTTCTATATATCAAATACATTTCATATTTTCTAATATTCTGTGGTCATTATGTATATACTACATTTGCCTCTCCAAGACATAATTCGCAGGCACAGGTAGCCTGTATTCGTCTCCATTTCTGTGCAGTTCAAGATTTACTTTGCAGGTGTGCTGGGTGTATACACCCTTCTGATGAGTTTACCCACTTTCCTCATTGTAGATCTGTGCCTGGCTTGCGCTGCAAATCTATTGACAGTCTGCCTTACTTACTGCACATGCCTAATGATTGTATACACCCTGTTATATAATAAGGCCCTTATTTATGAAGGAATAGCGACAGGTAGCGACTGGTGAGCGGCCGGTAATGACGGGCCCCGCCACGAGAACGCCGGCTCCCCACCACAATCACAAATTTATCAAGCCAATCCTGCTTAGCGACTGAGATAGCGCCATATAGCGACTCATTTATCATTATTCCAGCCTCAGTCCACAGTGCCAGCGTCCGACCTTGAACAGCGACAGGTATGACCTCTCGCTACCTGGCGCGCTCCAATGCATTTCAATGGAACAATCTTTAAATATTATTAATTGTTATTAATGTTTTTTTTTTTTTATTTTAAATGTGAAAAATTCTGTGACCACTTCTGCCATTTTAGATAATTTTTTTAAGGGAAAGAAAAATAAATAAAAAAATTGTACAGAATTGATATTACAGGTCTGATATTAATGTATTCATATTACTAAATTATTTAAAATACTTTTTTTTTTTGGTTTCCAAAAATATGGTGGTTTAGGGTTTAGGGGTTAAAAAACTACTTTTAACACATCGCCTCCAGCGCTCTGGGGTTTAAACATGCATTTCACAGCGCTTGAATTTTTTGAGCGTGATTTTTTGATGAATATGGTGGAAGCCGGTCGCTCTGACCAGTCGCTATCATGCGCACACCCATACATCGCGGAACCTGTCAAATAGCGACTCGTAACCTTGTATTGAACATTACGCCACACCGACTGAGTTACTGTCAACAACCGAACAACGGCCAAGCACAGCGACTACTAGCGGGCGCTGTGAAAATACCGTTACAGACGCTCAACTGTCGCTACATGTCGCTATTAATAAATCAGCCTCTTAGTATTGAATAGCGCATGTGCGCTTCACCCTACATGCCTCTATTTTCTATTGGTAGCTCGCTTTATTCTAGCTCCACGATTTTGCTACTAGTTTATATCTGGCGTTGTACCACTGTTTATCATTGGCTATCCATCTGCACGCAGATTAGTTATTCCCTAAAAGGGCTTCTTGTATTTTGTATTGTTTCTGAGGCTCCACACTGAAAGGGAGCAGGGACATTTAAAAGTTTATTCCTCCCGTGGTATGATGCATGATTAAGGGGGACACAGCGACCCCGACACGCGTAGTGAGCTGATGTTCCAAAGGTGGATTTATCCGGGGAATGGAAGTTTTTAATGACAATATTAAAAGTTAAGTTTTAGTGTTGGCTGGAACCACGCTATTCCTACTATATGTGGACATTTTCCCAGCAGGGGTTGCAGCCACCCCAATTGCTGCTGCTGTCTTTTTTGGGTGGGAGGCCTGTTTTAACACATATCTCTCTTGAAAACTCAATTATTTCATTTTTACTTAGATTCAGCTATGCTAGGATAGTCTCCAATGTAATCACGACTGAGGTGCTTTTAATCCAAAGATGCATTTTTGCAAGAAACATAAAAAAATGGAAATGCAATATTAAATACTTAATAAATGCAAGTGTAAAGTGCATATGTTTTGTTTTTTCCTCCTTGTTACTTAATTAAAAATTTGATTCATCTACAAATGTTAAAGCGGACCCTCACCCTGAATAAAAGTCTATCTTATATGTTTTCCATACCCTGTACATACAGATTGCTCACATTAAAAATCATCCTTCCTGCATCTACTGCATGTTATGAGCATTTAAACATCCAAGATGGTGGATAATGGGAAATCAGGCAGCCTGCAAACAGGAAGTGCCTTCTGACTGTTCTGCTCTGCATTCTGGGATTGCTGACCTTTTCCTGACCCCAGTTCTGCTCTGTCTGAGCAAAGCACAGCTATAACCCACCCCCTGTACTTTATCCCGCTCTCCTCTCCTCAGTAAATGTGATGCTTCTGAGTCAAGATGGCAGCTCCCGTATCCTAAAGTCCTGAACAGAGTTGCAGCCCAGTGGGGGAAAGAATAATAAGTAAGTGACTAAAAACTTAAAATATATTAACTTTAGATGCTGGGGAATCGTTTAAGGGTTTGGGCTTTTCAATAAATCATGCTGAAGGTCCGGTTTAAGCACTGCCTTTAATAAATGGCTTGCCTTTAGCTGGACTAGTGCACAAACAATTGCAGAAAACAGTTGTTAAATCTAGAATCAGCTAAAGTTCACAAACAGATCAAAACCATAATATTTGCTCATAGTAAAAGTAATTTAAGGAAACTTTTTATCGCAAACCAAAAGCAGATTCCTCCTACTGCATTATGGGCTATGTCAAGAATGAATATACATTTGAAAAGATTAATTTTCTGAAATTAGTATAAACAAATCTCTATAAAGTGGACCAAAACCCAGGATTTTGCTTTTCCCCGGCTTTGGTCCTTGCCCCTGGGGCAACCCAGTCTGGAAAGCCCCTCTGTGTGAAACCCCCCAGGTTGATTAGCCATGCACTTTGGCTTGGAGAAATTTTAGTCCATTCCTCCCTACAAAACAGCTTCAAATTTGTTATATTTGTTATGTGGGTTTTCTCTCATGAACTGCATGCTTTAGGTCCTTTCACAACATTTCTAATTTACTAATGTTTGATAAATATCTTGTGAGATGAGTGTGGTGAGATGGCTAGCTGTCAGAGAACCAGGACTGTCCCCCCTGTAGTCCAGCAGAGGGTGCCTGTTCGCTTATGTCGGAGAACCAGGACTGTTCCTCCTGTTGACCAGCAGAGGCCGCATGTGAGTCCTCTCTACTGAGCATGTGCAGGGGCCTATAAAAACAGACAAGGCCTGTCCTCAATTGCCAGTGGGTCTTTTTCCTGCATGCTCCTGAGTTCCTGTGATTCCTCCCTGTGTACCGACCCGGCTTGCTTCTGACTACGATCCTGCTTTCCTGACGACTTCGGCTTTGTTTTGTGACCATGATCCTGTTCTGGCTGCCCACGACCTCTGCTTGTTTCTCGACTTTGATCCAGGTCTGCCAGCCCATGAATTTAGCCTGCCTCACACTCCCAGATCAGCTCTGGTCTGTCTCCTACCGAGGATTCTGCAAAACCCACTCCTAGGTTGCCTGACCTGGGGCCTTCCTGCAGCCCAGCCTATCCTCACCATCAGAGGCTCTAGTGAATACCAGGTTGATCCTTAGGCTCCAGGCTTCCCGGTCGAGAGGTGAGCAGAGTTGCAGTCTCCGCAATCAAGGTTCACACCCAGTGTTCTAACACTAGCTATACCAAAAAGAAATCTATACTCCACATATGATTACTCCTACTCTGGTGCTCTGTATCTTACCTAATCTCCAGATCAAGTCCTGTGCCCCCGGATTTGATCATCTGCCTCCACGATAGTGGACCCTCCCTGGCCATTTGTCTCAGTGACACTTGCAAGCCCCCTCAATTCACTGCAATAGAGGGGGGTATGCCAGGTCCATTGCTGTAAATAGAGACAGTCGCCCCATCATTGTGTGACTCGATCTGGTGATCAGGTAAGTTACAAATCACCATAGGGCAATAATCTGAGTGATATGAGTATAGCAGTTTTTATAGATTGGACAATAACTTTGTTATTTTTAAACTCTAAGTTTAAGTTTTACTTTAGCAGACATATTCTCATTATGATGTTCATCATGGCTAACAAAGAGAACAGTATATTCACAAATGTTTTACCTTCAAATGTACTCCGCACCTTCAAAAAGGTATCACCCAATTTCTTCAATTTTCTATGATTTTCTGACAGTAATCTTAGGGCCTTATTTATCACGGGCTAGCGCCAGGTAGTGTCTGACGAGCGCCAGGTACCGCCAGCTATCGGCAGCTACCGACTCAAGTACGCCCGGCGGCGGTCACAATGACGCATTTATCAAGCAAAATGAGGCTAGCGCCGGCGAGAGCGACGGCTAGCGCGGCATTCATCATGAAGCCGCCTGGACCGAACAGCGCCGCTGCAAATTCCTTCACAGCGCCAGGTATGAGCTGTCGCTCCCTGGCGATGTCCAATGCATTTCAATGGAGCAATCTATAATTAATCATAATTATTTGGTATTAATTTTTTTTTTTTTTTTTTAATGTCAAAAATTCGGAGACCACTTCTGCAATGTTAGGATTTATTTTTAAGTAAAAAAAATTTTTACAAAAAATTGGTGCAGAATTGATCTAACAGGTCTGATATTAATGTATTCATATTACAAAATGATTCTAAAAACATGTATAATGTTACAATCAAAAAATATGGTTGTTTAGGGGTTAAAAACGGGTTAACACCCATCGCCGCCAGCGCTCTGGGGTTTAAACAAGGAATGGACAGCGACAGCAAATTCGGAGCGTGATTTGTTAATGAATATGAAGCTAGCCGTTCGCTCTGGCCATTCGTTGTCAGGCGCTCACATACAACGCTGAACCTGTGAAACAGCGACCCCTAAGCCCGTATTCAACATTACCGCACACCGACTGAGTCGCTGTCAACAAGCTAACGCCGGCCAAGCACAGTAAATACTGGCTGGCGCTGAAAAAATCACGCTACAGTCGCTCATCTGGCGCTACCTGGCGATATTAATGAATCGGCCTCCCCGTGGATGGACACAAGTTTGGAGTGGGTCAAAATGAGTTTGGTTTGTGTGACAAAAACTTTAATACTACTCTAGAGAGTATACACTTAAACTTATCCTCAACTACATTCATTAGTACCTCATCCTGCCAGTTTAACTAATATCATGCATTCAGCGCATTAAAATGTCTGATAGGTGCATTTATTTATACCTAAACCTACCCCAGCCACTTACATCTTTATCTTATCTTGCTCTACAACTCCATTTCTCTGTATATTTTCCAGCCTCACTCTTTTTTCCTAAACTTGTAGCTGCACACATTTCGTGAGGGAGGGGGGTTATTAAAACTAAGGCCCTTATTCATCAAGCGATAGCGCCAGGTAGTGTCTGACGAGCGCCAGGTAGCGGCAGCTAACGGCGACTACCGACTCAAGTACGCCCGGCGGCGGTCACAATGACGCATTTATCAAGCTAAATGAGGCTAGCGCCGGCGAGAGCGACGGCTAGCGCGGCATTCATCATGAAGCCGGCTGGCCCGAACAGCGCCGCTTCAAATTCCTTCACAGCGACACGTATTACCTGGCGCTACCTGCCGCTCTCCCATACATTTCAATGGCAGACGCTGCAATGATTGTTTTTAGTGGTTTTGGGGTTTTTTGGTTTGGTACAAAATTCAACACATGTTTATATTGATATGTTTTATGAATCTTGCTGGTTATTTATATGTATTAGATTTTTTTTTTATTTTTCACAATGTAATGTTGTGAGTGACATGGGAATTGCATCTCCTCCACCCAAACTCATTGGCCTCAAAATCGCTGGTTTCCCACAAAAACGGGGCTTGTAAAGCTATTTTGTAGCCTGTCAGGTTGGGCGGTCACGTTCGCTCTTAGAAATTGTCAGCGCCCAAGCTATTCGGCAGCCCTGTCCTTGATGAATCTGTGTTGGTCAGTGTTTGTGCAGTCGCTGTTTGAATTCGCTATGTGGCGGCGCGAGCGTCGCTGTGCCTCGCTGCGCTGCGTTGTGCGGCGCTGTGCTGTTCATACATGTGCCCTTCTGCCATTTGCAAGGAATTCACTTCCCGCGACCCCAGTCGTTGTTAATGAATACACTGTAGTTGTGAGCGTGCCTGGCCACATATTGCAGGATTAACATTCAGTCGTACCAGCTCATAACAACCCGTTATGCATTCTCATGTGTGCCACATTTTCAGGTAGTTGTCTAGTTAGATTGTGTGATGACTTTGTGAAGCAATAAGATCTGTATATTTAAGCACAACGGTGTATGCTTTAGAAGGACCTATGCATTACAGTATGTAGAATCCCCTGCTAAATCAAGCTAATAATTCGTTGCGCCTTTGGCCCTAGCTTGTTTTGCAGCGTCATTTTAATGTTTTTCCGCCACTTAGCTTGCACATAGCTGATATTAGCTTGTCCCTGCTGCGCGCATGTTTGTTTTTGAATTTTGAAGCACAGTTGCTTGCGTCATATCCGGTTCCGGGATCCTCCTTTGCGTTTCAACGCCACCTTAAGGTAAAAATGTCTAGCGCTTATGCCAATAGCTTGTTTTGCAGCGTCATTTTAATGTTTTTCCGCCACTTAGCTTGCACATAGCTGATATTAGCTTGTCCCTGCTGCGCGCATGTTTGTTTTTGAATTTTGAAGCACAGTTGCTTGCGTCATATCCGGTTCCGGGATCCTCCTTTGCGTTTCAACGCCACCTTAAGGTAAAAATGTCTAGCGCTTATGCCAATAGCTTGTTTTGCAGCGTCATTTTAATGTTTTTCCGCCACTTAGCTTGCACATAGCTGATATTAGCTTGTCCCTGCTACGCGCATGTTTGTGTTTGAATTTTGAAGCACAGTTGCTAGCGTCATATCCGGTTCCGGGATCCTCCTTTGCGTTTCAACGCCACCTTAAGGTAAAACTGTCTTGCGCTTATGCCACTAGCTTGTTTTCAAGCGTCATTTTAGTTTTTCCGCCACTTAGCTTGCACATAGCTGAGAATAGCTTGTTGCTGGGGCGCGGTGCGTTTTTTTTTTTAGGTTTTTTTTATTTTTGTCTAATGTCGCTAGCGTCATTTCCGGTTCCTGTTTCCTCCTTAGCGTTTCCAATATGGCTCCAAAACGCCGAGTAATGCGCCTCCCCAGCTCCTCCTCAGATTCCGGACCCACCACCCCTCCCCCACATCCCCCACCTACCTCACCTTCCCCAAATACCACCCCTCCCACCCATTCCCCTCCTGGGCCCAGGAAACAAAGGCGCACCCGGGTGGATAGCCGTGTAAATGGCCAGGTTGTGAAAGTGAGTATTTTAGTTATGTATTTTTAGCTTAAAAATTTATAAACACACAGGGGGGATAGGGGCAGAATTTGTATTGTTTTTAGGCCAAAATTTAACACTCCACATGGGGCATCCCCATTGTGGATGTCCTGCTTGGATGCCCCCCCCCCCCCCTGGAGGGCCCTAAAAATTACCTCTGCCCCGTCCCATATGTGCATGCGTGAGTTGCGGATGCCTATTGCGCTTACCTCTAGCAGGGTGTACCCCTGCGCCATACATATTTTCATTTTGTGTGCAGGCGCACTCCCTGTTAGAGTCAAACGCCACATGCGTACTTTGCCGTGCAGACACAGCTGAGCTGGTATGCACCTCCCAAGGGCCTTGGATGCGCATACCACACCGGCGTGGAGCGCTGTGTTTGGCTTGCGGAGTGACGTGGGAGTGTCCTCAGCGGTGTATTTGGGGCCTTCCAAGGGGGTTGCAGACAGTGGCCCACCCACAATAGTTGTGGCCCACAAAAGTGCACCCAAACCCAGAATGATGTAAATCCTGGGTGTGGGTCCACTTTGATCTTGTCTCTGTATAACTGTTTATGACATTGTTCTGAGGTCATGTATTTAATTTTTTTTTTTTTTTTTTTTTCTTTTCCTAGGACTTCTGCCTGGCCGAATACGACTATGCCCGAGGAGCTAAAAAACGCCTTGCCATGGAGGTGAAGGCCACTGTGTCCCGGCGCTTCCAGACCGACCTGACCATCCGGGCCATCCAGCAAAAATGGTCTGATTTCAAGCGCCGGGACCCAGAAGGCGTGTACCGCCTATATGATGCCTACGCATCAGGTAAGTTAACGCTTATGTTCTTTTTTGCCTTTGTGCAGAATCATCTGCTAAGCTGTGTCCTTTTTTGCTCTTTATATTAATTATTTGCTTTCACCCCCTCCACACAGATAAGCGTCCTCCCCTGGGGAAACGTGGGAAGGGATTCCTCCCCCGAACCAGGCAGGCGGACTCGGGGGAGTCATCGGGGGAGGGTCCCTCCCACGGGTCCTATTTAGAGGACCCAGGGGAGGAAGGGGATGACGCCCCAGAGGAGTGTGCTGCTGGGGGGCAGGCTGGATCAAGCCTCAGCTCCTCACACTCTGAGTCTGAGGACTCTCACCAGGCAAGGGGCCACTCTCAAGCAGGGAGTGAGAGGGAGGAGGGTGGCCCTTTGCCTGGTGGATCTTCTGAGCAGAGTGTGAGGAGCCGAGGCTCCCCGCCTCCTCCTCAGAGCCCTCCCTGGGCTTCAAGTGGCGCTTCATCCCCTGGTGAGTTTACATGTTTTAATTGTTAGTCTGTGACAGGTTTCATCTGACCATTTGTGCTTAGCCCTTGCCATTCCTCTGTAATTTGCAGGGCATCATATAGGCGGCACCTCCATGGATTTTTGGCGTCAAATCCTCCTCGGGCATAGTCGTGGTAAGTGTATGTTTTTAGCCAGCTCATTTTGGAATTTATGTCATTCCTTAAAGTGGACCCACAAACATTGATGATATTGCTTGGATTCTGGCGCCTTCCCTGCCCAATCACATCCCTCACCCAGGGCCACCCCCCAACCAAACACCACAAACTACTTCCCTCTTTGGGGGTGGCAGAAGCCATTGTCCCTGCCTCCTGTGTGGCACTCGAGATGTGTGTGCGCCTGCGCTCTGTTTCATACTGGCATGCGCGTGCGCACACACTGGAGGAGTGATGTGCGGAAGGCAGGGGCGGTGGCGGTCTAAAATTGTGTTGCTCTGCCAAAGTAGACTAAAACACTGAATATTCACAATCCTGGGTCTTGGACCACTTTTAACAGACACGTTTCCTGGTCCATTGTCTCAGCTGGTTTGCTAATGTACATTAACATCACAAACCACACTACAGTGCTAGCCAACTGGCAACCACCCCTATGTTTCTGGCCACACCATGATGTGTGCTAGCAATAGTTAATTTACGTGAAGTAGTTAGGGCAAACACATGTTGCACACTGGTAACATTAGCCATTAAATTGGTAATGAGTCATTTACATTGCAATGTAAAGGTTAGTGCCAGATTTTCATAATGGATACATGTGCCAACCATAAACACTTCACATTAACTAATGGACCAGGAATATAGCAAATATCGTTTAACATGTATGTAAACAAGTTTTTTTTTTTTGGAGGTAAGACTCCATAACCAGATTGATGTCCAAACTTCGGGTGTCATAGCTCCACTAAATGTTGTTTTGTATTTTGTTTTTTTATGGACAGATGTCGCTACGCAGACGGAGGCAGAATTCCTCCTCCCCACACCAGCTCCAGGGACGGCCAGCAGCATGGGCCACCGCCACAGCTGCGATGGTGAGTACATCCAAATTCATATGGGTAAATACTTTTGAAACATTTCTCTTCTAGTTACATATGTAGAAATTTTAAATTTACCAATGTGTGAATTTCACACACATCTAGGTTAAATGTGTTTGGACAATAATCCAACATGCCAGTCACCATCCTTGATAGTTGCCTCACATTCTTGTTACGGACACATACGGACTATTTGTGGCGTATAGACAACCAAATGGGGCTGATTAGGTGTTTACCCATAACATTATAGGGCAAACTTCCATCATCCTTAGGCACTGATGTTTGGCTGGGACTAAAGACATAAATGTCCTTACTTGGCCATAAACATTATTACATTTGCAAGAGTTAACCTGGCCCAACACCAAGGGTGTTTAATGTGCATTAAACATTTAATTTGCCAACAACTAACAACTAACACCCCGCGGAACATACGATAAGTGCAGGTACCGCGGGTCCAACCCACCAAGCAAACCCCTAATTATCGGAACTTATCTTCCGCTGGCTCCCGCGCACCACTCCAGACGTGCATTTTTCCCCCCTGGGCCGCTGTGAATGGCCGCCAGGTCCCCATGAGCAGCCAGAGAGTGACATGCGTGAAGAGGCGGCGGAAGAGGAGTGTACATTCCTGTTCCCTGCATAGACGTTAGCGTGCGTTTTTTGTGCCAATCACGTTGGAGCATGGAGAGGTGAGTGGCTATGGATTACTGTGTGTATACACACATCAGGGGAAAAACAGATCTGTGAGCAACAACAAAGTGGCCCAAAACCCATGAGAAACTATATTGTGGGTGTTGGTCCACTTTAAGAGTAAAGGTATGTGGTCCTAACATGTTTTCAAGCCAATATTAAAACTTTAATTTAAAATGTTAGGGGCACATTGTTCACCAATGTTAATGTGAGTGTTAGCAAGTTAGAAACACTGACATTACATTGCTACATCTGTGTATGTTGAGTTCCCAATCAAATTCTAATATATTATTTTTATTCACATCTCTACAGCTTGTATACGCCAGCATCGCAGACTGTCACGGGCCTTCCGCCAGATGAAAGGGATGCTGCTGGCCATGAAGAGGCGTCGGAGACGTTAGGGTGGGGGGGATGGCTGCCATGTCCAATTTTCCTGGCTTTGTTGGCCTATGTTGGCCGTGTTTGGCCAATTTATTTGATTAAAATTTTTTTGACAAATAACTGTGTTGTTCCTTGACCAGCATAGGTTTAGATTAAAAAAAACCATTATGTCTAAAATTAGGCAGCCATTTGTAGCCAGTACATGTTTACACCATAGTAAGCAATGTTAACTAATGTGGCACATAAATGGTGGCATAATATTAGAGATGATTGAGCAAATCATCCATGACTGTGTATTTCGCTTTCACATGTATGGATAAACACAATTTAGAGGTGGTTTTCAAAAATATATTTACATAAATCATAAGAAAAAGGTTTACAAATTAATATTCTTGGCTGGGTGGCCGGGGAGGTTGGGAGTCATTGCTAGGGGCGGTGTTGGGGGACAACAGTGCAGTAAAAAATATAGACTGCTGTTGTATGAGCTGTTGTAGCAACAACAAAGTTTGGTCCTGCCGCTGTATTGCTTCTGCCTGGCGCTGTATTGCTTCTTCCTGGCGCTGTACAGATTGCTCGATAACATTTGCCAGGCGACCAAGGTCCTGGTTCTGTCTTAGGTTTTGCCGTAACTGGTCCACCTGGCGCTGCAGGGCCTCATTTTGTTGCTGACACATCAGCACCTGATTTTCCAACGCCGCAATGCGCACATTAGTTCCATCACGCGGCTGTTGGCGACTGTAGTCCTCCAGCATCCGGACCCCTAGTTGGTAGAAATCGGCACTGGTTGGTGCCACACCTCCTCTTGCTGTGGTTGGAGGCTAAACAAATAGTAAACCACATTTTAGTCAAACAGAACCAATGCAGTTATGCCCCTCCCAAAAGTTACCATAAACACTCACTATACAACTTACCCTTGTCTGAGCCTCTGAAGCTTGGCCACATGGGACTTGGGAAGAGGTCCCAGCTTGGGGTTCTGGTTCCGCCTCCTGCCAAAACAACAATGAAAGGAAATGTTACATGTTGCTTCTTCCACTACCCACGAATATGCCAATGGGTTTCGAGGTCGTCTACATCAGCCATGTTACCTGCGTGTCCTCCGGCACAGGTAGGCTCGAGGTATCGCTGCCAGAGAGTCGCAATTCAACATCCGAGATGTCGGGCAAGTTGGCATATGCTAAACAGGAAAATCAGGTTAGTAGGTCTGTGGGCCAAACTCGAATGTAACCTGGTTAGGCTATCGAGGCCATACCTCTAAAAAGTAAAAAAAAACACACTAGACCAAAGGTCTCTGTTAAACTCAGATTGTTAACATGTATGTTACAGGACTAAGACGCACTAATTTCTGCAAATCTCATCATAAACATTGCTTAAATTAAACATACCCGCAATATCCCAGATGTCTGGAGTGGGGTCCTCACTCGAGCTTGGACCTTGAAAATACATGTGGACACACAAGTTGCCAGAAGCAAGTGGCACAACATTAGAGCCAAAATACAGACTAGAGCAAGGCCAAACCACTTACCCTCATCTCTGGCAGCTGGAACTTGAGGGGCCCTTTCTGGACAGCCACTTCCGATATTCGGGTCAACTACAAAAAAAAAAAATGTCTCTAAATAATCAGCAAACTACTACAGGGAATGTTTGGCTAAAAATATGTCTGCAAATATACATTGCTATCACTCAAATAACTAATAGACTGACCCTGGGGAGGCAACCAGCACTCCCAAGAGGCATCTTCAAGTTTACCAAGCAAACATGTAGCTTAGTAGACTAACCAAATTGAACCAGTGTAACCTAAACAGCATAAAGGATACATTATGTATTGCTCTACACACCAACAGGGTCCTGTTGACCGGCAACATCGGAAGTGGGGTCCAAAGATGAACCAGTCACTTGGCCTACCAAGAAAAAAGACGAATGAGACACATGCACTTGAGTCAAAGTGGATCAAGCAAGGTGAACACATGCACTTACCGACATCCAAAGAGTAGGTGGGATCCGGAGGAGATGCTGGGGCCAAGGGCATGGGAGCTAGGCCAAAATAAAACCAACATTGAGCCATAGCTAATGTGCGTTGCAAAATACAACATGCATTAAGGTGTGTGAGCAGCTCTTTCAATAATATTGACTAATCAAGCCAAGTGTGGCTCGCACATTGATATGCCGATATATGGCTACACATCTCTGGCGTCCTACATATCTACACATGTTAGGGCCTTGTTAGTTACTTGCTGTGAGTGTTACAGTGGGCGTGCAATTAGGGCGCAGGCACATATTATTAATACTCAACAGGGCAAACCTTGATTGTTTGAGCTGCTCCCACACCCATTTGTTTTTAAAAAAACCAGCAACCAAATTATGGGTAAATACCTTCAATGGCAGACTGGGGTAGCCTTGAGGTTGCTGGAAGGGCAGGAGCTTGGGTGTCCTGAGCCACATCCCGGACAGCAGCATGTGCACCTATGCATAAAGCAACAGACAGAAAAGTTACAAATGTTTGAGCTGTAATGTAATACTTCACAGGTCCTACTGTTAGTTGGTCAGAATGTAAAAATGCAAATCACATACATTAACATTATGTTATTGTAAAAGCCAGAAAATATGTACCTTCAGCCCAACCGGTGGTGTCATCCCCAGGATCCACACCCTGCAGCCGAGCCAGTGGGATTTTGGCCTTCAGCATCTCCTCATACGGCCTGTAGGTACTCTTTGGAGCCTGGATGAACCCACTGTCCACATCAAGATCGTGATTCATCTTTTTCATAAGGGCCCCTCGCAAAGTGTAGAAGCGTTTCCTGCAGGATGGGCCACTACGTGGGTGTTGAGCTGTGCTACTAAGCTCCACACCAATGGCATCCCACAGTTTGCTTCTTTCTTGTTTGCCTAGGGACTTGCTTTGGGAGCCAAATATCAGCTCCCATTTCGCAAGTGTCAGGCGCACAAGATGATTATTCTCAGCCAAATTAAATTCAGGCTCCCTCTT
This sequence comes from Gastrophryne carolinensis, assembly GCA_027917425.1. NCBI lineage: Eukaryota > Metazoa > Chordata > Amphibia > Anura > Microhylidae > Gastrophryne > Gastrophryne carolinensis. The sequence continues at coordinate 176,324,662 of CM051237.1, read as the reverse complement.
GGCACCTGGGCGCTTAGCCTGGGGTGCTGCCCCACCTTCAGGCTGTGCCCTTTTCCGTAAGGGAGGTCTGCGCACAGCACCCACCAAACTCCTACTCGGGCCTGCTGTGGCCGGCAGATGTCCTGTATTTGGCTCCATCCTGTAGCTGCACACACACACAAATCAACACCCCACAAGCACGCATGCACACTACAGAATGGCATCGCAATCTCTTAGGCTTGGGCAGGTTTTATGTGCTCTAACAGCCAATCCAAAAGCAGCCCACTTAATTGATTCACACATACAGCCCAGTTCCTTCTAGGCACACCTCCACTGCACTGACAGAAGCATGTGTGTTAGCCAATTAACTCATTACAGACCTCATTAAACAAACAACACACACCCAAATCCAACAATGGACTGATGTATCTCAAACCCTTGTGACATGTGCTGAGCCTAACGGCTATTTAAAAAAACAACAGCTTCCCTTTCATTGGTCCCCACCTGATTTTTGGCCCATGTCCGTTAATGCACGCAAGTTACGGCTCAAGTACGCTAGTAGCGCTACTAGCGTGCGCGTGCGCACTCTGTTTTACGCACACCTGGGTCGGCTAATTGGCGCCCGGAACTAGCAGAGCGACGCAAAAGGCGGCAAAGCGGACCTGTCACTTTAGAAAATGAAGTATAAAAGGAAGGAATGTTCTAGCTTCTGCTATTCTTACACTGTGGCAAAGGCTGTGGTGTGGTGCTGTGCTCGCTTCCCTTAGCTCATTTGAGCCTCTGTCTGGTTTCTGTCCTCACTCTCTGTGGCTTGTTGGGTGATTTCTGACATCAGTGCTGTTTCTTTAGGAGCTTGGTTTGGGTGGCATCTGCAAATATTGTGTAGCATACAGCAAGTGAGGCTTGATTTTGGGGCCTTTTGTGGGCTGTGCAGCAACTCCCCTCTTGGTTGTGCTTAACTTAGAAAGCTGGTTTTCAGCAGGCTGGTGGTTTGGACCACTATAGTTCTGGTTTTGTGGTGAGCTGCATTGTAGCGGGTGTGTGTGTAGTGTGATTGTTTGTGTGTGTGTTGTGTGTTAGTTGTTTTTTTTGTTTATTTTTGTTTTTGTATATATCTTTAGTGTGTGTGATGGATAAGAGGGTGATGTATGGTGTCTGGGTGGATGGATGTATGTGTATGCTGAAAGAGCAGGAGGAAAGGGAGCGGGGTGTTGTGAGGCTTAGGGCACCCCGCTCCTTTGCAATCCGCCTTTCAGTATGGGACTTAAGTGACGAGCAGATCAGGAGCCGCTTCCGTCTGAATCGTGCTGCACTACAGTCCCTATATGATCAGATTAAGACCAAAATCGAGCCATCCACCAAACGCACTCATTCCATTCCAGGCATAGTACGCCTGTGTGCCACTCTTAATGTTTTGGCACGAGGGACCTTCCAGGCAACCTCAGCCCTCCTCAGCGGGATAAGCCAGGCTACTATGAGCCGCATACTAATCCAGGTAGTTCTGGCAATTTGTGATTTAATCCCAATTTACATCAAGTTTCCTGAGGATGAGGAAGAGGTTGCCAAAATAAAACATGCTTTCTATCTGATGGGAGGGATCCCGAATGTGCTAGGGTGCGTTGATGGTACACATATCCCTTTCCGCCCTCCCCGTGCACAGGAGCTGTCCTACAGAAACCGGAAGCAGTTCCATTCGTTTAATATCATGGTGGTCTGTGACCCGGACATGAGGCTGCGGGCGGTGAGATCGGGGTTCCCCGGCTCATGCCACGATTCTTACGTCTTGCAGCGGACAGTCCTGTGCCGGAAGTTTGATAACAACGAAATGCCAGCTGGCTGGCTACTGGGTAATAAATTAACCATGTCTATGTATTTTGCTAATATGTGGCCTAGTAAGCCAATTTTAACCAAACTACCACCAAAAAACATGTACTAGTACTAATTGCTGTCTCTCTCCTTGTGTTTTTTCTACAGCGGACAAGGGATATGGGCAGAGAACGTGGGTCATGACTCCGGTCAGGAACCCACGGACCTCTGCCCATGAACGCTACAATGCAGCGCATCGCAAGACCAGAAGCATTGTGGAAAGAACCATCGGCCTGCTGAAAGCACGCTTTCTCTGTTTGGCACGGCCAGGAGGAGAGATGCTCTACAGCCCACAGAAGGTTTCCAAGATCATCCTTGCCTGCTGTGTGCTACACAACATTTGTATTTGTCACCGAATCCAAGCCCCCGAGGAGACAGCACTGGTGCCAGAAATCCCCAACCTGCCCGCAGATAGAAGTGAGGACACCCAGACTGGCGATGAGCTAAGGGAAAGGCTGATCACTTCTTTTTTTGCGGTAAGCTAACTACCCTTCACTCTAATGCAAGTACTGCACTACTGTTTAAATGTATTTGACCTCCCATCCAAAAGAGCAAAAAAACGCACTAAGGGGGGTGTAAGATGACCCAAACCACTCTAAGAGGGGGTGTAAAATGACCAAAACCACTCTAAGGGGGGTGTAAGATGACCCAAACCACTCTAAGGGGGGGTGTAAGATGACCCAAAACCACTCTAAGGGGGGTGTAAGATGACCCAAACCACTCTAAGGGGGGGTGTAAGATGACCCAAACCACTCTAAGGGGGGTGTAAGATGACCCAAACCACTCTAAGGGGGGGTGTAAGATGACCCAAAACCACTCTAAGGGGGGTGTAAGATGACCAAAACCACTCTAAGGGGGGGTGTAAGATGACCAAAACCACTCTAAGGGGGGTGTAAGATGACCAAAACCACTCTAAGGGGGGTGTAAGATGACCCAAACCACTCTAAGGGGGGGTGTAAGATGACCCAAACCACTCTAAGGGGGGGTGTAAGATGACCCAAACCACTCTAAGGGGGGTGTAAGATGACCCAAACCACTCTAAGGGGGGGTGTAAGATGACCCAAAACCACTCTAAGGGGGGTGTAAGATGACCAAAACCACTCTAAGGGGGGGTGTAAGATGACCAAAACCACTCTAAGGGGGGTGTAAGATGACCAAAACCACTCTAAGGGGGGTGTAAGATGACCCAAACCACTCTAAGGGGGGTGTAAGATGACCCAAATCACTCTAAGGGGGGGTGTAAGATGACCCAAACCACTCTAAGGGGGGGTGTAAGATGACCCAAACCACTCTAAGGGGGGGTGTAAGATGACCAAAACCACTCTAAGGGGGGGTGTAAGATGACCCAAACCACTCTAAGGGGGGTGTAAGATGACCCAAACCACTCTAAGGGGGGTGTAAGATGACCCAAACCACTCTAAGGGGGGGTGTAAGATGACCAAAACCACTCTAAGGGGGGTGTAAGACGGCAATGTTGTTTATCAAGTTATGCATTTTTTTTTGGGAAACCACAAAACAACTATAAAGATATATACTAACTGCACTTTTCTTATTTTTTCAGGCACAAAGAGATGCACCCTGATCCTTAATTTCCTTTTCCAAAACTTTCCTGGACTTTACTTTGCTTTAGAATTTCTGTTTGACTTTTCATTTTCAATTTCATTTCTGTTTTATTATTAATTTTTTTTTAGAGTAAAAATAAAAAAAGAATTATATATATACATGTGGCTATGTGTTTAATTCTGTTGTAAGTTTCCTTTTCATTCTAATTCCTATTTTAATTTTCCTTTTCTTTCTCTGTTCTGTTTTTATTTTCCTTTTCTATTTTCCTTTTCTTTCTCTGTTCTGTTTTTATTTTCCTTTTCTATTTTCCTTTTCTTTCTCTGTTCTGTTTTTATTTTCCTTTTCTATTTTCCTTTTCTTTCTCTGTTCTGTTTTTATTTTCCTTTTCTATTTTCCTTTTCTTTCTCTGTTCTGTTTTTATTTTCCTTTTCTATTTTCCTTTTCTTTCTCTGTTCTGTTTTTATTTTCCTTTTCTATTTTCCTTTTCTTTCTCTGTTCTGTTTTTATTTTCCTTTTCTATTTTCCTTTTCTTTCTCTGTTCTGTTTTTATTTTCCTTTTCTTTCTCTGTTCTGTTTTTATTTTCATTTTCTTTCTCTGTTCTGTTTTTATTTTCCTTTTCTTTCTCTGTTCTGTTTTTATTTTCATTTTCTTTCTCTGTTCTGTTTTTATTTTCCTTTTCTATTTTCCTTTTCTTTCTCTGTTCTGTTTTTATTTTCCTTTTCTATTTTCCTTTTCTTTCTCTGTTCTGTTTTTATTTTCCTTTTCTATTTTCCTTTTCTTTCTCTGTTCTGTTTTTATTTTCCTTTTCTATTTTCCTTTTCTTTCTCTGTTCTGTTTTTATTTTCCTTTTCTATTTTCCTTTTCTTTCTCTGTTCTGTTTTTATTTTCCTTTTCTATTTTCCTTTTCTTTCTCTGTTCTGTTTTTATTTTCCTTTTCTATTTTCCTTTTCTTTCTCTGTTCTGTTTTTATTTTCCTTTTCTTTCTCTGTTCTGTTTTTATTTTCCTTTTCTATTTTCCTTTTCTTTCTCTGTTCTGTTTTTATTTTCCTTTTCTATTTTCCTTTTCTTTCTCTGTTCTGTTTTTATTTTCCTTTTCTATTTTCCTTTTCTTTCTCTGTTCTGTTTTTATTTTCCTTTTCTATTTTCCTTTTCTTTCTCTGTTCTGTTTTTATTTTCCTTTTCTTTCTCTGTTCTGTTTTTATTTTCCTTTTCTATTTTCCTTTTCTTTCTCTGTTCTGTTTTTATTTTCCTTTTCTATTTTCCTTTTCTTTCTCTGTTCTGTTTTTATTTTCCTTTTCTATTTTCCTTTTCTTTCTCTGTTCTGTTTTTATTTTCCTTTTCTATTTTCCTTTTCTTTCTCTGTTCTGTTTTTATTTTCCTTTTCTTTCTCTGTTCTGTTTTTATTTTCCTTTTCTATTTTCCTTTTCTTTCTCTGTTCTGTTTTTATTTTCCTTTTCTATTTTCCTTTTCTTTCTCTGTTCTGTTTTTATTTTCCTTTTCTATTTTCCTTTTCTTTCTCTGTTCTGTTTTTATTTTCCTTTTCTATTTTCCTTTTCTTTCTCTGTTCTGTTTTTATTTTCCTTTTCTATTTTCCTTTTCTTTCTCTGTTCTGTTTTTATTTTCCTTTTCTTTCTCATTGGTGGTTTAATTGTATTTCCTTTTTATGTAACAAATAAAAAAAAAAAAATAATTGTGGCTATGTGTTTAATTATGTTTTATTTTGCATTTATATTCGAATATCTGGTTGAATTTAATTTCCTTTTCAACACAAAATAAAAACTCTTTAAATTTTTAACAAATGTGGCAATGTGTTTTATTCAGAAGGTACTGGATGGCCAGGACACAGCAAAGCTAACAGGCGCTGTGTAGAATAGCGTGGTCACACTGACTGACAGCGCCTACAAAGCTGAGGGCCAACATCATATTCAGCAATGTAGGCGTTGTTCGCAACAACGCCAGGTAGCGACTGAGGAGGCCTGCTATAGCGAATCGCTACCGCCCGCGGCTGACGCTAGCGGCGCTCATAGCGCCATACTTCAGTCGCTCATCTGTCGCTACCTGGCGCTATTGATGAATCGGCCTCTAAGACAGAGGTCACCTTAGCTAGGTAATGTTTTTGGTGTAGGAAAAACAACCTCACTTTACCTCTATTAGCACATCTGTATAAAAAGGTAAGGGTTTCCTCTAATAGAACATCTGTATATAACTCTATACCTCTCATTAAAAAACCAAAAGATGCAATGCCCAAATAACTTATTTTTAGCTTGGAAACAAGTAAACTTTAGTAGCTCTAGCATAACATAAATATGATTTAAAGGAGGCAAAGAAGAAGAATTATTTCACTGTGAAAATACATTATTATTATATTCATCCATTACTACTGTACTGTTTACTATTTGTAACTCTAGAAAGCTCTCCATGTCGCATTATTGTTATTTATCTCATTAAATCAGGGAGATGTTATTTAATAAATTGTGAAAAATGAAAAAATGTAAAAAGTACAGGTAAAAATACACTGCTCAGCTTTGTGTCAATCCTTCTACAGTACAACAAATGAAGCAACAGGAATACGGGGGAAATCTTGGCCACTTTATTTACAAGAAGACTAAAAGTCTGAAAATACTTCTGGTCCTCTCAAAAAAGTCAACAGAAGGCATCCTGATTTGGGATTCCCCATAGTATGTACATGCAAGAGAAAGCCAGAGATCAGGTTACATACTCACCTTCTCCCATAGTCCCAGGATGGTCAAATACAGCACTCATCAAAGCACACTGCACAGAAGTGGCATCCCCGCTTTCTGAGCCTGGAACCCTATGGTCTGCTGGATGTACCCCTTAGGGACCTTTTTAAGTGGACCAGAAATGTTTTCAAGCTGTTTTTCCCATGTTTCATGTTTCAACTTTTACATTCTTTATTGTTGGGATATCAAAAGGGTAGGTTATAACCAATTTAAAATAGTTTAACCCCTTTTTTATTTTTGTTGCAGTCTATGGCCCGATTGGGGTCATAAAGCTAATCTCATGGTTGGGTCAGTTGGGACTGAAGCCCAGGGGGGCAGAAGAGCACGTGGCCCATATAGGCTTCTCAAGCTTGTAGCTTTCAGGGCCAGAGGTCACCGAAGCTGGCCTTGGTGCCCTGGTCTACAAGACCCCATAGCTGGCGCCTGGGCTGCTGATGCTGGGAAGGTGGGGGACCCCGGCCCATTTTTAAATTTTTTAAGAGTTTTAACCATTAAAAATGTGGGGTTCCCCACACCATTTTTTATTTAACCCTTTATAGTGTGGGTAGCAGTTGTATTTTATTTGAAAATGTTATAAAGTGCTCTTTTCAGTTTGTGGCGTCTCCTGGGCAGGAATGGGGGGCTACCAATACATATGTGGTACCGTTGTAATCACAAGAAATAGGGATTTCACATGCATTATGGTTTTCCTGAATATAATACATTTTTTATTTAAAATAAATGAGCCAAATTTTGAAAAACGCAAAAAAAGTGCAAAATGGTGACAAATGACCTGTCAACAGAGGGTGAAAACATTTCAAATAGGCTGGAAGTTAAAAGGGTTAAAAGTTGCTATGCATGTTGGGTAATGTTCTGCTTGGGGACCTTGCGCTTCCAGATTTAGCTTGTTTCTTCTTGTTGGCATATTATTATTTTAGGAATATGTGTTTTCTGTTCTGCTTTTTTATACATTTTTTATGTAAACCCTGTGCAACCAAAGAATTCTTCGAGGGTATTACTTCCAAAAAGATGAGCCCACTACAACAAGCTGTGTATTCCAAGAAAGTTTAATGTTTGTAATTTCAGGGAATATATGGTTTGTGGGGGGGATTTCAAATGTAAAGGGTTGTTTTTAGATGAAAATGTGCATGGTGCACACTTTGGCCCTTATTTAACAAGGGATAGCACCAGGCAGCGACTGGTGAGCGATCGGTAATGACGGTCACCGCCACGAGAACGCCGGCTCGCCACCACAATCACACATTTTTACCAAGCCGATCCTGCTTAGCGACTGAGATAGCACCAGATAGCCACTCATTCATCATTATTCCAGCCTCAGCCCACAGCGCCAGCGGCCGACCTTGAACAGCGACAGGTATGACCTCTCGCTACATGGCGCTCTCCAATGCATTTCAATGGAACAATCTTTAAATATTCATAAATAATTGTTATTAATGTTTTTTTTTTTTTTTTTTTTTTTTAAATGTGAAAAATTCTGTGACCACTTCTGCAATGTTAGATTTTTTTTTTTAAGGTAAAAAAAATAAATAAATAAAATTTGTGCAGAATTGATATTAAAGGTCTGATATTAATGTATTCATATTACAAAATGTTTTTATAAACTTGTTTTTTTTGGTTTCCAAAAATATGGTTGTTTGGGGGTTAAAAAACTACTTTTAACCCATCGCCGCCAGCGCTCTGGGGTTTAAACATGCATTTTACAGCGCGAGAATTTTTTGAGCGTGATTTAATAATGAATATGGTGGGAGCCGGTCGCTATGGCCAGTCGCTATCATGCGCTCCCATACAGCGCGGAACCTGTCAAATAGCAACTCCTCACCCAATATTCAACATTACTGCACACCGACTGAGTCGCTGTCAACAACCGAACAACGGCCAAGCACAGCGACTACTAGCGGGCGCTGTGAAAATACTGCTGCAGTCGCTCAACTGTCGCTACCTGTCGCTATTAATGAATCGGCCTCCCCGTCTGCAGAGCTGAAATTTAAGGTAAAATTAACCCAATTGTGTTTGGCAACTATGCATGTTGAGTATCGTTTTGTTCAGGGGGCCTTGCTTTTTCAGATTCATATATATATATATATATATATATATATATACACACACACACACATATATACGCACACTTATATATGAGGAGTGGAATGACGTTTTGGTTGAAAAAGTCCAAGGTGCGCACTTTTGCAGAGATTAAATTGTTAGGTAAAATTACCCTTTACGTGCATGCTTTACTTTGAGGTGTTTGGCAACCCTACCCCTGAAAGTATCTATGCATGTTGATTTTTGCTCTGTTCACGGGACCTTGCTGCTTCAGATTTAACTAGTTTTTTCTTGTTTGCATATTGCTTTTTTTTAGGAAAGTAGTTTTTTAACCCCCAAACCACCATATTTTTGGAAACCAAAGAAAAAATTTTTTTTAAAGAATTTAGTAATATGAATACAATAATATCAGACCTGTAATATCAATCAATTCTGCACACATTTTTTTTTTTTTTTTTTTTGGTTTCTAGCATGGCAGAAGTGGTCACAGAATTTTTCACATAAAAAAAAAAAAAACATTAATAACAATTAATTATGAATATTTAAAGATTGTTCCATTGAAATGCATTGGAGAGCGCCAGGTAGCGAGAGGTCATACCTGTCGCTGTTCAAGGTCGGACGCTGGCGCTGTGGGCTGAGGCTGGAATAATGATGAATGAGTGGCTATATGGCACTATCTCAGTCGCTAAGCAGGATCGGCTTGATAAATGTGTGATTGTGGTGGGGAGCCGGCGTTCTCATGGCGGTGCCCGTCATTACCGGTCGCTCACCAGTCGCTACCTGTCGCTATTCCTTCATAAATAAGGGCCCTAGAAAGGTATGTACATTAAGGGAATATAAAAACACAGAAACATAGATGGTTGATGGCAGGAGACCATACGGTCCATCTAATTGTTTGTGGGAAGGATTTCAAATGTAAAGGGGTGTTTTTCTTGAAAAAATTATTTAGCTGTATTTAGCTGTATTAGCTGTATTTTATCTGAAAATATCCAAAAGGGCTGTTTCATTTTGGGGGAATCTCCTGGGCAGGAAATGGTATCTACCCATACAATACTGTTGTAACTAGAAGGAATAGGGAATCTATATGCAATATGATTCCTAAAAAAACTTAAATGTTTTATTTTTAAAAGGCTATCAAATATTTTTTTTTATTATTTTCTACATATTCACCCAATATATTGAGAATGTAATATTGATAAAGCACTAAAACATTACAAACAAGACATTTCATGTGAAAGCCCAAACTATGCTGAAAGAAAAACAATATATCATTTTCCTGGTAAATCTCTGGACATTCCCTCAACAAAATTGCAGTTAAACATGTATATCGCAAAATAGTGAGAAATGGTCTGGCCAAGAGAGGGCGATCACATCTCTAAATAGGCTGTAGTTAAAGGGTTAAAAGAGGCATGGAATCACAGGATAGGGATGCAGTATTGTCTGTTTACAGAGCACTGGCATATCTGTAATATACAGTCCAGTTCTAGGCACCAGTTCATATAAAGGACGTCCTGATTTTGGAAATGGTGGAGAGGAGAGCCAACACACTGATCTTGTCACAGCATTAGCAACAGCAACAGCTAATAGCTTAAAAAAAGTATATAACATTAACTGGTACTATTAGTTGTTATCTGTAAATAATAAAGAATAACTTTCCTCAACCTCATCGCCTGCTTGAACTTGACAGACAAATGTCTTTTTTCAACTGTATTAACTATGAGGCCGATTCATTAATAGCGCCAGGTAGCGACAGATGAGCGAAAGTAGCGGCATTTTCAGAGCGCCCGCTAGTAGTCGCTGTGCTTGACCGTTGTTCTGTAGTTGATAGCGACTCAGTCGGTTTGCCGTAATGTTGAATATTGGGTGAGGAGTCGCTATTTGACAGGTTCCGCGCTGTATGGGAGCGCATGACAGCGAATGGCCATAGCGAACGGCTCCCAGCATATTCATTAACAAATCACGCTCAAAAAATTCTCGCGCAGTGAAATGCTTGTTTAAACTCCAGAGCGCTGGCGGCGATGGGTTAAAAGTAGTTTTTTAACCCCCAAACAACCATATTTTTGGATAAAAAAAAACAAGTTTTTCAAAACATTTTGTAATATGAATACATTAATATCAGACCTGTAATATCAAATCTGCACACATTTTTTTTTTTTTTTTTTTTTTACCTTAAAAAAAATATCTAACATTGCAGAAGTGGTCACAGAGTTTTTGACATTTAAAAAACATTAATAGCAATTAATTAAGAATATTTAAAGATTGCTCCATTGAAATGCATTGGAGAGCGCCAGGTAGCGAGAGGTCATACCTGTCGCTGTTCAAGGTCGCTCGCTGGCGCTGTGGGGTGAGGCTGGAATAATGATGAATGATTCGCTATCTGGCGCTCTGTCAGTTGCTAAGCAGGATCGACTTGATAAATGTGTGATTGCGGAGGGGAGCCGGCGTTCTCGTGGCGGTGACCGTCATTGCCGTTCGCTCACCATTCGCTACCTGGCGCTATCCCTTGTTAAATAAGGGCATATGTAACTAACTATGTAATATAGGTCTGCCTAACAGCCCAGCATAGTTCCTCTAATAGGGAAAGTACAGACAGATGGTAGGTCTACAGAAGAGAAAAAAACAGCACTTTCTGAAGGGATATTTATTTTAATAATACGTTGTAAGCATTTCTGTTATGTGGTAAGCAATTCAATTATTCAGTTTCTGAAATGAATTAACTAAGGCTATTGACTTCAATCAACTTTTGTTTCTAGGGATTTGTAGTTCAATTGTACTTAATTAGAACTGAGCTTAGCAAATATCTTCCTAATGGTAAAGAAAGCCTATGCTATACATTCAGAATAATGATGACTCAAAAGAAAAGGAACATGCTAACCAAAACCACTTCACAGGGTGCCATTTCCATGCTGCCGTATCTGATTTGTTTTTTAATCCAACACTTTTGAAACACTGTATATGCCACTATATACATATGTCACAAAAGGGTTGTGGTGTAACTGGATATTTTCTTTTCACAGAACCCACATCTACACATTGTGTCAGTCAAACTCCTCACATTTATTCTGACCCATAATAAAAATTAACCCTTTATGGCTCCCAGTACTTCCAGGTACATGGTTCAGGAATGAGTCCTATCACTGCGCATGAACCTGTATCTGGGGCGATGGAAGCGTATGCTCACCCCCTATACCAACAACATCCTTTACTTGGGTCATTATTTTAATGATATATTTATTTTGTGGCAGGGTGACATCTAGAGCATCAAGAACTTCACACACGTCACAAACAACAACTCACACAACTAAACCTTTCCACACACACATGATAACGTTGAGGAAGCTACAACTCCAATTATCTGCAGATTACAAGTACACTATATTGCAGGCTAGTTGCTATCATCTCCAACCCCCAATCAAAAGCATGATCGAAGCCCAGCAGCACTTCCTGTTTGCAGGTGACCTGCAAATGCACAAGCCACCATTTTGTTTCTAAAATTTACTACATCAGGATTTAGAAAAAGGTAAATAAATTTTTATGTGCAGCAATCTGGGGAGGGATGCATATTAGCACTGTTTGTTGTGTTGGTCTGGTATAAGTAATTTTGACTGTTGATCCGCTTTAAGAAAGAGATCAAGACAAGGGGATACTAAGATAAGAATTTGTGCAGGGCATACCAGATAGTAACTGACCTAACAAGGCCCCCTTTACTTACCAAAAAGTAAAGAAACAACCATCCCTTCCTCAGACACAAGGTTTTATTATGACCTTTGACACACAGCACAATGCATTAAGAAGGGTAGTTTAATGCTATTGGCACCTCATCCAGGTTCCCCAGCTTACAAATACGATAACCTGCTTCCCCCAAAAATAAGCCCTAGTAAGATTTGTCAGCATTTTTTGCTCATGCGTGAAATATAAGCCCTACCCTGACGATGAGCTCTAGTTATCATTCATAATCCAGCTGCCGGGCTTCACCAGAAGGACAGGAGTGGCTGTAAAGGAGGGTCAGGACACATCATGGCTGTAAAGGAATGTGAGGACACATCAAGAGTCTGTCAGGAGTGAAATGTCTGGTCTTGCTGGCTCTACCCCAGCCTGCCGCCATGTGGCATGGCCGAAATCCCCCCCACCTCTGCTGCCAGACAGATCTGTGTACGTACTGTACTGGAGCTGCTGTTCTGCCACCACGATCTTGGCAGCCGGCTATAAGGCTTCCCCTAAAAATAAGCCCTAGCAGCTATTTTGGGGATAAAACATTTATGTAAGACCTGGCTTATTCTTGGGGAAACAAGGTAGGACTGAACCCTGCAATTACATACCAAAGACCACACACCATAAGCGATAAGTTGGTCCCCAGCTACTTAAACCGGACTAACAGCCTGGCACAGTTGGAAAAGAAAGGTAGTGGCCATTTTGGACCTTTTCCAACTGACATAAATAAAATGCACAGTAACAGAAAGCCCAGCATGACTTCCTGTTTGCAGGTGGCCTGCAAGCCCATGAGCGGCCATCTTGTTTATAAAATTTACCCCAGCAGATGTTAGAAAATGGTAAATTGGTTTTTATTTGCATCAATCTAAATTGCCCCGGGGGGGGGGGGGGGGGGATGCATATGAGCACTGCTTGTTGTGTTTGTCTGGTTTAAGTCATTTTTGACTGTCGGTTCACTTTAACTACAAGAATCGAACAACACTGGCAGAATAAAATACTTTCAGGTTCTGCTCTAAAATCAGGATGGCATGGCAATACCACCCCTTTGTGGCCACACCCCTATGGTTTTAAGAGTTTATAGGCAGACACTACGGGTGCCATTTGGCTTGACACTGGCAAGAGGCAGTGTCTCCCAGCCTCTCTGACTGGGCCTAGCGCCTCCATTTTCCCATGTTCCCTACCCATCTCCCCCCCCACGTCACATTGGGATAACACATTTACCTAATGTATCTTTGTTGGGGCCATCATACACAGTATAAGGCCCAGTGCTTCTCTTCTTAACCTTAGGCTACATCCTGGTATCACTGTGACTTGAATGATGATTCTACAATTCTTTATAATGTTCAATAGTGGTCATAGGTACATCTTTTTTACATGTATGCCCAATACCCACATTATCAATATGAATGATAGCTAATTGTACTTTGTGTATAACTTAAGGTCATCCCACAAATGGTGCCTATGCAGGCAGAAGGAAATATCGCCATTACAATTAAAACAGGTACACTGTTATACATTTATTTCAGGGTTCAACTAACTCCTAGAATCATGCATTCATCTGAATACCTTACATGCATTGCCAACCTAATGCCCTCTAAGGATGGCGTCAGGTAAAAAAATTCAGGGTTTTGGTGCTAAATAACAACCAGCCTTTAGTTTTTATTGTATCAATTAAATTAAAGCACCACAAGGAAGCCCAGTTTTCTACGATGTCAATGTGGCGCAAAATCCAAGATCCTCACTATTAAAGTTTTGATCCTCCTGCCTGGGGCATCCTGAATTGGGATGCCACATTGTGTGTATACGGTGTGTACTACTAACCAATCACACTCCATTCAGATTTTCTCTGCTGGTGACTGTCTACTGCATGCCCACTCAGCTCTAGCTGTGGGTTGTGCCTTTGCCAGTCATTCAGAAATACCCCACATACATGCCTAGGATAAAGGTATAGTGGGACCCGCAAGGTGAGTGTACCTGGCAATCCCCAGGGATACACAGACTGGTGCATCCTAATTCAGGATATCCATAGAGAGAGAACCATTTGCACTAGACTTTAAGACACTAGAGGAGGTGTTCCTCATTAATGCCTAAATAGGAACAAAAGGACCAGTCAATATTTTGTCCCTAAGGCATCGTCCTGGTTCAATGGGAATCTAACATTTCTGGCAAATCCATGACGCATGTGACGCAGTTGGTGGAATCCCTTGCACCCCTCTCGCAGTGCCAGACAAGGCGTATCTTAATTACTAGCGCAGGTCCCCACTGTTGGAAGGATGCTACATCCATTCATTCAGTGTGCTGTGGCAATCATGAATATGCACCACAAGTATGCTGACTGGAAGAGACCTGGCAAATAAAACCAGACGAACTAGGAGGCTTTGCATAGGGAGTAGGGACAGCTTAATTCATGAATAAGAACCCCAGAGGACACAGTTGTAGTTGCACCTTCAGTAATTTTTAAATGGCGTTTTATTAAAGTAGCATAGGGAGGGGGACAGCACATAATTTTTTGTTTTATTATGCACTGTGGTATGTGGGGCATTGCACCTCTTGATGATTGAGCTGATCATTTTCATAAAGGTGGTCTTAGAGACCGCCTGTTATACTGATTCTAAGCACAGAACATGCTTGCATCACAGTGCCCAGACCACACCCCTATGCTTAAGAAAAAATTCCTTATGTAAAAACATCAAACCTCAACATTTCTGCCATTTCTTCCTAAACTTTAAAATGGAAAACAGTTTGGGAAATTTAAGCCAAACATAGCCCAACACAATCATTGTCTTTCTCTGTCTTTCTACATAGCTTGACATGTTTGTTGCTTGATATTTAGTTGATGAGAGGGTTAAACTGGGCGGTAAATTAGTTCCCAGGCCCTGAATAATAATGTTGATAATTTTGTATAAATAGTGATTGAGCTGCCCCCACCCCCCTTTTGTTTATTTGAATTGCCATGAGCACAAGCAGGGAGGAATTCAGCTAATATGGATTTCTCCCTGTGAAGTGTTCTAAAGGGAGGCTGGCTGCTTCCCAGGTGAGTAGCTCTCAGATATTTGTCTGCATTGCATGTCCCAACTTTGGGGACTCAGAATTAAGAGTAGGGACCACACTAAACACAGAGTGCCTTGCCGGGGCAGTGTGGCTTCCACATGTATCTGCAGATATATCCAACCAAATCTCTGTCTTTCTACATAGCTTGACATGTTTGTTGCTTGATATTTAGTTGATGAGAGGGTTAAACTGGGCGGTAAATTAGTTCCCAGGCCCTGAATAATAATGTTGATCATTTTGTATAAATAGTGATTGAGCTGCTCCCACCCCCCTTTTGTTCACAATCATTTTTGGTTAACTGTTTATGTGCAATGTTTATACTTATTGTTTCATAACTAATAATTTTTTTAGATATGCTTTTGCTTCTCTAATGCATCTATGTTTAAAATGTCATTCCTGTTTTTGCTTCAAGGGGTCTCTTTAAAATGCTATCGTGTGTTAGTTAAATTTATCAATACTCGCCCCTCTGTGTTCCTCCTGTAATCAGCCAGGAATCCCCCTCAAGGTATCTAACATTCCCCCTCGAATGTGTGTAGCTAACCTATGCCCCCTCCCCCAGCTACATCTACCTGGCAATAGGTTTGATTGTGCACCAGGTGAAAAAGTGCGCTAGTTTTTAGGAGATAATGGCCAGCATAGCAGCATACCTAAAGATAGGGAAATATGTGATTTGATTGTTAGTGAACAGAGGTCACATGTGGTGTTAAAGTTTACCAAGAACCTTATGGTGGGGTTTGGGTGTTACTAGAGATGAGCGTACTTTCCAAAAGTTCAGTTTGCTGGTCCGCTGAACTTTTAACAAAAAGTGTGGTTCGGACCGAACTAGTACGTACGAATGTTCATCTAAAACCCATGAAAAGAAATGCCTGATGGCCCTAAATATACTACTATAATACTCTGAAGTCACCCAAGGCTGTATGGAAACCTGTTTTAGTGGACTAATTAGCATTTTAATTGGCAAATTAGAATATGAATCACCCACTGTCACCCAATAGCCAATAGCCAACGGCTGTCTTTAGTTTTAAGCACATAAAAATAGAGGGAAGTTACCGCATTGGCATTCCTGGAAAGTGAAAAAAAAATGGCTTTTTACAAGCATTGAAAAATGTATCCATTGTGAGCATCACAGCTGCCATCACCCTTTTCTGCTTATGATGATGGTGCCACATCATGAGCCGGCTCCCACATGCGGCCCGTGGCATCATTATCTATGCAGGTTTCACGTCTCTCTCTATCAACTGGCTGACACAGTGTTCCCTGGGCTCCACCATAATGTGCTGTTCCCTGGTGGGATAAAGCCGAACCATGATCATGCTGTGGACAAAAAATAAATAAATAAAAGTAAAAGCATTCGTGGCTTAGTGATAGAGAAGTGATCCTGTAATTATGAGGGTTTCAGGCTTGCTGTCCTCTAACAATTGACTATCCTCCCATTTATCACTGAACAGCTTGGCTGCATGACCGATTTCTGTCTACTGTTGAGGCTTAGGTTTGAGTGTTTTCAACTGACTGCTGGTCGGTTGGGCAATTCATGACCACTGGATGTTAAAGAGAGATACACCCTGTTGCCATGACTGCTGATGACAACACCAGTCCCTGACACTGCTGCTGCTCCTGCCTACACTTGCCATCATAGGACTACAGTAGCCATTTGGTTTGGCACGAACTACAGAAAAAAAATGGCAGATGAAGCAATTCACTCTTGCAGAAACTTCTGATTACAATCTAAAGTTTGGTAGTGTTTATTATGCAAGCTTCCTTCCTAGTCTGATCTGGAGAAACTCTCAAGAGGAACAAACTTTGTCTGCTAAGGACTATAAAAGCTGCAGAGAGAACCGTAGGTGCTCCACTACCATCGATGGAAAGTCTTTTTGCATGCAGGCATGCAGCAAAAGCTGAAAAACTTAATGACAAATCACATCTAGGGCATACTTTCTTTGATTTACTCCCTGCTGCTAGACACTATTGCGCCCCAATGACAAGGACACAAAGATGCAGAAACAGTTTTTTTTTTCTGACTACCATCCATCTACTGAACAACCATACACCTCCTTTTTAGAGTCATTAGGGTCGATTCAAAGAAACATGTAACAGCTTGGATTTGGGTGCCGATCATCCTATTTTTCACGTCCGCTCGTGCGTTCGTATGAACTTGCGAGTGATTCTATAAGCAAATACGTTTCTATCCTAAAATGTACGTCCGTTCGTATGTTATCTCCCGAACTTGCCTCAGTCAGTTGTCAATTGTAAAAAACAGGTTGATGTGATCGTAGAGATATTCGTGTTTGCTTCAGCGCAGATTTACCTGGTAGCTGCACCTAGTGTAAGGCGAACCAGTCCTTTTGTTGGAATAGAAGTGCTTGTAGGCTTGACCCCTTTCCCGTGGGAAAAAGGTAAGTAATAGGTGCGCTAGGGATGGAAGTGGATGAAGAAAAAATTAATCTGGTGTCACTGGATTCACCTGTCTCTCTTAATCAGTTTGAAGTCTTGAGGTTTTGGTTGTGGGTCTGCTTGATGGTGCTCAGAATGATGCCATAGGCTAAAAAATGAGGGATTAGCGTCCTTATTGATGGGGCTTAATTGAGTGCAAGGACCCCTATATTTTAAAATACAAACAAAGCAGGTCTGCTTTAAGGTGCTTAAGGTAATCCTGGGACTTGGTGAAATGCAGGTCCCTTTAAAACCTGGCAAGTCTGCTTTAAAATGCTTAGAGTAATGCTATTGCAGGCTTGTGAAGACACCGTATGGTTTAAAATAGATGTTATAAATCTTATAAATTAATCCTAAATTGATCAGGATGATGGGGGCTTTTATTTGAGTTGTTACAGTCTGTGGCCGCTGTCTGCGCCTAAAAATGTAGGCTAAAAATGTAGCGTGGCCGGCGGGCCAGCCGCTCCTGCGGCTTTTAGTGATATTCCAGGTATACAGCTGCTTATGCGATGCAGCTGTGTAGCTATGTAGCGTGGCCGGCGGGCCAGCCATTTTTACGGCTTCTCCTCTAGTTGTGTGTAGCCCCTGAGGCAGCAGAGAGGTGTAGCGTGGCCGGCGGAGCCAAAAGTAGATGGCCGCAATTGCGGCTTAAATAAAGCAATCTATAAAACCGCAGGTGCGGTTTAGGGTAGAAAGTTCTGTGAAGCCGCTCCTGCGGCAAAAAAATGGTGTAGCGCGGCCGAGGGAGGCTTGGCTGTTAATTCACTGCCTTTCCCTGCAGCTGTCTGTGGCCGCTTAGGCGGCAAAGAGATGTAGCGTGGCCGGCGGGGCCAAGGGTTAATAGCCGCAATGGCGGCTTAAATGAGATGATCGATATAACCGCAGATTGCGGCTAAGGTATAAAGTTCTGTAGAGCCGCTCCTGCGGCAGAAAAGATGTAGCAAGGCCGAGGGAGGCTTAGCTAATGATTCACCGACGCGCGTTTCGTTAGAGTATCTCCAACGTTGTCAAAGTGAAGAGGCGGAGTGAGTTGCTGCTTTTTAATTGGTGTCTGTTTGCACCAAAGGTTGATGGGAAATGTAGTTTCCTTGTGTGGTCTGTTATTTCAATCTTGTGCAGCAGGTGTCGCTGTGTGGAAGCTTTTAGTCAAGCTGTGATGTTAGTATCCTTTCTTATTAGAGTGCTATGTCCGTATGTGAACAGCAGATGGCGCTGTTGTTCTGTTCTCTTGGCTTGAAACGCGAAAACGCGCGTCTGTGAATCATTAGCTAAGCCTCCCTCGGCCTTGCTACATCTTTTCTGCCGCAGGAGCGGCTCTACAGAACTTTATACCTTAGCCGCAATCTGCGGTTATATCGATCATCTCGTTTAAGCCGCCATTGCGGCTATTAACCCTTGGCCCCGCCGGCCACGCTACATCTCTTTGCCGCCTAAGCGGCCACAGACAGCTGCAGGGAAAGGCAGTGAATTAACAGCCAAGCCTCCCTCGGCCGCGCTACACCATTTTTTTGCCGCAGGAGCGGCTTCACAGGACTTTCTACCCTAAACCGCACCTGCGGTTTTATAGATTGCTTTATTTAAGCCGCAATTGCGGCCATCTACTTTTGGCTCCGCCGGCCACGCTACACCTCTCTGCTGCCTCAGGGGCTACACACAACTAGAGGAGAAGCCGTAAAAACGGCTGGCCCGCCGGCCACGCTACATAGCTACACAGCTGCATCGCATAAGCAGCTGTATACCTGGAATATCACTAAAAGCCGCAGGAGCGGCTGGCCCGCCGGCCACGCTACATTTTTAGCCTACATTTTTAGGCGCAGACAGCGGCCACAGACTGTAACAACTCAAATAAAAGCCCCCATCATCCTGATCAATTTAGGATTAATTTATAAGATTTATAACATCTATTTTAAACCATACGGAGTCTTCACAAGCCTGCAATAGCATTACTCTAAGCATTTTAAAGCAGACTTGCCAGGTTTTAAAGGGACCTGCATTTCACCAAGTCCCAGGTTTACCTTAAGCACCTTAAAGCAGACCTGCTTTGTTTGTATTTTAAAATATAGGGGTCCTTGCACTCAATTAAGCCCCATCAATAAGGACGCTAATCCCTCATTTTTTAGCCTATGGCATCATCATTCTGAGCACCATCAAGCAGACCCACAACCAAAACCTCAAGACTTCAAACTGATTAAGAGAGACAGGTGAATCCAGTGACACCAGATTAATTTTTTCTTCATCCACTTCCATCCCTAGCGCACCTATTACTTACCTTTTGCCACGGGAAAGGGGTCAAGCCTACAAGCAGGTTGATGTGATCACTTGTTGCGGCGGCAGCCTGTTTTTTCGGCCGCTTCCATCGTCCACCTCTTCCGATTACTTGCGTTTGCCTCTGGTTTTCAATGGTTTTTGGCCTCTTATATTCGTTCGTTCGTATGTATATAAGGTCTTGCGCATGCGCGATCCAAGCTACACTCCACAAACCAATGTGGGCCCTATCTGACACTACCAATCTCACCACTACTGCCTCACGCCAGGCTACCACTTACCTTTATGAACCATAAAACTTACCCAAACCCCTTAGCGCTTGCATCCTTCTTCATTTCTCGGACCCTAAAACTTACCCAAACCCCTTAGCGCTTGCATCCTTCTTCATGTTGACGACCCTAAAACTTACCCAAACCCCTTAGCGCTTGCATCCTTCTTCATTTGGACGACCCTAAAACTTACCCAAACCCCTTAGCGCTTGCATCCTTCTTCATTTCTCGGACCCTAAAACTTACCCAAACCCCTTAGCGCTTGCATCCTTCTTCATTTGGACGCCCATAAAACTTACCCAAACCCCTTAGCGCTTGCATCCTTCTCCATTTCTCGGACCCTAAAACTTACCCAAACCCCTTAGCGCTTGCATCCTTCTTCATTTCTCGGACCCTAAAACTTACCCAAACCCCTTAGCGCTTGCATCCTTCTTCATTTCTCGGACCCTAAAACTTACCCAAACCCCTTAGCGCTTGCATCCTTCTTCATTTCTCGGACCCTAAAACTTACCCAAACCCCTTAGCGCTTGCATCCTTCTTCATTTCTCGGATCCTAAAACTTACCCAAACCCCTTAGCGCTTGCATCCTTCTTCATTTCTCGGACCCTAAAACTTACCCAAACCCCTTAGCGCTTGCATCCTTCTTCATTTCTCGGACCCTAAAACTTACCCAAACCCCTTAGCGCTTGCATCCTTCTTCATTTGGACGACCCTAAAACTTACCCAAACCCCTTAGCGCTTGCATCCTTCTTCATTTCTCGGACCCTAAAACTTACCCAAACCCCTTAGCGCTTGCATCCTTCTTCATGTTGACGACCCTAAAACTTACCCAAACCCCTTAGCGCTTGCATCCTTCTTCATTTCTCGGACCCTAAAACTTACCCAAACCCCTTAGCGCTTGCATCCTTCTTCATTTCTCGGACCCTAAAACTTACCCAAACCCCTTAGCGCTTGCATCCTTCTTCATTTGGACGACCCTAAAACTTACCCAAACCCCTTAGCGCTTGCATCCTTCTTCATTTGGACGCCCATAAAACTTACCCAAACCACATAATGTACATATGTCTATATGTTTATAACCATGTATTTTCGTGTTTGTGTAAATGTCTTTTTTGGCGCATATTAGAAATGACACATTTCTAAAGCCTTAAAATATAATTTATTTTAATTTTTTTTTGTTTTTTTGGCTTTGGCTTTTTAAAAACCTCTTAAAATTTTAAAAGTTTGTTTTTTTTAAAAAGTCTAAAATTTGGGAACATAACAACAACTGTAAAACTATTTTACAAAATTAGCCAGGACCAAGGGCACTAATCATCCTCCTCTTCTTCTTCTGTTGGCCCCAACGTCGCCTGTATGGCCAGCAGCTCGGCCACCAACTCCTTGATCCTTTTTTTTTTTGCCTCCAAGGTTTTTGGGATCATCCCTGTAACCAATAGAGAAATAAACATAAATAGTAGTACCAGACCGGTTTGTATGCTGGGAATAGATTTTGGGTTAATCAAATACATGTAAATGCATGACATATGTCATTCTTCCAAGGGATAAAGTAAATGCATTTCCCACTGGTAAGTATTGAAACTCCTTAAACCGGACCTTCAACATGATTTAATGAAAATCAAAAACTCTTTCCAAATGATTCTGCACCCGTTAAAAGTACATTTTGGTGCATTTTTTATTACTGCGCCGCCATCTGGACTCAGAAGCATAACACTTAATGAGGAGAGGAGAGTGGGATAAAGTACAGGGGAGCAGGTTACAGTTGTGCTTTGGTAATACAGAGCATAGCTGGGTTCAGGGAAAGGTCAGCAGTCCCACAATGCATGGCAGCACCTTACTTTGTTAAATCTGGATGCCATGCTGCCTGTAAATATGGCGCATTCCATATGCCGCCATCTTGGATGTTTAAAGGCTCCTAACATGCAGTAGATGCCGGTAGCCTGTTTTGGAATGTTCGCAATCTGTATGTACAGTGTGTGGGATACTTATTAGCTAGGCTCTTAATACGAGTTAGGGTCCGCTTTAAGCTAACGAAGTGCCCACATGAAAGTGTTAACTATACATTGGCTAGGCCTTTAGTTATGTGTGTGTTCTTAGCAAAAAACACATAAATATTAATAATGGCATGGCTACTTACTTTGTTGGTGGCCGACAGATGGCTGGTTGGGGCCAACAGGATGCCCTTGGTCCTGGCTATGCTGTGAAGAAGTCCCTGGAGAAACATGTGACCTTTGGTTAGTAGTTGTATAGAGTCACTATTCCCAACATATCTGGCTCCCAGTCTGGCTGACATCACTCACCTTCGCCAGGATCAACTTCCAGCATCTCTGCTGCCTCCTCCTCCACTATCTCACCCGCTCCAGAAGCATCTAGAAATACATAATAAAGGAGCACTTAGTTTTTGGCCTTGCATGTATATCTTTGTGCATATACATGAAGAGTGACATACCAGAGCCTTCCCCATGCCTGGCCGGGCATGACTCCACGCCCACGCGGTTGGGCCCCTCCTCTGTGGTAAGGTCCAGGGGCTGGTCTTAGGAGGCCACAGAGGAGGGGTAGGTCCGTCGCCCGGGAGATCCACCACCTTCACTCACAGATGCAGAAGCATGCAGCACTGGTCGGCCTGTGCGCCTCCGGGTGCGGCGAATTCTGAAATCCATTTCCAACACTAACAAAGAAAAGTCATTATAAATAAAGGCATAACTTATACATTTGGAACATATACCATGCAATTGCTTTGTACTTACTTGGGAAATGGATCCCAAAAAACCTCCGCACCCGGGGCATGTGCAGATGTTTCAGGTCCGACCAATGCTGCATTATCTGGGTGTGAGTGAAGGTGGTGCTGGTGACACGGTGTATTTCCGCGATGATCTCCCGGGCGATGTCCCTTTTTTCGCACACATTGGGCGCGAAGTCATACCGGCGCTGAAGCATGATCTGAAAAACATAATGGACACAGAGCTTTTACTTTTACACACAGAGCCATATGTGTTGCATCACAAGTTGCGAATGTCATGTCATTAACACACACATTTAGAGTGCCAGCCATTTTTGGGGAGTGCCTTAAAGCGGACGTTCACTCTGATTCAGAGTCTGGTCTTATGTTATATGTTTCACACACCATGTACATACAGATAGCCAACATTACAAATCAGGCCACCTGCCTGGCATGTTATGATGGTTTGAACCTCCAAGATGTCGGCTTATGTAAAATGCCTTCTTTGCAGGCAGCCTGCAAACAGGAAGTTCATGCAAACTGTAAGTGTGTGTGCTGCTCGGCATTCTTGGACTGATGACCTTCCCATGACCACAGCTCTGCTGTGTCTGAACAAAGCACAGCTATAACCCACCCCCCTGTACCTTATCCCACTCACCTCTCCTCAGTAAGTGTGATGCTTCTGAGTACAGATGGCTGCGCGCATCTCTTAAATTCTTGAGCATGAGTTTCAGGCCAGTGGAGGCAAGACTAATAAGTTATTGGCTTTGTACTGGTTTTTTAGGTTTTATTGCTTTTTAGTCAATCACGCTGAAGGCCCGGTTTCTGTCTTTTTGCCCGCGTGTGTGGCTTGCCGTTGTGTTTTGATGTCTTAGGCAAACAGTGGTCCTCAAACATCCGCATCAAGGTCCGAGACAGGCCAGGTTTGACAGCTAGCCACGCTACTCCACAGGTTAATTAACTGTTGCTAAGCCAGAGCAATTGCCCTAATTAGGACATCAGCATAGAGAGGTGAAAACGTGGCCTGTCTCGGCCCTTGAGGATGAAGTGTGAGGAGCCTGTTCTAAAACATTAAGATCCCCAAAACTAGTTCCAACCGCATCATTTACATTTAGTACATCAGTCAGTATTAGCTTAAAAGGCAGAGCAAGGCACTTACCAGCATGAGGATCTCTTCCTGTTGACGGGTGAAGATAGTGGGCGCCATCTTTATGCTTCTTCAAGGCAGCAGATAAGTGAAACCCCAGCGGTTTCCTGGTTCCGCACGAACGTACGTCCGTACGAGCGCGTAGTCGTGCGCATAGGCGTCAGACGCTGGGCGCATGATTTAAAGGTCCCTGCACCCAAAGCTCATTCTCTTTGAGCTTTTTGCGAAAATGGCACCCAAAAAGGCAGCAGCTAAATGCGCACAGCCAAGGCAGACCTCTGAGGGCCCAACCACCAGGTCCCAGCAAGGCCCCAAGAAGCTAAGGTCCCAGAAGGCAAGTACCACCTCGGCCCCACCAAGGGACACTGGACCCTCCCTTTCCCAAAAAAGGGCCCCAAAGGCACGTGCCCCTGCGGCCAAAAAACAGGCCACAGCAGCCACCACCACCTCTGCCCCCAGAAGAGGCCGCCCAAGGGAGCCCACACCACCCATGCTTTCAAGCCGGGCACTTAGCCAACCCAGGCCCCGCAGCAGGCCCAGAAGCCCATCCAGGCCCCGCAGCAGGGCCAGAAGCCCATCATGGCACCGCAGCAGGGCCCGAAGCCCATCAAGGCCCCGCAGCAGGCCCCGAAGACCATCCAGGCCCCGCAGCAGGGCCCGAAGCCCATCAAGGCCGCGCAGCAGGGCCCGAAGCCCATCATGGCACCGCAGCAGGGCCCGAAGCCCATCAAGGCCCCGCAGCAGGCCCCAAAGACCATCCAGGCCCTGCAGCAGGGCCCGAAGCCCATCAAGGCCGCGCAGCAGGGCCCGAAGCCCATCAAGGCCGCGCAGCAGGGCCCGAAGCCCATCAAGGCCCCGCAGCAGGCCCCGAAGAACATCCAGGCCCCGCAGCAGGGCCACAAGCCCATCAAGGCACCACAGCAGGGCCCGAAGACCATCCAGGCCCCGCAGCAGGGCCCGAAGCCCATCAAGGCCCCGCAGCAGGCCCCGAAGACCATCCAGGCCCCGCAGCAGGGCCCGAAGCCCATCAAGGCCGCGCAGCAGGGCCCGAAGCCCAAGACCTGGCACCAGCCGGGAACAGAGCCCCCGACCTGGCACCAGCCGGGAACAGAGCCCCCCAAGAGGCCAAAGAATGGACATCATCCGGACCACATCTACACCTGGAAGTTCGGTGGCCAGCCACGCAAGAACACCCAGTCCCTTGGCCAGTCCAGTCCAGTCATTGGGAAGCCAGCAATCCTTCCATTCCCCTACCCAGCCCCAGGCCATAATGTCACCACATGTGTCTGCACACATGGAGGAGCACCCAAGCCAACCATCTGTCCGCACATTGCGGCGCAGACATTTGAGTGGGAGATTCTCCCATGACCAAAATATGGCATTGGCTAGTGGCCTTACATTATACTATGACGAGCTCTATGGGAGCAAATCAAAACACACCACTAAGCAGCGCAAGATGGAATTGTTTGAAACCATCCTACGACAAGTAAATGCAGCGGGGGAAGAGAGGAAAGATGTTGGACAAATCCAGAAGAAAATTTCGGATCTCAAATATGCTGTACGTCAAAAAGAAATTAAAAGGCATAATTACAGGTAAATAAATGATGTCTCCAAATGTAATGATTAGGATGTACTGTATGCACCTTTTCTGGGTACCAAACTATTTTTTCATTTCAGCATGAAAACTGGAGGTGGCTTTCCAACCAAACTGGAGTTTACACCTGCTGAGGAGATTGTGCTGGGCCTTCTCCATCCTGTCGCGGTCGGTGGCCATGCGGGTCTAAGGGACACAGACTCACCGACCCGTACACAAGGTGAGTACTCTTAATCTGCATGTTTGCCTGTTTGCCCATAAAATTAAAGTTCACTAGTACCAAGATGACGGTATGGCCCTATGGTGTGGCTTGCTTGGCCTCGCACTACTGTGCCTGTTTGTGTCCTGTTTTGGTCCCTGTGAATCACGCATTTTGGACCACATACATTATGTAAAAGAACAATTAACACTAATTATGTGTGAAGGAACGAAGTTTATGAAGAAAAGTGATATATTTTGACTCAATCACAAAACACACATCATTAGGGATGTGTTGGCTATTTGTTGTGTAAGTTGTGTTTGAGGTAACAATTTAATTCAACACCCCCAAACATATCTGACCTAGAGCAGCGAGACTCAACTGGCGGGCCGGGGTCCCAATGCGGACCTTGCCACCAGATTCCCAGACCCCTGCCCAGACAGCCCTGCACTCAGTTACTTCTGTGTTGACGTGCTCAGAGCTGCCCCCTTGATCGGCGATGTAGTGGTTGGTCTCCTGGCCAATGTCATGGCTCCATGAAACCTAGCATTGCAATATGAAGTACTGCACAGGAAGTGGCATTGCAAGGTACACACTAACTTGGTGCATCATTCTCTTTGTCCAATCCTGTCCCGCTGCCCCAGCTCAGCCCCATCTGCCCCTGTCCCACCATCTGCCCCCCCCACATCAGCCCCATCCATTCCTAACAGATTTGCTCCATCCATCCCATCAACATCCATTCCTGTCCTCCCAGCTTTAGCCATCCAATCCCTGTCCCCTCAGCTCTGCCCCATCCAGCCCAGCAAGGGCAAGCAGCCTTTATTAGTTTGCACTTGGCAATCTCTAGCCCCTCCCCCAGTGTGCTGATTTCTAACTAGACACCCCCTGCGACAGCCCCATGCCCGGACCTTCACCTCTCACCGGATACCTTTAAATGGACCTTTACAAGAAGTGGTTGAGTACCCCTGACCTAGAGAATGGTAGTCAAACTCAAAATAGTTGCTCTGCAAGTTGTATGATGACTGGGTACACTTCCTGACTTCAAACTGAGGTCAGTTAGCAGTTTACTCGATCCATTGCACATATGTTAAATTGAGTGTATTTTACCAATTGGACCCATTGCTGTAGAGTTGCTTAATATTATAAATAGTGGCTTGTTTTAGTACGTACCCAAACAATGCTTATGTGTGTGTTTACCTTGTTTTGTTTTCTCTTCTTCAGCCCAGCATGACCCCTCAGCAAGTGTAAACTCACCCCCCAGTTTGATTATGCCTACCAGGTCCGTACAGCATAGGAGCCCAGATCCGAGTTTTCCGGTAAGTTTATTTAGTACCCAAAATACTACCAAGTGCTTAAGCATGTGTTAAACTGATGTAATCCTAATTTGGGACGCCAACTTAACCTTTTTTTTTCTATGTCCCTACAGACCCACACACTCATGGAAGAGATCCAGGAAATGGAGGAAGATGATGTATCCCTGCTGGCCACGTCCGATGACCTCCCCCTGGGTCCCAATCTGCAACTGCTCCCTAATGTTTCTCTGGCCAATCCTCAGCAGCAGAGTGAATCTGCATCCATTGTGCATGCACATGGGGAGACTGACACAACAGTCCCCAGTGTTCACTCTGCTGCTGAGGATTTGCCAAGCATGCCTGTTGCTGTTGAGGGGACGACACAACGCGGCAGGGCACGCCCAAGAGCCAGGGTAATTGTGCGGCGGACTCCATTACGCCGCCGCACAATTTCCCAGGGGAGGCACAGTGCCCTGCTTGATTTATGGAACCAAGAGAGGGACTCTTTTGAGGCACAGCTCGTAACTGAGCGGGAGGAAAGGCATGCCGATATGGTCAACCTAACTACCACCTTACAGGGCATCCTCGCGGAGTTTCGCACCCTCAACAGCAACATGGTCAATGCAAGTAATGGCATCCAGTCAGCCATGGCTGAGATGACCAATATGCAGAGAAACATTATGGAGCAGTTGCAAATTCACAATGCAACCATGGCCAAGGTTAGGTCCCATCCCCACGGACCTCCACCTGGGTTTTATGGGCAGCCACCCTATTAATCCATGAATGTGTGGGACATCTTTTCTCTTCCCCCCCACTGTATTTACTTGTCCTTTGAGGTTTCAAACAATCCATTTTGTGTTTCACATGCAGGTTGTGTTTTGTATTTGCTCCCATAGAGCTCCTTAGAGTAATGATTAAGGCCACTAGCCAATGCCATAGGTCTATGTGCTGTCTAGTTGGCAACTATCATGTGCCAATTATGGCTTTTGACATTTGTTTGGTTTGTGCTCCTCCTGTTTGCAGACATGTTTGTGTGACATTATGGCCATGCCCAAATATCCCTTGGCACAGGCAATATTAATGACTGGACTAGGCTGGCCTTTGGACTGGGTGTCCTTGTTTGGTTGTGCCACTCTCTTCCAGGTGTAGATGTGGTAGATTTAATGTTAATACCTTATTTGTTTTTGAGCCACAGTTGTATGTGGATTTTTATTTGTTATGCACCACCAATCAAAGTGCAAAAAGTAAAAAAAATTCAAACTTACAATACTTGTTGCGTTTTGAGTTGAAACACATTTAACATCACCTTGGGCTAAAGCAGATACATTTTTGGTTAAGAGGTGTAAAAATGCAAAGATCAATCTAAGTAAACACCAGGAAAAACATTAGGCAACAATTAAGGGAAATTGTGTATTTATTTAAGGTAATGCCACATTACGGCCAAACAAATATTTGAAAATAAAGGCAAATACACACACACAGAATGGCAAGACAAAAAAAGGCTTTAACTAAAATGCTGCAATATCAAATTTGCTCTCACTGATTGGCCAGACTCACTGGGTGGGCCCACATAATTGTCACCATCATCTTCTCGGACTGTAGAGGGCAGAACATCCACATAAGGGGGGACACGTTCTTGAATGGCAAAATTATGCAGAACAGCACATGCCATTATGATGTCTATCACTTTGTTAGGAGCATATTGCAGGGCGCCCCCGGTATGGTCCAAACAACGAAAACGTGTCTTCAACAGTCCAAATGCCCTCTCAACAACAGCCCTGGTCTTGCGGTGCGCACGATTATAGGCTTCCTGAGAGGCATCCTGGGGCCGCAGCACAGGCGTCATGAGCCAGGGGAGAAGTGGGTAACCGGAATCACCTTAACAAGACAATTAAATAACAAAAATTAACACATTGCAAGACAACAAACACAAACAATTTGACATATATCAAAATGAGGTAAGCTAAAGGGCCAAAAAAGACACCCAGGGTACATTAGAAAAAACACTATTGGGCCAAATGTAGTACATAACTAAAAATGCAGCTTAAATAAAGCCAAGAATGAAAAAACATCTGCATGGACAAGGCTGTTTAGAAATATGTTTTTGATTCTGGCTTCGCAAATGTTACAATTAGGATGCTGCTGAGGGGCCCACACCATTTCGATAAAGAATGCACTGTATGCAGTTTAAGTCCACTTTGGCATTGCAAGACCAATACTACAAAAGGCCAAAAAAATAGCAGATACTTCGGGACAATCTGCTACCCAATATATTTTGGGACATGGAAGTTACAGACATCCTAACCAAAGTTATAAAAAAAACAGAAGCACAAAGGGAGCAAAGCGTTTGGTTGAAAAACAAAATACAATCCACAAAAGCCCCCCCAAAAAAATGCTGGTTCGTTTTTCTGACAAGAATTATAAAGCTAAAATAGGCAAACAATACAGATTCCTGGGAAATATCGGTAACCAAAAATAGGACACACTTACCAAGCAGCCATGCACCCGAAAATTCCCCAGACTCAAATCTCCTAAACAAACCAGATCGTCTCAGGATATAGGAGTCGTGCGACGATCCAGGGTAGCCGGCAAGGACACTCAGGAAACGCATGTCCGGCCCCACCACGGCCTGGACATTAAGGGAGTGTCCCATTTTTCGATTCCTTAAGGCAAAAACAAAAAAAAAGGGTAAGTGATAAGGGCAAAAAACATTTAGAAAAAAAAACATGTCTGCACACAAATTCAAACAACAAATGAGAAGCCTAAATAAAGCATGTACACAAAAGTACAAACAAAAATATGCTGCCGCCAAGGAAAATAGGTTACATTACACGTTGGGCCCCATAATAACCCAAACCCAAAATATATACCTATATATATATATTCGTCGGATGCCCTAGGTACGAGTGCCACATGTGTGCAGTCAACAGCACCAATTACGTTGGGCATGTCGGCCACATTATAAAAACCAAGCTTAATGGCGTTTCTGGCTGCCATATCATCCGGGAAAAAAATATATTTTGGAGTTATGACAGCCATGCCTTCCAAAAATTTAGAGAGTGCGCGGCTCAGCGTAGGCTGGGACATCCCCACGGAGAGGGCACCCAGCCTCTGGAACGAGCCGTTCGCCAAAAATTGCAGGCAGCCAAGCATCTTGGTCATACCTGAAATTGCATGCCCCTTCCTTGTGGTGCGGGCTAACCATGGCCGCAGCTCACTATATAATTTATGGAGGGAAGCGCGATTAAGCCTGGTCAGCTCAAACAGCTCAACATCATTCATGCTATCGATGTTCATGCGACGACGCAGGGGCAATCTGCTCTCAGACATCCGGATCAAATCGATGCCAAAAAGCATAAGCCCTTGATGTGCCACAAACTCGCTCCTCTCCATCCTACTCCCGAGGCCAAATAGCTGCCGGCAAACATTTCGGGAAGCAGCTCCTTAATGGGCTTCAAAACAATTAGCAATCACCTCTCTGAATTGGTCGCAAGCCCATGTGAAGCACGTAAAAAATAGGATCGGACCTAAAAAATACGATTTGGACGGGAAAAACACACGAACTAACGCAAAATATACGATTGACGTCCGGAAAGCGTATGTTCATATACGTCTATGCGCGAACGTTCGTGCGAATACGAAATGGCCAAAAAAAAGGAAAAAATGACAAACACCCACCCAAACTTACGATTCTCGATCCGAAATCAATTAACTTTTGCTCTTTGAATCGAGGGGATTGTCTAGGTGGGTCTTAAGTACTGTGACAGACTTGTTTATGATTTTACTGATTATATTTTGTTAAAACATTTAAACATATTGTTTTTGTTAGTAAGTTATATAATGTATATGCATATTGCCTCCCCCGTGCCAGTGTATTTATTTCCCTTGTATCCCCCTGCCACCCCTCCTGCAAAAATACATTTCTAGTAATTATGTTCATATATACTTGCTGCCAATAAACTGATTCTTATTAATTAGTGTTCTCACTTATGTATGTATTTTATACTATCAATTTTGTCAGTCTTCACCAACCCTCTCCTTGAGACCCACCAACAGGTCATGTTTTGTGGATCTCCACATAGATGTACAGGTGAGGTAATTAGGGCTATAGGGACAGCTATGTGGAGATCCACAAAACACAAACTGTTTGTGGCTCTCGAGGAAAGGGATGGGGAACACTGCTGTATGTAATAAATTTCAGTAAATTATAGTCTGACCTGTAAAGTTTTTCCTACATTTATAGGACTTCCTACATGATTTGAAAACTTGTGTTGCAGGTTATCTACGAGGAGCTTTGATCCTCGAACTAAAGAAGTTGGAGAAAGAGGATGGAAGTGTGGATGCACATGCTAAGCATTTGTTAGCATTGCTTTACATTTTTTTTGCTTTCTGCTTTTAGTTTCCTATTTTTGATAGTTAGCTATACTGGGCCATATGAATTTGAATAATTTAGTAACTTTTATAACTTTATGACTATACTATTATTTAACTTAGCCTTTTCAACTGCAGTTTTGTATCTTTATTTATTGAAAATTGCAAAATGTCACAAACAAGATACCTGTGGAATAGGAGAAAAGCATTTTTTTTCCCTGCTTTTAGTTGTTTCACAGTTTCAGTAGTGTTCTGAAAGTGAATGCAGTACTGTAGATCCAGCTTTACTTCCCAGGAAATACCATGCAGCCTGAAACTCAATAAATTGGCAGTTTGTGTTCGTGGCTTATACCAGTATATTACTTCTCAGCAGATCTAATTTAACCTGCAACTTCCCATCTTAGATTATCTGCTTTTTCACATAACTGACCCCATATGAATTAAAAGGACTCTTTAGTATTCATAATACATAGCAAGTTGTCAATATAGCATATAGTTCAACCAATTACATGCCATTGAGGCTTGGGTAGACCCTTTTGAAACTGCATTTCAATCACTTTACTGTAGCCTTTAGTACAGGTTCATTTACATTTATTTCCATGTCGGAAAGCTGGTTCACTGTAGATGAGCCTTCAGAGATTAACTATACTGCTTCTCCATTTTATCTTAGATAATTAGTGTGAACTGACCTGATCCACACACGTCCACAAATTTAGCCTACCATACTTGGGGCCTAGTCCTGATTATATCCCAGTACTTCATTGTAAAAAAGGAATTGGACTTTAGTTTAAATATCACCCTGAAGTGCTCTAGCTTTTAAGTGGCACTTAGTTTTTTCCATTAGGTAATTATAGGTCATGCAGTTTTCTAATTAGCAAAATATAAACATGTTTGAGAATCTCTATTATTTGTTTTGCATATTCTCGGGTTAATGTTGGTTCTTGCATTTTCCATAATGTTTTTGTGTAAAGTATTTTTTTATCAGCAACTAACATGCAATCCTAATGCCAGAGTTCAAGAAAAAAATATGTTTTTATGTAGTAATCTATTAATTCAGCATTCCAAAATGACTGATCTTAAATGGCATAAAGCATCAGGAGATAAAATTAACTGCACTAAACTGCACTTTATTGTAAGGTACGTTGGGTAGCTCACTGAACCTTAGTAAATGTTAGGCAACTGACTCCTAATTGGACACCAATGTATTTTGCGTGCTTTGTTATATGGCTATATGTACAACTGGATAAAAGTAAACCTTACTTTATATGTATTGTATTTATGTCTATTGAAGTTAGTATTTATTGCTGCCAGATTCCTGCGCTCTGAATCTGAGTCACTCTGAATTGAAAAAGCCAGTCAGATGAAACAAAACATCTTCAATAAAATAAGACAGCAAATCCAGTTGTCTTAATTTATTTCTACAGTTATACCATGACCTGTGTTAAAGTGATATGAAGTGTAATATATTTTAGGTATAATTTTTATACTATATATGTTTACAGATATCCCCCCACATTATTATAGAGCACCATCATCTTCCATGGCACTGTACAATGTGGAGTCTCCTGAATTCTTAATTACACCCAATTAGGAGAATCCTGCCATTTGCCTATAGTGAACAGACTATGCCCTATGGATACAATAGATTATATTTTACACTTAGATTCCAGGTGTGCTTTGAGCTGCATGTCTTTGCCTCTTGAAAAGGAATCCTTGAATTCCCAATCAGGTTGGATCTAGACTCAGACATGCAACATCAGTCCCCTAACCTAGACATTGGATATGAAGACAGATAATAGTGATGCAACTCCTGAAATATGACAGTTATGACTGCATGAATGTAAGAATCTTTACAAGTTTATAAGATATTTCATGTTATACTAAGCATAGGATATATACTTATATTGGCCACTGGTATTACAAGAATATGGAAGACATAACTAGTGTTTGGGACAATATAAGTAAGAAATTAATGGGTATCCTGAATCTGTTAGTTACGATAGTAAGACGATAAAATGCATATTGTGGGAATTATGTCACTTTATAGAATATTGACTTTATAGCTGATAAAAATTTAGGGGCATGTGTGTGGGGTGGCCGGTCACTTCCCAGTGGGCAGAGTTACCTGTATTTAGGGGCTTCTGCAAGTTATGCTTGACCTGCTGCTACCATGAGAATATCTAATGGCTAAGTATCTCTACCTTTGATCGCTTTCTATGCACGATAACATTTATTGTACTGCCACTTATATTAAGAATGTATACATTGCAATTAGAATCATTGCCTGTAACATTTAAAGCGGATCAACAGTCAAAAACTCCTGCTGTAGTACATTTTATAAACAAAATGGTGACTCATGCATTTGTAGGTCACCTGCAAACAGGAAGTGCTGCTGTGCTTCCTGTTACTGCGCATTGTCAGTTGAATCCAGCATGCCTCAAATGCTGGAAGGGGAAGCTCCAAAATGGCTTCTACCTTTGTTTTTCAAATGTGCCAGGCTATTGGCTTGGTTTAGGGTCTTTCATTTCAATAAATGTTTATTGAACAACAGAGAGTGATAGCATGTATACATGAACCAAAATCACCTTAAGTAACTAGCATGGATGCAGCACTTGTACAGGTACTTGTACCGGTAGCGCCCTGAATATGTAAAGAAGTTTTGGGAGCCAGGACATCCTATTGTCAGCTAGCTTGCCGAGTCATGACAGATTCAATTTAGACCAGTTACTTAAAGTGGACCAAAGCCCAGGATAGTCAATATTTTTGTCTATCCTGGGTTTTGGTCCTTTCCCCAGGGGCACCCCGATCGGGGGTGCCCTGCTGTGTGAAACCCCACAGATCGCCCGAACCCAGCTCACCTCTTCCCGGTCCCATGGCTCGTCTAGGGGCAGCAGCTCTGACAGCCGCATCCTCCGCCACCCTCTAACAGGGAGCGTGCCTGCACTAGGCATTTATTAATGACCGGCATGGGCACGCTCCCTATGCTGTATTTTGCGATGGTGGGGCTCTGGTGATTATTTGATTAGGTGGGTGGATTCTCTTTATGCTGCACCAGCTGCCTATGTAAAATATTTTGGACATCAATCAGCTGCCTTCCCAAATGCCAGAGGTACCATACAAGGATGCTCTCTGCTTCCATCACTTTTTACACTGGTGATAAAGCCACTCTCAGTGGATTACCCAAACGATGTATATAATTACGATGTATTAGTGGACTTAGGACAATATTCTGGTTTGCAGGGCAATCCTGCTAAATCTTATGCATTAAATTATTAATGACGCTGAAGTGGTGAACATTAAAAGAAATTCCAGTGAAAGTCAGACTCTATCCCTTACCTAGGAATCCAAATAACGAGGGTTTATCGCAAATTGTTTGCAGCCAACTATCCCCCTATAATTTCTATGTTTTCTACGCTCTTAAAGTGGACCAAAACCCCGGATTTTAACTATCCTGGGTTTTGGTCCTTTCCCCAGGGGCACTGTAACTAACTGAGATAACCACCCTCTCTCGCCATAAGATTTTTAAAGCTCTCCAGCTTCAGTGGCCAAAATGGGATTGCATTCAAGACCAGGGGTTATGGGTGAGATGGTCCAAGCTTCCTTTCTGTCCATTGTTTGGGGAATAGAAAGCTGAATGCCGCCCTGTGATGGTGTGGGCAGGCTTGGTGGTGGTGGTGGTCTCACATCCTTTTGTGGGGGGAGAAAAAAAGGGAGGGTGGAAAAAAAACATATAATAATAATACTAACAATAACTAATACTAATTATATACTAAGAATACTAATACTAACTAGTAATGCTAATTATAACTAATAATTAATTAATAAGTAATACTAACTAGGACTATAAAAATTAATAATACTAAGAATAACAATACTAACAACTAAATAATACTAACTAGTGTTTTTCTTGTTGCTTTGCAGGTCCTTGGTGATGAACATCTTGCACAGATTTCCCTAGCTTCAGTGACTGGTGGCAAAGCATGCAAATGACCCGTATCTTCCCTCTCCTCCTCCTTCCCAGCCTTGTACCACCAATGAGCCCTCAAATTCAGATGGGAACTCCGCCAATAGTGTGTCCACCAGTGTGCATTTGTACTCTCTTGTACTCTCTATCCTGCTCCAATGGCGCAGGAATTAAGCTGGAATCAAGAAGGTGATGTTATCCTTATTGCGGGGATACAGCAGGGTGGCCACCCATTAATTAGCTCTCGGCGATCAGTCCGCAGGCACTGAAGCATGTAGTGACTCATGTGAACCAGGCTGCCCTGAGTCAGAGAGAAGCTGTCCTTAGTGGGAGGTGTCTCCTCCTCTGCTTCCCGCCAGCCACACTCCAGTGATTCCAGTGAGCTGCGCTGGGTGTCACCCTGCTGTGAGGAAAAGTCCTCCTCTGAAAACTCCAAAACCATCCCTTGGCTGGCTGCTCCAGCAACCCACCTTGCAAGCCACGTGTGGAGTGAATGGCATCTGGGAAAATAGTGTTTTTTTGTTGGCTTTGCAGGTGCCTGGCCATGGACATGGAGCTGAGAACACATGAACACATGTTAATATAACATATGAAAAAGAAACTGTTCTACACACTCTTCATATCATGCCTGACTGTAATCCCCTCAAGTGGAAAGAGACCCAGGAGAGGTTGTGGACAGCCTAGCTGGGAAGCAATTGGAATATGCCAAAGGAAATGGCTAAAAAAAACTGGCATGGTAATTCATCAAGTGGAAGCCAAACCTTTAGCTTAATTCATCAAACTTGATGACATTTTTTGACATTTAAATCTATGATTTGGTTAAGAAGACCTATGAGAACACTGGTGTCTGCTTGAACCAGAGAACAAAAAGGGTAGGTGGATCAAAAAAAGGAAAAATATATAATAATAATAATAATAATAATAATAATAATAATACTAACAATGTTTTTAATACCTTATAATTATTAATAATACTAACTATTTGCTTTGCAGGTCCCTGTTGATGGACACCATGCCCGGTGGAAACGTGTCATAAAGTTTTACAAAAGGGACCCAAGAGTTCCCTTATATTCTGTGATTTGACGAACTGCACCTAAAACCTGAGCTGCTTCAAGGTGTGCAATGGGATTCAACAGACACTCTAAAATACAAGAAACTGCTCTGCCTATGATGCTAGCAGATCCTTCACAGAATTTAATTGCACAGAGCCAGAGAAAAAAAGGGGGTGATAGATGTCCTGCGATAGTCTACTGGCCAACACAAGTTGTACATCTGGAGACCTCTATGCCTGAAACTCGGGTAGGGGAAGGTGGATGGGCAATGGTATCCCAGATAGGGGTGCATGCCCACAGCCCCTGGACTGCACATTCACACTGCAATTTATACTTTAAGTTGCAGTGCTGGTAAGTTGTCTGCAGATCTTTCTGAAGTGATGCTTGCCCCTGTTCCAATGTGTACCAACTTTGGCTCTGACTTCTGGCATTGGATATCGACCCTGCTCTGACTCTGACCCTCTGGCTTTGGACATCACCTCCATTCTGGCTTTGACCCTCTGGCTTTGGATACTGACCCCGCTCTGTCTCCCAAGCTCCAGCTTGGATGACTGCCTGTTTTGGCTCCTTGAATTCTGGCTTCCCTTAAACCTGGACTTTTCCCATGTTGGACTTTGGGCTTACTGGCCATTGGCAACAGTAGTAAGACCCTGGGCTGTCTGCAATGCAGTCTGACCTTCCTTGCAGAAGGCTCCTGCGAAGACCAGACCTGTCAGCAGACTCCCACGCTGGAACCAGTGCATGGTCTAGCACTTCATCAGTTGCTCATTGCTGGCTCCCTCCATGTACAGTCAGCTCTAACTCTCTGTTATCTTCCAGATCTCCCTCAGCTCCCACCTGGTGTTCCTGTTTCAGCATCATTATTTCACTTGACACTTCAGCCTTCCCCCCTGCCGAGTTTCCTCAGTATCCACCCTCTGGGGAAGCCACATCTGGTATTCCTGGTAGTTGTCAGTATCTGCATCGTCCGTATCCCCTATAACAGGTATCTAACACTCCGACTAACACACAGAAATGGCTGGGATAAAGGTGCCCCCAAAAATCTTGGTTCCTATGGCAATCTCCCTGCCCATCCACCCCTAGAAATAGCCCTAAAACCAGGACACACATACACACGCACAAGAGGATGCATTCTCTGCAAAGTTAATTTTTTTGCAGATCATATAGGAGGTATTCCAGCTGAAGTGTGACAGTCATTCCCTGGATCTGCCATTAAGAGATAGACAAGCTATACAATCTGATATGGAGGACAGCAGAAATGTCCTTCTGGGGGATCACCTGAACCCAGAGGGGCTATTTCTGTAAAAATTGTAACTATATACTGTCACTAAACTCTACTGCTTCTCCTCCTGCACAAGGTCTGAACCACCTCGCCATAGCCTTAAGCCAATAAAAGTAAGTAAAGAGCTGGTCTATAAATGTGTATGTGGTGTGGGAGGTAGAGCCACTCATCTGCCGTATTTAAGTACGGCTAACTGTAAAAACAAAGGTTTAGTTGCATACATCTGCAAATCCACACCGAAACCACAGTGCCCTGACAAGGCACCTTTATGTGTGGTCCCTGCTCTAATGTGTATGAGCCCCATATTCAGAACATGCACTGCAGCTAGTAAATGCAGAGCTACTGGAGGTTGCTAACTCCCACTGAGTATACATCACAAGTGTAGTATCCGTTCTGGCTAGTGTTAACTTGCCACTTTCTTTCATAGCTATAGGCCAAACTCATACAAACTCTACTCCTCCCACCTGCAGTAAACTGTTGAGCTGCATTATTTGTATGTAACTATAGAGATACACATCAAACTTATCAGTACCATCCAGGTTATATTCTAGAGTGTGTGAAGCTGCCTGCTTATCTCTAAATTGTTCATACATTTGCTTTAGACAAGCCTAGATGTTAATCCAGAAAAAAAACAGGGCAGGCTGTTTATATTGCACAATCATCATATAAAGCCAAATTTTTTAACTGGAACATCGTTATCTTTGTATTGTGTAGAATCTCAAGAAGAAACACAGCACATCCTCATTTGTCTTAAGGTCACAATGGTTTTTGCTGGGTGGCCAATTTAAACTGGTAAATCTCTTCCAAGTGCCTTGTCTTTGTAATACAGTATATGTAACAGTTATTAAAATCCAACTTAGCAGCAATAGCAGACATAATATTTTCATGACCCTTAATACATTTTAGAGACACTGTTGTACTGTTGGGTATATATATATATATATATATATATATATATACACACACACACACACACACACACACACACACACACACACACTAAAGAAAACAACCTGCTGCCAAAGCAAATAGGATGGGGTGCATCAGGAGGAGCATAGGTGCTCATGACCAGAGCATCATTTTACCCCTGTACAAGTCACTGGTCAGACCCCATATGGAGTACTGTGTACAGTTCTGGGCACATGTGCTTAAAAAGGACATATCAGAACTAGAGCATTCAAAGAAGGGCAACAAAATTAATAAAAGGAGTGCGGGGGCAAGAGTACCCGGAAAGATTGTCAAAGTTAGGTTTATTTCGTTTAGAAAAAAAGACGCTTGAGGGGTGATCTAATATTTATTCGGGGTCAATACAAAGATCTTTTCCACAATCTATTTATACCCCGGAGTGTAACTATAACCCGAGGGCATCCACTAAGGTTAGAGGAAAGGTGCTTTCTCCACCGACATAGGAGGGGATTCTTCTCTGTAAGAGCTGTGAGACTATGGAACTCGCTGCCAGAGGAGGTAGTTATGATGGATACAGTAAAAACGTTCAAAAATGGCCTTGATGCCTTCCTGGCATGCAATAACATTTCCAGCTATGGCTACTAGATCACTGGAAGGAGTTAAACAGGCTGAACTGGATGGACTAAAGTCTTTATTCAGCCTTACATACTATGTTACTATGTAACCTCATTCCAATGATTCTTCTTGTAATCTAATTTGAATTTTGTGACGTTATCAGGCAGCTTTATTGCCACCAAGAGCACTTTTACTGAATGGCTATTGCACCTAGTAAGAAAAGCATTGTGTCCAAAAACTACTACTTTTTCCTTTGTTTCCTCTGATGGTTTACACCTAGCTGGGTGTAGTTGATTGGGTCTATCATCGCTAGCAGTCAAATAATGAAAAAACAGACTTTTTTTTCACAGACAAATGCACATACACATCCATACACACAATTATACTAACCTTATATGTAAGTGGGAGCACTCCAAGCTTTAATAAGGCAATAGAATTTCTAGAAATTTGCTTTGCTTTTATCACTTCTTGCAAATCCTCAATGGTCCCATACTGCACATCAATAACTTCACCCTATTAAAAAGGTAAATCAGAGCTTATAACTGGTCATACAGCATGCAATGCATAGCTTGCTTAAGGAGATACAATTTAATGGATACTTGTGGCAGACATAAATTATTTTTTAACAATACACACGCACATACTGTACAAACAGTTTGCGCAGCTTTGTCATTTACTGTTCGAGTATCTGAAGAATAAATATAACTATTGCAAAGCATAGCATTTTTTCCCTGTGCCAATTTTGTTTGTGGAAATGATTGCAACTGAGAGAATACATTTTCTTAGAAACATAGAAACATAGAAGGTTGACGGCAGAAGGAGACCATACGGTCCATCTAGTCTACCCTTATGTGTATACTGTATGTTCTCTTTATCTTAGGATAGATGTGTGCTTATCCCAGGCATGTTTAAATTCAGTGACTGTTGATGTTTCAACTACCTTTGCTGGAAGTTTGTTCCAAGCACCTACTACTCTTTCTGTAAAATAATATTTTCTAACATTGCTCCTGATCTTCCCCCCGACTAGCTTCAGGTTGTGCCCCCTTGTTCTATCGTTAATTTTCTTCTTAAAAACACTTCCCTCCTGAACCTTATTCAACCCTTTCACATATTTAAAGGTCTCAATCATGTCCCCCCTCTCCCTTCTTTCCTCCAGACTGTACAAATTAAGTTCTTTAAGTCTCTCCTGATAAGTTTTAAGTTTAAGTCCTTCCACCATTTTCGTTGCCCGCCTTTGGACACGTTCTATTTGAATAATGTCTTTTTGCAGGTAAGGTCTCCAGAACTGCACACAGTATTCTAGCTGTGGCCTTACCAGGGCTCTATACAGCGGCATCACAACCTCCCTCTTCCTACTGGTGATGCCTCGAGCTATGCAGCCGAGCATCCTGCTTGCTTTTCCCACTGCCTGGCTACACTGTCCACTCATCTTGCAGCTATCAGTAATCAGTACCCCTAAATCTCTCTCCTCCGAGGTCCTGGCTAACACAGTGCTGCCCATACGGTACTCAGAGCAGGGATTCCTTCTACCCAAGTGCATGATTTTACATTTAGAGACATTAAACTCTAGTTTCCACAGTTTTGACCATCTATCCAGTAAAGCTAAATCATTTTCCATGTTGCAGACACCTCCAGGAATATCCACCCTATTACTAACCTTTGTATCATCAGCAAACAGACAAACTTTTCCTACCAAGCCTTCTCCTATGTCACTTACAAATATATTAAAAAGAATGGGGCCCAGGACAGAGCCCTGCGGCACACCACTTGTAACTCGCCTTTGTTCAGATTGCACGCCATTTACAACAACGCTCTGATACCGATCCCTCAGCCAACTGGAAATCCACTGAACTATCCAGGGATTGAGTCCTACCTTCAATAACTTATCTATGAGCTCCTTATGTGGTACAGTGTCAAAGGCTTTGCTAAAATCCAGATAGGCGATATCCACAGCACCACCTTCATCTAACACTTTAGTGACATTGTCAAAGAAATCAATAAGATTGGTCTGACATGATCTGCCCTCAGTAAAGCCGTGCTGTTTTGGGTCCAATAGGTCATTAATTTTTAGATGGGAAATTATCTGTTTTTTTAAGAGTGTTTCCATTAATTTGACCACTATAGATGTTAAACTAACTGGCCTGTAATTACTGGCTTCTTCTCTACTCCCCTTTTTATGGATTGGTACGACATTGGCCATTCTCCAATCATCTGGAACCTCACCAGTTGAAAGGGAATGGTTAAGTAAATCAGTTAGAGGGGCTGCAATCACAAACCTAAGTTCCCTTAGAACTCTGGGGTGGATTCCATCTGGACCCATCGCCTTACTTACCTTTAGATGTGCCAGCTCGGCTAAGACATCAGCCTCCAGAAACTCTGGAGCTGTGCCCTCCCAGCTGGATGCTGTGCTATGTCCATGCCTGCTACTATCTGAAAATACCGAACAAAAGTAGCTATTCAGATGGTCAGCCACAGCCTTATCTCCGTCAATATATTTATTTTCCCTATTTCTAATTTTTGAGACTGCATTGTTTTTCTTCTTTCTGTCACCAATATATCGGAAAAAGGTTTTATCTCCCCTCTTCATAGATTTGGCCATTTCTTCCTCCTTTTGCCCTTTAGCAGTCCTTATAATCAGTTTTGCTTCCCTCTGTTTAATTTTATACGCCTCTCTGTCAGCTACACTTCCACTTACTTTATACTTCTTATAGGCAGACTTCTTATCTTTTATGATAGTGCTGACTTCCCTAGTAAACCATAATGGTTTCTTCTTCCTTTTATTCTTGCTCGTTTGTTTCACATATTGCTTAGTTGCCTTTAAGATGGCCATTTTTAATAGTGACCACTGGGCACTCACTTCTGCTACTCTGTTCCACTCACCTAATTTTCTTTCTACATACTCCGCCATTTCCTTGAAGTTTGTCTTCCTAAAGTCTAGCACTTTGGTTCTGGTGTGTGATTGCACAATGTCTGTTTTTATTCTGAACCATAAGCATAAGCATTCTTTGTGATATTTGCTATGGATGCTATTCATATCCGGATCCCCTTTACGGAATGTTAGCAGGTTGTCATGAGCTCATAATCTGAAGTTGCATTAGTAAACAACTACACCAAGGCCCTTATTCATGAAGGGATAGCGTCAGGTAGTGGCTGGTTAATGAGAGGTAGCGACATGTAGCGACTGGTGAGCGCCGGACACGGCACGCAATTACACATTTATCAAGCAGAATCTGTTTAGCGACTGGGATAGCGCCATGTAGCGTCCGATTCATCATTTTCACAGCCTCAGCAAACAGCGCCGGCGTTCAGCCTTGCACAGCGCCAGGTATGACCTCTCGCTACCTGACGCTCTCCCATACATTGCAATGGACGATCCTTTCCTTCTCTTTAAACTGTGCTTTTGTTTTTTTTTTTGTTTTTAAATCTCAAATAATTCTGTGACCTCTCCTGGCATTAAATTAGCAGTTTTCTCAAATTTTTTTTATTTTTTATATATTTCTTCAGAAATGACATTACAGGTCTGGCATTAAAGTGTTCATGTTACAATGTTGTTACAATGTAATTCCATATGTTTTCGCTTTGTTACTAGTGGATAGATGCTGGAAAACAGACTTTAAACACACCGCCTCCTGCGCTCTGGGCTTCAAACAAGCATTTTTCAGTGCCAGAGATTTGTGAGGCTGCTTTTTTGCTAAATAAGGTGTGAGTCGGTCGCTATGAGCAGTCGCTAACATGCGCTCCCATACAGCGCTGTACTGGTCAAATAGCGACTCCTCACAATGTATTCAACATTACTGAACAGCGACTGAGTCGCTATAAACTAGCGACTCACGGCCGAGCGCAGGAGGCGGTGTGTTTAAAGTCTGTTTTCTAGCATCTATCCACTAGTAACAAAGCAAAAACATATGGAATTACATTGTAACAACATTGTAACATGAACACTTTAATGCCAGACCTGTAATGTCATTTCTGAAGAAATATATAAAAAATTAAAAAAATGTGAAAAAACTGCTAATTCAATGCCAGGAGAGGTCACAGAATTATTTGAGATTTAAAAAAAAAAAAAAAAAACAAAAAAAAAAACACAGTTAACCCTTTAAACGCCAGCCACGTAAAATTTACGTGGCTGCCTCTCCTGCAGTTGACTGCCAGCCACGTAAATTTTACGTGCCTGACTTTCCCCACTAATAGTAAAAAAAGTTTTTAAAAAAGTCACTTACCTGACCCCTCGTTTGATTCAGCCGGGTCTCCTCTTCAAAATGGTGGTCTCCGATCGTTCACCGGACCTCCTCTGGCTGCAGGGGAGGACCCGGAATAGGATGCCCCCCCCCATTTCAGCTGCCTCCGGCTTTTCCGGTAAAATAAAAAAAAAAAAAAATGACATTTACTTACCTCTGTGTGCGCTGGCTCCCGCCGACCCTCCTCTTCACCTGGGGGGCGTCCGATCCCCCCCCAGGTCATTCCGATCTTCAGGAGAGAGCCTGGAAGGCTCTCTCCCCTCTCCTGTTCCGATGGCGGCCGCCATCTTGACGCCCCCTTTTGGGGGCGGGGCTAATGACGTCAGTCCGGGCCGTCGTCCCCGCTAAGCCCCGCCCCTTTGGGGGCGGGGCTATGACGTCATTCTCAGTCCCGATCACCGGCTACAGCTCTGTTAGCTGTCAGATGCCGGTGATCGGTGCCCTGGAAGGAGGTGACAGGAGATCCTCTGATCTCCTGCCTCCTCCTTCTCTGGATGCCGATCACCGGCATCTGACAGCAGATCAGCGAGGGACACAGGAGCTGACGATCGAAGGTGAGTAAAGAGTAAATTTTTTTATTAATTTTATTTTTTTTTTAATAAAAATTTTGTGTCCGTGTTTTTTTTTTCTGTTAACCCTTTGTGAACTGGTAAGGGGTCCATGAGACCCCTGTACCAGTTCACAAGGCTGGGGTCTGGCAAGTCACCTGCCCTAGCGGGTGACTTGCCATTAACCCCTGCACCCCCAATTACCTGCCTCCCCAAAGCCCAGGGGGGGCAGAAGAGCCCGGGCCCACATAGGCTATGTGGGCTCGTAGGCTGCAGGGTGGGGGGGCCACAAAAGCTGGCCCCCCCACTCTGTGCCTACAAGCCCCCATAGCTGGTCCCGGGCTGGTTATGACGGGTAGGGGGGACCCTACGTCATTTTTTTTTTTAATTTTAAGGGTTAGGGTTAGGGTTAGCCTAACCCTAACCCTTAAAATTCAAAAAAAAAATGAGGTCCCCCACCCTGTGAGGGGGGACCCTATGTCATTTTTTTTTTTTAATTTTAAGGGTTAGGGTTAGGGTTAGGCTAACCCTAACCCTTAAAATTCCAAAAAAAAATGAGGGTCCCTACGTGATTTTTAAAAAAATGTTTAACGGTTAGGGTTAGCCTAACCCTAACCCTTAAAATTCCCCCCAAAAATGGGGTCCCCCCCCCCCTACTTTTTTTTTTTTTTTTTTTTAAGTGGACCAACACCCAGGCTGATCGGCCCGGATCAGATCCCTCCCTGCGGGGCATCCGAAATCGGGATGCCCCACTGTGTGAAACCCCCCAGGACGCCCCAATCGCCTTACCTTATCCATGTTCCAACGGTGCATGCGCGGGCCGCATCTCACGCTTCTCTCTATCAGGGCGCGCACACGTTCCGGTCGTTTGT
This sequence comes from Gastrophryne carolinensis, assembly GCA_027917425.1. NCBI lineage: Eukaryota > Metazoa > Chordata > Amphibia > Anura > Microhylidae > Gastrophryne > Gastrophryne carolinensis. Next base: position 176,279,950 of record CM051237.1, on the reverse strand, counting down.
GAATCGCCGACGCGGGCACGCTCCCTGTTAGAGGGAAGCGCGAGATGCGGCTGCCAGCGCGCTCAGAGCCGCTGTGGTTGTCCGTCCCTTGTCCGTGCATACCACAGCGGCTCTGAGCGCTCTGATTGGACGAGCGCTCACGCATGCGCCGTAGGAGCGGGCTGAGGTGAGTTTTTTATACCTTTCTCGGGGGTTTTACGCAGCGGGGCACCCCCGCGGAAGTGGATCAAAACCCAGGATAGTGAAAATCCTGGGTGTTGGTCCACTTTACGGGTTAGGGTTAGGCTAACCCTAACCCTTAGAATTCCCCCCAAAAATGGGGTCCCCCCACCCCCTGGGATTAAAAAGAAAAAATTAAAAAAAATTAAAATTTTAAAGAATTAAAATTAAAAAGAAAATGACATAGGGACCCCCTCCCAGGGGGGGCCCACTATTTTTTTAATTTTTGGGGTTAGGCTTAGCCAAAAATTCTCAAAAAAAATTGGGGTCCCCCCCCCGGGAGGGGGTCCTTATGTCATTTTAAATTAACCCCTTATGTTTATAGTGTGGATAGTAGTATTTTATTTGTAAATGTTATAAAATTCTCTTTTCAGTTTGGGAGGTCTCCTGGGCAAGAATGAGGGGCTATTGATACATATGTGGTACCGTTGTAATCGGGAGAAATGGGGCTATCACATGCAATATGGTTTTTATTACTAAAAAATGTTTTATTTAAAATAAAGGAGACAATTGTTTAAAAAATATTATTTTATTTATTTTTTTGTTTTTTTTACGCAAAAATATTTAAAAAACAGTAGAAAAATTACAAACAAGACATTTAATGTTAAAGCCTAAATTCTGCTGCAAAAAAATATATATATATTTTCCAAGAAATTCCGACAAAAATCACGGTTAAACATGCCGCAAAATGGGGAAAAATGACCAACTGAGGGCGACAAAAGTTCAAGTAGGCTGGCAATTAAAAGGGTTAATAGTACCTATGCATGTTGGGTATTGTTCTGCTCGGGGGACCTTGCGCTTTCAGATTTAGCTTGTTTTTTCTTATTTGCATATTGATATTTTAGGAAAAGGTGTTTTTTATTCTGCTTTTTTATAATTTTTTTTGTGAAACCCTGTGCAACCTAAGAATTCTTCAAGGGATTACTTCCAGAAAGATGAGCCCACGACAACAAGCTGGGTACGCTTAGAAAGCTTAAAATGTGTACTTTCAGGGAATATATGGTTTATGGGGGATATTCTAAATGTAAAGGGTTGTTTTGGTAGAAAAAGCACAAGGTGCGCACTTTGTATGCAGAGCTGAAATTTTGAAGTAAAATTACCGTTACGCACATGCTTTACTTTGGTGTGTTTGGCAACTCTTCCCTTGACAGTAGCTATGCATGCTGGGTATTGTTCTGTTCGGGGCATGTTGCTTTTTCAGATTTTCAGTTTTTTTCTTGTTTGCATATAGGTTTTTTTAGGAAAATGTGGTTTTGATTCTGCTTTTTTATACTTTTTTAGAGAAACCCTGTGCAACCAAAGAATATATTGAGGGATTACTTCCAGAAAACTGCACCCATGTCAACAAGCCTGGTACGCCTAGAAAGCCTGAGGTGTGTACTTCCAGAGAATCTATAGTTTGTTGGGGGTATTTCAAATGTAAAGGGTTGTTTTTCTTGAAAAACTGCAAGGTGCGCTTAGCACGTAGCATAGTTGTATTTTATCTGAAAATCTCCTAAAGAGTTGTTTCAGTTTGGGGGAGTCTCCTGGGCAGGAAAGGGTGTCTACCTATACATATGTGGTATCACTGTAACCGGGAGAAATTGGGGTTTCACGTGCAATAAGATTTTATTGACAAACTTACATTTTTTATTACAAAAAACACTACAAATTGTAAAAAATTGTTTTTTGGGTTTTTTTTTGCACATATTTCATCCAAAAATATTGAGAATACACCTAAAAAATGACAAACAAGACATTTCATGTTAAAGCTTAGACTCTGCTGAAAAAAACAATATATCACTTTTCTGGGAAATCCCTGGAAATCCCTTCAAAAATCACAGTTGAACAAGGGGAGCGCAAAATAGTGCAAAATGGTCTGGCAACAAAGGGTGACAAAATCTCAAGGTAGGCTGGCGGTTAAAGGGTTAAAGAGAAGGAAGAGTCGTCCATAGAAATGTATGGGAGAGCGTCAGGTAGCGAGAGGTCATACCTGGCGCTGTGCAAGGCTGAACGCCGGTGCCGTTCGCTGAGGCTGTGAAAATGATGAACCAGTCGCTAAACAGATTCTGCTTGATAAATGTGTAATTGCGTGCCGTGTCCGGCGCTCACCAGTCGCTACCTCTCATTAACCAGGCACCACCTGACGCTATCCCTTCATGAATAAGGGCCTAAGTTAGCTAAAGTGAAGCTGACAGTTTGGTGTAAAAATTTTACTTTGCCACATGCTGGAATAAGTTGAGTGGTAAAGGGAAAATGTAAGAGATGGAGATGGCAAAATCTTTTCAAAAATTAAATAAAAGTGCACTTTCATATCTGCAGCTAAATCCCCCCCTTGGTTTCGCACCGAGTGCAAAACCTGCACTACTTTTTTTGGGTGTAAAAATGCTATTCACTTTCATTGTCTAATGCAACAGAGTTGATTCAGCACCAGATGTAACAGAACAGTTCTACTTCAGTTTTAACCTACTGTGACATGCACTTTTGCACCTACAACTTGATGCATGGGGATAGGGAGCAAGGCCATGGCCACTAAACCACCAATGATCACTGTAAAAACAGTGTGCAGGAGTTCCCCCCTAATTTCCACTGAACCACTGATGAGATATTAAAAAGTATTAAAAAAAACAAGTCCATCAATTGCTGCCCCCCTGCGCAGTGCCGGCTGAGGTGGCTGCCAATGGCCTTGTTGCAGGTGCACCTCTGGGTTTAACATTAATTAAACATTATAATAACAGTTGTAATAGTCTGTAGTTTGTTACTGCATATCATTTTCACACCTAATTTCTCCATATGGATTTACATCTGACATGCAAGACAAATACAGTGTGTGAGTGAGGGTTTGTACCAAGTTATGGCTTTATTCTATTAAAGTGACAGTGATAAATAGCCACAATACCTCAAGGGTTCCACTAGCAGAGTAGGCAGCATATGTGTATAGAAGCTCCTGACTTTTGGTCTCTTCATCACAATCCTGTCCGTTTGGATAATAGCACTGGCCATTCTTCAGAGTGATTGTATTTGGAGAAGAGCCGGGCAGGTCAAGTAAGACTGAATAATTTACTAACTGAACTTCTTTTAAGCCTACTGAATTCCAACGAAATGCTATATTTCTTACTGGATCCACGTCTAATTTATTGACAGAATTCTCTGTAAAATATCTGAAAGGCAAATATAAATAAATACATAAAGTAAAAGTTATGTTAAAATTTATTTACAGATATTGCAATATTGGTAAAAAAAGAAGAAACATTATCATCAAATTTTAAGCAAATATTTAACAAAAATAGAACATAGAAACCTGATGTTTATTTATTGTTTATTTCTACCAGTTGATACTAGGGCCCTTATTTAACAAGGGATAACGCCAGGTAGCGAATGGTAAGCAAACGGTAATGACGTTCACCGCCACGAGAACGCCGGCTCCCCTCCACAATCACACATTTATCAAGCCGATCCTGCTTAGCGACTGACAGAGCGCCAGATAGCGAATCATTCATTATTATTCCAGCCTCACCCCACAGCGCCAGCGAGCGACCTTGAACAGCGACAGGTATGACCTGTCGCTACCTGGCGCTCTCCAATGCATTTCAATGGAGCAATCTTTAAATATTCATAATTAATTGCTAATAATTTTTTTTTTTTTTTTTTTTTAAATGTCAAAAATTCTGGGACCACTTCTGCAATGTTAGATTTTTTTTTTAAGGTAAAAAAAAATAAATAAATAAATTTGTGCAGAATTGATATTACAGGTCTGATATTAATGTATTCATATTGCAACATGTTTTGAAAAACATGTTTTTTTTTTTTCTAAAAATATGGTTGTTTGGGGGTTAAAAAACTACTTTTAACCCATCGCCGCCAGCGCTCTGGGGTTTAAACAAGCATTTCACAGCGCGAGAATTTTTGGAGCGTGATTTGTTAATGAATATGCTGGGAGCCGTTCGCTATGGCCATTCGCTGTCATGCGCTCCCATACAGCGTGGAACCTGTCAAACAGCGACTCCTAACCCCGTATTCAACATTACTGCACACCGACTGAGTCGCTCTCAACAGCCGAACAACGGCCAAGCACAGCGAATACTAGCGGGCGCTGTGAAAATACTGCTACAGTCGCTCATCTGTCGCTACCTGGCGCTATTAATGAATCGGCCTCCCCGTTAGAAAAATGGCAAGCTACTTTCCAGTACACAGTGATTGCCACTTGAATATATTGGGAGAATAATGGCTGGTAGGGGTCTCTGAGCCCTTAATTGCCAGCTCCTATGCCTGTTGGGACGAGCCTACAGCCCCAGTGGCAAGGGGGCACTTTTTTTAGTTAAAATGATTTGAACCAGATTTAGCCATTATTCTGGTCTGGCCAGGGGCAAAATTGGGGTTGAATTTAACACTGGCTGGGATCTGGAGCCAATCACTACATACATTTTTTTATACAGTACTAAATTTACTTTAGTTAAGTTCAGCCCAGTTTATTTATTTATATATATATATATATTAAGAAAAGGAATGTTTTCTGCTTTATTATATTAACACACATCTGCAGGCATAAATGAGGATTTTCCCATTACCTACCTTTCAAATTATCATTTTAAATCAGCTGCTTCAGAATTTACCAGTTTAGAAAATCAGGCAGTCCAATAATTTTAATATTTCGCCCCCTATCCTGTGCAGATTCTAATCCAGATTAAGATTAAAAGATCCACTCCCGCAATGAGGGGGCAGGGGGGCTGGTGCTCTGCACAGAAGTGTGCTGGGTACTTGACTGACTGGTCAGGGGATTGGTTGACTAGCCTGTTGCTCAAGTACAAGTCTACAGCATGAAGGAGGAACAACACCCCTGAATTTCACTCTCACCTCTAGCTGTGGGCGTGTGCCCGAGCCAGCCATTCTGCAGGGGAAAATGCCTTAGCTAGAGGTATGCTTTGGATGCTGGCACAGAGGGTTTCCAGGGGGTTACACAAAGTGGGGCATCCCCAACAAGGAGTGGGACTCGGATTGCCATGTCATTTTTTAGACTCTAGAGCCTCCAATGCTACTCCGAAAGTGCAGAGACCTGTCCCCCACCAGCATCAGTAGAGGCTCATGGCGATCAGGTTAGTTGTTTTGTTTTTTTTTTTTATGCCAAAATCAGCTTAACATGGGGGGGGGGGGAAGAAGGCTGGGAGGGTAATGTTTAAATGATTGCACCCTCCACTCTCCAGCATATGACAGCTGCCAAGGTAGTGCCTCCCACACTGTGATGGCCGGCTTCCCCTGCCCAGCTTTTGGGGCAGCGGGTGGGGAGGCAACCTTTCCCCACCTACAACTGGGTGGGGGTGCCAGCTTCTGGGGTGGTAGGTGGGGTGCCAGCTTCTGGGGTGGTAGGTGGGGTGCCAGCTTCTGAGGCGGAGGGTGGGGGTGCCGAGTTCTGAGTGGCATGTGGGGATGCATGTTTTCCCCACCAGGCTTTGGACGCCGGGTGAGGGTTCTGGCACCTCAGGTGGTAGACCGGGCCACCAGCTTGTCAGAAAAAAAACTCACCTCCATCCTGGTTCCCGCCCCATCGCTCTGGTCCAGCTGGCTTGCACAGCTGACAGGGAGGATGGCCTCCCCCACACTCCCCCCCCTGCTGTGCTGCCCATGTCTGCAGCCCCACACAGCACCTGCAGCAAGCCCAGATTTATGGGGAGCCAATGTGGGACACTCCAGCACTGCGGCTTGTGGGGAAGGAGGCAAGTATCAGTCAGTTACCTGAACGTCAGCTCCCCTGTCACTCTGGTCCACATACCTGACAGTATAGTTTGCTTTCCCCTCTATACACAAGAGGGGAAGCAGGCTGCACTGTCAGTGCCAGCCACCAACCACTGGAACCGATCGTCCTGGGAGCCAAGGTCCTGAAATTAAGAGTGAACTCTGGTTCACACAAACCAGTTTGCTCATCTCTATTAAGTATCCTTTTTGAGCCGAAATATGTCTTTTAATGGTAAAATTTAAATAGTAAAAAATTGTTGTAAATTCAAAAATATTAATTAAAATGATAAGAGATACAATAGGGGAGAAATTCCTTTCCATTCATGCCCATGCTCTAAGGATATGTTCACAGCAAAGTACAGCAATGTCAAAAAATCTTGCATCATAATGCAGGGTGCACAATCTCAAAGAAACAGCAGTAGTCATTTGTGACTGAAGAGAAAGCAGTTATGTACATAATAGATTTATTACAAATGCAAACTCTGGATCATCCTTCTATTATTACTTCTCTATCACCAAATATAATCATGGGGCTGACCCAAAACCTGAGTACAACTATAGATAAAATACATCACAAGTAGGTAAATATCTGGATCTAGAGAGATTTCATTACAAAATATATGAATTTAATGACACATAAACCAAAAAACCTTTTACCTTTTATCAAGATCCAAGTTAGTGTGTGAGTGGATTGCCCTAGTCTAGTTAGTTCATTATGACATCTCTCTATGCTGGCTGTATGATTATTGTAGTGTGGTGTGTTGTGGTGTGGATGTAATGTGTGTGCTTAGGAAGTCGGGGAGCAGTTAGTATGTGCTACCTCTTTTATTGTCTATGGTCTGTTACATTTATTTATGGTTTTAAGTACTTCTGTTACCAAATCTGATCATCTTTCAAATGATGCTCCACCGTCAGTATAGTCAGGCCAACTTAATGAATCCAATAGGTGTCTGCTGCTATAGATTGATGCTTCCTTGTATGACATATGGAAGGTACTGGGAAAAGGGGAAGTCAAGTAAGACATGATTCAAAGAGGAGAGATTTCATGTGAATTTTAAATGCCTTCATTTGTTGCTTATTTACACCTAAAACTTTTCTTCCAGACAGTAAAGAGCCACTGACTGTAAGTAAGTTGTCACATTGCTCTAGTAAACGTTTTAGGTGCAAATCAGGCAATAATAACCTTCCCTAACTGAATCACACATTGTTTTATCATAAATAATGCAAGAAAGTGTTCTTATTTTTGCCAAGCAGCCCTAGGCCTGTTCTGCTGTGTCCTTGTCCTTTTGGACCCTTTACCAGTTTGCAAATATTTTAATTAAAAACAGCAGACACCACAACATTTAGGAAAAATCATATTAAAGCTATATTTACTTTCTGCATCTTCATACAAACCCAGTGCCTCCCCATTTCTGTGTCAGGACTCCCGGAGCTCCATCCATTGGCTACTATTTTTCTCACAGAAGCAGAAAAAAGTATATAAGGCTCCCCCAATGGCAGACGACTTTTCCTCGGGAAGGATGTCAAGGCTTAAAGATGGGGTCCTTTGTCCCCATGTGCACAAATGGTGACCTAGCAGTCACTTTTTCCTCATCTGTCAGTGGAATAGGAGCTGATCGAGGACCCCCAGGAGCTGCCAAGCAGCTACAAGACAGCATCCTGCACTGGATGAAAATGCCAGGGGTACAGTGTATAACGTAATTCAATTTTTATTAAATGGCCAAATATAGCTGCATTTCAGGCCTGGCCAAACCAAACCATATTGGAAAAACTTGGGTCAAATACACCACTGAAAATGACTTCATTTCAGTTACTCAGATTACTGAGAAAAGCAATCCTGTCAGGCTTAGCATGGGCCTTTGGTGGTTAAACAGTGATTAGTCCCAATAATATTACAATGGACAATGGACAAAGGTTGATTCAGATACTGGTGAGAAATCTCACATCTTATAAGGAGAGAAAACTGCCATTCACTTTCATTGTCTACTGGATGTAAATTTTCACCTGGCTCTGAATCAGCACCAAGGTAGACAATGAAAGCAAATGGCAGTTTTCTCTTCTAGAAAAAAAGTTTTCTCACCAGCCTCTGAATCAACCCCATTGTAATATTTAAATACTTAATTTTGTTTATGTGTTTTTTTTTTATAAACAGCATTTTTTTCTAAAATTAAAAGTGTTTTTAAACGTGCATTGAAATTAGCTCTATAAATCACACTTTAACGTTTATTTAGGTTGTAGATGTTTAATTGGAGTTAAATTATTTACAATTCTTGGATCAGTTTGAAGTTCTTCCTTAGACATGAAAACATGAAAACATTTAGAAGGACACTTTTATAAATGAATATTTACATAGACTCAGAATACATAGAAATGAATAATATAATAATAATATAATGAGAATTAGCATACTTCAAAATAACAGCTGTTCCCGGATTCATTTACAGAAACTTCAGATAACACTCACTGCACACAGTGCATAGTAAATTTGTTTCTGTTAATAGGTGTTATATGTATGATTTATTTAGACATGGGTAAATCAAGACCAAGGAATGAGACATTGGGACAAGTTACACAAAACCCTTCATTTAACTCTAAGCCTTAATCAATAAAAAGTTAAAAGCCAGCAAATTTACAAATCAGAAGGGTACCGCCATGCTAGCCTCAGGTTAAGGCTGCAATAAAAGAAAATTCCTGGCACCCATTATCTTTTACAATAATTATCGAGAAATTGCCTCAAGAAGTGACCCGAAGACACAGATTAGTTTAACAAATTAGCATAATAGTCTTCGGAAGAATTATGACGACAAATTGCTATTTTAAAGATAACTTTGACTTATGCTTAAATAAAAAAAAGCATCATCCAAGAATTTGCTGAAAATATATTTACATTTTAACACAATTCTGGCAATATCTGGAACTTTCCTAAAAATAGTAACAAAATTAAATCTTTTGAATCTCATTATACAACCCTGCACTAATTCATACATTTTTTTTGCTTCAGCAATGTTGTGACTTTGAATTAGTTATAAATAATAGGATGCCTTTTACCAAGATTTTTGCTATACACTATATATGGGTAGTGTTGGTCGAAATTTGACCAAAAGTTTGGTTCAGGTACTATACCAATGCATAGTTTCAGTATGAGGTAGGATCTTTTGCCTTTTTGAGGCACAAATTTTAACTCATGGTGCGGTGACTGATATTATAGCCTAGCTAATGAATGTGGGCACCATAATTTTAATATTAGTATTCATATTAAGACATTTCCTGAAAATAATCCCTAGCGCTGTTTATGGATGAAAAAAATTTACATAAGATCTGTCTTATTTTCAAGGGAAACATAGTTTGGTTCTTTCATGTTGGCGGGGAAGAATCATAGAGTGAGCAGACAGACCATTTTAATGCCAAAAATGCTGGGAGGGGTTGGTTTACCAGACCCTCTAAAATACCACGCTGCGGTCCACCTCCTTAGAGTGGTAGACTGGTGCAGGAATAGAAGCACCAACTCTGGGTGGGGGTTGGAGAATAACCTCATCTCCCTGTCCGGTCTTCCCTGGATTACCTCTAAAATCCTTCAACAGCTAAAACAGCACAACACTATCGGTTCCACCCTCCGAGTTTTGCTAGTACCTGGTCTAAATGGCCTGATATCTCTTCATGTCCGGTCCTTATGACCCCCATCGTGGGCAATCCCAGTTTTCCTATAGGTTTAGAGGGTCCTTCTCTAGGTCACCTGCATAACCTCAACAGACTCCGACCACTACATTTTAAATCCAGCAACCATTGAAAGGAGATTAAAGATAGGTCACCCGACAATAAGTATTTGAGTTTACTGCAGACCAATGGAGTAGAATCCTGTATGTTGCACATAAAGCCTTGATTTTCTATAACTATCAGGAAATGAGATATAGAGGCATGCCTTCTGAACTTTGTTCCCCTTCCAATGAAGGAGCACAAAGATTCCCTGATGCTCAGTCTCCTGCCTTCATTCTGGCCCTCTGGAAACAGATGATCCCTTCCACTGTGTCTATGTGGTTCTCCAGAGTGAATGAACTGTACTGTATGGAGGACTTTACATTGTCCTTGCACAACTCAAATCAAGAATTTATCCAGGCTTGGTCCCAGTAGATCAGGTTTCATGACTTCCCTGATTACCTGGCCTGCAGAGACTAACCTGCCATCTTGGGAACTACTATCTACCACTCCCTCACCTACCATTCCCTCCATCTCTCCTCCACCCCGCCCCCCCCCCCCCCATTTACTTTCTTCTTTTTCTCTCTATTCCCATTAGTGATTTAAAATTATGGAAAACCCTCAACCCATTGGTCCGCATGCTGGGTTGACTTCCTCACAGATCCCTTGGGGTGGAATGCGCTTATCACCCGCTTATCAATCTGCAAGTTTATGTATTCATGCCCTAAAATCTGTCCCATTAGGAGTCTGCATATTGCTATGCTTATTATATGTCACTGATGGCTTAAATAAAGAATGAGAAAAAAAATGATAATTTGTCATCATTTTCCCTTCCATTTTATATGTATAACTGCCTAGAGAAACACAAGATAAAGTAAAAATTAAAGATCTACAGTATATTAAAATCTCACGCCATGCTAACAACTTAATCTGCATTTGTTATCACAGATTTCCAGAATGAGTGCAGAGAGCACAGCATGGGACTTGACAGAAAACAAACAAGATGTTTGGAAAACAACCTACATTTTCTACCCCTCGTCATGTCTAGGCACAGTTCAAGATGTCTTCTGTTAGATGAAGCATGAATCCTCAGAGACAAGGCTATAGTGGTGTTGTTTCTCAAGATAGGAAGAAATCCACACTTAATGTCATTCAGAAGAGCCTCAGAGAAAACTCAAAAGTCATTTCTGCTTACCATTTCATCAAAGAAAAATGCACTTCCACATCTACACTTTCTTAATCTTCGAATATTAACACCTTCTGTATGCCTTCAAGTCACAGTCAGGTAACATAAAACAATAACTGCAGATGTAAAATACACATCTGCTGTTCTTTTTTTCTATTTTGAATGCCCTAAACTAGTTTCTCTACTGTTATATCCAGACATACAGCACTCTTACATACTTAAGCTCAATCCATTTCCTTTGTTTGGGACTGACAAGGTGCACACTGCTGCTCCCAAATATATCCAACTGACTTAACCTCACGCTCTGTGGGTGTACGTAAAGTAAAGTAGCCCCAAGACATATCAGATTGTTTCAGACTAGGAAGCAAGGGTTTGGACAGCTAATATATATTTACAAGCACTTCTAAACATTACCAGAAACATTTATTGTAGAGAGAATATTTCATGGTGGGTAACACCCAGCAGTAAATCCTGCTGACATAGTGGGTGGATTTTAAGCACCGCTGTGAAAGGTGTGAACGAACAACTGTATGAGGTAGTGGTCAACACGTTGCTTAAGGAAAGCAAGGGTTGAGATGAGTGGCTTAGGTTTAAAGTAGGAGATAGATCATTAACCAAGTCAATTCAAGCATACAGTTCAAATTGAGTCATAGAGAAAAGTATAGCATAGGCAGGACTACCCTTACTGATAATGTGTTGTTAATACAGAGACCCCAAGCTGAACCATTCCTTCAGGGTGATTTTTCTTCGGTTCTGCACTTCACAATGATCATTCACCTCAACACACCTGGCTGATCCCGGGTGTGTTCAGGAACATGGTCAGTGCTTAGTGCAGGACCGGAGATAATCTCCACACACACAGCTCTGTAGCTGTGCTGAGGCTCTAATTACTTCACCTGTGTGGATATCCATAACATGGCTTGTCGGTGGTACTTAAACCAGACCAACACCCGTTTTTCCTTTGACGGGCATTGGTCCTTCGGACAGAGAATAAGATCAAGCTTGGGGACGCTCAATATCCTTACCTTCACATCAGGAAAGGAGTCCCATGAGTCCCATGGCAGCCGGCGTTGAGGACTCCCCCATGGCCCATGTGAGCACCCAGCAGCCAGTCGTGGGACTCCTTTCCTCACGCTGGCTTGAGGTGAAGGTCAGGGCATTCTGGGGGGTTATGTTGGGGGGCTCCAGCAATCCGGATGCACCCCCCGAGCTTGTTCTTATTCGCTGTCTGCGGGACCAACACCTGTTACCAGGCTGTACCTTTTTTACCTAACCCCACTTTCCAGCCACTGATATGTACCCGTCCCTTAACCCCCTTCCCAGTTGCTAACCTATACTCCTAATCTACCCAACCTCCTCCCCTGCCACTGACCTGTACCCCCACCTAAAACCTTACCCAGCCACTGACCTGCACTTTTACCTAACCCCTTCACCCTAACCACTACTCCCATCTGTCCTGGCAGATGACTCTGGAGCAGCAATGATCTCTAGACAGAGGCAGATTAAGGACCCATAAACAGCTGAAGAGGAACAGGATGACCTGACTGGGACAGCAGAGAACCCACATGGGCATCAGAAGCAGGAGGCAGCACCACCAGAGTGCATTTGACAGTGGTAAAGACCAGGAAGCAGATTACAAAGATCTGAAAATATTAGGTAGTATTAAGAGGCCCACCAACAATGCAGTGCCTAAACAAATCTAACCCGGTGTCCCACCATTCCCAACCCCCTTCAAAAAATACCCAGGGCTCACAGGTGAAAAGAGAGGGTTATAATCCTGAAGGACCAGGCCCCTCCCCATGCCTACAGGTCCTGGCCTGTAGGGACGTAAAATGCACCTAAAATGTGGCCATTTCTTCTTCAATTCAAAAAACAGAAAACAGTTTAGGACATTGCCAAATGTAGCCCGACACAATGGTGTAACAATTACCTTTGCCTGCAGTAGCACTGCAAATACTTACCCTATCGTCTGGTGTCTGAGACTAGGAAACAGCTGCACTCTTGTACAAAAGTCAGCTCCTGGAAATGAAAGCGTGCTGCGCTGAAGTGCACAGCCCTTTCAGGATCCTTCACTGGACTTACTTCTGCAAAGAAAAGATAAGTAACCCTCCAACCTTGAGCCCACTATTTTTTAAGTTTTAAAAAATGCTGTGGCTGCAGTTGTTTGACCGCATTTGACCAAGGAAGAAGGGAATCATGAAGCAACTGACCATAGGCGCACCACCATGAAGTATGTAATGTATATATGTTGTATTATAATTTTTATTTTATTTTTTAATATCTCTGGGGAGGACTGGGTCAAGAGTGAATAGTTCTGGGGCCAACGAGAGCGATGGTAACCCTCATCTCAGTGCAACAGTGTGGTTGAGTGTGGACAGATGAGAGGTTGCTTGGGTTGCTTTCCTTCCTTTGTCTGAAATGGAATAACATAAGATCGTTAATTAGGGTCTTGGGTTCCTCCCTCCCCCTGCACCAATAACCACCCCGAGATAAGGAACACTTACGTGTCTGAGATTCATCACCACCCATAGTAGTTTAATTGCGGCCGGTGCCTCCGCTGCTTCCACCAATCTTTTTACTTGTTTCTCTGCTGTGCTTCTCCTTATCCCTCAGCAGATAAGCCCAGGAGCTCCTTCTATCAGTGTTCTGGTGCCATTTCAGGTGCCTCAGAGTGACATCACACACACCCAGCACAATGACGCACCCCCCACTAGGAACATGTCCACCAGGACATCACACATCCCTCTCCTTTAGTTCTGTCACTAACCAGAAGAGAAGGAAGTGCCTCCAGTCCACCTGCCCTCCTAATGGCTGGAATCACCCCCAGGGCCTGACCCAGAATCCCATACTTATTGTGACACTGTGAATGGCAGGTACCGTATCTTGGAGCTCTTGTGTAGGGAGCCTGGCACCTGGCACAGGGTGAGAATGCAGGAAAAAAAAAACATAGTGCCCACAATGTTCCGCCTCCCCATACAGGAAAAAACCTACAGTGCGGGCCAGACCTAGGTTAGGTTCTGTAAGGAAAAATAGGGGGAACACATGGGCACCAGAGAGATCCAGACCTGCCATCAACCCTCAATCCACAAACATAATCCATCACATGTTTGCCTGGTCCTGAGGACCAAGGTGAAGGGGCAGGGCTTTAACAGTCAGTTTGGGTTTCCTGTTTAGGGAGAGGAAGTGAATGGCTATCTGTTCTGGAGGACACCTGTGTAAAACATAGGTTTCTGTGAAGAGTACAAGCATCTGCAGCAGCGGGGGCTGATAACCATGAAACTTCCAGAGCTTAAGCATATCCACCGTTTCCTGGACATCACCACAAGAAAGGGGCATGCAATTGGGGGTATGACCAAATTGGTTGGCTGCCTTCATTTTTAGTGAATGGCTCCTTCTAGAGACTCGAGGCACTGTCTGTTGACATGTCTCAGCCTTCGCCACCTGAGCTGCTCCTTGACTAAATTTCTCGGCATGACAGGAGAAATATATCTCTTTTCCTGACAACATGGCAGTCTGGAATGTTGCACAGTTCATGCTTTGAGAGTAGGGAGCTGAGTGGTGGTTGGCTTCTGGGTAAGGATGTGTACTCTTGTAGTTGTTCTGCGTTTCTATTGTTAGCCCTGCATTCGCACTGTTGCATGTAGTTATCTGGGCCCCCTAATTATTTTGCGTTGTATTTTCTTGTTGTTTCTCATTTGTCTCCCTGGCCTCCCACTGTACTACTGTGCTCATGTGCCTATTTTCAGTACCCATTCTCCCTGTTCCTAGTTTAACTTCTTTGTCCTTCTATTGCTCCTTACCTTGAGATTTAATGGTCCGCATAATGGTCCTGTAAATCTGTTCCTCTTTACAACCCTCAGGTTTCCTTTTATTGGTGTGGTTGTTGTTTTCCACCCATTTGCCCTAGTGGTCCCCCTTACTAGTAGCTCTTTTATTTTTGGATTTTTGGTTTAATGTTTAGATCCTAAATTTGGGTTTTAGTTCTTTTAGTTGATTCTAGGTTACCTCCTGCTTCCCTGGCATCTCACACCCTTTTTAAGGCTCCAGACACCAGTCCAAGAGTCATATAATCTGGCACACCACCACTCCAGTGCAGTAGTCGAATGGACCTTTGGACCATACAGGGGGTGCACTGTAATATAAACCAGATAAAGTGGTGAAGTTCAGAAATAGGTTTAGCTGTGCAAATGATTTCAAAATTTGCACAGCTGAAAATAATGGAAAACAATCAAGATATATAATATAATATTTTTTTTCTCACAAAAAAAGTGAGAAATAAAATCTCACAGTTCTGAATCAGCCCTAAAGGGAGACATTTGCGGGAGGAAATAAACATGGCAAATGGCTCTCATTGGCTGCGTGCTCACCCATGAGGTAGAGGCAAGTTATTCTGAGCCCATTGGGTCCAGCCATGGAATATAAAAGAATCCAGGGTTGACTGCTGGCCTTCCTCTGGGACATCCTGAATTGGGATTCCCCACTGTATTATACCCCCAGGGCTCTGGTAATCACTCAACTTTCCCTGGTCCAAAGGCGCATGGTCTGGCTCTTGTCCAAGCAGAGCTGGCAACTGAACTTATGGGGAGCAAGAGCAGCCACATCTCCGCATCCTTGGGCTGGGTGCAGCTCCGGATCTCAGCCATTCAGATAAGCTGGGATGGGAGCGTGGGGCAGCAGGAGATGCACTACTCGCGCCCCCCATTCACAATAAATAGAGCTGATTACGTCACTTCAGCGGGCCAGCTCAGATTGGAGGAGAGTCCATGCAGGCACCACTGGGGGGGGGGGGTTCACACAATGGGGCATGCAATTAGGGATACCTGGGGGGGGGGCAAGGAACAAAACCCAGAAAAGTGAAAAACCCTGGGTTATTTTCTGCTTTAAGAATAGACTTTAAATTGTGGTTGTTGTTGTTATTCATTTGCAACTTGTAGACATTTCACCCAGTGTCCTTTGTAATTGAACTCATTATAGTTAAGGTATACCAGTGGATCTCATCTTTTATATGCTAGAGACAGGAAGTTACAGTCAAGTACTCCCAAGATGCGGGATACATTATAAATTTTAACAAATTAAGTAGGTCACATGCACAGTGCTCTATACAGAGGAATAAGTAAGATACAACATAGAGAAACTGCAATATATACACAAATGTGCGTATGAGTTGGTATTATCTATATACAACACAATGTAGATCTTTTTGTAATAACATAGATAAAGCATCCTTAAGTCAAACTCTTGCCACCAGATGGAGTACATACCATGCAAGACGAAAAGCTGCTGTTTCTGATATACTGTAATACGTGACAGAATTAGCAAAATATGCAAAAAATATACATCAGAGGTAAAATGAGTATTACACATTTTTTCTGCATACCTGGTCAGTGGATAATGATGAACTATTCTACCAAATGATATGAAGAACATATATGACAAGTGTAACACATTTACAAGCAGGTAAAAAAAAACAAGGATGCTTGATCAGCCAACTTAAAAAAACATTGTTTCAACTGCATTAAATCCCAACGCCAACCTAAACATTTAATTTATTTTCATAAAGAGTAAAGTTAGCTTACTTTTTGCAGTCTGTATGCTCTTTCTTGAGTTTTGGAGTCTTTTCACATTCTGCATGGTGGTGAAAATGCACAAAGCTACAGTACAATGCTCTGGGTCATGCTAAAGATCTGGTGACACAAATTTATCTTAGGGTGTGCTTTCGGGTGTAAACTGGTTTAAAGATTTTCTATTGAGTTTGGAACAAAAAAAAAATTATTCTATGGGATATGCTAAAGAATTTTCCAAATCATTCCGCATAGCCTATAGGGACCCACAGGGTGCTGTAGTTTTCAAACTTTAAAAGCAATAGGCTCCTTATTTGTAAAACGATGTACCTCACCTGTAAAAATCGGACTTTATGTATGTTAATGTCTTGTCTCCACAGATAAGTGGCCACCCCATGCAGAGGTTCTCCCCCGCACCAGAGCTACCAACAATGACAGCTGTTCAGGGGAGGGGGACTTCCGGCCATGCAGAGGAGGGTTTAAAGGGGACAGGTGGCAGAGGATCCAGAGGAGTCAGCCAGGGAGGATTAGGAGGTGGGGATTAGCTCCTCCAATGCAGAGTCTGGCTACTGTTGGGGCCAGTCTCAGATGGGGAGTCCGGAAGTGGAGCTGTTAGACCCACCCCCACTCCCTTGTCATGTGGTGGTGTTAGGGAGGAGGCCAGTCCCTTAGAGTTGGACTCCAAAGTCCCAAATTTGGGGAGAACTCCACTGCCATTCTACCCTCACAGCCCTTCCTGACGTGATGGCAGCATCTCTTCCCCTGGTGAGTTGCCTTGCTGTCTTTACTTTTGCCTCTTTTGACCCTTCCTAGGATCCACCTGCAAAATGTATTTCTCATGTGTTTTCTTGTTTGTCTATACGCTCTATTGTTTCAGGGCATCAGAGGCCTGAAACAGACTTTACCCCCCTTCCGGAATTTTTGCAAGAGCCATGGCAAGGTAAATGTGGACCCGCAAACAGTTCTCCCCAACTAGCTACTGTGTTTACTCTCCGTTTCCTGTTTGCTTGTTTGTCCCACCTTCCTGTTTGCTTGTTTGTCCCACCTAGGTTTGTCCCAGCCTTGTTTTTCTTTTCTTTCTTTAGTTTCTTTTTCATTGACACAGATCGACATCCTCCTGCTGCCTCATCCACACCCCCTGCTTCATACTTGTCCCCACCAGCATCCAGTTGAGTCCAGTTGAGTCCAGCAGCATGGGCCAACACTTGGAGGCAGGTTTACATCTGTTGCGGCCTTTTATATGTTGTTTCTAATGACTCCTCTGCCAGATGGGCTATGACTTAGGATTGCTTGATTTTGTGCTTGGAGACATTGCATCCTTGTGGATGCATAAACACTTTAATATTGCTTTGTGTTTGTGGCCAATGTACGGTCAAACTTCACTGTTTGTTGGTGTTACCAAAACCGGCTACATTGTCCACCTGTCCATTGGTGCACTCACTCAGAGAGTGTGTGTCTTTTTTGAACCAAATTATCGAGTCTGTCATGTTCTTGAATGACCCGTATGAACTTCCCCTTTGGCTACACTCAGCTGATATACCTTTCAAGAGTGTCCCCTGTATTAGGCTTTTGCTGAGTTAA
The DNA here is from genome assembly GCA_027917425.1 of Gastrophryne carolinensis. Taxonomy (NCBI): domain Eukaryota; kingdom Metazoa; phylum Chordata; class Amphibia; order Anura; family Microhylidae; genus Gastrophryne; species Gastrophryne carolinensis. The sequence goes on along the minus strand of CM051237.1, from coordinate 176,262,001 downwards.
ATAACCAATTTTGGGGGTAATTCAGGACTATTGGACACAGACCACACACAGATATTTGATACAGAGTTAGCTTGGGTTTTTCTGTGCCCCCTTGTGATTGTGTAAATAATGACTACACACAACAAGTAAGGTTGGCTTCAATATAGAACTAGACAAGTGTGACCTCTTGCTTTGTTGTGTGAATAATCTTTTGGTTCTTTAATGGCTTGGTAATTGTTTAAAAAAATATTTTAATAATATATTATTAATTTAAAAATATACAGGGTGGCATCAGTCTTGCACTGATGTAGCCACAGAACACGCTCGATAGCACACAGAAGCATGCTCTAATAGTTTAAAAAAAAACAAAAAAGTGTTTCTTAGCCCAGAGCAGAGAGGAGGAAGAAGTGTAAAACCAGCTGTAAACGCTCACTAGCAAAGAGCAGCATGTAACGGCATTGAAACAATTAATTCGCATTTCTGATTGGTGCAGAGCATGTTGGAGGGAGCTTGCTAACAACCTGGCACCACACACTAACGCAAAGCAGGTGTAAACAGTGGTGCAACTTAGGGCTGATTGAGTGTTCACCAGCAGGCTGTCTGTGGAGGATTTAATTGATGAACAAATATGCAACCAATTACGCCTCAAGTGCATCGAGCTGAAGTTATGTCACCGTACCAACAAATTCACCACAGAGTTGACCCAACCACTGGCCACAGCAAGCCATACCAGGCATAGTGCGCCTTTGTGCCTTGTTGAACATCCTGGTGAGGGGCACATTTCAGGCCACTGCTGCTCTCTTAAGTGGTATAAGCCAGCCCACCATGTGCCACATCTTTCAGGAGGTCATCCTGGCCATCTGTGACCTCACTTGAATTCCCAATGTGCTCTGGTGTATTGGCAGAACCCATATTCCCTTCCTCCCTCCTCGAGCACAAAAGCTGCAACTGGAAATGCTTCCATTCTATGAATGTGATGGTTGTGTGCGACCACGAGATGCAGCTGCATTCCCGTGCTCCTGCCATGATTCCAATGTGTACCAACAATTGGCTAAGGCAAGTGAATTTGGGAATCAAGAGATGCCACCGGACTGGCTACTGTATAGGTAAGGAGGCAAATTGTAATTCCAAAACACTTGAATGGCTGGACAAGGGGGGAGCTTAACCGAAAATGCCCACAACCAGCTTGTGGTCTGCATTTCTTGTGTAAACAACATTAACCCGTGTGTTTGTATTTAGGTGATAAGGAACATGGCCCTGGCTTATGACCTCAGTGTGCAACCCACTGAGGGAGGGCAGATGTGCTCTACAATGCAGCTCATTGAAAGACATGAGGCATTGTGGAAAGAACTATCGACCTGCTGAAAGCAGGCTTCCTATGTTTGGCACGCCCAGGAGGGGAGATGCACTACAGCCCAGAGAAGGTGTCAAAGATCATCTTGGCTTGATGTGTGCTACACAATCTCTGCATACTGCATTTCAAGGAAAAGCCAGACGAAATGCAATTTGTCCCTGAAGTTCCAGACATGCCAGTAGATACTGCTGAAGGCATACAGAGTGGCTTTGTGTGGTGGATACAAATGATTAACTTGTTTCTTGGGGTAAGTGACACAAACTGTGTTTTGATTCATGCCCTAGGAACAGCAGGGATATGTGGGGACCCAGTTAAAGCATAGCTAAAAAGTTCAGACAACACTTCCAAAAATGCAGACAAACAGAAAACAATAGCAGAGAGTTAGCCAGGCCATACACAGTTAAAGTGAATGAAAAAAGACAAACAATGTACCCAAACTAACATGTTTGGTTTTCCCTCATATAGTTTTGCTGTCGAGTGTAACTTGTGGGTGAAGAAGAAGAAAGAAGAACTGCCTGTTTCTGGAAAAAGTGGCACTTAGTGGTGGTAGTAATTAAATTAGGCTCCCCGGTTATATCTAAAAGCTCATTCCAAGGCAAACCTGCTTCACTCAATATTTAGCATGACCCTGAATGTGTACTATGCCTCTGCACTGTCTATGATTTCCTGTGCCCCATCAAGAAGAATGAGACAAGTTGCTACAGCAACAGGGAGACCGACTATGGAAGTAGGTACAGATGTGTCTTTTTCTTATTCATTACATTCCTCTGATGTTTGGAGGTCTTCCCGTACAAAGAATAGATAGATAGATAGATAGATAGATAGATAGATAGATAGATAGATAGATAGATATATTCTCGCTCTCTCCTATTGAGAGATACAGGCAAGCAATGAGGGTCATGCTAATTATTTGGTGAAGCAAGGTTGGGCGTGTCTTATAGTATAAATTGCAACTTGGATCTTAGTGATTTTTATTTTTTTTACATTAACACAAATAAAATAGCAAACATTTTCCAAAAATATCTTCTGTGCCGGCAATGAGAAATTTTTACAAGTGAATTACATCATTTTTCTAATGAGGTAAATATTTTTCTATTTAGCTTAGAAACAACTTCAGCCTAGGGGCTATGCATATATATATATATATATATATATATATATATATATATATATATATATAAATATTGGCAAACTTTTCAAACCCTATCTTTACCTCATTGGAAAAAATATGCATTTCATCGATAGAAATGCCAATTAGTATGCTGCATTCCTTAACAGTTGGCCACTCGCCAATTTTATTTAGCCTTTATATGGGATTAAAGTCATACTTTAGTCACAATATCAAAAATGCTATACTTTTATTCCCCTGCAGGCTATCGCTGCTAGTCCAGTGCTTTCAAACTTACCGGATAGTCCGATGTCATAGCCCCGCCGCTCCTTTCGCTGCATCATCTCATGACACTACTGTGCTATTGGAGACGATGCAGGGCATCACATGAACGATGCCATGCCCCTCTCCATTCACTGCAGTGGACGGGGGTTGCCATAATCCCTGTGAATCACCGGTGCCTGATTTATGATGTGTTTATAGAGAAGAAAAGTGTGTGCAAATGTGGCAATTTGAAAAGTGAATTTCACTTACAAAAAGTAACAGGCTTATTTCATTCCAAAAACACTTGCCGGAATGAACAATTAATGTGTCAGCCACAAGTTCATTTTAGGGATTGAAACTTTTTCTTGGTTTTTGTTCGAAAAAAAAAATGATAAAATTTGTCAAAAAAAAAATAATATATATATATATATATATATATATATATATATTCTTAAGCATCAATATGCAAATCAAATAGGGAGGGAGGGTTAAAGAGAACATATGGGACAAATCAAAAATCATTATGCAAAAAATGCAAAAAAATGTTAACGGCTAACTGGAATCATAATACCCCCACCCCCCCCCCCACCCCCCAAAATAAAAAGAGAAGGAGAGCTTTACAGAAAACACAGAAGCTGGAGAGATCAAATCACTATAAAGAAATGAAACAGTAGGAAAGTTTAGAAGCATAGGGGACCATGGGGAGCAGTTAAGCATTTAGCCAGCCAAATGCACATGGAGCAGGGCCATTTGCGCTTCAAAGCAGTAGATTTTACTTGCGGAAGGCGCAAATTGGCGCAAGAAGAGGCAATTTGCTCTTTTCCTGTGCGCTTGCCATTTGGTGCTATTCGTACGTGTGCCTGACGTGTCTGTCTAGGCGCACGTGGAACCATTTGTGCTCCATCTGATCGTCTTTGCGTACCAACCATGAATCAACCCTATGGTGACAATAGTTCAGAAAGGCTTTTTTTTTACCATGTACTTTATCTGCTATATCTGACAGTGCCCTGAGGTTTATATATCCAGCCATGAGTTTCTGCATTAATAGTTACTGTATTTAGCCATGTGTTTCTGAATCTAATCATATCTCCTACTGGTCCCCAGCCATGAGTTCCAACACCAGATCAGCCAAGCCTGTACCAGTACTGTAATTTCTCCTGCTCCTGCATCGTCCCATATCTTCACATATGTTTCTGCATTCAATGATGTATGCAGTCTTGTTTGCTGCTTTTTTATACCCTATAAACAGATGTGGGATTTTTATTTAAATATCCAAAAGGCTTGTGGAATGAAATAGTTCCTGACCTCTTACTACATAGGGCTTTCTTGGAATCGAAAACAGGCTATAAAACATAGGAAATGCACAATGTTGGGGATTGGCTGAAGTGTGCTGCATAACTATTGCTGTTAGAGAAATTTGCACAATAAAGATTATTTAAAGAGATGCCATCTTAGCTATTTCTTGGCCCGACATTCAAATCCACACTAATAGTATTGTTGAAAATGTTTTTACTCTCGAATACTGCTTCTCAATAAAAACACCAATTCTATTCTTTTACAGCCTCTTACGTCAAGAAGAAGCGTGATTTTCAATGTCATATTCAAATAAAGAAAGCTCTTTAGGAAATAATATGTGTAATCAATCACTGATCACATTCCGTGTATTTCAGAATGCACTAACAATATATTTTGGTCACAAAAAAATCAACCTCAGTCAAGCATGAAAATGAATACCGCCTTTTACTACACAAGATGATAAGTATTTATACAAGTTCTCCATAAAAACAGGTAAAACTTTTTCATACAGTATTGAATAATACCGGTTTGAAGTTTTATTATGAAGCACTCTGATTTTAACATAAGAAGAAATAAGTTTAACAAACAGCATTTTTATACATATTAACAGTGTTAAGCAAAGTTTAAGGTTATATTTAAATGCAAAAAAGTGTCTGCGCCTTGGAAATTCCACACACAAATACTGTATCCCTGCTAATAATTTCTTCCATTAACTTGCCCACTACGATCTCTCATATACTACGCTGCCTGCTTCTGCCATCTGCACATGTTGTGCATGCAATACCCAGCATGTTATGTTAGCACATGCAGGCTTCCACACACAGGGGGGTCAGCAGACTATATTTTATTTATGTATTTAAATATAAAAGCGTCAGCAGCATTGATGTGCAAGGCAGAAATTATAGACAGTCTAAAGAAAGTTATATACTTAGAATACACTGTGCATTATTAGTCAGATGTGTCAGACATGTCAAATACACACTGTTACTGGAGTACAATAGGAGTGATGGCTCTGTCCTTGAAAGCCTATGATGTAAAGGATAAGTGTGGAGATGAGTGGTTGGGTCACAACTAGTATGTAGGAAGCATAGTGGAAAATGCTCTAAAGGGTGTCAAGACTGATGAGCATTGTTTAAGACAGATGATAGGCGGGGGCGTGGCCGACCGCCGTGGAAGATGGCAGCTTCTTAGAGCGGCTCTGCTGACCGGAGGCTCAGAGGCTTTACACACCCAGCACACAGGCGCAGCACTTACCCCGTCCAGCTGACACGTCTGCCCGAGAATCTTCTGCGTCGATATGGGGAGGAACGGGGGTAAGACGCGGGGCCACGGAGCCGGGAAAGCCGGCGGGAACCCCAGCGCGCCCGCAACAGCACAAGCGCGGCAGCATGGCGGCGGTGACGGTGGCCGGGGGAGAGGAGGAGTGGCCCTCCCTCCCCACACAGCGTGATCATAGGCGCCCAGAGGATCCGACGGAGGGGCACGGGGATGAGGTAGGAGCGGTGGCCGCCCTCCGCAGCCCACATGGCGGGCGGCTGCCAGACACAGCAGGCTCCCTCTCCCTCCCCCCTCAGGAGAAACCTGATTCAATGGCGGCGTCCTCGTGGCGCCCCCCCCCCCGCCAGCAGTGGAGGTGTCAGAGCGGGACAGTGAAGGGGGATCACCCCCCACACCATCCATACAGTTCAAAACCCACCATCATTCTCCCCCCTGAATGAGGAGGCAACTGTTAAGGAGGGACCCCTGCCGCAGCGGTCGCGGGACCACACTGGTGCCGGGTGTAGTGCCCACCATATGGCCACCCGCCGCATAATGGAGCCTGATGGGGAAAAGCGCCCTGACCCTTTCCTCGCCTCTTCAGGCCAACCTCATTGCCTGCTGGGCTGCTCGCTCCTGTCATCAAGCCGACTTTTTACCGCACAAAGTAAACGATCCTGATGGCTGCTAGAGAAAAAGGGGACTTGTGCTTCCGGAACCACCGCTACCAGATTTTCCAGGACGTCGCCCCACAGACCCTGCAGCGGAGAAGAGCCATGAAGCCGGGCCTGGAAATCCTTAAAAGCCATAACATAAAATAACACTGGGGCTTTCCCTTCAAACTGGCGTTCACCCACGCGGGTCGTCAACACGCGGCGGACTCCCCGGAGGAATTGCTGTGCACCCTGAAGGACTTGGACCTGACCTCCGCCGATTCTCCTGTTCGCGCGTCCGGGGTGCCCGCTCGACAAGCTCCTAGTCGACCAACGCTCCAGCCCCTGTGGGAAAAGGTGCGTGCCCGCAGGAGAAGAGACCGAGTTGCTGGACGTCCCTCTGGGTCTGGTCCGGCCCCGGGATGAGGACTCAGACTGTTGCGGCGATGATTCATCGGATCCAGAGTGACTCCCCTTCTTTGGGTATAGTCTTGAAAGTTTTTCATAAGTTTTTCTCTATTGTTTGAATGTTTGAAATGTTTTTAACTTCTTGAACTTTCAGAACGACGGACGGGCCAGGGTCCTGGTCCTGCCTCCACCTTTTTGGGGGGTCGGGTACCTCGGGGATGCCCGGTTGCCCCTCCTCGTTTGGTATCGCCCCCCCCCCCACCTTTGGTCGGCCGGGTTCTTTGGCGTGGACCCGCTATGTGCCGCGCCAGGGGTGGGGCCGGGGGATCGATGCCATGGGGGCCCGGGCGCCCTGGATGGACTGATTTGGGCTCTCCAGTGATAGTCTGCCGACGAGGCAAATGGGCCACTTCAGTCTTTAAGTTTGGGCCTCCGCCTGAGTCTTAGTCTATAATGTTGTCTCGGTCTCCGCGCTGGCCGCCGAGTTGGGTCGTGACGGCTGTTGATGGCTGCGAGGGCCCGGTGGAGCTGGCTTGGACTCCCGAACTTGAACCTCCCTTATAAGCTAGAAGCGTAGATTGCGCTGTGTTGTGTACCTTTTTTCTATCTATTTGAGGTTTCCCTTATGCTATTTTACATTGCGTTAATAATTATGCTGTGTGCTGGGTTATTCAAGCTAATGGATGATCATTTTTACCTCACTGTTTTGTCCTGTGCCTCCGGGGTGTACCCCCTATGGGACAAGTTGTCAGATGGTCCAACTGCGGCCATGTGTGGCCTTGGTCTATGGACCGTTCTCTGCTACTGCAGAACCTAGAAGACCTCCATTCGGCACTTCACCGCATACTGGTCTACAATGTTTTATTATGGTTTTCTTCATGTTGTTCACGTTTCTCATGTTATTTTTGTTTCCTCACCCCCACCATAGCATTTCATTTGCACCTTGCTTCCTCCCCCGCCCCCTTCCCTTGGTTCTCCCGTGCTCCACTAGGCTGGTTATTGTTGGGCCCCACCATCAGGGTTGCCATGGTTGGGTTAAATGTTAAAGTCATATCGCATAATGTCCAGGGCTTTAATGTCCCCGTCAAGCGCAACAAGGCCTTTCATTACTATAAATCCTGTAAAACCAACATAATTTTCTTGCAGGAAACTAGGTTCTCCACCAGTTCCAAACCCAAATACCTTAGTGGCCATTTTCCCTTGTCCTACTTTGACCCCAATAAAGTTGTTTCGGCCTTTGGGGATTTTCTGTCGACCCTTTATGTGGCCCCAGCATGCGCGAATCCTGCTAAGCTGGAAGAATTTTTTGAGGGTATTGAGCTACCCATCATCGAGCAGAGGTTTGTGGACAGGATGGAGGCGCCCATAACACCTTCTGAAGTGCTGCTGGCTATTAAGCCCCTTCGAACCTCTAAGACTCCTGGCCCAGATGGGTTTAGCGGCCTGTATTACAAAAAGTTTGCCCCCATTCTAGCCCCCCACTTGTCGAACCTGTTTAATGCTCTGTGCGCAGAAACCTCACTCAGCCCTAGTTCACTCCTGGCGGACATATGTATGATCCCCAAACCAGGTAAAGACAGCTTACTCATCCCCAACTATAGACCAATATCCTTGATAAACATCGATGTGAAGCTCCTAGCCAAGGTTCTAGCGTCCAGACTGAACACTTTTGTGGCCGACCTCATACACGAGGACCAGGTGGGCTTTGTCCCAGCTCGACAGGCTGGTGACAATGTTAGGAGGGTCGTGCATCTGGTCCACCACGCCCACTCCAGGGGCATCCTGGCCCTTCTTCTCTCACTCGACATACAGAAAGCCTTCGATTCCTTGTCTTGGGACTACCTGATGTGGGTGCACCGTAAATGGGGATTTGGGCAACGGTTCCTAGAATGGATAGGAGCTCTCTACACGGCCCCTGCGGCACGAGTAAGATACCTGGGCTTTACCTCTGGGCCATTCGGTATCCACAGGGGAACCCGGCAGGGATGCGCCTTATCCCCGCTTCTCTTTATTCTGGCCATAGACCCGCTGGGTCTGGCCATCAGGAGCTCCATTAACATAAAGGGATTGGAGGTGGCGGGTGTCCATCATAAAGCCATGTTTTTCGCGGACGATGCCCTAATCGCTATCACTCAGCCGACCACTTCACTCCCGAACTTATATAGAATTCTGGACCAGTTCGCCCGCATCTCGGGCCTAACTATTAATAACGAAAAATCAAGGGCAATGAACATTTCCCTGCCGTTGGACGTGGTGGACCAGATCAAGGCTAGTTTCTCTTTTCGCTGGACGACCGAGCCGCTTCCATACTTGGGGGTTCACATCTGTGCTAAGTACTCTGACCTATGTGAGACCAATTACCCTCCTTTATTCAAATTTTTAACCCGCCTTATGGAGACCTGGAAAACGTATCCGATTTCTTGGATAGGCCGCATTAACGCGGTTAAAATGTCCATAATCCCGAAACTGCTATATTTCTTCAGGGTACTACCTGTAAAGATCCCAATATACATGCTTTGGGTGATGCAGAGGAGGATCCTGGCCTTCATATGGTCTACGGGGCGCCGAGGGTGTCCAGGCGCACTATGCTTGCTCACAAAACACAAGGGGGACTAGGGGTGCCTGACTTGGGTGCCAGATTGCTCAACTGGTCCCTATGCATCCCCCTACCAAACCCCCAATGTGGATTTTCCTGGAACTTCCTAATTGTGCGCCAGTGCCCATTGATAGCTTTCTCTGGATGGATCAGGGACATAGACCCAAGACACTCAGCCCGTTGATGAAGCATTCCCTAGCTGTGTGGGACTCATTGAGGTATTCAGCCTCCTTGATGTCCCCACATACCCCCCTGGCCCATTTGTGGGATAACCCCAACTTCCCCCCAGGGGAACAGAATAGACTGGCCTTTAAATGGTGGCAGGACCGGGGCATATATAAGATAGCGGACCTGCTCGTGGTGAGGGGCTTCGGGTCCTTTTAGGACCTGCAAGAGAAATACGGAGTCCCTGGCAGGGAATACTTTCGTTACATTCAGTTACGACACTGGATTTTGCCCCTGACAAAGCTTCACCCTCCCTTCCAGATGAGGACCCCCTTTGAGGAATTATGCACTAACGACCCATTCAGGAGGGGGACAATCTCTTTGCTATATTCAGCACTAAATGTAGCCGGATCCGAGACTCATGGGTACGTTAGTAGCTGGGAGAAAGACCTGGGCCCATGTCAGAACGGGAGGGGATGGTCGGAGATATGGTCCAACTCCTCCAAATTCTCAATCAGCGTCCTGACGACTGAAACGGCCTATAAGGTAATGCTTCGCTGGTACCTGGTGCCGGGTCGGCTGAGCAGGATGTTCCCGGGACAGTCTAAAACGTGCTTTAGGGGCTGCAGTGTGGAAGGGGATTTCCTGCATACATGGTGGACTTGTCCCATATTAGCCCGCTTCTGAAACCAGGTATATAGGCTGGCTAACGGCATTTTTCAAACCAATATGAAAAAAGATCCCTGGGTTGCCCTCCTGCACTGCAAGCCCCAGGAGCTCACCAGCAAACAGCATAGACTTTTTGTCTTCCTCCTCCTGGCGACTAAACAGGCCATAGCCAAAGCCTGGAAAAAGCAATTTACCCCAATATCGGAAGTGTCGGCCAGAATGAATGGGTTTCTCATCAACGAGAGGTTGTCCAGTATCCTGGCCGACACTCATGATAAATTCCTCTCGATATGGGAGCCCTGGATGAGATTCGCTTGGCCTGGCGAACCCCCATGGAGGCTGTAGCACCCAGGTACGTAGGCTGGTGGAGTGCGGGAGCTCCTCGATCCCTTCCCCCCCTGACCTCTCCCCCCCTCCAACTTCTTCCCTTCCCCCCAGTTTTTCTTTCTTTTCCTCCCTTCAGATTGCGAACGCTGTCGTTTATTTCTTTAACTTGTATGCATTGCAAATCATTAAAATACCAACACGATCTGTGTAATCTTATGCACTTTAGAATGTCAGCTTTTCCTTCTCACCTCCCCTGCGTGGGATGGTATTGCAATGCATACATTTCGTATATCTGTAATGTTGGAAACTCAAAGCTTTAATAAAAATATTGAAACAAAAAAAAAGACAGATGATAGGCTTATCTTGATTGAGGGCACTATTTAAGATTTGGAGGGAAGAGGAGTGGTGAATTGTATGAGGGAGGGCATTTTAGAGGAGTGAAGCAGTCCATGTGAAGTCTTGAGTGGAAGGAGGTGGTCAGAGGTTGCACCTGTATTGGTATTTTATAATAAGCAATACAATATATGAAAAGATGTGTAGGTAAAGGTCAGGTATGTTTGGCAGCTGGTGAAGAGAATGACAGAGGGGAGCAGAACTAGAAAAGCAAGAAGAGGTGGATGAGGCAGGTGGCAGTGTTTAATAAGGTAGGCAGTGGGATGAAAGGTAAGGAAATTTTGAATGAGGTATTCAATAACATTTGAAAATACTCAAAAGTTTGCACCAGCACCTCAGTACATGCCCCTGATAAAACTCAATGCTGTGTTCAAAAAATAAAAAGGGAAAAAAACTCTGTGCACATTAAAAACAGTAAAATTCCCATAATTTAAAAGAAATTCAACATTACATGGACAGACCGGTGCCGGTGACACCTATTCCTTTTCTACATTTATTTTGATTAGGAATTATAATGTGAAATGGAACGGAATATAAAAAAAAAATATTAATTTACACAATTTAAGTAACAATTGCCTCATCAAAACATCCATAGAATTATTTAAGTTAAATAAAATGAAAAACTATTTTATTCTGTATAACCAAACAAATTACATCTCTACAACAAACAAAACTATAAAATCTTTTCTTGAATTTACAAACTGACTTTTTGATTAACTTAATATATACACCCAACATATTCTGTCAGCAAATTTGAAGAATCCTTTATACGGAAATTGCAAGAATTTGCAAGCCTATAGCATATTCATGTACGTGTTGCGATAAAGTATTTGGCATAAAATAATTCAGTGAATATTGTTTATTGTTTATCATAGTTTAGTGAAGTGGTTTAAATTACTTTTTAAATTATTATTTGCTTTCTGCATAAGATCTTTAGAAGAACATAAATAATGCAAATAATTAAATTTATATTTACTAGAATTAGGGCGTTGTACTACATAGAAGCATAGCTACTAGAACATAGAGCAAAAAATAAATAATTGTTGACTGCACAAAATTTTTTTTTTTATATTTGACCTTAAAGCGGCACTGTAACTATATGCTAACCCCTTCGCATTGACGTATGACTGGCTGTATTTTGGCTTGCATAGCAAACCTGAAAGTTATCCATTGGTCACCTGATTAACTGCCTTTTTCTGCCATACACCAAGAACAAGGTAGTGGTACTTGACTACAGTTCCACTTTACATGTCAATTTTACAAAGAGAGTTTACACAGAGCTTAAACAGAATTTTAAAAAACAGTTTGTAAATTTTAAAATGTATTCTCTCATTATGAGACCTAGAGGGATTGATATTCAATTTCAGGAAAGTGCTGTATCTGTAAGATTGAGGATGCGGTGTTTATTATGGCATTCTAAGTAGGGATGAGATAACAGACCCAATAGAACCCAGATTCAACCAAAAATTCACAATAAGAGGCTGATTCACTACTAACGCCAGGTAAAGGCAGATGAGTGTCTGTATAGCGGCACTTAGAGCAACCCCGCTAGTGGATGCTGTAAACATGTATTGGGCACTGTAACATAGCGACTCGGTCGCTGTAGTAACCTGGCCGGCATTGATGAATGTGATGTATGTTAGGCGCTCTAACATTAGTACAGCACTGCAGCGAGCGAAAGGTAGTGCCAGCTCAGTGCGACTCACTCTCGGCGCTCCACACCATACTCCTCAAAAAAGGACACACACACAGAGGCCGATTCATTAATAGCGCCAGGTAGCGACAGATGAGCGACAGTAGCGTTATTTTCACAGCGCCCGCTAGTATTCGCTGTGCTTGGCCGTTGTTCGGCTGTTGACAGCGACTCAGTCGGTGTGTGGTAATGTTGAATACGGGGTTAGGAGTCGCTGTTTGACAGGTTCCGCGCTGTATGGGAGCGCATGACAGCGAACGGCCATAGCGAGCGGCTCCCAGCATATTCATTAACAAATCACGCTCCAAAAATTCTCGCGCTGTGAAATGCTTGTTTAAACCCCAGAGCGCTGGCGGCGATGGGTTAAAAGTAGTTTTTTAACCCCCAAACAACCATATTTTTTGAAAAAAAAAAAAACATGTTTTTCAAAACATTTTGTAATATGAATACATTAATATCAGACCTGTAATATCAATTCTGCACAAATTTTTTTTTTTTTTTTTTTTTAGGTTAAAAAAAATATCTAACATTGCAGAAGTGGTCACAGAATTTTTGACATTTAAAAAAAAAAATAATAATAATAATAGCAATTAATTATGAATATTTAAAGATTGCTCCATTGAAATGCATTGGAGAGCGCCAGGTAGCGAGAGGTCATACCTGTCGCTGTTCAAGGTCGCTCGCTGGCGCTGTAGGGTGAGGCTGGAATAATGATGAATGATTCGCTATCTGGCGCTCTGTCAGTCGCTAAGCAGGATCGGCTTGATAAATGTGTGATTGCGGAGGGGAGCCGGCGTTCTCGTGGCGGTGAGCGTCATTACCGTTCGCTCACCATTCGCTACCTGGCGCTATCCCTTGTTAAATAAGGGCCACAGTTTGGTCACTGCTAGTTCCCTCTGAACCAAACTTTTTGGGAAAAGTTTGGTGAACTGGTAAACTGAACTTTTTAAAACTTTGGTTATCTCTAAACTTAGAGTTGAATGTTGGCCTCATCTACCCAGACTATTATATTCTCCCAGTATTTTACAGGTGTGTGTAAATGTTGTTGAGCATACTTTAAACATGCTTCAACATGCCTTTTTTTTCCAGCAATGGAGTCTTGTGATGTTAGTGTTTAAACTGACCAAGGAGTTTGAGGCCATTACATATTGTTTGTTACCTGCTCATTCAAGGATTTCTTTAGCTCAATATATGTGGTCCGTAGACAAGTCTACTGATCATTCATTTCACTCCTCTGCCTGAAGATTTGTGGGGAGCACCTGGTTGCGCTTGGTTTATAGTGAAATTATGCACTTTTCCACTTCTGGATTATGGCTCCCAACATTGCTCACTGAAACCTTCAGTAGTTTAGAAATTCTTCTGTAACTTATTGCATCAGTATGTTTGGCAACAATATTTTCACAAAGGTCTTGAGAAAGCTCACTAGTTTTACCCATCATGAGATGTTTCACCATTTTATAGGCCATCAGCTGAACTAGCCGATATTTATTTTCAAGTGGCAGGTTTGCTTTCTAATTACTGATAGATTTCAGCTGGTGTCATGACAATCTGTGGCTTTTTGTACCTCTCTTCATTTATTAATTCAGTGCCTCCCTGTGTCATTTCACTTTAATGCACTACACTTAATTTATGGGCATCTTTGATTTGATTTTTATTTTGCATGTGTGGATTAGATGGGTTGTTGCCGACATTTTGTGAATTTCATGTCAATAGCATCTTTAGATTTAGACATATATTTACAAATAAAATTGGTGATGTGTTCAATACTTATTTCACCCACTGTGTATAATATATATATATTTTTTTTTTAAAAATGTTTTGCATTTGTAAAGGAGGTGTTTATTTAATTTTTCCATGGGCGCCAGATGAGAAGCTTGCACGAGCTGCTATCTGCCCACACTTGTCAGCGGCGGGGAGCGAGGTAGTGCTATGGCTGCACGGATTGCGACCCAAAGCATAGGCTGGAAGCGCTGCAAAGCAGCCACAAAATTTGTGCGCTTTCAGGGGGGTATTCCAGGCACACTGCGCCTGTAGTATACCACGTTTTTATTTTTTGGGTTGCTGGGGACAAAAAAAAAATTAAAGACACCAGGGAATACATTGGGGACACATGATAGATAGGACACATGATTTGCACAGCCCCAGTCACAAGATTGTAGCACAACACAAAAGTTCAAACAATACTTCCAAAAACAATTCCAAACAGCCCAGGGATCCCATGGCACATGCACCAGCCAAAAAAGCAAAATAAGCAAAAGTGGACAAAATAATTGTAACCATCCCAGCTCAGGGATCCCATGGCACATGCACCAGCCAAAAAAGCAAAATAAACAAAAGTGGACAAAATAATTGTAACCATCCCAGCCCATTGTGATGTATGGGCTAAGGCTATACAGTGCAGGGTGAGCGCCTGGTCTTATATGCCACTGTTGGGAACTCAGTGCAGACACTCATCCCATTTCCGGCACTGTTGATAGATGGGACACTACTTGACACTATTACAGGCACTCTGGATTTTTGACTAAATACAACTTTTGTACTGGGACCTAACTTTAACCTGACACTCATCTGGCAGACAGCCAAAAACATTTGGGCAACAAGTGCAAATGATCCTCAACAATATTGTGTACCCTAACCACAGCACAACAGACACTAGCTGAATATGCCTATTTATAATCAATAAACGCTAACATAACCAAGCCCCATTTTGTTCTGTGGCTCCCTATGCCACTTCTGAGGGGTCAAGTTACTACCCAGCACACTACCTACTGGAATCATTAATTACCTTCTTTTAACCTATATTAATAGATTAGGTTACTGTCAAAACCTAATGGAAATCTCCCTAAATCATGTATGTCTGTTTACTTTAAGTGCCAATTTGGAGTAAGTGTCCAACAGAACTGAAACTGAAATACTGTTATCATATAATCTGTTGAGCACAAATTACCATCATCTCACCGGCAGTCATTACAGGTATGATATTCATTTCTGCCTCCTGCTGCCATCTGCTGTGTCTGTGTGCACAGTTGCTATTAGTTATTCTATGGCTTACAATCCAATTCATTCTGCTGCTGCTCCTGCCTGTGGTGTTTCACTATGTAGTTGGTCTATTCCTTTCATTCAAATTAATCCTCACAATAATGCCTGTATCACAAATATTAAAAAAAAAAAAATACCTGTACATCATTAAATAGTCACACAATAGGGTTGATTCGTGGTTGAAAAAAAACCCAAGTGCAACCAATTCCCCATGCACACGCTTTTGTGACCTCTAAACACCCCATAAATGTAGCAAATACAGCAAAAGTATTCTTTACTTTTATATTTAAAAATGAAAGTTGCATGTGTGACGCTGGGTGTGGCTCAGCCCAATTACTGAATAGGGGAATCTGCTAGGTTGTATTCAGTGAGGTGACCACTGAGAGGAAGTAACCGACATTTGTATCCTAGGGATTATCTCCAAGCAATGGCAGAAAAGTTTACTACTTTGAAGTAAATGGATGTGGCCGCTCTCCGCTCCATATGCTGGAATTCTGACTGAGACAGCGCCCTCTGCCATACAGCACTGATTGGGAACATGGGGAAAGTTTTAGGGGTGATCTGGAGGTCTCACATACCGGGGCATTCCAATCAGGATGCCCCAGAGGCAAAGACCGAAACTCAGGACAGTGAAAATCCCAGGTTTCGGTCCACTTTAAATACACAACACTGAAATAGTAATTCTAGCCTTACACAAACTCTCCTTTCTAAGTGACACTACAGTAAAAAACAAGCATCCACCTACCATGAGTGGATAAGCCATGCTCCTCTACTTTTTACTCACCTCTTGCGCTCCCGCAATGTTTGAATGTTTGTTGAATGTTTGTTAACAACAATAGTCATTTTCCAAATGACATCTCATTGGTCGAAACCCCGCACATGCACCGCTGGAGGGGGGAAGCGTGAGTGTTTATGGATGCCCCGGGAGGTTTAACACAATGAGACATACCAATTTGGGATAGGCCAGGGGATGGAGAGTGGCCTGGTGGATTTTATGCCACTTTAAATTCTTTTGGACAAAGTTTTTTTTTATGAACAAGACAAAAAGAAAATGTATTAATACATTTGTGTAGGATCAACACGGGGGGGGGGGTCAAACATTGTGTCTGTATGAAATTCCGAATGGTGGCCCTGTACATGTGGAGCAATGCCAGCTTCCTCTGAGCTTGGGACCTGTGGCTACAAACAAAGGACTGATGAGCCATTTGCATACAGTTTTCTTTTTAGTTTCTTTTGCGGTTATTTGTGTATCAGATAAAGATTTATATAGTCTTTATTTTGTTACCCTTCCACCCCATGGCTTGCATTTGAGGTTTAGGGCAACCTCAGGTAAGCCTGCTCCCAATTTATCTATTGCATTGTATGTCCCAAATGGGGCTCTCAGAGATTAGAGTTAGGACTGCACCCCACAGAGGCACTTTGGCGTAGTGGTGCAGCTTAAGCATACTTCTGCAGATGTGTGTGACCGAGCCCTCTGTTTTTAACCAAGTTTAGAGACAGATTGTAGGTTGGTCTGCAAGCTAACTGGGTTGAGTGCTGTGGCTCCCTTAACCCTTTAAGTGCCAGCCTTCCTAGAATTTTTGTCACCCTTTGTTGCCAGACCACGTTTCACTATTTTGCGCTACATATGTTCAACCTTGATTTTTGTAGGGATTTCCAGGGATTTTCCAGGAAAATTATATATTGTTTTTTTCAGCAGAGTCTGAGCTTCAACATGCAATGTATTGTTTGGCCTTTTTTAGTGTATTCTCAATAATTTTGGGTGAAATATGTGCAAAAAAATTAAAAAGAAATCTATTTTTTGCAATTTGTAGTGTTTTTTGTAATAAAAAATGTAAGTTTGTCAATAAAATCTTATTGCGTGTGAAACCCCAATTTCTCCCGGTCACTGTGGTACCACATATGTATTGGTAGACACCCTTTCCTGCCCAGAAGACTCCCCCAAACCGAAACAGTGCTTTAGGAGATTTTCAGATAAAATACAACTATGCTAAGCGCACTTTGCAGTTTTTCCAGAAAAACAACCCTTTACATTTGAAATACCCCCAACAAACTATATATTCTCTAGAAGTACACGCCTCAAGCTTTCTAGGCATACCAGGCTTGTTTATGTGGGTGTAGTTTTGTGAAAGTAATCCCTCAATCAATTCTTTGGTTGCACAGAGTTTCCCTAAAAAAGAATAAAAAAGAATCAAAGACACATTTTCCTAAAAAAAACTATATGCAAACAAGAAAAAACAAGTAAAATCTGAAAAAGCAACATCGCCCGAACAGAACCCAACATGCATAGGTAATTTTCAATTTTTCAACCAAAACAACCCTTTACATTTGTAATATCCCCCATAAACCATATATTCCCTGAAAGTACACATGTTAAGCTTTCTAAGCGTACTGAGCTTGTTGTAGTGGGCTCATCTTTCTGGAAGTAATCCCTTGAAGAATTTTTAGGTTGCACAGGGTTTCCCTTAAAAAAATTATAAAAAAGCAGAATAAAAAACATGTTTTCCTAATATATGCAAACAAGAAAAACCAAGCTAAATCTGAAAGCGCAAGGTCCCCCGAGCAGAACAATACCCAACATGCATAGGTACTATTAACCCTTTTAATTGCCAGCCTACGTGAAGTTTTGTCACCCTCTGTTGACAGGTCATTTTTCCCCATTATGCGCCATGTTTAACCGTGATTTTTGCTGGAATTTCCAGAAAAATTAAATACATATTTTTTTGCAGCAGATTTTAGGCTTTAACATGAAATGTCTTGTTTGTAATTTTTCTACTGTTTTTTAAATATTTTTGCGTAAAAAAACAAAAAATAATTAAAAATAATAAAATGATATTTTTTAGACAATTGTTTCCTTTATTTAAAATAAAACATTTGGTTTATTAATGAACCCCCCCATTCTTGCCCAGGAGACCCCCCCAAACTGAAAAGAGCACTTTATAACATTTACAAATAAAATACAACTACTATCCACACTATAAACATAAGGGGTTAATTTAAAAAAAAATGACATAGGGCTAACCCTAACCCTAAACCTTAAAAATCCCCCCAAAAATGACGTAGGCAATGACAGCTATGGGGGCTTGTAGGAACAGGGTGCAGGGGCCAGCTTTTGTGGCCCCCCACCCTGCAGCCTACAAGCACACATACCCTGTGTGGGCCCGGGCTCCAGTTCACAGTGGGTTAAATATAAGAAAATACACACAGACACATGGAGAAAAAAATATTTTATTTAGTTATTTTTTTTTTATACTTACCTCCCACCCATCCCTGGGCACTGTGTCCCAAGCTGATCAATCTGGCTTCTGCTCTCCTGCTGCTGCTGGAAGCCTTTTATAGCTGCTGGGTGATAGAGCATAGGGGGTTAATTTAAAAAAAAACGTCCCACGACGCTCAGATGACAGCTGCTGGAGATCGGTGGAGGAGAGCTGGTAACCAGCCCTCCCCCTCCGATCTCCAACAGCAACTGAGCTTCGGGTCCCGGCTGCCGGGTGACAGGTGTCAGGTCACCAATGACGGGGCTAGCAGTCCCGACCCAGGAAGTGAAGGGGAGGGAGATTTCTCCTCACCATGGAAGAGCCCGGGGGTGGGTCCCCCCGGTGAAGAGGAGACCCCGCGGGAGGAATCGGGGCTGCAGGTGAGTAAATGTCATTTTTCTTTTTTTTTTTTACAGTTTGTGCCAGCGGCCGAAGTGGGGGGCGCTATTTTGCGCGCCCTCCTGAAGACAGAAGAGCCCCGGAGGGGGGATCAGATGCCCCCCGGGTGAAAAGAAGACCCGGCCCGATCCAATGAGGAATCAGGTGAGTATTTTACTTTTATATTTTTTACTGTGGGGATTTAAAGTCAGCTACGTGAGTCTCACCTAGCTGGCACTTAAGTGGAGTAGAGGCTGCTACGTGAGACTCATGTAGCTGGCACTAGAAGGGTTAAGACTTTTGTATCCTAATTTCCCTGCTAACGTGCACTTCCCAGGTTAGTTATAAAATGGTCTGAGCGGCTGTCACCCCTCCTTTGTTTCTTTTGAATTTGTGCAAGCACATGGGGTGTGGGGTCTAGGCTGTATTGCAAGGTCTTCGACCCTTCCACCCCATGGCTTGCATTTAAAGTTTAGGGCAACCTCAGGTAAGCCTGCTCCCAATGTATCTATTGGATTGTATGTCCCAAATGGGGCTCTCAGAGATTAGAGTTAGGACTGCACCCACAGAGGCACCTTGGCGCTGGTGGTGCGGCTTAAGCAGACTTCTGCAGATGTGTGTGACCGAGCCTCTGTTCTTAACCAAGTTTAGAGACAGATTGTAGGTTGGTCTGCAAGCTAACAGTATTTTGTTACTGGGATGCATTTTCGCTATACAGTGCCCTTACATTTTACATTTAATTGAGCAAAATCCTTTTCTTTGATCCTAAAGTCTAAATACACTGTGGGTAAACAAGGCAACCTCCCTTGGGGCATCCCTTTAGGGTCCATAAGGCAGCCTAGCTCCAGTGCTGTAGAGAAACTCATACCCACTCCCTCCTCTCTGCATGCCATCACTAATGTTACATTGGTAGTCTCAATAATAGGTGGATATGCACTTCCATGCAGAGCCAAATGCGGCAGTGGAATACAGTGCTCGTCTCTGGTTTGCATTTAGTGTTAGGCCCCATGTATTGGGAGGCACAGCAGTGGTCCAAAAATTAGATTTTAAAACTACTTGACTACTGGAAACTTCAAATGAGTGGCCGACAAGTTTAGGACTATATTAAATTGAAAGCAACTTACAGAGTACCGTATATACTCGAGTATAAGCCGAGTTTTTCAGCCCACTTTTTGGGCTGAAAAAAGCCGCCTCGGCTTATACTCGAGTCAGTGGCCGCTCTCACACACACTGACACTTACTGGCTGTTGCGCGCAGGTTGGTGGGAGGCGTCCATTGTTTCTATTGGACGCCGACCACATGGGGCACGCCCACCAACCGGCGCGCAACAACCAGGAAGTTCCTGCGCGTGTTTGTGAGAGCGGCGGCGGAGGCAGTGGCGGCAGCGGAGGCAGTGGCGGCAGCAGAGGGAACGGAGGTGGCCAGCGCGCGTTTGTGAGAGCGGCGGCGGAGGCAGTGGTGGCGGCGGAGGCAGTCGCGGCGGCAGAGGGAACGGAGGTGGCCAGCGCGCAACAACAGGTAAGTGTGGGGGGGACCACTGGAGTTTTTTTATTTTTAATTGTTGTTAACTGTTAATGATGCCAAGTGAGCACACATATGATATCCAGGGCCAACCTGAGGAGAAGAAAAGATGGGAAAAAGAGTAATACTTCCAGAAGTTGGAACAAGAGATGGACAGAATGTGGAAAAGAGAATTTAAAAAGTAGTAAAGAGTGAATTTAGAAAAGGGAGAGAGGGGTAATGAGGAAACATGAAGGAAGAGAAGATGACAGAAACCTATGTGTGACGGCTTGGCCCCTAGTTTGAATTGGGCCCCAGCGCAAACCAACCTGGGGGGGGGGGAGGCAGGCACTCTCATTTATAAGCAACACCAGCAGTAATAGTGTGGCAACCTGCATGTCTCAGGTCAGAGTGGCCATTATTAGGGCCACCTAGCCAGGCCCCCTTTTCATCCCTTGGACCCCTATACCCGAGTCCCTAATGGCTGCTGTCATCACATCCACAGCCTGCATTTCCCACCCTAGGCTTATACTCGAGTCAATAACTTTTTCCAGTTTTTTGTGGTAAAATTAGGTGCCTCGGCTTATATTCGGATCGACCTATACTCGAGTATATACGGTAAATAAAGTATAAAAGAAGTTACTCCCCCTAATTAATGCAGTATGCCATGACTACTGGTGGCCAATCAGGTTTTCTGGGCTGGTGGGTGCACAATTGTGTGTAAGTCTGACCTTTGTATTTGATGGTCACCGGAGGTTCCCATTCTCCTGAGTCCCCTCACCAATCTTCTATTATATCTATGCTTTTGCCTATGCCCCGGCTTTCCATTTTATCTCACCTGCTTTGTTTTTGTGCTGTAATTCTCAAGTCCTTTTCTTAATGTACAGCACTGCATAGAAAATTGTCTCTTTAAATATAAATATAATTATTTTTACTAATGATAATATGATAATGTATATTCATATCCAGATGAACAGAGAAACTATTTGTACTATAGACTGTGTTATGCAAATGACTAAGATTAATTGAGGTTTTCCTCACCTATAGATTCCAAGTTCACAGTTGGATGCACATACATGTTTATATCAATAAAGCAGTCAACATGTAACTATAGCCAGACAAGTGTTAAATGTAGGTTGAAATTGTAGATATTATATTGATTTATGACTCGATCAATCACAGGATGAAATTAGGTACTCTGTTGTTTAAGAAGTATTGCTTAATTCATTATCCCAGCCGCAAGGCCCTACATTTTCAGTAAATCAAACTGTGCAACTCTGCACAGTATATTTTATGTTGTTAAATTGTGTAAAGTGTGTTGGATTGTTACAACACCAGCTGACCCTAAAAAGGCCAGCCTGTGAATACCAATACAAAAAATAAACACATGGAGCCTTATTAAAAAAAAAATAAATAAATCTTGCAAGACACTCTCTGCATCCGCACTGCAATGCCAGCTAATGGCAGCCGTTGCTCTGCACTCGAGTGCTCCTGGCTGGGAGCTCTTAGACCCTAGTGCTGGTAATGCAGTAGATTTAATACTGCATACACAGAGCGCCTGCATGGGAGCTGTAGAAAGGGGAAAAGAGGCATGCAGCGCCTGTTGCAATCCCCGGTTTTTTTTTCGGGGGGGGGGGTAGCTACACATTTTCACTGCAGAAACACCAGGAATTGCATTGGGGACACTTGAATGGCATGAAAAAGGTTATGCAACTTTGCAGTGCAACCCAAAAGTGCATAAAATGTATACAAATACAATTCTAAACAGCCCAGGGATCCTGTGGCACATGCGTCAGCCCCAAAAAATAGCCAAAAATTATAACCAACCCAGCTTATTGAAATCTATGGCATAAAGCCACACAGTGCATGCTGAGCACCTGGTCTTATGTGGCACTGTAGGGAATGCAGCTCCGGCACTCAGATACTGACATGACCTAGCTCATTATACAGCCAAATGAGCTTTCTTTGTCCCACTGAGCTCAAACATTTTCTACCTCAAATCAAACCTTTTTTCTAACATTCTGTTTTAAAATATAAATTAACCTTATGCTTGTTTTTGTAAAATGTATTAATAAAATTGAATGAATAGCTGAAGGCAAAATTCATTTTTAAAAATACATACCCCTCTGTTTTCCAATTAATCATTGCTGACAGCCTGCCATTTAAGTTCTTTCTATGGAAAATGTATCCCCTTGAATGTCCCAGAGTCTAGAAATACCTATAGGCAGGGGAACCGCATCCCATCTGATTGGACCAGAGTTGTACTAATCAAGACAGCTAATTAGTTAGTGCAATTCAGATTTCATATCAAAAGTAAAAGTCTCAAGCCCCAACCAGTGCATTACTCAAAAAAGCTTAAACCCAGCTACAGTAAAACCTAGACTTAATATTGGCTAACAAATACAGATGTAGCCACCATTACTGTTTCCCAAATCTTAACCAAATTAGTTAAGTGAAACTGGTGAATACCCTGGCAGGGTGATATTCAGTGTTGTCGACACCAGGAGGAGCATTAACAGTTAACAGAAAAAAAATCTCCTGGTACGAAAAAATGCACTTAAGCTTTCATTGTTGAATTACCAGCTAGGAAGACATTTAAAGTCAATGACATTATTATGGAGGAACCCAGCCAGAAACTATAGACTGACTGTATGTTGGCCCCTCCTCTGGTTGGGTCTAGTGTTTGTGGGACGTTTGAACACAGCTGACATGTAGGCACAAAACCTCAGCCTAGCCATCACAAAAAGTTAATGGGGGGGCCCAAACCATACATGCTATAGTGACTGGCCGGGCCCCCATAACCTAGAATCTGAGTAGAATCTGCCACTGCTCACCTGTTCAAAGCATGGGTCCGAGCCATTACCCATAGGTTATGGAGGCCTTCTCTGAAGGTCACAGCTTATTCCTGACCCTAAACGCTTCAAAAAACTAACATTTTTGCCAGTCCCACAGCGCATGCATGGATAGGTTTTTGTCCAATGGCACTGAATGCCATGCAACAGAGGCCAGCATAGGGAAGAGGGGGCAGCTGCATCTCCGGCCTCCCTGCAGTGTGCATTACGCTCCCACCCCCAGCCTATCTGAGTGGTTTTGGGGTGATCTAGGGCTTTCAGAAATTGGGATGCCCCTGCAAAGTGGACCAAAATGAGATGGTCGAAATCACGGTTTTTGGTCCACTTTAAAGATGAACAAAGCCCAAAAATGTCACTTTCTTCCTTTGTGGGGCGTTCTGATTTGGGATGCTCCACTGTGTGTATCCCCTGATAGCCCTAAAACTCACCTCTTTCTGGCTCACATGTGGGCTGCTCAGCCAATCAGCAGCACTTCAATTCAAATGCCCTTCACTGCTCTGAGCTCAAAGCAACAAAAGATCTGAATCAAGTGTGCACCGTCAGACGTATCTCCGCTTACCTCTAACTGTGGCCGTGCCAGCGTCCACCATTCAGAAAGGCTAGGGATCCAGGCGTGCCACTTAGATGTGGTGAGGGAAGAGGTAAGTGAAACTGGGGGATCCGGGGGAAGGGGGGTTATGACAGTGAGGCATCCCAAATAAGATCACCAGGCGTTTCAATTTAAAGTAGACAGAAGCCCATCTATAAGACTCCCGGGTCACTTCCCTCTCCCCGTTTGGGATTCCCCACTGTATGAAACCCTGCAAATCCCTGGTAAAACCTACCTGATCCCCAATCCAAGGGTGCATGTGTGGGTTGAAATTGGGATGCCCCATAAAGAGGTAGACCAACACCCCCAGGTAAAATGGCACATGAGTGGGTTTGCATTCAACTGGAGCCGTTTGCCATGACTATGTCATTTGGCAAATGGCTCTGATTGGGAGCACAAGCGTCCACATCTTTGGCCTGTGCATATGCTTGCATCCCAGCCATTCATATGGATTGCGCTCCCATTATTCCCAATCAGTGATGAAATGACATAATCAAGGCAAAAAGCTCTGATTGGAGGAGAGCCTGCACATGCAACATTGCACCAAGCAGATGTGAGTGCCCCTGGGCCAATGAACTAAACCCAGGATAGTCAAAATCCCTGGTTTTGTTCCACTTTTAAAATGTTTTTTAATGTTTTTTTGGAAGCAGTTTTCATTCCCTGCAATCTGTTGCTGATGGCAACTGCTCATCAAGACCTACAAGAAGACAGACCTGTGCACACAGAACATTGCTGCTATGGCCGCTACCCAGGTGAGGGAGTTCACTCAAACTTACACATGGACAGCAGCAGTGTTGTGTGTGTTCAGAGCTCACTTCTAGCAACAGATTGTAGAAGTGAAAACTGCTTCCATAAAACACACATTTATTAACATAAGAAATGCTAGAGGACCCCATTTTTGGCACAAAAAAAGTACCCCTGGGGCACCCTAAATGAGGACGCTCAATTGTGCGAGCCCACTGTGCAGGCTTGCACAGAATTACAGAGCAAATTCAGTTTGGCATGAAATAGAATTTCTTATAATTCATGGCGATTCGGCTTCCCCCACTCCCCTTCTGCTGTGCGGGTGCGCACACACCTTTGCACAGCCTGGCTGCGAGGGGAGGGGAAGGGCTAGGGAGGCTGGGCGCTACTACTTGTATTCTAGCACAGTTGAGATAGTAGCTACTAGAGATGAGCGAACTTCTTTAAAGTTCAATTCGGGTGATTTGCCGAATTTCCCCAAGAAATTTGGGTTTGCCCGAATTTGTTCACGAATCGCTCATCTGAAAAAAAAAATGCCGGCATGGTGGGAGCGGGCAGGCCGGCTACGCTGTCAGCGGGCCGGCTTCCGCCGCCCACTGACAGCGTAGCCGGCCTGCCCGCTCCCACCATGCCGGCATTTTTTTTTTTTATTTCAGGGAAAATTCGATCGGCACGAACCAAAAAAAATTCGGGTTCGTGCCGAATCGAATTTTCCCTGAAATTCGGAGCGAATTCCGGTTCGTCCGAACCGGTTCGCTCATCCCTAGTAGCTACTACCGGACCAGAGCAATGGGGAGCCGGTGTACAGATAAGTTATGAAATTTACCGCCTTCCTTGCAATCTGTGGCATGGAAGTCCAGGGCCACTCTGCAGCAGGGTGAAAAATACAGATCATCAGCAGCTCCACATTGGGCTCCAGTCACCTTGTTCCGGTTCACTCAGAGTGATGTCATGGGGCATGAGGGGCTTTCTCGGCCGGCTCATTCCCCACCTACATTATATTTAACCCCTCCCTGTGGTGGAGAGATTGAGAGGCAGGAAATCAGTGCAGGGTTGAGCGTTTGTGTCTTTGCTGAAAACACCAAGGCTAGCAGAATTATGAGGACATTGCACGGCTCTGGATCGAGGATGGATTTGAGTTTCTTAAAATATTTTTTAACAGTGATTTGTTAAAAATTTGATTCAGATGAATTTTTTGGAGAAATTTGGCGAATCGTCCAAATCAAATTTTTTAACAAATTTGCTCATCTCTGCCCTTTTTGCATATGGATTTACCTTGCTAACATTTCATTCCAGCATTCTAAGGGTCTATTAAAGAGAGTTAATATGTAACAAATATATTTTGCACTTCATTGGGTGTTGTGATGGAGTTCAAGTGAGGTGCAAAATTTTTAAAGAGATTTGAAAACTTTGGGGACTTAAAGAACAATTTAAATGTGCCTCTCCTAACTTGTTTAAATATTAAAAGGGGTGTTTCTGGCTCTGCAGTTTACTCTTAGAACTAAGCAACTTTAAAGCCCAATAAGTGGATTTTTTTGTTCAGATGTTTTTTTCACGTTATTGTTTGGTGAGTTGGAACATTTCTACAAATCACTGTAATAAACACAGCTACATTTTTTGGAGGTCCACGCTGCCCTAGGCAGCATTTTGGCGTGCACCTCACTTGGACAGCCTGTGAGTGTGGCAGGGGGGTGAGGTCCCAAGGGGGTAAAGAGCCAGAGGGCACAACAAGTCAAATACAAACAGTTTGGCTACTCAGGCTCCTGACACACAGAAGTCACATGCCCACAGCAGTTGAGGTGGGGAAATCGGTTACCTTTAAAAGTTGGGAGAACCTCTGGTTACAAACTATGTTCTATAATCTCTTGCACCCTCTTCCCCCTATACGACACGGATGCACACACACTGTGTCTGTGGTGGGGAGCACTCATGAAGGAGCATCAAGGTGCCAGCAAGGTTTTTTTTCTTACAATATCAGTAATGGCATACTGCATACAACCCCCACCCCCTGCAAGTGGCTATCCTAGGCACAGCCTAGGATTGCTTGATGGTGAATACAGCCCGGTACCCGCAGCCTCATATCACTTTAAAATCAAGAAGGAAAAATGTTTTACTGTTAAGATTATACACCCTGAACATCGCTGAGTACCCATTCAAAATGTGGGCATATGTACTGCAGAAACCATGATCTAGAATATGGGGTGTTTTACTGTTAACTGTTAACTATTGCACTGTGAAAACTATTTGGCCAGCGACGCTAAGGAACGTTTCTTAAAATTCATCTGTTGGGCGCCGATGGTTGTTTAGCTCCACCCGAGGGACATGCCTGACAATGATTTAGCCTGCATATTGGTGTTTTACAAATGGCCGGCTGAGCCCAGGTCTATTCCTTAGAGGAATAAAAGTGACAAACATCATGGCACCCAACACAGATACATTTTGAGCAACGTTCCTTAGTGCCGCTGGCCAAATTGTTTTCACAGTGCAATAGTGTGTGTGTAATGACTCTTGCAGTCCACTCTTTTATCTGGCTTATGCAATTGAGCAGGGAGTGGTCTGTAATCAATCTGAAATGTCGACCCAACCTGTAATGCCTCAGGGACTTTAAGACCCATTTCATGGCCAAACACTCCTGTTTAACAATACTGTAATTTTTCTCAGTGG
The DNA here is from genome assembly GCA_027917425.1 of Gastrophryne carolinensis. Lineage (NCBI taxonomy): Eukaryota > Metazoa > Chordata > Amphibia > Anura > Microhylidae > Gastrophryne > Gastrophryne carolinensis. The sequence goes on along the minus strand of CM051237.1, from coordinate 176,234,816 downwards.
GCGTAAGCTTTCTGCTTAAATAGGTGACAGGGCGTTCTTCTCACCCAACCTCCTGTGAAAGGACTGCGCTAAAACCCACATCAGAGGCATCAGTCTGGAATATGAAGCTCTTACTTAAGTCAGGGGTAATCAACACTGGGTGCCTACACAGGACAGTTTCAATTCTTGAGACAGCCATTCAGCTTCTGCGTCTCACTTGACCATGACCAATTTACTTCCTTTACTTGTAATGGTGCAGCTAAGCTAGCAGAATTTGGTATGAACTTATGGGGTTTTTGTCTGATTAAGAGAGATCAAATATGACATAAAAAAAGGTATTCAAAATTGCAAGAACAGGTTTTATAAATACAAAAAATGGCAAATGCGAAAAAGACATACACAGCTGGTAAGGCTTTATAATAATGAACAATTGTGTGCCTAGCTTTAATCTAACATGTTTAAACAGGTTTCAAGCTACTATAAATGTATATTTTCCCATATGGGGTCCTGCTAATCATTGGGTTAAACAAGTTAGACTTTTGGTTTGCTTTTGGTATTTTAACTTGCAATCTTCATCTGCGTGATCTTTTGGCTTTTTTACTTTGTAACACAAAAAAGTGCAAAAACATTTGCTATATTTTTTTCCCTAAAAAAAGTCACCTGCACCTGCATTAGGGTATTCGTACTTGTGAGATACATCCTTTTTTCAATGAGATAACATTATTTTTTTAAAAGTTTGGGAACAACAGCATCCTATGGTCTATGTAGACAGGAAACATGGGGAGGCCGATTCATTAATAGCGCCAGGTAGCGACAGTAGCGACATTTTCAGAGCGCCCGCTAGTAGTCGCTGTGCTTGGCCGTTGTTCTGTAGTTGATAGCGACTCAGTCGGTTTGCCGTAATGTTGAATATTGGGTGAGGAGTCGCTATTTGACAGGTTCCGCGCTGTATGGGAGCGCATGACAGCTAATGGCCATAGCGAACGGCTCCCAGCATATTCATTAACAAATCACGCTCAAAAAATTCTCGCGCAGTGAAATGCTTGTTTAAACCCCAGAGCGCTGGCGTTATTTTTGGATAAAAAAAAACAAGTTTTTCAAAACATTTTGTAATATGAATACATTAATATCAGACGTGTAATATCAATTCTGCACAATTTTTTTTTTCTTTGCCTTAAAAAAAATATCTAACATTGCAGAAGTGGTCACAGAATTTTTGACATTTAAAAAAAAAAAAAACATTAATAGCAATTAATTAAGAATATTTAAAGATTGCTCCATTGAAATGCATTGGAGAGCGCCAGGTAGCGAGAGGTCATACCTGTCGCTGTTCAAGGTCACTCGCTGGTGCTGTGGGGTGAGGCTGGAATAATGATGAATGATTCGCTATCTGCCACTCTGTCAGTCGCTAAGCAGGATCGGCTTGATAAATGTGTGATTGTGGTGGGGAGCCGGCGTTCTCGTGGCGGTGACCGTCATTACCGTTCGCTCACCATTCGCTACCTGCCGCTATCCCTTGTTAAATAAGGGCCTTGGTCATTTTCCTAGGCATAGCCCATAGTGCTGTAGTATTGAAACTTTATAAAACATTGCATTATTGTTAATTTTTCATTTACCATTGTTTTGGAAATTCTTTTAGTGACCTCTCTAAATTCCAGGCCAGGTTAGATAAAGTCAAAAAGGACATTTAGGTTTATTTAAATTATAGTTTTATAGCTTGCAGAGCTTTACAGAGGTTTTGCATTTGTGGGAGAGATAGTCACTTTTGTTTTTTAGCTTGTTTTTCGAGCATGAACATTAGAAAGTTACCCAGTATACTTAAAAACCACTAATAGTAATGTTTTTACATGACTTTTATATTTTCAAATAAATTTTTATTCTTAAGCTTTTCAAACATATATTCTGAGACCCCTCCAATGCCGACATATGCTATAATAGTGTGTTTTCAGAAAGATTTCATGTTTTTTTGCTAAAGAATTCTACCACAGCAGTTCACTGGCATATCGCCAGCATTCTCCAAACCAATTTTCAATGTAAATACCAGTGACTTTCACCAGCAAATTGCAACTTAAACACAGCAATATGTATTGTGAAAGTCTGTGTTCACTGATGTTTGCTGCAGTAAGTTTTACTTACTCGCTGGTCTGTCACGCGTGCGCTGTGCATCCGGTGAACATACTTCTGTCAAGTAGCAAATAGTATTAAACATAGTAAACCACATATATGTAATAAAGTACCCATCCCCACAACCTCTGAAGCAAGCAGATGTTGATGAAAGAGGAAAAGGATTTATACTGTATGAGGTTGTGTAACAATGAAATTGTATCTGATAGCTATTTTCTAGAGATAATCCATTACTGTACATTTACCAGCTATGCCAAATCATTCATCTGAGGTAAGAGACTCTGCCAAGTCTGAGCTTCATTTAGCCGAATTGCTCCCCCTATGAAAAATACCATTTACTAATTTTTGCTGCTCTTGCTTCACTCAAGTCCCAGATAATTCTGGATGTTTTAGCTGTAAAGCTCCACCTCCACCATTCATTGTTACTGATATGTATGTGGCAATGATTCAATTGCCACACCTATGCAATGGCTGATCGCCTGCCATGGGGGATAAAGGATTAAGGGGGATAAATGGGGAATTAAGGATATTTGGGACCCCTAAGTTTCAAATATAGTTTTTTTAAACCAGACCTTAAATAAGAATCAATCTTGCATGTTTCCCCTACCCTGTACATACAGATTTCTCACATTAAAAATCACCCTACCTACACCTACTGCCTTTTTTGAGCTTTTAAACATCCAAGATGGCAGCCCAGGGAGTCTCAGGATGCCTGCAGACAGGAAGTGTCTTCTGACTATGCTGCTCTGCATTCTGGGATTGATGTCCCTTTCCTGACCCTAGCTCTGCTCTGCCTGTGCAAAGCACAGCTATCACCTGCCCACTGCACTCCCCCCTCCTCCTCCCTTCAGTATGTGATACTCCTGAGGCAAGATGGCTGCACGCATATCCTGGATTCCTGGACAGAGTTGCAGCTCAGTGGGGGAAAGATTAATAATAAGTGACTTAAAACTTAAAAAAATATTAATTTTAAATGCTGAGAAATAGTTGTTTTAAGGATTTGGACTCTTCATTAAATGAAACTGAAAGTCTGGTTTGAGTGTCAAGATAACTTGTCCTTTATTTTCTTAGTGTCAATAGTAAATCTGTTATTTCTGGTTCACAATGTGGTGGGTAAAAGAGCAAAAGTTTTCTTGCTTAGAGAGCAAGACTTTTTTAATAACATTTTTGTTTGTTCCATCTTAAATGTTTTGCAGCCTATTAGGTATAACACATTTCAAGTTCAAATGCAACTTGATGCACAATTTCTTTGACAGTAAGCAATGAAACATTAAACCAGATCTTCAGCATGATTTAATAAAGCCCAAACGCTTTAAAAACTACTCCCCAGCATCTAAAATTATTATATTTTAAGTTTTTAGTCACTTACTTATTCTTTCCCCCACCTGGCTGCAACTCTGTTCGGGATTCTAGGATACGGGCGCTGCCATCTTGCCCCAGAAACATCACACATACTGTGGAGAGGAGAGCAGGATAAAGTACAGGGGGGGGGGCAGGTTATAGCTGTGCTTTGCACAGACAGAGCAAAGCTGGGGTCAGGGAAAGGACAGCAATCCCAGAACACAGAGCGACACAGTTGGAAGACACTTCTTGTTTGCAGGCTGCCTGATGCTCCATGAGCCGCCATCTTGGATGTTTAAAGGCTCATAACATGCAGTAGATGCAGGAAGGATGATTTTTAATGTGAGCAATCTATATGTACAGGGTGTGGGAAACCCAGCCATATCTTTCCCCACAATTTGATAAACGATGCATTGCCAAAAGACTGTTATATTTATTAGCAACATGTACCATTAACTTCATAAAAACAAGAACTTTTCTATAGAATTGGAAGACAAGACAATTTATTCAAATGACTAAATCACAACATGAAATTACTTAAAAAATCTTATCAACTAGAAAATGTCATTTAGCCAGCTCACTATAAAGTTGTAAACACCAGCAAATATGGTTTGCAAGTTACAGGTTGGTAAAAGTACAACTAAAAAGTACATCAGCAGGTAATGCTACTGCTTACAAAAATGAAACCAAAAGAGTTAAAGACTTACTGTTGGCACAACACAAAAAAATGGGATACTAAGAGGCCGATTCATTAACAGCGGCAGGTAGCGACAGTTGAGCGACTGTAGCGGCATTTTCAGAGCGCCCGCTAGTAGTCGCTGTGCTTGGCCGTTGTTCGGTAGTTGGTAGCGACTCAGTCGGTTTGCCGTAATGTTGAATATTGGGTGAGGAGTCGCTATTTGACAGGTTCCACGATGTATGGGAGCGCATGATAGCGACTGGTCAGAGCGACCGGCTTCCACCATATTCATTAACAAATCACGCTCAAAAAATTCTCGCGCTGTGAAATGCTTGTTTAAACCCCAGAGCGCTGGCGGCGATGGGTTAAAAGTAGTTTTTTAACCCCCAAACAACCATAATTTTGGAAACCAAAAAAAAACAAGTTTTTAAAATAATTTTGTAATATGAATACATTAATATCAGACCTGTAATATCAATTCTGTACATTTTTTTTATTATTATTTTTTTACCTTAAAAAAAATATTTAAAATGGCAGAAGTGGTCACAGAATTTTTCACATTTAAAAAAAAAAAAAAAAAAAAATAATAACAATTAATTATGAATATTTAAAGATTTTCCCATTGAAATGCATTGGAGAGCGCCAGGTAGCGAGAGGTCATACCTGTCGCTGTTCAAGGTCGGACGCTGGCGCTGTGGGCTGAGGCTGGAATAATGATGAATGAGTCACTATATGGCGCTATCTCAGTCGCTAAGCAGGATCGGCTTGATAAATGTGTGATTGTGGTGGGGAGCCGGCGTTCTCGTGGTGGGGACCGTCATTACCGGCCGCTCACCAGTCGCTACCTGTCGCTATCCCCTGTTAAATAAGGGCCTAAGTTTGATCATTGGGAGCAGAACCCACTGTAATCTAAATATTACCACCCAGATCCACATACACTGCTGTGTCTAGTCATGGTCAGCATATGTCCTTTGGCTGAGGCAGCCACACATGTGGAGCCTGGGATCTGCAAGTATTTAATAGCTTGACTCATGGGAGGATATGCTGTGGGAGCCAAAGGTCAGTATATCACTATATGTTCCTGAAGCCCATGGACACCATGGCAGTGGTGCAAATCTTAGGGTGGGTGCTGGACAACAGGGGTACACCACTAAATTAAACCCCCCTCTCACACCATCAGTGCCCCCTTCATTAGAGTGTGCCCCCTTCATTCAGTGTGCCCTGAATTAGAGAGCTTTATCTGATAGAGGCAGTAGTTCCTCATCCAATAGAAGGCATGCCTCACTGCAGTGTGCAGAAATTCCCTGTCCCTCCAGGATTGCTAGGCTTTGTGCTGGGTAAGTGAAGGTGAACATACAGTATTCTGTACTTTAGCACAGTCTAGGTCTCTTTAACGGAGAACAAGTACTGGGTAAAGATATTAGTCTTGGTCCATAATTACTTGATTTTTCATCTGTGAATGTAATATCTTTATGTTTGATGTCAATTGATAAACTGACATTATCTTTTAGGTTCTAGCATAATTAAATTGAAATAATGAGGTACATTCTAAGCCGATAACTAACCTGGGATACAGGTTTTCTTTTCTGACACCCATGGGGGAAAATCTTTACTTTCACAAAACTTTTGTCAAAGAGGAACTATGATCAAAAAACACCATAGTTCATTTGTACTATATATAAGTACTTATTGTATATTAATTCCGCACCACCAATTATATAAAATCAAAAAATCAAAAAATCTGTGGCCGTGCAGCGATATGGAACTGTCTTAAACCATGAATAGTAATTAATTGTATAGTGGTGAATCCAGCTATTCACCCTAGATAGCTCACAAAATTCACTGCACCTCCTCCACAGTAATAAAGAATCTACAATATATATATCATGAATTTATAGGTACATTTTATTTTTGATCATTAACCCACATAAATTACATTACAAACAATTAAAAAACATAAAAAACTGGACCACATTCCCCAAGGGGCATCCCAATTTCACCTATATCCCATCCCATAATAACAAAATTATTATAAGTGCCAAATAAAGTGCATAAGTGCTTATTGTGCAAACAATCTATCTATAGATACAATGTGGCAAGAGAACAAAGAAAAACAGACTCCAATGGGAAATACACAACCAAAAATATGTGAAACAAACACATCACCTGAAAATAATCCCAAATAGCCCCTTGGTTTATGTGGATCCGATAGTGATGGTGGAATGTGGTCCAGTTTTTTATGTTTTTTAATTGTTTGTAATGTAATTTATGTGGGTTAATGATCAAAAATAAAATGTACCTATAAATTCATGATATATATATTGTAGATTCTTTATTACTGTGGAGGAGGTGCAGTGAATTTTGTGAGCTATCTAGGGTGAATAGCTGGATTCACCACTATACAATTAATTACTATATATAAGTAAGCAGCGCAACCAGGGTAACTCTACTGTGCATCACCACATGTAAAACAATAAACTGGCCCCCCAGACAATCGCCGATTTGGGGTCCTCTTCTATAGATGCCATGGAGTAGCCTCCAAGTCCAGCGCCGGCCTGCGTTGATAGGCTCAGCTGCTGGCTGTGCTGATAGGATGCACCCACGTGGGCGCATCACCCCGAGTAGCCTACAACAGCATCCCAAAAGTACCACATTCTCTTGATACAGTATATGATTCTTATATGATTAATTATCTTAAAGTTCCTGTCCAGGCACACAGTATCTTCTTTCCATCTTATCCGTCATTGTAAAAAAAGCCTCTTCGAAGCACCTTGGAATCTCTAATTATATGTAAATACCTTACTTATTCTCAGTAAAGCTGCTTTCTTTGGTTCCATTTCTGGGAAAATAGTGTCATAGAGAAGCTTTATGAGTCTTGAGCATACTCTGCTATGGTCAGAGGTAGCTGTGGGACAATCTAGTCATGACATACTCATTCACACTGAGAGCGCCAAGGGATGAAATTGAAAGGAGCTTCCAATTTTGGATCCTTGCTATGGCTTCTACCTTGTGCTGCAGGAAAAGGATGAGAGGCACAAGCGACAGACATCAGGTGAGCCCCTTCTTATCTTATTATTGCTTTTCAGTTTACAGTTCCTTTAAAGGTTTAAATACAATGATTCAAAAATGCGGCTGTATTTTAGGCACTAGATAAAAAGAAAATGATCTAATATTGTTTTTTTATAAGAAGAAAAAGAAAAAATAGAGGGGAGGTGGGGACGGTGTGTTGTCCAACAACCTGTTAGAGAGTAGGAAGATAACAAGAAAAGGCCCTGTCTGTCCTCATATGGCGCTAAATACTTCCAGTTATTTTCAGAAAGAACCCAAGTTAGATGGGCTGGCTGATTCATTACTAACGCCAGGTAGCGGCAGAGGAGCGTCTGTAGAGTGGATTTCAGAGTGACCCCTAGTAGTCACTGTGCTTGGCCATGGTTAGTTGTTTCAGAGCGCCTCAGTCGCTGGCCGGCATTGTTGAATACGTTATGTGATTCGCAGTACTACGCTGTATTGGAGCGAATGGTAGCGCCAGCTCAGTGCGACTGACTCACAACACATTCATTAAAATATCAGCCTGAAACAGTTCCGGCGCTCAAAATCGGGTCGATGTAGCCCACAGCACCAGAGGCTGTTTGATTAAAGTCTATCCACTAGTAACAAAGTGAAAGCATATGGAATTACATTGTTATTACATTGTAACATGAACACTTTTATACCAGACATGTAAGGACAATTCTGCATAAAAATATTATTAATCAAAAATGTTTTCAAAAATGTAATTTTCTTGCCCAGAATACATGTCAGAAGGTTTGTGGGTTTTTTTAGGGAAAAAAAATTGTGATCAGGAAAGGGATTTAAGGATCGTCCATAGAAATGTATGGGAGAGCCCCAGGAAGCGAGAGGTAAGACGTGGCGCTCTGTAAGGCTGAACGCTGAGGCTGGGATAATGATGAATCAGACGCTACATGGAGTTGTTCTAGTCGCTCACCAGATTGGGCTTCATAAATGTGTAATTGCGCGCCGTCTTCGGTGTTCACCTGCCGCTACTTGCCGCTACCTGCCGCTGTACAGGCACTACCTGGCGCTATCCCTTCATGAATAAGGCCCTATGTCAACAAAGAACGTAGAATGAGAAAGTAGAAGTAACAAATAAACACAGAGCTTTTCTTCAAATCGAAGTGACCAAAAAAATCCCAAAGCGCATGTACCAAAACTTCAAACACCGCTGAAGGGCCACTACCGATAAATATCTTACTCTTACCGGATATAGAAGGATATTAGAGCATTCAAATAAGACATAACCAGGCCGGGGAAAACGATGAACACTCCTCCGGTGACTTAGGTACTGTCACTTTAAATCATATTAGATCCCAATGTAATCCAATGCAGCATAATCTGACAAACTTGGACCAAGGTAACATAAAGAGGGAGAGAAAACAGAAGACAGCTAGGCACCACTGTTGGATCCAGATTTAAAATACTTTAATAGCAAGAATAAAACTCACAAGAATAAAAAGGTCAAGCGCATATAAAACAGAAAGTAGCACAAACAGTTCTCACCACCCGAAATGCCACAAGCCGGTTGAGGTCAAAAAGGTGAATCCAAAGATGACAAATTCATACAGGGGATGGCCCTGGGCTTCCGATGCGTTTCGTCGCTCTAGGCGACTTTAACTAGGATGCCTGGCGCCACTCGGTTTCCGGTATTTAAACCGGAAGCCATAGCGAGGAAGGAGGTGAGTGCACACAGCCTCTCTGATTGGCAAGCCTCAGTACCAATGAGAAAGGAAGCGGGTGCACACAGCCTCTCTGAATGACAAGACTCAACACCAATAAGAAGGTGAGGGTGGAAGCGCAACGCCCCCATTGATGACATGGCCGCAGCCGAGACATAATGACGGAGATGGGGAAATACCCGATCTCCCGCAGTGTCGCCATTGTAAACATTCACACTGTGAATTTAATCCAAACGGGAGGGGGGAGGATCTCTACCTTCCATTAAGCTAAGCAGCCGGCAGAGCCTACAACGGCAGTCCCGCCGGTCATTTCCTCCACAGAGCCAGATATAAGAAGTTGTGCTAACTCGAGGTGAAACATGTTAAGATCCATGCTAAAAAAAATTGACAGTAATTTAAAAGTGCCAATGACTGGTAACATAATTTATGACTAGAGTAATTAAAACCCTGCAAAATGACTAAGGTCCCATATTAAAGCATACATAAACTATCAAAATGCTAAAAAGGATAATAGAAGAGGAACTATAAGAGCACTACAAAAAAACATTATATAAAAACAATCCCTGTAAGCCAGGGAAAAAGAAAAGAGTATAGGGGGCAGGTGAGAACTGTTTTCACATAAAACCAATACTGAATAAAAACAATAAACTATGACCTGTCTATAAAACAGTTAAGATCAAATTCAACATTTAACCGTGCGGGGGCAAGCGTGTTAAGGTTAAAAATCCAGTTGACTTAATTCCCTGATCCGGTGAGACCCCCTCCAATTCTTCTCATTTTATCAAGCCGTAAAAAAAACAATTGGCTCGGGTCTGAGGAATGAACTGCTTTAAAGTGGGCAGAGACACTATGCGCCTCATATCCCCTCTGGATATAATAAATATGCTCTCGTACCCATGTTCTTAACTCACAGGAAGTCCTACCCACATACAGTAAATGGCAGGGGCACCATAACAAATAGACAACATACTTAGTGGTACAGGATATACATTTAGAAATCTTGTGTTTTCTGCCAGTCCAGGTGTCTAGATAAAATTTAGTCGATCTCATACTAGGCATCGACATTTTGCACCACTTAAAAAATCCTTTGATTTCCGTGGGGAGGATAGAAACTACCTCTGGGGGATCCACATAGCTGCATACCAGCCGATACCTCAAAGAAGGGGCCCTTCTATAGATGCACTTAGGGACCACAGGTAAAGCTGGGCCCAGAACTGGATCCTCCATCAGGATATGCCAATGACGTCTCAAGATTTTTTCGACCTGCCAATGCTGTAGGCTATACCCCTAATAAACGAAAATTGCGATAAATCATTCTTGGTATCCCCATCCCTTCTAGGGTTTTTGAAAACTACGGCGCGGTCCAACTCTCTAATGTGCCGTGCCTGTTCCGTGATCTCTTGAGCCACATAGCCCTTATCAAGAAACTGCTGCGAAAGCATACCTGCTTGGGTCTCAAAATCATCTATATGGCTACAGTTCCGCCTTAGGTGCATAAATTGTCCCCGAGATATAGCACGCAGCCAGTTCGGATGATGACAACGTTGCGCGGGGACGTAGCCATTCCTATCCGTAGCTTTAAAGTAGGTACGGGTAGATAAAGAAGACCCTTATTTGCTAATAGTAAGGTCTAGAAGTTCACAGAGAGTGGATAAATCTCAGCCGTAAAAACTAAGTTAAAAGAATTTGCATTAACCTGATCGAAGAAATCTTTCAGAGACGTGGAGGTCCCGTACCATATGACAAACAAGTCATCTATGTAGCGGCGCCAGATTTTAAGCGAGGGCCAGATACTGCCAAAAATAAATTGAGATTCCCAAAAGCCCAAATACAGGTTTGCCATGCTCGGGGCAAATTTCGCTCTATGGCAACCCCTTTATTCTGTAAATAAAAATTGTCCCCAAACCAAAAATAATTATGCTTGAGGGCAAAAACTAGGCAATCCAGGATAAACTCAACCTGTTGGAGGGGGAGATTCGGATCCTGATTCAAATAATGTCCTACTGCCAATATTTCTTTGTCGTGCGGGATGAAGTTATATAAGGATGTAACATCCGCAGTGGCCAGGAGAGATTCTGAACCAAGATGTTGCGCAATGCACAAGTCCAATACCTGTCCCGAATCACAGAGATAAGTGGCAACCCACTAACCAATGGCTAGAGAAATCCATCAACATATTCGCCCAGTCTACATGTGAGTGAATTAACACCACTGACTATCGGCCGACCAGGTGGTTTAATGAGGCTTTTGTGTATTTTCTGCAGTTGATATATTGTAGGCACCTTGGGGGGCCTTAATATTCAGGTAATCGAACTCCTTATTGTTCAAAATACCCAAATCCCGGCCTTTCATTAATAAATCAACTAATGCCTTTTTATTTTCAAGGGTGGGGTCTTTCCTTAAGATAACATAGGTATCAGAATCAGATAACAATCGATTCATTTCTTCTATATAATCAACTTTGTTCAAAATCACTAGGCCACCACCCTTATCTGCAGGATTGAAAACAACCTCATGCTTATCCTCTAAACACTTTATAGTTCTGTGTAGTGCTACATGGCCAGGGTTTCTCCTGATTTGGTTTTCTTGATATCCCTATTCACAACTGCCTTAAAGGCCTCCAGTTGTGAATTTGACGCGATCTGCAGATTGAAAAGGGATTTGTTTTTTAGACCTGAATGTTTAATCTAGGACATTGAGGGTCCAGTTTCATTAAATCGTTCTATATTAGAAGAAATCTCAACCACCTCACTAACCGTCTGAGTGAAGTCCACTTGTGATCTAGTCATGAAGAATTTTTTAATAGATAGCTTTCTCATGAACTTTTGAAAATCAATGTATGTGGAAAACGCATCAAAATTCTTTTGAGGGGCGAATTTAAGCCCCTTGTCCAGCAACTGTAATTCACTCTCTGATAATTGGACTGAGCTTAAATTATAAATGCCCTGTCCTATACCTGTCTGGCCCTTCTTGTGCTTGGCCCCTCCCCTTCTCCCTCACTGTCCCATTCTTTCCGTTTCAACAGGACCCGTTCTGTTCTTTTCATCAGCTTCCCCCTGTCTCTATAGGGGATTGGTCCCTGGTCAGTGGGGAGCGTGCCACTGCCCTCTGAAAAGGGGGTCATATTGTTCATACGTATATGAGGTCCAGTTGGCCTTAGGCTAGTCCTAAGTTTGGAATGACTGCGCCATATCGGGGACCTATCCCTCCAGTTAATGATATTGTTCCTGGTCTGTGTATTATGTTTAAGCCCATGGTTCGGTTCATAAGAGTCTCTTCTTATACGATCAGAGCATGCCTGACCCCTCCTTAATGGGTTATAAGGCTTGTTACGCCTACCTTGAGAATCTTTAAACCTCTCGCCCTGTCCTAATCCGCTAGGTATGCCAGTCCTAGTCTGGTCATGATTATGAGAGACAGAAAAAGTCAAGAGAAAGAGAAAGTAGAAAAAGGGGGTGGTTGTGGACAAGACCATCTTAAGGAGAGGAAGGAAATGTTCTCTTTCTCAAAGGGATATGGTATATTGAACCCAAGTGTCACAAACTTTGAGAAACTTCTCATAAGTACTTAAAGGCCCAGTCCAGACAGGCTTTAAACCCCCCCCCCCCCCAAAAAAAAAGTAATATTTTAACATTACTAGTAATACATTAATTAAACTATATTTGTGTGTTTTTAAATTTTTTTATCTAAAATCATGCATTATATCTTACCATAGGGCTCTCCATCGTCACCGGTTGTCGCCGTTGCCGCTACATAGTAGCTTTACAGGCCCATTCACATTCGATCTGGGTCTTCCATGGGTGGACACAGTGCCTGTACATTTCCACTCTGATTGGCTAAGGGCATCTGGTGTCTGCCCATTTGGATTTCGCAGCTGGTAAAGCTCGGGAGGGGGTGGCAGGAAGTGGGGTGGTAGCATAACTGACAGTAGGTCACACTTTGAGCTTATGAGCAGATGCCCATACTCGAGGCTTCACAGGACGGTGCACCTACTTCACAGGACAGCACAGAGACAGCATCCAAGCACCATGACCGCGCTGCAGGTCGGCAGGCAGTGAAGACAGAGACGCAAATTGAGATGGCAAATAGAGATCAGGGAAGAGAAATAGCGGTGCTCAGCCACTCAAGAATGAATACACAGAGAAGGAGGAAAAGGCAAGCCACAAGCTTAAAGGAGAGAAAGGTCATTACAAACACATTAATCTTTGCATGCATGTTTTTTTTAAACCCTGGCTGGACTGGCTCTTTAATGTGAGATCGGAGAGCTTTTCATTTACTATAGTGTCAGTGATTATTATTGATGATAATTTTCACATATTTTTCTCAAGGGAATGCGCTTGTACAGTGCCCACCACACATCAAATTCATCGATGCCAACCAGGATACTACAGCGACCACTACGCTAGATTACAGCGCCCGACACCTGCTTACAGTGTCTACTAGCTCTAAGCGCCGCTATACAGACGCTCACCTGTCAATACATGGCGCTAGCAGTGAATCAGCCTCCATGTCTACGTTACAAATGCAGCAGATTACAGTGAAAACTGCTTCCATAAAACATACATTTACTAACATTAGAAAAAAATAAAAAAAATATTAGATCAGCTCAGCACCTTTAAGTCATCATTTTGCCACACAAAAAATATACACTTTCAAAAATTCAATCGAAATAGACTTCTCTGAATCATTGTTTCTCTAGCCAGAAGGAGGTGAGGGAGAGAAGCAATTGAGCAAGTTTAAAAATAGTGTAACTAGCAAGGTATTGCATAATTTAGACACCTAGAGCCTTATTTATGAAGTGCATCTTTTACCACCATTTGGCATGTGCCTTGCAGCGACTGCATCTTTTTATATTTTGGCGCTGCTATTATATCAGAAATGGTACTGCTAGTCAAAATGCCAGATGTTAAATAGGATTGCATTGGCGCACTATGTATTGCCCAGCCTCTGTAAGTGCCTGCTTGACCTCAAACAGTGCCAGTAAGCGCTAATTTGTTCCACCAGTTTATAGTCACACCCGCATAAAAGATTGCTCCAAAGTACACATTTTTAACAAAAAACAGGTGAAAATATTTTACCACAAAATAAAATGACATTTGCCGACATCTAAGTCCTGCATTTACATTCAGTACAAGTCGCCAAAGAAGGTTCTGTACAAATAAATGTGTTTAACATTATTTTAAGCAAAAAACACTTCAGTACAGCTCTGGTCATTGTGGTTAATGGGATCTTAACCTACAGTGCCACTATAAACTGCCACAACATAATCACGAATTCCGGTCACCACAAAAAAATGTCGGAAGTGATAGATTAGATGCAGGCTGGCACAGAATAGGCTGGCTGCTGGGGCAAAATTACCCTAAAGGGAATTTACAGGCGCTCATGCTTGATAAATGAGGCTCCTAAGTATAGTTATGGGGTTCCTAATTCTTACATTGTGAATGGCCATGGGAGGGTGGCTAATGTCTTTTTTCCTGTATTCCTTCATGTATTTCATTTTCTAGTAAAGCCAGTAGCAGGAAAAGCAGGCGGCTACATATGTAGTGTATGTGCAATCATCTGAATCTTTAATTACCTGTTCCTTTACACAAACTCATGATCTGATCAATCTACTTAGCTTTCTTCTTGATTTTTCTCTCAGTTATACATGTGGGACAGGCTTATTCTACCACCTACTCCTAAAGTGCTTTAAGGTCAAGGCTGCTACTCTTAACCAAAATTTTTCAACAGTATTCTAACTACAAGCTTTACTAACAATTTAAGGCATAATATAGACTGGCCCCATGAACTGGATATGCCGGATAATTAAAGCAGGACCACCTATTACAGGATGCATTTAGTACTGCAGTACTGGGTCTATAGTTCTCTATAGCATTGGTGACCAGCTACCAGTTACCAACAGATGATAATGAGAGAAGAGACTGCATTTACTGGGCAAGACACTGTGATGCTTAGGGACAAGTCCCTTATGTCACCAGGGGAGGGGATACCAAAGGAATCCCTGGGGTGCACCGTACTTAGATGCAGCAGATGCAGGAGAGAAGAGGTAAGTATTTTTTTTATTTGAGCCTAAAATGTCTCTTTTATTTCCAGGAATGGTGGAACATGGGTTGACAAAAAGCAGTGCTATCCACCCATCCACTCTTATACTGCACTGCTTGAGCTTTAACTTTAACTCAAGTATCAGTCTAGGTGTTATCCTACAGTATGTATTCTAGTTTGTCAATTTTTCAGTGTGTCAATTTGTCAGTTTGAGTTTGTCAGTTTTTCAGATATGACATTACTGTGAATAAACGTAGGATGGCACTAAGGGCCTGAATATTGTGTATTTAAATAGATGGTGGCATATGTACTTATACTATTTACATATATGAATACAAATTATTCAGCTTCATTGAAAACAGTTTAAGCATTAAACATGGATTTGCTGTGAAGCCTAAGGCAAAATAATCTTCTATACTGCAAACCATTTACGGCTAAAGATGGCTTATTAGATGCTCAGGCAACAATCTTTGACATAATTATAAAGATAAAGCCATGGCGCATCAGAACACCATTTTAGGTGCCAAAATATAACCTATTTTATCCCGAGCTCTTAACATTTAAAGTGGACCAACATCCAGGGTTTTCACTATCCTGAGTGTTGGTCCACTTCCGTGGGGCACTCCAATTAGGGGTGCCCCGCTGTGTGAAACC
Source organism: Gastrophryne carolinensis (assembly GCA_027917425.1). Classification (NCBI taxonomy): domain Eukaryota; kingdom Metazoa; phylum Chordata; class Amphibia; order Anura; family Microhylidae; genus Gastrophryne; species Gastrophryne carolinensis. The sequence continues at coordinate 176,219,264 of CM051237.1, read as the reverse complement.
CCCCAGAAAGCCCCTAAAATCTTACCTTATTGGCCGGATAAGCCGCCGCCGCCGCCTTTCGCGCGTCCCTCTTATAGGGCCATTCACAAATGGCCGGCACGGGTGCGCGTCCTGCCAGAGGGACGCGCGGGAGGTGGCGGCGGCTTATCCGTCGCCGATAAGGTAAGTTTTTAGGGGCTTTCTGGGGGGTTTCACACAGCGGGGCATCCAAAGATGCTCTGTGTTTTTTCTGCGATTACTGTGTTTTTGTATGTTTTAATGGACTTGAGTCTTACACGCTGAGCTTAACATTTTGGCTTTGTTACTGGTGCTTATGTGTTCTAAAACAGACTTTAATCACACAGCGTCTGGCGCTCTGTGCTACAGCGACCAGCTTTAGAGCGCCTATGCTCTGTGTGTCTAGTGTTTTGTTAAATATGGTGTGGAGCGCCGAGTTCCAGACGCACTGAGCTGGCGCTACCTCTCACTCGCTGCAGCACTATACTGTTGTTACAGCGCCCAACACACATCACATTCATCAATGCCGGCCAGGTTACTAGAGCGACTGAGACACTCTGTTATAGCGCCTGATACCCACCTACAGCGGTCGCTCTAAGCGCTGCTATACAGACGCTCATCTGGCAATACCTGGCGTTAGTAGTGAATCAGCCTCCAAGTCAGAGAGGTGTGAGCACTGTGCACACATGCAAATGCTGTTGAGCATGTGAGCTCCCTCAATTCAACAGCAGTTATAGCAGCAGCAGTGTTCTTTGTGTGCAGGGCTCACTTCTCTCTTCTATTAGATCTTGGTGTATAGTTGCCCATGGCAACAGAAAGCACATAGTGACAAATGCTTTCTTAAAAAATCAATTTCACAAGGGAGAGTCCACTTTTGACTGCATTTTTGAAGGTGTATATATATGTATATATATATATATATATATATATATGTATATATATATATATGTATATGTATATATATGTATATTATATGTTCCAAAAGGATGTGCTCAAGGTGCTGCATTAATCCAGATTTTTTCAAATGTGTGTTTTGTGGAAGCAGTACCTGCAATCTGTTACTATTGGCAACTGTACACCAAGGCCCTTATTTAAGAAGGGATAGGGTCAGGTAGTGGCTGGTTAATGAGAGGTAGCGACAAGTAGCGACTGGTGAACGCCGGACACGGCACGCAATTACACATTTATCAAGCAGAATCTGTTTAGCGACTGTGATAGCGCCATGTAGCATCTGATTCATCATTTTCACAGCCTCAGTGAACATCGCGGGCGTTCAGCCTTGCACAGCACCAGGTATGACCTCTCGCTATCTGTCGCTCTCCCATACATTTCAATGGATGAACCTTTTCTTCTCTTTAAACGGGGTATTTGTTTTTGTTTTTTTTTTCAAAAAATCAATCACAATCAAAATTCTGTGACCTCTTCTGGCATTGAAAAAATCAGTTTTTTCACAATTTTTTCATTTTTTTATATATTTCTTCAGAAATGACATTACAGGTCTGCCATTAAAGTGTTTATGTTACAATGTTGCTACAATGTAATTCCATATGTTTTCGCTTTGTTACTAGTTGATAGATGCTGAAAAACAGACTTTAAACACACCGCCTCCTGTGCTCTGGGCTTCAAACAAGTATTTTTCAGCGCCAGAGATTTGTGAGCCTGTTTTTTTGCTGAATATGGTGTGAGTCGGTCGCTATGAGCAGTCGCTAACATGCGCTCCCATACAGCGCTGTACTGGTCAAATAGCGACTCGTCACAATGTATTCAACATTGTCATTTTTTATTTAAAAATAAAAAAAAAAATGTCGTGAGGTCCCCCCTACCCAGCGTAACCAGCCTGTGACCAGCTATGGGGGCTTGTAGAACCGGGGCGCAGGGGCCAGCTTTAGTGGCCCCTGGCCCTGCCGGCTACAAGCCGTCATAGCCTAGGGCCACGGCTCTTCTGCCCCCCCCCTGGGCTTTGGGAGGCAGGTAATTTGGGTGGCCAGGGGTTAATGGCAAGTCACCCGCTAGCTGCAAGTGACTTGCCAGACCCCCGAGCCTTGTGAACTGGTATAGGGGTCACATGGACCCCTTACCAGTTCACAAAGGGTTAAAAGTAAGAAAAACACAAAGACACACTTTTTAAAAATAACTTTATTAAATAAAAATATATATTTTTTAATACTTACCTCCCATCCATCCCTGTGTCCCACGCTGATCACTTAGGCTTCTGCTCTCCTGCTGCTGCTGGAGGCCTTTTATACCTACTGGGTTACAGGTAACATAGGGTTAATTTAAAAAAAAAATGACATAGGGTCCCCCCTCTCAGGGAGGGGGACCCCATTTTTTTGGGATTTTTAAGGGTTAAAACCCTTAAAAATCCAAAAAAAAAAAAGGCGTGAGGTCCCCCCTACCCAGCATAACCAGCCTGTGACCAGCTATGGGGGCTTGTAGAACAGGGCGCAGGGGCCAGCTTTAGTGGCCCCTGGCCCTGCGGCTACAAGCCGTCATAGCCTAGGGCCACGGCTCTTCTGCCCCTCCCTGGGCTTTGGGGAGGCAGGTAATTTGGGTGGCTAGGGGTTAATGGCAAGTCACCCGCTTGCCGCAGGTGACTTGCCAGACCCCCGAGCCCTGTGAACTGGTATAAGGGGTCTCATGGACCCCTTACCAGTTCACAAAGGGTTAACAGTATAAAAAATAAACACAGACACAGGTTATTTAAAAATTTTATTTAAAAAAAAAAAAAAATTTTACCTTTACTCACCTCCGATCTTCAGATGCAGTGTCCCGCGGCAATCTGATGCAGGTGACAGCTGGGCAGAGAAGGGGGGAGGCAGGCGATCGGAGGATCACCTACCTCCCTCCTTCTCTGCCCAGCCGTCACCGGCATCTGACAGCTGAACCGCCGGGTGCCCCGATGACACCTGGCAGTGACGGCTAAAATTCAAGATGGCGGCCACCATGGGAAGCTGCGGCGGAGGGAGGGCTGTTATACCCCCCCTCCAGAAGACAGAAGAGCGGGGGGGATGATCGGAGCCCCCCCCCCATGAAGAGGAGAGGCGGCGGGAGCCGTCGGGAGCGGAGGTGAGTAACTGTCATTTTTTTATTTTTTTTATTTTGCAGGCAATCTCGGCGGCTGCTGAAACGGGGGGGGGGGCACCCTATTCCGGGCCCTCCCCTGCAGCCGGAGGAGCCCCAATCGGTGATCAGAGCCCTCTGGCTGAAGAGGAGACCCGGCCGGATCAAACAAGGGGTCAGGTAAGTGCCTTTTTTTTTTACTATTTTTACTGTGATTGGGGAAAGCCATGCACGTAAAATTTACGTGGCTGGCACTTAAGTGGCGGAGAGGCAACCACGTAAATTTTACGTGGCTGGCATTTAAAGGGTTAAAAACATTTTTTTTTGGTTTCCAAAAATATGGTGGTTTGGGGGTTAAAAAACTACTTTTTACCCATCGCCGCCAGCGCTCTGGGGTTTAAACATGCATTTTACAGCGCGAGAATTTTTTGAGCGTGATTTTTTAATGAATATGGTGGGAGCCGGTCGCTAGGGCCAGTCGCTATCATGCGCTCCCATACAGCGTGGAACCTGTCAAATAGCGACTCCTCACCCAATATTCAACATTACGGCAAACTGAGTCGCTATCAACTACAGAACAACGGCCAAGCACAGCGACTACTAGCGGGCGCTCTGAAAATGCCGCTACAGTCGCTCAACTGTCGCTACCTGCCGCTATTAATGAACCGGCCTCTAAGTAAAAAGTGTGAGCAGCGCTGTGTTACTTTAATAATAATGTAAAGGAGGGGGGTTATTCCATCCTAACCTGATTTGGTCATGATCTTTTAAAGCAGGCCAAAACCCATGTAACCCAGCCCTTTGGAGTGTGAAGGAATCCAGGGCTGGGTTACAGGCATCATGCCTCTGGGGCATCCCAATTTGGGATGCCCTGCTGTGTGAGACCTTACTGGACACACAAAATGTGGTTTATTTAATAAAGTACATTTTTTTGTAAGGCAACCTCACTTTTTCATTGTTTAACTATAACATATACTCATACCAGCTTGTCACAACAATGCTATTTAATGCTTTTTATAAAGAAATACAATTATATTATGCAGAATTGAGTTCAGCCTTTTGGCCCGGCCCTCCACAATAATTTTAGTTTCTCATGTGGCCCCATGGAAAAAATAATTGCCCAACCCTGCCTTACACTATGCTTGGAAAAATCAGGGTGTTTTTTTTTTATATGTCATTATACTTTTACATGAGAGGGCTGCCTACTTCCAAAACTATCCGATACTGAAATAATGTTGTATAGCTATTGTGATTTTGCTGATGTGTTTGCACATATGTTAACCAACCTGCATTGTTAGGCAATATTGTCTTGGGCAGAATTAGAGTGGTTATTCCTATGGTTTCCTACTGTTTCTGGGGACCAACTCAGACTGTTTAAACTCTAAAAGCGGAATATCACCACTTTTTCCTTGGTAACGAAAACATTGTGATCCATACCCTTTAAGTAAATCTTACAATCTACTAGAAAACTTACCCTAAATAAAAAAAAAATCTCTCCAAACATTATTAATGATCAACCTATGGAACCATACAGCTTAACCTATGGCAGTGTCTAGGCTTATTTTCTACCTTTCAAATATTTGCTTGATAATATAATTTCTATTATACTTGATTCATTCAAAGTAAAGGTTTTTAACAGCTTTTGTGTATGTCACCTTAGGTTGTGAGCAGAAAGCACAATAGATTAATGCAACAAAATATGTTTTTTGTACTTTGCAGCATTTTGTTATAACTGACATTGACCTTGAATTACACTTGTGAAATATTATAGAGCTGTCAGTCACTGAAACAACAAGATACTTTTTAATAAAAGGCCTACAAAGCAATGTTTAACTGAATTCTTGTATGCAATATCATGTCAACAACAGTATAACAGTCCTGACTATAAAACTAGATATAATTTGATATCGACATTTTTCATTAAAGTTATATAGTTGCAATAGATTCAGAGCCTATTATTATTTTGTGTCTATTTATATAAGGGGTCTCTTAACACAAGAGTTTAGCACTGAGAGATGGTTGGGGGCTACATTCAAAGTGACTGTAGCCAAATAAGCCATATAATCCAAAGGCCCTTTCACATTAATTCCACTGCAATTATGTGCTGTGATATGACTTCGATGTGGTGCAGGGGCGGAACAACATGTCAGCCTGTATCACGCCATTGTTTCCTATCCTCTAGTGGCAAAGCATCTGGAGCTGGAGATGGTGGAGAATGAGATGGTGGCAGCAGTGGGGGCGAGGCAGTGAAGTCAGAGGGGGCAGTGGAGGATGAGGCAGTGGCAGCAGTGGAAAATGAGGAGGAGGTAGCATCAGGAAATGGGACCAGCATACACCTCCAGTTCGGTACTGCTGGAGTCTTTTACTCCTCTGCTCCAACAAGGAGCTGCTGGAAGTACCCCAAGAAGCTGAATACTGGAGGACAGCTGCGATGGATTCGGAGGTGGCAGTGAGTATGGGCCTTTCACCGCATTGCAGGTAAAGCACAAAATTATCTAAGGGACATGTTGCAGTTGCACTGCGAGCAAAATGCTATAAGCAGCATTTTGCAAAGTGCAGTGCTCTGATGTGAAAGGGCCTATTTATGTCAATGAGCTGCATTATTTTGTAATTTGTGACACGTTGGAGATTTTCTACACCAACTCAAACAGCTAGTGTGAAAGGGGGTTAATAGATCAAGGAACAACTAAAACTGGGTTCCAAATAATAAAGCTTTTAAATACTTGAAGTGATCAAAACATGTTAATTTAGTGTGCATGCAGTCCCCCTCAGACCCCCAAAAGTAATATGTAGACTGTAGAGTGTAGAGTGCAGACCACAAAGGGAATATGGGAAAATGCCTGAATGCCTGATTTAACCCCATGCATGGCAATGATGATGCCCTGCTCTGGGCACCATGCACCCCTTCAGCTTCAAATTTGTGCACATTTGTTCAGATCTAGGCAACCGTTGAGACGCATAAGTCTTGAGACACATAAGTCTGTAAGCCACATGTGACTCCTGATCTATAGGTAGCGTGCCTAATGTATAATGAGGTATGAATCTATTTGCATTATAAGGTTGCTGAATCTACATAATCCTGTGTACAGTGTAGTGGAAAAAATTACCAAGAATAATGCAAGGAAAATATGCTTTGATAAATCTACCAGTGTGTAGTTACAGGGTCTCCTGTCTAGTATGACCTCTGGCTTTGGTGCCATTGGGGTCTGAGGTGGCATATAAAGTACAGCCACAACTTTTTTTGATACAGTGACTGAACTTGATGGGCTTATGTCTTTTTAACCAACCTATTTACAGTGTCGAGAAGTTTATTTAAAAGAATACCAGTCTGCCATTGGGACAAAAATGTGTAATGACCAAAGCGTGTTAGCACAAGATATAGGGTTTCTGTACTGCTGAGAGCTCCCTATGTTAATAGACCCTAGTGTAACAGTTAGGCTGTATAGTAAGCCCTTTTTTTATTTTTAGCATCCCTCCCCTCGGGTAAGTATTTGAGTCATTTGGCCAGAGATAACCAGGCTATCAGCCTTAATTCCCTGAAGGTAGGTTACTTGGAAGAGTCGTCATTGGGATGATTCCTCCCACCTTCCCTTCCCTCTTCCTCCCCCCCTCTGTCCTCCCTCCTCATATCTTTCCTCCCTCCCATCACTCCCCCTCTCTTAACCCCCCAAAAAAATGGAAACACCTTTTTGTACCACCTATGTCACCACCCTTGATTAACTTAATTACTCTTAACCTCATTACTTAGTTTGGAAAGGGCATTCTGGAGATCTTTTTTTGTCATGGAGGGAAGCCTCTAATGAGAGGCAGAAAAAGATTGTTCTCTTCCAGGATTTTTTGTCTGGAGGGGACAGTTTTTCCCAGTGTTTATGGATGGCTTTCTTTGTAGCCCACAACAATATAAGAGAGGCTTTCTTTATAGATGTTGAACTGGACACATTGTTGTAAGAAGTGCGCAGTGGGTTATAGCCCTTTCCATTTATTGATTTCAGGGTCGGAATTGCCACCTGCCAAGTGGCTCTTGTGAATTTGCAGTTCTACCATATTCTTCTTCTTCTTATTGTTTATTTATATAGCGCCATCATCTTCCGTAGCGCTTTACAAAGTAGTAATACTATTTCAAATGCAGTTTTACAGAGTTAACAATGGATATTCTGAATACAAGATACAATAGGAGAGAGAGCCCTGCCCTTGCGAGCTTACAGTCTAAAGGAAGAGGGGTGAAGACGAGGGGGAAGGATCACAAACAGTCCATATTGAGCTTTGTGACATATTCCCTTTAGAAAATTGTTTAAGCAAGATTATATGCTTGTCTGAATCGGTGAGTTTTAAGGGCACCATTGAAAGTTCTGAGAGTTGTGGAGTGGCGGATTGGGCAGGGGGAGGGCATTCCAGAAGATTGGATTTGCACGTGAGAAATCTTGGAGGCAGGCATGAGAGGAGGTGACCAGGGTGGAGGACAGGAGAAGGTCAGCATACCATATGTGGAGAACTGTAGCCCATTCTTTTCCAGACCACCAACAATCATAAGGGGTAAATCCTAGTTTATAATCCGCAGTATAATATTATCTGCTTATAAATATATCAATAAATACATTAGTCTAGAATGTGCTGCAGAGTTTGAAAAACTCTCTGCCATTCAATTTCCTTATCTATGTAAGTGAGGTCATGGCATGAGTTATGGCAAGGGTAATTTAAAAATAAGCAAATTTTGAAGGGTGGTACAGAATATTTAGCAACTGTAGTTGTAAGGGATTAGGTGAAACCACCAGTTGGAAGAGGAAGGTTGTGACGCCGCTGTATAGAGCCCTGGTGAGGTCACAGCTAGAAAACTGTGTGCAGTTCTCGAGATCTAACCTGCAAAAAGACATTTTTATTCAAATAGAACAGGTCCAAAGGAGAACAACAAAAATAGTAGAAGGGCTTAAACTTAAAACTTATCAGGAAAGACTTAAAGAACTTAATTTGTACAGTCTTGAGGAAATAAGGGAGAGAGAGGACATGATTGAGACCTTTAATTATGTAAAAGTATTCAATAAAGTTGAGGAGGGAAGTGTTTTTAGGAAGAATGATAGAACAAGGGGGCTCAACCTAAAGCTAGTCAGAGGGAAGATCAGGAGCAATGTTAGAAAATATTATTTTACAGAAAGAGAATTAGATGCTTGGAACAAACTTCCAGCAGAGGTAGATACTCAGTGAATTTAAACATGCCTGGGTTAAGCAAACATATATCCTAATATAAAGAGTACATACAGCACAAACATAAGGGCTAGATGGATTGTATGGTCTCCTTCCAACCTTTTATGTTTCTATGAAAACTGGTCTGTTGGAAAATTCCGGGTTTTGATGCAGCTGTTGATTTGCAAATGTTGTATATAGTTTTTGTTATTTGTTTTTTCCGTAGTTTGCGCAGAGTTGTTTTCCTTGAGACGAAAGGAGCGTGCTTTGATTTGGCTTGTATATGGCAAGACTTCTAACTTGGAAGTCCGATTGAGAGTAAGTGATTTAAATAGATCAGGAAATGGGAAGATAGCTGGGTTATTTAAGTAAGAACTTAGAGTCTGGGCTATTGCTTTGACAAATGGGTGTTTAATCTGTTTTAGAGATTCTGTTAATTTTTTAATATTTAAGGATGTTATTTTAAACAGTGAGGTATGTGACGTTTCTAATTCCAGGTACTCTAATCTGGGAGAGATTTTAGAGAATCTGTTTTTGAGATATGGTTAATATTTTCTATTTAAAGATGCTATTTTAAACGGTGTGATTTGTGGCATTTCTAATTTTGGGTACTTTAATCTGGGAGAGATTTATAAACTACTCTGTGCCCTAAATTGTGTAGTATATTAACTAATTTAATAAAAAAAGTGGTTGGGTCGTGTATAGGTAGGTTCTGTACTAGCAAGAGGAAATGTGAGAGAAAGTACACTTTCACAATGTTTATCCTTCCTAAGATGTTTAAGGGAAGTCTAGACCAGGATATAATATAGTTTTTTAGATAGAGAATCAGAGGTAAGTAGTTTAGGCTAGAGAAGAGAAGATCCAAATTCTTGGGTAGCATCAGGTCTAAATATTTTAAGTCCTATATGGATAGATTGAGATGGAAGGGCATAATTACTGATTTAGTGTAGTTTAGTTTAAAGTATGCGAAAGATAAGTATTTTTCTATGGTGGAGATTGATGCTTGTAGTGAGTTAACCGGGTCCGAAATGGTTAAAGTCAGATCATCTGCATATGCAACAGTTTTTACTTAATTGGGGCCTTTTTTATACCTTTGACCTTTTCTTCTGTATTTATCTTCAGATTTTTTAGAGACAAGGGACAGCCTTGGTTGGTTTCCATTTTTTATATCCAGTGGGTTAGATAAAAAGCCATTCACCTTTATGACGGCAGATTGGATCTTGTACAAGCACAGATTTTTTTTCGCGGAATACTTCACCAATACTTATGTGTGTTAGTGTTGCTTCTAAAAATAAAGACCAGGAAACCCAGTCAAACGCTTTTTCAGCGTCCAAGGTAATGATCAGGGCTTTGGTCTTTGAGTAATCTCGTTAATAATGGCAGTTGCTATTGCAATGTTCTGTTTAGTTACACGGTGAGATAATTTGTTCTAAAAGGGTTTCCAGACATAAAGTAAAGCCTTTTATGAGATAAACATTAATTATGTCATGGCCTAATACCTTTGAACTGGAATAATGCCTAGATGTGGCCATCTAAAATGGTTAAACTTATTTATGGTTGATGAATGTCAGTGGGGCAGATTCACAGCTACTGTCAGTATACAGTATATTTAGAAGAAGATCATCAATTTCAACCTCCATATTTATTTATTTATTATATATAGGAGGATAAGTTTGCTAAGCCTCTAGTGAGCATTTTTGTAGAATATCTTATCACATTTTCAGACAAATAGCAGTGCCCATTATGTTAATGAGTCCTAGGGTAGCATGTGGGTTGTCTATAATTGAAGGATATAGGATCACATTAAGACCAAAGATGGGCGAAACCGAGCCGCAAAATTCGGATTCGTACCAAACTTTGTGAGTTCGGGTTCACAAACCCAAACACGAACGTCTGCTAGAAGTCCGTGTTTGAGTTCAGCGTTCGTCCTTAACATGGTAAAGCTGGTTGATGGGCTGAATATTTATTCAAAGTTTGGTCGAACTTGCCTAATCTGAACTTTGGAGGGTTCCCCCATCCCTAATCAAGTGCAGGATATTTAGCTTCTGGATAATCAATGTAGGTTCACTTTACAAAAAACATTTAATGAAATAGACATGCTTTTGTTTGTGAACAATACCTTACAGCCCTTCATACAGTAGGTCTGAATAATATTATTATTATGTTAACTAAGTTTGTTTTCGGTGTGTAAAACAATGGATCTCAATGCCTATTATCCATCCAGATTTACAGATGTAATAAGTCAGTAAATGCAATCCCAAAATGAATGTTAAAAGGGAATAAAACCAATAATATACCTTCTGGGGGTAAATTTGCTTTGTTTTTCTAATGTGTGTGATTCAGAATTGCACATAACTATTTTATGAAGTGTTTTGTAGCTCCCATAGAAACCTAATATAGTGCCATAGGCAGTAAAAAGAAAAGAAACTGCACAAGCAGGATAATTAATAGCTTGAAGGTTTCAAGTTAAAATCAATTTGGATTTGGTTCACTACAATTCTACAAAGGTAAACTTCATAGGAAACGCAATGCGGTATAGTTTTGTGTTTTCTACTTCTTATTCTGTTTTGCTGGTATTTACTTCTAATTTCATCTATTTTCTTTAGCATCAGAAACCTGTGTACCAGGTGCTCAGATACATGCTATGATTGTTTGTCAGCTCATGTTCCACCAAACACACAAAACCTTTTGTCATCATCAACAGTTTACCATGACTACTTTCTCGCCCCCACGTTTCTTTTTCCTGCCGCGTTATTTAATTTTTTTAATTATATAAATTTAATAATTGCTTTTATAGCAAGGGGGACAGTGGAAAACAACAATGACGTTCAGCGAAGATTATGGGGTTTATTTAAGAGACGCTAAGGCCATGTAGTGGCAGATTAGTGTTGGGTGAATGTCAGGTCCCAGTGCAAAAGGTGTATTTATCAAGTCAAAAAGCCAAATCACCAGTAATAGCGTCCCGGAAATGGAATGAGTGCAGGCACTGAGTTCCCTACAGCGCCAGATAAGACTAGACGCTCACCCTGCACTATACAGCCTTATCCTATACATTTCAATGGACTGGGATGGGTATAATATTTAAGCCAGTTTTTGTATTTTTTTTAAATGTTTGGCTGGTGCCACGCGATCCCTGGGCTGTTTGCTATTGTTTTTCGATGTATTTTATGCACTGTAAACTTGTAATTTGGGCCATGCAAAACATGTGCCATGTCTTTCATATGTCTCCAATGCAATTCCCAGTGTTTTTTAATTTTTAATGTGTGTCCAGCCCCCCCCAAAGCCCAAAGCATGGGTTTTCTGCAGGCAGAGTGGAATACCCTTCTGACAGTGCCCAAGCGCTGTGTTTTTGTTTTCATAAAAGCAGCTCCATTTCTGCGCTCCCAGCGGGCACTAGGGGTCGCAGCCTCATTTTCTCCTCCACAGCTGATCCATTCTTATTCAGTAGTATGAAACTTACCTGCTCTCAAGATCAAGGCCCTGTTCATCACAAAATCAAATATAGGTTTTACAAAGCATTTTCAAATATTTAATTTAAAATGTAAAGGTCAACTAGGCAGTAGACCTGGTAGACCCAGGGAAAACAAGCTCAATATTTGATGTAAATCTAACTAAAATACTCATGTTTGGGCTGAAACTCACTTAAAGTTAAATTTCATTTTCAGTGGCATTTTTAAAAGTTTCCATTATTGGTCTACTGTCCAGTTGACCTTTACATTTTTACAGAGTTAAATGTTTAGCTATATAGTTTTCTGTACAACAATGTGTTTATATTAGCAAGGTCTCTTGGAGCAAATGTCAGAGACCTCCTCACTCTGGCTTGCTAATCATCTGATTGGCTAAGGCACAGACCCTCTGTTTAACCCTATGAAATGATATGAATCATGTCTGTAGAAAAGAAGGATGAGACATCTGCCAAAAATGTCAGATTAACTCTGTAAAAATGTAAAGGTCAACTAGGCAGTAGACCTGGTAGACTCAGGGAAAGCAAGCTCAATATTTGGTGTAAATCTAACTGAAATACTCATGTTTGGGCTGAAACTCACTTGAAGTGAAATTCCACTTTCAGTGTCATTTTTAAAAGTTTCCATTATTGTGTGCCAAAAGTATGTCTTCAATGTGCTGAACTCATCTGTATAACACTCTGTACAACAATGTTTATATTAGCAAGGTACACCAAAGTGGTCTCTTGGAGACCACACGTTTAACCCTATGACATGATATGCAGGATAGTTTTTTTTTTATTTTTTATTTCTCCTGCACGCAAATAACCTTTTAAACAACAACATATTCCTTCCCACAAAACCCCAGCCTGTGCTTGCATAATCATGGCCTTTCTGATCACGCACAGGGCATTTTATTGTTGCTTTCCTTAAAGTGGACCAACACCCTCAAAAACTACTTAACTCTATTCAATTTAATAGTAAAAGACACTTACCTTTTGATCACTGTTGGAGCCTTCTGTCCCTCGCTGCGCCTGGAATCTTCTGAATCCTCCACCGGAAGTCCCGCTCTCCAGCTCTTGTCCGGTCATTAACATATCTTGTCCGGTCATTAGCATTTCTTGTCCGTCCGTCGCCCGTCCGAGCTCTTCTTTGTTCTCGCGTTACTTGTCTCTTCTCCTGACATCAGCTTCTCCTCGCGAACCGCTCTTCTGTCTGTACGCTGCGTGCTCCTCGCCCCTTCTGAGCCGCGCGCGCCCCCGCCTCGACACCGTCCCTTCCAGCCTCAGTAGAATTGCGCATGCGCAGTAGTGTCAGGTGAAGCACCGCTCGTTCCCGATGCAAGCGGCGCTTCACCTAACTACTGCGCATGTGCGTGATTTAGATAGAGGGGGGTCAAAGGTTCCCTTCCTTTCAGATCGAAATCCAAGATGGCGGCGGAACGTAAACCGTTAGCGACGCGGCGGGGGAGCATCGCAAGTACATTTTTTTTTCAATATTGTATAAAACGGATCATGCTGCATAACTAGCATATTTTATAAATACATCTTTAAAAAAAAAGGGGATGGGTGTTGGTCCACTTTAAGAGTCTCCTGATTGGTGTTTACATCAGTTACATGGCAGTGATAACAGGTGCATTTAGTAGATGATACATTCAAATGGAATATATCTTTTTTGCATATCAATGTTCATGGTGAGATCATTTTAATCACTAGTGCATTATTTAAAACAAATTAAGTAATCAAAGTACTTGAATGTGCTACTGTTATCCCTTAATATTTAATACCTATTTAAAAGATGTGAAACGCAAAATAATACCAGCATCCCCTTTCCATTATTTTCTATTGAAGAGAATCTCTTAGAAGAAAAGCTTGTTAAATTATAGTAGCACTGGTTAAGGTGCAGTGATCTCCTGGCAAAGAAAAATGGCTACAATGAAGGCCATCATAATGAGGGTGAATGATTTCCTATATCGAGTTAATGATATTTTAGTTGGCTGGTTCATAACCTTCAGTGGACAAGGCATATAAAATCATAATGAAAACATGTTTTGCTGTATATCATATACTGAAAGATAAATAGATAAAAGACTATTACACAAGTAATAAAATGAATCATGTCTGTAAAAAAGAAGGATACGGCCTCTGCCAAAAACGATTTTTAGAATATGGTGTTTCTCATATCCCTGTTACAATACGTTATTAATAGTCTCTCAGTCTACAAAATAGGACTTTGCTAAGTACATTCAGCATACCTACAAATAGTAAATACTTTTTAGATTTACAAAAGAAAAATGGCCTTGAAGTATATATAGCTAAACAATTAACTCTGTTTTATTTAAAGTATGCAGTCAATGACTGAAAAAAATATAAATAATAAATAGCTTGTAGTCCAGATGAATAAATACCAGTACTTGCCAGTTGTGAATTTCCACTTTTTATATAAAGATAAATATATGATACCCCCTATGTCATTTGAAACATGTGAAGTGTGTATTGTCTACATTACAGTGAACTGCTCAAGGTGGACCAAAACCCATGTACCCCAGTTTTCAAGTCTAAAATATTCCAGTCCTGAGTCACAGCCCACTTTTTGGATGCATCATCTTTAACTTTATTACATGGATTCATCAGGCCTGAGGGCTGAAATTGTTGCTGAGATATTCAGTTTGAAAATGTTACTATCACTTTCTCTTTCTCAGACACAGAGGGAGTGTAATCTCTTTTTATGAAATCCCAGAAACACAGGTGTGGTAGCCGAGGGGAAAGGGTTTATTGGATCACAGCATGGGGTGATGGGAAAGTAATACCTGACCAGACACAGACTCAGTGGCAAAGCAGCGGTGAAAAAATTAGCTTGTTTAATTTATGGAAAAAAATGTAATCCACTTCCCTGTCAAATGCACAGTTCACAGTAAAAGGGTCAGATAATCTTGCATTGCTCTCAGACAGAGGACACAGACACACTTGCTTTATAAGAACATTTCAGTGTATGGGTTAAACAGTCTTGTATACCTCTTAAGCAGAGGACACAGATACACTTGCTTCATCAGAAAGATTCAGCATAGTGGCTAGACAGTCTTGTATCTCTCTGAGGTAAAGGACACAGGTACACTCACTTCATAACAACGGTTCACCATAATCATTCCAGTCAACTCAGCGAACACAGCGTGGTGAAGGGCATGATGGGTGCCACCCCACTTGATGAGACCCATCTCAGACAGTAAAACTTTCAGGAATATTTAAGAGACCCATTAGCACAGGGGGGCTAGTAGCCTTATGAATTCTGGGAGCTTCCTGTCAATACCCAAACACAGGGAGTCGGCCTGGAACTATCCCAGAAGCACAGTCTATGCACCTCAGGTCCTGGGGAAGCACACTAGACAGACTAAATTTTTTCTTACCTAACAGCGCTTGACCTACACGTTCTGCTCACGGCTCACATTCACTCCTACGTTGGCTCTACTTAGCTCTAGTCTTTTCAGTAGCCTCCCAACTGTGACACCCATGGTTTGGGCTATGACTAACTTGTGTTTCTTGAGCTTTTATCACCCTGGCTCTGTACAATGTTGTCTTCGGCTTCCCTCCAAAAAGCCTCCTAACCAATCACAGCAGTTTACTGCTGTTCCTGAAGTGTATCTGATTCCTGACTCATCCTAAAGGGGGAATCCTAACCTTCAATTTTAAGCCTGAATGTAATTCTATTCTACCATTTGTGGGCTCACACTACCATCTAGTGTCTAAAGTTGAAACTACAATGGTATTTCCATTCTCCAATCTATTAGTATTCCACATCTAGTATATGGCCCTGAACAGCATCCTAAAAGTAATTCCACTGCTTTTCGGCAACCCCAGCAATGTGCATTAGCTTTATGTAGGCTGTTTTTATATTGTGCTACAGGAGAGCGGCCGTGGCCATGCAGAGGTGGGAGGATATTAGTGTGTTTCTGGATAGGAACTTTAACTTGCTAAATCTGTTAACAATGGTAATTTAGACCTTTTGCATGCCACTGTCACTCAGTGAACCAATGATTACCTGACTACCCTGCAGGAAAAAATGTTAACCAGTACTGCCTGTATATATACAAGGCATGTTTTTGCTACACAAGTGAGAAAACATTTGAACATGTCTCTCATACTATATTAGAAATTGTACTTCAACTACAGTGCATGCACATCTGCAAAATGCCAAACAGCCAGACACATACACAGGTAAGGGGCTAATTCAACTGTGCCTGATTTATGACTTTGATCACATTCTGTTAGTTTAGGCTAAATTATTTTCATCAGCCACTACCAAAGCTGCCTCTAATGTGGAGGTCACATAAGCAAAGCAAGTGGAAATTGGAGGAAACCAATGGAAACTGGTGGAGTCACATGGAGGTAACACAATACACATTCTGACTTTTTACACCAAAAGATATATTTAATTAAAATATCAAAATCCCCTGCACTTTGAACCAGTCCTACAGGTGAAGTGCAGATTATTTTTAGTGAGATACAGTAGATATACCGGTAGTACTTTTTTGTAAGAAGTTTTGATATAACAGCAGTCTATGGGAAGTCCAAACAAATGTGCATTTGAATTCCTTGGAAGATTATCAGTTGCAAGATGGGGAGGCTAATTTATTATGGAAGGTGTGGGCAGCACTTGAGCAACATCAGCTTCAGGCTGGCAGCGCTGTCAGCTCTAGTGCACAGCTTTTATATACCGCTGCACTAGCAACACCTAGTGCCTTCTGGGAGTGCCGCAAGATAAATAAATATATGCCTAAATAATTGTAACCATTCAAGCCTATTGAAATGTATGGGATAAGGCCACATAGTGCAGGGTGAGAGCCTGGTCCTATCTGGCACTATAGGGAATTCAGCTCCAGCATTCATCGTATCGCCGGTGCCAGGGCCGGATTAAGTGTGATGGTTGCAGTATTTTTTTCCTTTAAAATAATAGCCCAGCCAAGTAACTGATTGGTGGTTGTCTGGCACCCACCCACTTGCTGGAACAGCAGATCAAGTCCCTTGTGCCACCCTTGTGCGGGTGCGTGTTTGTTGCTCGGGAACCCCTGATTTGCCATTCTGGGTGGGGGGATTTAGTGGCCCAGCTGGTCCAGCAGAAAACAGTTCCCTGCATTGAGCTACCAGTGGCTGTGCTTGGTGGCTTATGTGTAGTGAGCAACCACTGATTGAATGCTCTGCACGCACCCATCACTGTAGCTTTTCTGCTCTAAACTCTCCCCCCTGCCTGTGGTGGCTTTGGCTGCAGATTTGCAAAAACAAAAAAAAGGCTTTCCCAGCCGCGGGAGGGGGGCGCTGATAGCTTTGTTGCTGGACCAAGAAAAGCCTCCTGGACCAGGAGAAACCCAAAGGTTGGTGGAGGCCCCCTTTGCAGGGCAAGTGGTGGAGGCCCCGAGGCTAGAACCCCTTGCGCCCGCCTCATAATCCGGCCCTGGCCGGTGCTGCTGATAGATGGGACACTACCTGCCACTATCACAGGCACTCTGGCTTTTTGACTTGATAACTACAACGTTTTCACTGGGACCTGTCATTGACCTGACACTCATCTAGCACTATGTGGCACTATTTGGCTTTAGCATTTCTTAAATAACCCCCTTAGCATTTTAACTTGTTTTCCTTCATGTTTATTAGATAAAGGTGCATTACAAACTGGTGTCAATGGTAGAAACTAAAAAACACAGCAATATGGCAAGAACATAAGGCACACTGTGAAAAATAATAAGTGATTAGCTATTCCGATGGTACCAGTACATGATCTGGATTTTTAATTCGCTGTCTTGAAACACACACCTAGTAAAAGACTCATGGGCATGAAACCTGCAGAAGCTTTATGAATGGCAGTGCAATTCTTCATGCTGGTAGGGAAAGATGACATAATACAGAATGGCATACAGTGCCCCCAAGATAATTTGGAGGTTTGTTGGTCAAGTAAGAGTTCACTCACAATTGATTTTTGTGAGTGAATTATGAGTGATCGCTGTCATGGGTTTGCTTCAAGGATATTAGGTCTACCAGCATGTAATGAAACTCTATATCTGATATTTCCCTGTAAACAGGTCAAACTCTGCTTTGCCCTGGTAATAAAAGCCTTTCTATTAGTAGACCTATACAATTAATGGGTGCCTGCCTCTTGCATAGAACCCGTTTCTATAACGGCCTCCGTGGATTTTATGTCTGAAATATTTCTGACTGCATATTTTCTCACTTTGCTGTCCATGGAGTCACACAGTACATTGCTATAAACATGGCAAAAAGTGTTGAAAAAGATGTTTACATACATTCCTACAGACTTTTTACTTCAGTTGGGTTGGACATTAGACAAATAAAAGCAATGTGTCTATTCTATGTAAAGACAGATGTGTTAATAAACATTGGTTAAAAAACATTGCTATGATAAGTACTGTATACTAATATCAATACAAATAAAAGCAATGTGTCTATTCTATGTAAAGACAGATGTGTTAATAAACATTGTGTTAATAAACATTGCTATGATAAGTATACTAATATCAATACAAATAAAAGCAATGTGTCTATTCTATGTAAACATTGCTATGATAATTATACTAATATCAATCCAAATAAAAGCAATGTGTCTATTCTATGTAAAGACAGATGTGTTAATAAACATTGCTATGATAATTATACTAATATCAATAGTAAGTTTCATATACATACCTGTAATGGGCTTGAATATTTTCTTTAGAGATATTGTTAATTATGTCATTAATGATATGGACTTCACTTGATGTAAAAAGTTCATTTAAAACAGAACAATTACTTGCAGTCTTTGTGGAAAAAAAACCTACTAAAATCCCCAAGAGAAAAATAAATATACATTTGCAACATGTTTTCAGAACTGTAGAAAATTGCTGGGAGGTTTTTGGTTTAGACTGCAGTGAATGGGAAAAATATTCTGGTTCCTCCTCTAGTCGCTGAAATCTGCCCTTTGGTGATGTTGACAGTTGACCAGAAGCAGCTAAACATGGCTGATCTGATACACAGTTCAAATTGTGGTTAGAAAAGCCATCCGCTTGAAAGGAGTCAGTCCCCAGTTCCTCTAGTTCTGTTTCCATGTCCCATTCTAGCTCCAGTGCAGAGGAAGGCATTTCATCACTCTCCATATAATTCAGCTCTGACATTGTTCTTGTGTTGTCTCCGAACTTCAGATATGACAGCTCCTTTCCTAGAGAATAAATACAAATATTGTTAGAGTTTAACCAACATTTTCTGAAATACCATCATTTACATGAAGGTTATTTCATGTTTTTTCTAGACTGACTCCTCTGTACATTATTTACTTTGGCCTGAAACCAGATGATTGCCCTGCAAAAAATCAGCAGCATGTTGGACCATAAACAGCATTTACTAAGGACAGATCATGTCGGACTAATATTGTTTTTTTTTTACTATGTCAATAAAGTGTTGTATAAGGTTGGTTCATATCCGCTATCTGGATTCCAGCAAAGTCCTTGACACAGTGCTGCAAAAAAGGCTCATAGATGCGTTCTTAAAATTGGACTTAATTTATGGATAGGGATCAGTGGATTTGCAGATGGATCAATTATAGATGCTTGTTTAGAGTGTTGTTATTAATAGCATGCATTCTGAAGAAAGGCAAACTACAAATGGTTTAATATGGTTGTAAGCGACATATTGAGAAGGCTTGGTAGGTAATGTTTTAATGCTTGACAATGAATGATGCAATAAACAGGACTTAATTTGTACAGCCTGGAGGAAATTAAGGAAAGATGATAGAACAAGGCGCACAACCTGAAACCTGACCTAAAATATTATTTAACTTAAAGATCAGTGGATGCTTGGAACAAACATATATGGTTGTAAATCAAAAGTAAGATCATTTAAATATAAATACACAAAGAAATTGCCTTGCACTGCTATATATTAATAAATTAGATTAAACATTGATGCTGGCCATAGGAGGACCATAGCACAATTGTGCAAATGACTGCAATAACCAAAAGAATGGGCTGTCAGATCAGCCCAGGGAGTCCTCCCAGAAAAAAGGCCACACAACTACTGTGTACCAATAAATTAAATTTTAATCAAGAATACATGGCATATACAACAAGTATGACAAACATAAACACATACATTTAAAATTCAATATTTTTAAGACCACATATAGCGCCTGTTGCATTTGTTCTTTTGGGAGATGGCTGCACATTTTCACTGCGGAAACACATAGTAACATAGTAACATAGTATGTAAGGCTGAATAAAGACTTTAGTCTATCCAGTTCAGCCTGTTTAATTCCTTCCAGTGGTCTAGTAGCCATAGCTGGAAATGTTATTACATGCCAGGAAGGCATCAAGGCCACTTTTGAACGTTTTTACTTTATCCATCATTACTACCTCCTCTGGCAGCGAGTTTCATAGTCTCACTGCTCTTACAGAGAAGAATCCCCTCCTATGTAGGTGGAGAAAGCACCTTTCCTCTAACCTTAGTGGATGCCCCCGGGTTATGGTTACACTCCGGGGTATAAATAGATTGTGGGACAGATCTTTGTATTGACGCCGAATATATTTATACATAGTTATTAGATCACCCCTCAATCGTCTTTTTTCTAGACTAAATAAACCTAACTTGGACAATCTTTCCGGGTACTCTCGCCCCCGCACTCCTTTTATTAACTTTGTTGCCTTTCTTTGAACATGCTCCAGTTCTGATATGTCCTTTTTAAGCACAGGTGCCCAGAACTGTACACAGTATTCCATATGGGGTCTGACCAGTGACTTGTACAGGGGTAAAATTATGCTCTGGTCATGAGCACCTATGCCCCTCCTGATGCACCCCATGATCCTATTTGCCTTGGCAGCAGCTGCCTGGCATTGATTACTGAAGTTGACCTTATTGTCAACTAAAACCCCTAGGTCCTTTTCCATTGTTGTTTTACCAAGTGTTTCTTTATTTAATGTGTAATCATGACACAGATTTCTCCTTCCCATGTGCATAACCTTACATTTATCTGTGTTAAACTTCATTTGCCATTTAACTGCCCATGCTTCCAATTTATCTAAATCTGTTTGTAGCCGCCTGCTGTCCTCTTTTGTTTTAATTACTTTACTCAGCTTAGTATCATCTGCAAAGATTGAGACTTTACTGTTTAATCCATACCCAATGTCATTTATATATATATTGAAGAGAATTGGTCCCAGAACTGACCCTTGTGGTACTCCACTAGTAACAGTGACCCAATCTGAGTGTGTACCATTGATAACCACCCTCTGCTTCCGATCATTAAGCCAATTTCCCACCCATCTGCACACGTTTTCCCCCAGTCCAAGCATTCTCATCTTTTGTACCAGCCTTTTATGTGGCACAGTATCAAATGCTTTAGAAAAGTCAAGATATATGATATCCAATGACTCCCCCTGATCCAATCTTGAACTTACCTCCTCATAAAAGCTGATTAGGTTTGTCTGGCAGGAGCGATTCCTCATAAATCCATGCTGATATGGAGTAATAAGGTCATGTTCCCCAAGGTGCTCCAGGATAGTATCCCTTAAGAAACCTTCAAACAGCTTTCCCACCACAGATGTTAAGCTTACCGGTCTGTAGTTCCCAGGTTCCCCCCTAGATCCCTTTTTGAATATTGGCACCACATTTGCCATGCGCCAATCCCTCGGAACAGACCCTGTAGTTATGGAATCCACAAGTATTAGAAATAACGGCTTGTCTATTACTGTACATAACTCCCTTAAAACACGAGGATGTATGTCATCTGGTCCCAGTGATTTATCGATTTTTATCTGCTTGAGACGGTGCTGGACTTCTTCCTTGGTTAGACCAGTGACATTTAATGGAGGGTTTTGGTTATTCCCCTGCATTTCACTCGGCATGTCAAATTATTTTGTGAATATAGAAGCAAAGAAGTTGTTAAGCAAATTTGCTTTCTCCTCATTTCCCTCTATAGGGGTCCCCTACTTGCTTTTCAGGGGGCCCACACCCTCAGGTTTGTACCTTTTACGGTTTATGTAGCTAAAGAATAATTTGCGGTTAGTTTTACTCTCTTTCGCGACCAGTCTTTCTGTCTCCAGCTTAGCTGCCCTTATCTGTTGTTTACATTGTTTATTTTCTTCTTTATATTTTTTTAACGCTTCCGCTGTCCCTTCCTGCTTTAAACGTTTAAATGCCTTTTTTTGTTGTTTATTGCCCCCTTAACCTTTTTATTTAGCCACATCGGTTTACATGTGCGTCTAATAGTTTTATTCCTGTAAGGTATATATCTGTCACAATGAAAATTAAGTATTCCTTTGAAAGTATCCCATTTAGCGTCCATGCTTTTGTTTTTAAGGGCATTTTCCCAGTCAATGCAGTGTAGGGCATCTCTAAGTTGGTCAAACTTTGCCTTTTTGAAGTCCTGCATTTTTGTGGCTCCTTGATAAGGCACCCTAGTGACTGCTAAGTGGAAATTAATGATATTATGATCACTGCTTCCAAGGTGTCCCCCAACCTGTACCTTTATTACTTTGTCTGGTACATTGGTTAGTATTAGGTCCAATATGGCTTTCCCCCTTGTTGGAGCTTGTACTTGTTGGGAAAGGTAGCCATCTTTTGTTTTAGATAAAAAACTATTACTTTTATGCGAAACACATGTTTCAGCATCCCTGTCTATATCTGGGTAGTTAAAGTCCCCCATAATCACTACCTCATTTAGTTTAGCGGCTATATCTATTTGCCTTAGCATCATATTTTCTATGGATTCGGATATATCTGGAGGTTTGTAGCAACCCCCCATCAGTATTTTATTTTTGTTTCTCCCTCCATGTATTTCTACCCATACAGACTCCACATGGTCATTCCCCTCACATATATCCTCCCGCAGAGCAGGCTGTAGAGAGGATTTTACAATTAAGCAGACCCCCTTTGCATTTGTCCCTCCTAAACACACAGTATCCCTTTAAATTTACTGCCCAGTCATAGCTTTCACTATGTCATATTGCTCTTCTGTTATTATCAGTTGTAGCTCCTCCATTTTATTAGTCAAGCTTCTAGCATTTGTAAGCATGCATTTAAAATGCTTATGACAGTTTTGATAATTGTGTATATTGCCCTTATTCCTGCTAGATGTGCTAACCCCTCCCCCCTGTCCACCCCCAGTTTCATGTCTACACCCACTGTCACTTTCTTTCCTAACTTCCCCTTTGTAACTGCTTTTACCCTCCCCCCCAGTCCTCAGTTTAAACACTCCTCTAACCTTTTAGCCATCCTCTCCCCCAGAACAGATGCACCCTCCCCATTGAGGTGCAACCCATCCCTGCCAAAGAACCTGTAGCCCACTGTGAAGTCGGCCCAGTTCTCTAAGAACCCAAACCCCTCCTTTTTACTCCAATTTATGAGCCACCTGTTTACCTCTCTAATCTCCCGCTGCCTCTCTGGTGTGGCTCTTGGTACTGGTAGTATTTCTGAGAATACTACAGTTGAGGTCCTTGCCTTAAGTTTACAGCCTAAGTCCCTGAAATCATTTTTAAGGACCTTCCACCTAGTTCTTCCTATGTCATTTGTGCCAATATGCACCATGACTGCTGGGTTCACGCCAGCCCCTCCCAACAATATGTCAGCCCGCTCCACTACATGCCGTACTCTTGCCCCAGGAAGGCAACACACTGTTCGGCAATCCCGGTCTTTGTGACAGATTGCCCTGTCTGTTCCCCTAATAATAGAGTCACCCACTACCAGCACTTGTCTTGCTTGCCCTGTTCTCCCATTTCCCCTCCCTTTCTTACTGGAGCAGACAGATGTGTCTTGCTGCAGCTGTGCCATCCCTGAGCTAACATCCTCCTCATCTGCCAACCGTGCAAACTTGTTTGGAGGTGCCTGTTCAGGGCTAGCCTCCCTGTAACTTTTACCCCTACCCTGCCTTCTAACTGTTATCCAGCTAGCTGCCTCGTTTTCCTGCTTTTCCTCTCCCCCCATACTACCACCCTCCCCCTCCCCTGACCCATGGAGTGCCAGATCAGTGAGATCCAGACTCTTTTGCATGATAACAATGTCTCTCAGTGTTGCCAATCGCTTATTTAGATCGTGAATCACGGCTTCCAAATCAGCAATTCGCAGACATCCGAGGCATATATATCCGCCATCGACCGATTGATCAAGAAGTGCATACATAGCACAAGATGTACACTGGACAGCATTGTTAGGCATGGAACCCATTGTATCAATTTGTGGGAACACCAACTGTAGAATTTACAACACTTAAAATAACAATAAGAAATCAAGGCAGATACTTACAGCTTCAGCACTTCTGCTTGTAACTCACCACTTCCAAGCAGCCACTTACAGAGTCAGCCTCCAGGAGCAAGCTCCATGAGTTGTGTGCTGCCTTATAACACACCTGCTTCAATTAGGCCTCAATTAGGCCTCAGCAGGAATCCAAGAGAGAGAAAGTGAAGAAACCCCCCCCCCTTTTTTTTTTTTTGTTTAAATTTGTGCCAGCATTAACACACAAGGAATTTTATTGGGGACAAGTGCAAAAAATGCATACAAAAACAATTCCAAACAGCTAGGGCTGGACACGCACCAGCCCAAAAAAGAATTATAACCAACCCAGTCCATTGAAATCTATGGGATAATGTCACACAGTGCATGTGTGTGCCTGGTCTCATGTGGCACTGTAGGGAACACAGCGCAGACACTTATATACTTGCTGGTGCTGTTGATAGATGGGACACTACCTGGCACTATCAGAGGTGCTAGGGATTGTTTATGTCATAAATACACATATGAAGTGCCAGTACTATTTTTAACCCTTTGAGTGCCAGCCTACCTAGATTTTTTATCACACTCTGTTGCCCGACGACTTTTCAAGTTTTTGCGGTACACGTGTGCAACCTTGATTTTTTAAGGGATTTCCATGAAAATTATATATTGTTTTTTTTAGCAGAGTCTGGGCTTCAACATGAAATGTCTTGTTTGGCCTTTTTCTAGTGTATTCTCAATACTTTTGGGTGACATATGTGCCAAAAAATGAAAAAAACCTATTGTTTACAATTTGTAGTGTTTTTTTGTAATAAAAAATGTAAGTTTGTTAATAAAATATTATTGCGTGTGAAAGCCCTATTTCTCCCGGTTACAATGGTACCACATATGTACAGGTATACCCCCTTTCCTGAAACAGCAGTTTAGGAGATTCCAGATAGGACACAACTATGCAATATGATTGCATAGTTGTAAGGGGTTAATAAAAGAAAAAATGACATAGGGTCCCCCCTCCCGGGGGGGGGGGGGGACCTCATTTCTTTTTTGGAATTCTAAGGGTCAAAAACCCTTAAAATCCCCCCCAAAAAATGACATAGGGTCCCCCTTACCCAGCATTACCGACCCGGACCAGCTATGGGGGCTTGTAGAACAGGGCGCAGGGGCCAGCATTGGTGGCCTCTGGCCCTGCAGGCTGCTAGCCCACATAGCCACGTGGCCCGGGCCCTTCTGCACTCCCCTGGCCGTTGGGGAGGCAGGTAATGGGGGGCTGGGGGTTTTGGCAAGCCACCCGCTTGCCGTAGGTGACTTGCCATACCCAGAGCCTTGTGAACTGGTATAAGGGGTCTCATGGACCCCTTACCAGTTCACAAAGGGTTAAGTTAAAAAAAAAGACACCAGACAAATATTTTATTATTCTTTTTTTGACTTATACTTACCTCCCATCCAGTGTCCCACGCTGCTGCAGATGACAGTTGTCGGTAGTGATCGGAGCAGGGAGGGTGGGAGGCAGGGATACCAGAGCCACCCTGCCTGCCACCCTCCCTGCTCCGATCGCTGCTGACAACTGACAGATCGGAGCCCGGGTGCCAGTAACCCGAGGAGCGGGATGACGTCAGCAAGTGTGCGGGGCTAGGGGCAGGGTTAGGGGCGGGGCTAGGGGCGGGGCCAGCGCCGGCCGAAGAGGATGGTGAGGGCCTGTTTCTGGGCCCTCACAAGCAGCGTGGAAAGCCCAGGGGGGGATCGGAGCCCCCCCTGGTGAAGAGAAGACCCGGGGAGAGCCATCGCGCTGCGAGGTGAGTAAATGCCATTTACTGTTTTTTTTTTTTTTTTTTTTTACAGATGTCCGCGCCAGCGGGGGGGGGCTATTCCGGGCCCCCTCCTGAAGATCAGAGGCCTGGGGGTGGAAATCTAACAGCGGATTCTTGTACAGAATCGCTGACCCTTTCAAATAAGGGGTAAGGTAAGTCTGTATGTTTTTTACTTTTTGTTTTATGGGCCTCTAAAGTCAGCTATGTGACTCTCACGTAGCTGGCACTTAACGGTTGGAGAGGCAGCTTATATTAAATTAATGTTAAAAGAGAAGAAATATATATATATATATATATATATATATATATATATATATATATATATATTGTTGTTAATCATTCCTGGAATATATTTCAAACTATTCCATCAAAAGTTTTTGGTGCATGGAAAAACATCACTATCCATATGAAGTATGGTATAGTCTCATGTGGGCTTCTCAGACTCGGCTACAATGTTCTCTATGGCTGCAGGCACACTTTTGTTCATTAAATTCTATGTATGGTATGGTAGGAGAAGCAAAAATCAAAGAGCTTTTAGCCACTGAAAACACAAATCCGGGAGATGGTAGGTACACATAGCTTATGAATATTACATGGAAGGATAGTCTAGAAGACAGCAAAATGCTCTCAGAAGATTGACTACAATGACCTGCAAAATATTTACACTGCCAGGGCACTTGTTTTAGGTTGATTGAAAGAATGTCTACAATATGTTAATACACTTAAATTGCTTGATGGTACACTCGGGCTCAGACTGTAATTTATGACCCTTTATTAGAAGCAGAAAACATCTTTATATCAGAGCAGAATATAATATTTGTTAAAGTTGTTCTAGTCTCTGACCTAAAAATAATCTCTGGCCGTATCAGCATAGAGTATATTAACAACTCAAGGACTCTTGCTTTAACCCTTTCGCTGCCAGCCTACCTGGAGTTTTTGTCACACTCTGTTGCCAGACCATTTTGCACTATTTTGCGCTCCCCATGTTCAAATGTGATTTTTGAAGGGATTTCCCAGGAAAATTATATATTGTTTTTTTCAGCAGAGTCTGAGCTTTAACATAAAATGTCTTGTTTGTCATTTTTAGGCATATTCTCAATGTTTTTTGGCGAAATATGTGCAATAAAATAAAAAAAAAATCTATTTTTTACAGTTTGTAGTGTTTTTTTGTAATAAAAAATGTAAGTTTGACAATAAAATCTTATTGCGTGTGAAATCCCAATTTCTCCCGATTACAGCGGTAACACATATGTATAGGTAGACACCCTTTCCAGCCCAGGAGACTCCCCCAAACTGAAACAGAGCTTTAGGGGATTTTCAGAAAAAATACAACTGTGATATGGCGCTATGCGCACCTTGCAGTTTTTCCAGAAAAACAACCCTTTACATTTGAAATACCCCCACAAACTATATATTCTCTGGAAGTAGACACCTCAGGCTTTCTATTTGTACCAGGCTTGTTGATGTGGCCACAGTTTTCTGGAAGTAATCCCTCAATGTATTCTTTGGTTGCAAAGAGTTTCCCAAAAAAAAGGATACAAAAGCAGAATTAAAGCCACATTTTCCTAAAAAAAATTATATACAAACAAGAAAAAAACAAGTATAATCTGAAAAAGCAACATCTCCCGAACAGAACGATACCCAACATGCATAGGTTCTGTCAAGGGAAGAGTTGCCAAACACCCCAAAGTAAAGCATGAGCATAACGGTAATTTTACTTGAAAATTTCAGCTCTGCAGACAAAGTGCGCACCTTGCGATTTTTCAACCAAAACAACCCTTTACATTTGGAATATCCCCCATAAACCATATATTCCCTGAAAGTACACATGTTAAGCTTTCTAAGTGTACCCAGCTTGTTGTAGTGGGCTCATCTTTCTGGAGTTGATCCCTTAAAGAATTCTTTGGTTGCGCAGGGTTTCCCTAAAAAATGTATAAAAAAGCTGAATAAAAAACACCTTTTCCTAAAATATAAATATGCAAACCAGAAAAAACAAGCTAAGTCTGAAAGCACAAGGTCCCCCGAACAGAACAATACCCAACATGCAGAGGTATTATTAACCCTTTTAATTGCCAGCCTACTTGAGATTTTGTCACCCTCTGTTGACAGGTCATTTTTCCCCATTTTGCGCCATGTTTTGCGACATTTTTGCTAGAATTTTCAGGAAAATTATATATATATTTTTTGCAGCAGAGTTTAGGCTGTAACATGAAATGTCTTGTTTGTAAATTTTATTTATTATTCACTTTATTTATTATTAAGTAAAAAAAAAAAAAAAAAAAAAAAAACATTTTTTACAAAATTGCCTCCTTTATTTTAAATAAAAAATGCATTTTATTAGGGAAAACCATATTGCATGTGAAAGCCCCATTTCTACCGATTAGAACGGTACCACATATTTATCGGTAGCCCCCTGTTCCTGCCCAGGAGACCCCCCTAACTGAAACAAGTAATTTTTAACATTTACAAATAAAATACAACTACCATCCACACTACAAAGGGTTAAATCGAGAAAAAAAATGAATTTTTTTTTTTAAGGGTTAAAAACCCTTAAAAATCCCCCCAAAAAATGACATGGGGCCCCCCTTACCCAAAGTAACCAGCCCGGGACCAGCTATGCAGGGCTTGTAGGAACAGGGCACAGGGGCCAGCTTTTGTGGCCCCTGGCCCTGCAGGCTACAAAGCCAGCATAGCCCGTGGGCCCGGGCTCTTCGGTCCCCCCCCGGGCTTTGGGGGGCAGGTAATGGGGGTTCCGGGGGTTAATGGCAAGTCATCCGCTAGTCGCAGGTGACTTGCCACCCCCCCAGCCTTGTGAACTGGTATAGGGGTCATGGACTCCTTACCAGTTCACAAGGGGTTAAATGTAAAAAAACACAAAGAGAAAAAATATTTTATTAATTTTTTTTTTTTTAATACTTACCTACCATCCATCCTGGAGCACTTTGTCCCTCGGCGATCACTGGCTTCTGCTCACTTGCTAGAAGCCTTTTATAGCTGCTGGATGACAGAACACAAAAGGGTTAATTTAAAAAAAAATGACATAGGGTTTCCCCTCCCAGGGGGGGGAGGGGGGACCCCATTGTTTTGGGAATTTTAAGGGTTAAAAACCCTTAAAAATCCCCCCAAAAAATGACGTAGGGTCCCCCCTACCCAGCATTATCGACCGGGCCAGCTATGGGGGCTTGTAGAACGGGGGCAGGGGCCAGCGTTGGTGGCCCCTGGCCCTGCAGGCTACTAGCCCACATAGCCACTAAGTGGCCCGGGCCCTTCTGCCCCCTCCTGGCCGTTGGGGAGGCAGGTAATGGGGGGCTGGGGGTTAATGGCAGGTCACCCGCTAGCCGCAGGTGACTTGCCAGACCCAGAGCCTTGTGAGCTGGTATAAGGGGTCTCATGGACCCCTTACCAGCTCACAAAGGGTTAACTGTGAAAAAAAAAAACACAACACAATTAATAAAAGTATTTTATTAAAAAAAAAAAAAAAATTTACTGTACTTACCTTTGATTGTAAGCTCCTTTGTCCCTCGCCGCTCTGCTGACAGATGCCGGTGAACGGCATCCAGAGAAGGGGGAGGCAGGAGATCAGAGGATCTCCTGTCACCTCCTTCCCCGGCACCGATCACCGGCATCTGACAGCTGAGAGAGCTGAAGCCGGAGATCGGGGCTGGGATGACGTCATTAGCCCGCCCCCAAGGGCGGCCGCCATCGAGAAAGAGAGAGGAGAGAGCCTTCCGGGCTCTCTCCTGAAGATCGGTAAGTCCTGGGGGGGGGGATTGGAGCCCCCCAGGTGAAGAGGAGGGACAGCGGGAGCCAGCGCACACGCAGGTAAGTGAATGTCATTTTTTTTTTTTTTTTACAGTTAGCAGCTGCTGCAGCAGAAGCGGGGGGGGGGCAGCCTATTCCGGGGGCTCTCCTGGAGCCATCCGAGCCCCCACAAGGGATCGGATGACACCAAATTAAAGAGGAGACCCGGCCAGATCCAACGAGGGGTCAGGTGAGTATTTCTTTTTTTTTTTGCCCGCTAGCAGGGGTAAATGCCAGGCACGTAAATTTTACGTGGCTGGCACTTAAGTGACGGAAAGGCAACCACGTAAATTTTACGTGGCTAGCATTTAAAGGGTTCATTTAATACCTGCCTGTAAGCTATCCTTGCCCTGTAAATCTTTGGATAGGTATATGGCACAGAGCTTAGGCAATAACATCAGTTTCCTTTTTGTTATATATATATACATGTGTACAGAACCTAGGAAAAAATTTCCCCATGCTTTCATATTTTATTGTCATGAAATTTGGAACCACAGTGGAATTTATTTTTTCACAATAAACAACAAAAAATAAAGTTTTCCATGTAATTGAAATGTATCTCTGTATCTCTCTACATTAAAAGAGATGTGTATTGAATATTATCTAATATGCAAAATACACAGTAGCATGCATGATGGCATGAGGGGCTTGCATACAAACCCTGCATGCAAATAATCAATTTGCACACCCCTGTATTGGCCCCTTTCCACAAACCTAACAGTGCAGGCCCTTTCCCTCATTGGTGATAGAAGCACATGCCCATAAACTAATCATTTCAGATCATTGAAGTCAATCTGGATGAGCTGGAGTTGTCAGTTACCTGGAGCCTACCTGCACAGGGCTAAAATTGTGGTATTTGGAGCCCATGTATTATGGAAGTATCTATTCATTGGATACATAAAGTGTTTATGCTACAAATGCCCTTTAACATCAATGTGGAACAAAACCAGGGAATTTGACTCTCCCGGGGGGCCACTGAGAGAGTTATTTAATAGAATTTAAAGAACCTCAAGAGGGGGGGTATTTATTTATTTTTGGGAAATGTCTCCTTGGCAAATCTCTCACACACACAGCAATGCTCTAAAACTAGGTGCTCTAGCATTGAGTGCCAGAAGCTGTGTGATGAAAGCCTGTTTTTGAACACATATACAACTGTAACAAAGTGAAAACACAGGGAATGACATTGTTTTAACACTGTGACTAGAGATGAGTGAACTTCTCAAAAATTCGATTCGGGCGAATCGCTGAATTTCTCAGAGAAATTCAGGTTCGTCCAAATCGAACTTTTGCGTATCGCTCATCTCTGGTGGGAGCGGGGAGGCCGGCTGCGCTGTCAGTGGGCGGCGGAAGCTGGCTTCCGCCGCCCGCTGACAGAGCAGTCTGCCTCCCCGCTCCCACCAAGCCCTGAAATGGAAAGAAAAAATCCCGGCATGGTGGGAGCGGGGAGGCCGGCTGCGCTGTCAGCGGGCGGCGGAGGCCGGCTTCCACCGCCCACTGACCGCGCAGCGGGCCTCCCCGCTCCCACTACACAGCAAACACTTACCGGCAAGGTGGGAGCAAGGAGGCCTGCTGCGCTGTCAGCTGTCATCAGAGGACGCATCATCAGAGGAAGCTGGCTTCCTCTGATGACAGCTTACAGCGTAGCCGGCCTCCTCGCTCCCACCATGGCGGTAAGTGTTTGCTGAAAAAAAAAATGCCGGCATGGTGGGAGCGGGGAGGCCGGCTGCACTGTCAGTGGGTGGCGGAAGCCGGCTTCTGCCGCCCGCTGACAGCGCAGCCGGCCTCCCCGCTCCCACCATGCCGGTAAGTGTTTGCTGTATAGTGGGAGCGGGGAGGCCGGCTGCGCTGTCAGCGGGCGGCGGAAGCCGGCTTCCTCCGCCCGCTGACAGCGCAGCCGGCCTCCCCACTCCCACCATGCCGCCATTTTTTTCCCATTTCCCGGCTTGGTGGGAGCGGGGAGGCCAGCTGCGCTGTCAGCGGGCGCCCCGCTGCCCGCTGACAGCGCAGCCGCCCGCTGCCACCCGCCCGCTGACAGCGCAGCCGGTCTCCCCGCTCCCACCATGCCGGCATTTTTTTTTTTTATTTTAGGGAAAATTCGGTCAGCACAAACCACTAAAAATTCAGATTCGTGCTGAATCTAATTTTCCTGAAATTCGGAGTGAATTCAGGTTCGTTAGAACCGATTCGCTCATCCCTAACTGTGACAATGACAATTCTGCATAAAAAATATAGTAAAAAGTGTTTGTTTGCAGGCCAGGTCACACAATGATTTGAACAAAAAAAAATGCCAAACACGCTATTTTAACACAACCAAATGACAGCCTATTGAAATGTATGGGAGAGCGACACCGAGCGAAAGGTAATATGTGACACTCTTGAACCTAGCCGCCTACATGCTGCTGTTAGAGGCGCTCACCAGATTCGCTTTCTTAAATGGTTTCTCATACAGCGCCCAGTATTCACCAGACGCTACCTGCTGCTACAAAGCGCTACCTGGCGCTATCTCTAAATAACCCCCTTACTTACTTAAATTAGGGCATATAATTCCCAGTAGTTGTCATTTTGTCATTGCACATAGCTAAATTGTCATTTTTCTGGGGATTTTGGGAAAGAGAGTGCAGGTGTTTTCCAGAATTTTGCCAAAACTTGTTTAGCAGCTGTAAAAGTGTGACTTGTTAGTTTTTTTACCCTACATTCACTTTATTTGTATCCTTCTGCATTCCCTCCTACCTCCATCTCCTTTACTTTCATGTTCTCTTTTCTCTTTTATATTATTTTTACAGCATTCCTTCCTTCTCAGTTACCAGTCCCTTTACTCCCCATATTTATTTATCCCTGTACTTTCCTGCTTTCATTACTGATTCATCCATCCCATTATTTTACATTATTTCTATATTTCTCCCACTTCATCCATTCTCATCCCTCTTTATCTTTTTCACACGTCTATCTTTTCACATTCCCCCTTTTTACTAGTTCCACCTACTTACTTCCCTCTGATTTTCCACCTTAAATTGGACCAAAACTAAACCTAGCATCTAAAGGACTCTAGGTCCAGGTTGACATTCACCCCATGGCATCTCGATTTGGGATGTCCCCACTATGTGAAAACCCTGCCAGTCGCTTGATATTTTATCTCACCAACTACACCGTGGTGCATGCACAGCTGCACCTGCCATAACTGGATGACTGGCAAGGCCGCGTACAGCCCATGGATGCAGAGTTGTAGCGTGCCAATTGCTAGTGCAGCTAGAATTCCATTCAGCTTTCCATCCGCACATTAATATGTGCATCCGGAGAAGCTGATTGGAGAAGAGCCATGTCTGCACCATGTGAATGCTGGCATGTTATGTATAGAAGAGTTGGAGGGGTATTTATAACGGCTATTGTTGGGGCATCATGCAGCGGGGGGGGGCTTTCTGAAGTTCGCCTTACGCAGAAGGGAGGCTAGGTTCCCATAGCTGACCAACCTAGGGTTGTAGAGATGATTTGATACACTCTTGACCAGAATCTCGTTACAACACAATAGTCCCACCTAGATATGTTTTACCATTTTGCTGCCAGCCTACCTAGAGATTTTTTCACCCTCTTTTGCCAGACCATTTTTCATCATTTTGTGATATACTTGTTAAACTGTGATTTTTGAAGGAATACCCAGGAATCTCCCAGGAAAATTATATATTGTTTTTTTCCAGCAGAGTTTGGGTTTTAACATGTATATTTTTTTTCAGTGCCTCCTCAATATTTTTGGGTGAAATATGTAGAAAAAAATACAGCTTTCAAGAAATTTGTGCTTGGTATTTAAAGGGTTAAAATATCCCAGGCAGCTGCAAACTCTAAAGCATAATTGGGGATAGTAATGTGAAGAACCCGCGCTGCTATCTTAAGGCTTGAATTTAGAAAACACTATGGTTACTTAAATTGAGAACTGCTCGACGTGTTAGAACCTCTTATCCCAAATAGAGAGTGTATAACAAATATAAATATATAAACACAGAGCAGAAAGAATGCCTCTATTAGGTCTAATTAGGAGGTATTGGCTCCTTGGTTGGCTCCTATTCTTAGAGACACTACTCCTTTAACACTTCTAGTGTCAAAATTCAAATTAGGAATACAGAGCTCATTCTTAGAACGCTGCACCTTTAGCACCTCAGGTATCAAAGTTCAAATTGTAAATATAAAACTACAGAGAAATGCTGCTAGCAGTTTTCTTAACAGGTGACACTGGCTCTTTAAATAGTCCTTGTTTATATAGTGGTAGAGTTATAATTCTTCCTCTTCCATTCAAAGTGATATCTGGCTGTAGTTCTTTCTTATACAGTATTTTCAGTGCCCATAAACTTATAAAGTCACCACTGTGCCCGTCACCGTTGCTAGGTACTCTTACCGGCTGGTGAATGAATATAGAGCTGTATATATTAACTCCTCTTAGATCTTTCTCCTCTGTGTAGATATCCAATTAGGGGCTATAGGTGCTGGTTGCACTAGATTTCAGCTCACCAGGGTAGTACAGGTGTAGGATAAAACAAAAGAGAGAAAATCTAGTGTATTCCCGCTTTTTAATATTAAAAATTATAAAATGCAACCTACAAGTGCGCACTCACATTTAAAAAGTGACAAATCGCTTGTTTTAAGGATAGGCGAGGCTCTCACCCGACTCCAGTCACCACGGCCGTTGGTGTTACTGTTTAGAAGGGCGGGATAGCTATCGCAAGTGGATCCTCTTTGGTTTCATATGCCTGTCGCCATCAACGCGTTTCACTGCCAGCGGCAGCTTTATCAAGACTGGCGAGGCGGCTGTAAGTCACTGCTGATCATCAATTTGAACTTTGATACCTGAGGTGCTAAAGGTGCAGCGTTCTAAGAATGAGCTCTGTATTCCTAATTTGAATTTTGACACTAGAAGTGTTAAAGGAGTAGTGTCTCTAAGAATAGGAGCCAACCAAGGAGCCAATACCTCCTAATTAGACCTAATAGAGGCATTCTTTCTGCTCTGTGTTTATATATTCATAATTGGGGATAGGCTGATATGCCACATCAGTTGCAAATGACGTAGCACAAATAGACCTTTCAAAGCATTGTCCCACATTATAATAACCTATTTTTTGAGTACACAGTGCTGCAGAGGTTGTAAGACATCTAGAATGGAGCTGTAGGAAAATGTAAAATGCATCCACATACCAGCCGTTAAAGCTTTTTTCTTTTTAAACATTTAAACTTGGGGTCAAGGCAACGCTGTAAAACCAGCCTTGAACAATGACAGTCAGGAATTATGAGGGGAGTCATGTGGCGGGTAATAAGGATCTGACCACTGGAAATATTCAGCTGAATAATAGCAACTTCCACTAAAACATGATGAGTAGTGGGGTAAAGGCAACATATTCATTGACAGAATCCCATCAATGGGGGGGCGTGGGATGGGAAAGCAATTGATGCTGGACATTATTGGTTCTTTCACTTGACTGTTCTCTAGAGGCCAGTTAATGAATTGCAGTGCAAGATAGCAATACCTTCATCGGTGATGAGCTTTACAGCCATTGGCGAAGGCAAATTGCAAAGCAAAAAATCCCTTCAATTCTGTCCCATATGTATATATGAAAATGTATTTGTTTAATTAGTGTTTTTCTGCCTTATTTAGGTGACAACTAAAAACTGGAGCTATTATCCACTGACCACTTTATTGGAGTCTGTCACCATCTGTCACCGTGATCATTGGTGAAATGTATTCTCTGTAGGCAAGTTTAAAACTTATTTATCTATTAAGATTTTAACATTTCATTCTAGATAGTTCTTCAGATAAACTATTTCAGATTTCCTGTCACCACCAACTTTAGAAAGGTCAAGATAAAGTTTTAGAATTTGAGAAAGTTGTATGAAACTGTGTGCTGAGTGCCCTTGCTAATGTACAGCCATGCTGAGAAAAAGTTGACAACACAGAAAATGCTTCTGATTTTTACAGGAAGAAAAATAATGTTACCATTTACAGAATGCATGCCAGCGGATGCTTTTTTCAAAACAAATGCTATTTCTCCATTAAACATAATTTAGAAACTATGTGTAATGTTTTGATTGTTAGCAGGTAGTTTCATAAAGTTATAAAAATCCCAAAGAGATGCCTGAGCAAGCGCAGAACCTCAGACAGATGCCTTCTCCCAACATCAGGGAAGCCCAAGGCAGTTTTGCAATTGTGCAGTTAAAATCTCACATAGTAAGGAGCTTCCCAGGGGGGCACTAGCACCATGCCTCCTGGTAAGTTAGTTCTCTACTTATCAAACTTTAGCACTACTGTATTGCAGGTCTTTTGAACGTTGCATACAGCAACGAAATGCGTCAACGCAATACTGCTGCCATTCCCCATTGGTTTGTTAAAACAGCCTACGAAATTTCACTCCACCTGACAGCAGCAGGATAGTGCGGGGAAGGGCTGGGCGATATTGTTATCAGTTTCTTGAAGGCTTGTTATCTATGGAGAAGCGTGTAAATATAGAATTAAACAGCACTATTTTAATAATACAGAGTTATGTTATATGCCTTTTGTTTTCTTGCTTTCATATTTTGAGTTGAATACTGAGAAATGATTATATAGATGGAATTTTGTTACTACAAAGCTGAAATATAATTTGAGGCTACTGCACAGCTCAAAAAAGGAATAATTATAATCTTTCAAGGGGGTCTTCCCTAGGTGGAGTAGGCATATTCCTGGATCAGCGGGTACTTTTTCCCCTGTAACTGCCCCTATCACTCACCTC
This sequence comes from Gastrophryne carolinensis, assembly GCA_027917425.1. Taxonomy (NCBI): domain Eukaryota; kingdom Metazoa; phylum Chordata; class Amphibia; order Anura; family Microhylidae; genus Gastrophryne; species Gastrophryne carolinensis. Next base: position 176,182,995 of record CM051237.1, on the reverse strand, counting down.
ACAGAGTCCCAGTAGTGCTGAAGTTTAGGGCAGGACCAGAATATATGAAGAAGGTCACCCCCCCGCAGCACCACACCTCCAACAGTTATCCCGTTCACCAGGGAACCATTTGTGCAGGGTTGCCGGGACTCTGTACCAACCGGTAAGAATTTTGTAACTACATTCTTGAGTCCGGGTACAAATGGAGGTCTTATGTGGCGCTGCGAAAAGTCTCCTTCGCTGCTCTGGCGTAAATGAAACCCCCAAGCTTCTTTCCCAATGTTTGACAAAATGGAGTTCCTCTGCTTCCTGGGGGGTAATCAACATTCTGTAAATAGATGAGAGCACATGCCTCTCCACATTGGGACTGGAACAAAGCTCCTCAAACTGGGTCACTTGGCACATACCCCCTGAGAAACCCTGTAAGGACTGAAGGAAATGTGTTAGCTGTGTTTGTTCCCATTTAGACCATCTCTGAATGGAGCCCTTCTGTGCCAAGTCATCGGTCTTAGCCCAACTTGCCAGCGCCCAGAAGTGCCTAGCTCTACACAATCCTGCCCTGCACCACTCTCTCACCTTAGGGCCGCTACAACCAGGGGGGAATTGTGGGTTTCCCAACACTGGGAGCATTGGGGAGGGGGATGGCGAGATCCCAGAGAACTCATTAAACCTCCTAAAAACGCGTAAGGTGGCCCCAACCGTGAGGTGCTTTAGCGCCCCGGAAATGTCCTTCCCCTCTAGCCAAGGTAAGTTAGCCAACGGAAACTCCCCAGAGCCCTGTTCCAACCCAATCCACTGTTTATGTCTTGAGTGAATGCACCAATCCACCACTCTACCGAGATGAGTGGCAGCATGGTACAACACTGGGTCTGGAAATCCCAGCCCTCCCTCCTCCTTGGGGCTGGCCAAAATAGCTCTGTTCAATCCGGGTTTTTCCCCCTTCCATAGTAACTTGGTAAATAGGGCTCTGACCTTTCGGAGGAAGGCCTGCGAAACCGCAACTGGCAGAGCTTGGAGAAAATAAAGAAGGCGGGGGAGAAGGTTCATCTTAACTGCGTTTGTACGCCCAAACCAAGAGATCCTTTCCAAGGACCATCTAGCGATGTCAAAAGGGGAGGGTAGTTCATATTGAAGATCTTAGACAGATCAGTCCAAATCTTAGTTCTGAGGTAAGTGACCCCTTCCTTAGCCCACCTGAAGGGGAATGCCTCCCTGACTCTCGCAAAGCGCTGTTCGGGGATATTAATGTTTAGGATTTCGGATTTGGAGAAATTAATTTTGTATCCTGATAGGTCACCGTACCTTTTAAGTTCTCTCATCAAATTGACCATGAAGGGATCGGAGATTACTCCATTGACTCGCACCGATGCCGAGGGAGTTCTATAAAGTCTCGTAATCCAGTTCATAAGGTTTGAACCGAATCCAATATGGCTAAGAGTGGTGTACATAAATTGCCAACTGACTCTGTCAAAAGCCTTCTCGGCATCGGTAGCGAGCAAGAGGGAGGGTTTATTAACTGTTTGGGCTAGGTGCACCAGGTTCAACACTTTGATAGTGTTGTCCCTAGCTTCCCTATGAGGCACAAACCCCACTTAGTCCAGGGCGACTACTTGATGTAGTTGGGGGCGATTCTTGACGCCAGGATCTTTGCAAATATCTTGACATCGGTATTCAAAAGTGAAATGGGCCAGTAGCTAGCACACTGTATGGGATCTTTTCCTTCTTTGGGCAGAACTGTGATGTACGTTCTGAGAGAATCTGGGGGGAGGGCCTCACCATCTTTGAGCGAGTTAAAGACCTTAAGCAGCTTAGGGGCCAGAAGGGGGAATATTTTCTTATAATATTGGGAGGGGAAACCATCCGGTCCCGGGGCCTTTCCGCTAGCTGTCTCTGCTACCGCCTTCTGCAGTTCCAACAAGGAGATGGGGGTCCTCCAACGTCTCTACCACCTCTACCGGCAACTTTGGGAGCCCCGAGTCCTTTATATACTCTGAAATATGAGAGTCTATCCCAAACTTCCCTGTTCCCTGGATGTTGTAAAGGGATTCATAAAATTTGCGGAAGGTTTCCACTATTCTCTCTGTCAAGTGCTCGCTATGACCCTCTTGATTTACAATCTTTGGAACATAAGATTTCACCCTTTCCACTCTAAGTGCCCTTGCCAGCAATTTCCAGCATTTGTCCCCCGCTTCATAGAACCTTTTCCTACATTTGGCCCACTGTGCCTTCACTCTATCACAGCACAATGACTTGAGTTTCTCTCTCAGAGACGTTAAGGGGGCGCCAAGTGGGCGTTGCAAGGGACATCTTGTGTAACTTTTCTAGTTTCCCTATCTCAGCAAGGAGGTCCTTGATTAGTTTTGCCTTTTCCCTCTTAATTCTAGATCAAATGCTGATTAGGGAACCTCTGATTACGCACTTATGCGTTTCCCAGAGTTCCCCGGGGCTAATCTCCGGCCATAAGTTACAATCAAAGAATTTTTTAATTTCCTCTTGGAGCTCAGTTACAATTAGTTGGTCATCCAGGAGAGAGGAGTTTAGGCGCCAAGACCAGCTTCTAGGGATGGGACGGGGGAGGGAAACCGACAAAGAAACAGGGGCATGATCTGATAATGTAATATTCCCAATGGAGGAGTCCACCACTTGGGAGAGTGAGGCATGGGGCACAAGAAATAGGTCGATTCTCGAATATGACCTATGCGGGGGAGAGAAAAAGGTGTAGTCCCTCTCAGAAGGGTGCTGGATACGCCAGGGGTCTATCAACTGGTATTGGGCTAGCACCTTTTTAAGTCGCCTCAGTCTGGCATATGACTAGTGTGGGGACACCTTAGAGGTATCCATAAGTGGGTCCAATGCCAGGTTGAAGTCACCGCCGATTAAAAGTTCACCCTCCTTAAACGTGTCCAAGAGTTCAAGGACTCCCTCCAAGAAGGTTGACTGACCCACATTCGGCACATATACATTTGCAAAGGTGAAGAGATGAGATGCAATCCTCCCTTTGAGGAGATCCACCTCCCCTCTTGGTCCATCTGGTAGTCAATCAGTTCCCATGGGAGGGCAGCATCTATCACAATGCTTACCCCCCTGGATCTTGAGTCTGGAGAGAGGCTATGATAACCTCTAAGGTAATACTTGTTGCCGAGTGAGGGGGAGCCGCCTGCCTAAAAGTGGGTCTCCTGAAGGAAGGCAACCTGTGCCCTCAGCCCTTTGAGGTTCCTCAGGATTAGAGCTTTTTTTTCCTGGCTATTTAAGCCCTTAACATTGAGGGAGACCACATTGATCTCGGAAATGGGCTTTCCCTGCATTATTGTTGCTTTTCTGAGTTGTACAGGAGCGAGTAGTTTAGAGGAATCCGCCCTAGGAGGGAGGGGGGGGAGTAGGCGGGTGGGGAAGGGATATGGGATGTGAGACCAATTAAACAGCGATTTGGGAAAAATTAAAAACGAAGGGTAACTAATTTAACTCTTGTAATTCCAAGTAAGGAAACCACACAGCCCACTCCGCGGTCCTCTCCCGGACCCCGCAGGGCCTTCACGGGGACCAGGTCGATCCGGACCCACGTCAGGGGGCCTGGGTCTTCTGAGACAACCAAGATCTCTAAAGCTCTTCCGTCCACGACGCAGACCATCTGAGTATCGCTGTGCGGGTAGAGGGGCATCCAGAGACGACCAATCTGGCACTTTAATCGGTTCGCATTGAAGGAACGAAAATAGGCCCTCCAAGTCCCGGCTAGATTTAAAGAAATAACTTTCTTGGTCCTTTCTGACCACTAGATGGAACTGGGAAGCCCCATCTATACGAGCCGCCTTGGTTTATTATCAGATCCAGTAGGGGCCTCAAAACTCTCCTCCTCTGCAGGGTGCGAGAAGACAGGTCTTGGAGAATCTTAATCAACGATCCCTTGTATGCAACGGATCCTTTGTCCCAGGCCTTCCGAAGAATTTCCTCCTTCAAGGTGAACAGGTGAATCCGGCAAACAATGTCCCTGGGAAATTCGCGGTCCGGATTTCTAGGACCCAAGGCCCTGTGCGCTCTGTCCAGCTCGATTTTTGTGCTAGATTCTCTGTCCAGCACCAAATTGAAAACTTCTGTCACGATACCCCTAACATGTTCCCTATCCGCCGCTTCCGGGATGCCCCTGATCCTCAGATTGTTCCTCCGACTCCGGTTTTCCAGGTCATCCAAGTGGAAGTAACAGGCCCGCAACTGTGCCTTTTGCCGATCGCATCTGGACTCCAGAGCAAGGATACGTCTGGATGTTTGCGCCCCTTCCGTCTCCAAAGAATCCACTCTTTCCTCTACCCCCGAGATTTGCTACTTGACTGCCGCTAGATCCCGCCTGTGGGCGGCCTCATACCTGGCAATCAGGCTTTCCATATCTGCTCTCTTTGGGAGGTCCCTCAAAAGGGAGAGAGTTTCCTGCTGGATCTCTTTTTCAGCTCCGGTGTCTTCTGCTGTTGCCTCTGCTATGGGCAAAGGATCCAGCTCCTCAGGCCACGACGGCTGACACTGCGGAGAGGAGATTCGAACCGCAGGGGGACATCAATACGGGACTATCTCTCGTTGGGCTGGCCAATCTGTCAGGTGTCAGCTGCAGAGAGGGGACCCCACGCCTGGGGGTGAATCAGGTATTAAGTCTTGGATCAGGGGTCGCGTCGAGCGCTGCTTTTCATCACGCTGCAGTAGAGCCATCATACTGTTGAAACTTGTATTTTGTGTGGCGGTGTGGATTGATAGTGGTGGGTCAGCCCCCCTATGCTCAAAAGTGAATCTACGCAGCCCCAGGACATTTGCTGCACTTGTCACAGGGTTACGGGCTCCCCTTGTGACATCCCCCTCATGTGGCTACAAACTTGTGGCTGAGTCTGTGAGTCCTCCTCTTTAGGCTCCTCCTGAGACGCCCCACTCAGTGGCGATGTTGTGCACGAGAGCGCCTCCAGGCTCTCCTCATCTCCTCCATCCGCCATCTTGCTTCCAGCGCACCTCCCTCCAGGAATCCACCTCCCGAACTCCAGTTTCTTCCGAAAGGTACATTTATCCTCCCTGCCACCTCTCTTCTTACTCTTGCGCTTTGACATCTCTCTGGTCGGGCACTTTGCAGGCTGCTAATGGCACTACTCAAGGTCGAGGGATCAGGAGCCAAATTAGCAGCTTCCTCTCCCCGCCATGTCCAGAACACGCGCCCCCCCCATCCCATATATCAAACAGCATGCTGAACCCCCCAACCCCCCCCTAACAGGTAGTGTAGCAGATCCCCCCATTCCCCAAAACAAGCAGTGTGTAGAATCACCCGCCATATAATAGGCCATATAACAGTGTGGCGACCCCCCCAATCTCCAACTGTCGCTGGGAAAGTTAGAAAAATGTTTTTTACCTGAGCCGGAAGCCGACACTCGCCAGCCAGAGCACCAATGCATCAATGAAAAATACAGTAGATCCAAAATAACAGATAAATAGCTGTAACAGCTAATCTAATTGATTTGGTATGAAGTGTTTGATGAAGTTAGTGCTGTGGATATCGCATATCTAATTTTTAGCAAAACATTTGACACCATTCCACAATATAGGCTCATAGTTACGTTGTTAAAATTTGACTTAATCCCTGGACAGTTCAGTGGATATACGGCTGACTAAAGGATAAGTATCAGAGTGCTGTTTTTAATGGTGCGCAATCTAAAGAAAGGCAAGTTACAAGTGTGCCTCATTCCTTTTAATGTGTGACATAGGAGAAGGTTTGGCAGGTGAAGTTTGCCTATTTGTTGATGATACAAAGGTGTGTAATAAGGTTGAAATTCCTGCAGGTGTCTGCAACATGGAAAATGATTTTGCTTTACTAGATGAATGGTCAAAACAGAGTAATCTGGAGATCAATGTTTCTGAATGTAAAATCATGCACCTTCCCTCTCTGAGTATAATATGGGCAGTACTATGTTAGCCAGGACTCCGGAAGAGATAGATTTTCACCCCATAAGACAACCCTGTACACACAATAAATATAAAGGGTGTGCTAAAATACCTCTCTCCCAAAACCCAACAGCAGCAGGTAGTGTTCAGAATTCCCCCCTCTCAAGAGCCGGCTAATAGGCACTGGGCACCTTACCCCAATCCTACTATAACAAGCAGCACACAAAATCCCCCTATGACAAGCAGTGTGGCAGAATTCCCCCAATCCTCTATAACAAGCAGCGTGCAGAATCCCCCCAATTTCTCCATAACAGGCAGTGTGGCAGATCCCCCATCCTCTATGATAGGCAGTGTTGCAGAATCCACCAATTACCTTTAACAAGCAGTGTGGTTGAGCACCCCAATCCCCCCATAACAGGATGTGGCATGCAAAATCTCCTCAAACCCCAATAACAGTGTGGCAGAAGACCCTCAATCCCTTATAACAAGCAATGTGGCAGAATTCCCCCTATAAGAAGTAGTGTAATGAATACCCCCAATTCCTATAACAGGCAGTGTGCAGAACCTCCCAAATCCCCTATACCAGTCAGTGTGGAAGAATCCAAAAATCCAAAATCGGGATGCCCCACTTTGTGAAATCCCCAGGATGCCCGCTACACTTACCTTAATCCCGGTCCAACGGCGCATGCGCAGGCCGCATCCCCCTATCTCTCTAGCATGGGCATGCTCCCTGTTAGAGGGAAGCGCGAGATGCCGTAGGACCACGGTGAGGTGAGTTGATGCAGGCGTCCTGGGGGGTTTCACATAGCGGGGCACCCCCTATCGGGATGCCCCAGGGGAGTGGACCAAAACCCAAGATAGTCAAAATCCTGGGTTTTGGTCCACTTTAATGGAGTGGGAAGAATCAGCTCCTGTGACTGAGTGAAAAAAACAGCTGAATCTCTGTCATTAGATGAAGCTCTGGAAACTGCTGACTTTGAAGCTTTTGATTCAGAGGTTTTCTCTGGTAAAATATTCCTATTTTTTTGGTTTCACAGCTGTGGGCTGTTGTCTTTGCTGAGTGACCGTGCTGCAGCTTTCTCAGGCGGTGCCCCGGCCATTACATTTGTCACTGGGGGACCTGTCCCCAAATGCTTTCAGCATTGTTGCCGAGGGAGTTTTGACATGGACACTTGTAGGCTGATTCACTACTAGCGCCACTTATTGCCAGATGAGCGCCTGTATAGTGGCGCTTAGAGCGACCGCTAGTAGACGCTGTAAGCGGGTATCGGGCGAGTTGCGGTCGCTGTAGTAACCTGCCCAGCATTGATGAATGTGATGTGTGTTGGGCGCTATGATAAGACAATGACACTTTAGTGCCAGACCTGTATATAGAATTATGCATAAAAATATATAAAGTCAAAAAAATGAAAAGAAAATAGAAGTGTTTGTTTGCAGCCAGTAGAGGTCACACAATGTAAAGGTTATGTAAACATTACATGATGCCATTACACCATAAATATCAAAATAAGAATCATGCCAAACATTAATAATCATTATAAGATGATTAATTTAAAGTGGACCTACCTTTAAGCTTTTTACTATCCTGGTGAAAGGGTTCTTGCCCCAGAGGCATCCCATATTGGGATGCCTTGCTGTGTGAAGCCTGTAGATCACCTACTCCACTCACCTTCCCACCACCCCACAGGGCATGTGCAGGTACTTGTCTACTTGAAGCTTTATGCCGCACTTACTAAATCACCTTCTGTTTGCCTGGCAGCTGCTCTAGTGTTGACAGCTGCCCACATAGGGGCCATATATACCCCCATGGGACTTATAACTCCCCTCCACAGGCCTACCAACTCCATAAAAATTAACAGTTAACCCATATCCCACATACAGCATATAATGCCAGTGTCTTACTGGCCCATACTCTCGGACCCCTACCAAGTTCTGCACCAGTTTCCCCACCTTTATCCTGTATTTTGTGAATCCTCTGCAGGGATAGTGGGGTTCACCACTGTCATAAGCCAATGCAGACGGGGATATCCAGGGTTGCCTATATATAAAAAACTGGACTTTACAAAAAATAGGTGTTGGTCCACTGTGGGGGAGTGGGAGGGGACAGCCCGAATGCCAGGGTCCCCCTTTCGATCAAACCCCTGCAAACCCAACAAAATGTAACTGTGACCATGCTCCCTTAACAAGCAGCCAAATGATTAGCTGGAGACAGTCACGTGTCCCATTTTCAAGTTTTCACCAAACGAGAAAGCAAGACTTGCTGCAATTCATCGAGTGAGCGAGGTGACAGGTAAGGTTTATGGGGCTTGCAGGGGGTTGGTTGAGGGGGGAATCCCGCCATTTTGGATGCCCCTCTGCAGCAGACCAGCACTCATTTTTGGTCCAGTTTAAGACAACATAATTAAAGTCAATTGCCTCATTCTTTAAAAGACCAGTTTAATGGAATTCCACTGGGGGAGTAGGGGGGTCACCCTACTCGATCAAGCACGGTAAAACCTTACCTGAAACTTGCTTCCTCAGGGAAAAGCAGCCCAGCGATTGGCTGACAGCTGTCACATCTCCCATGCTCGGGCTTCCGCTTTGCTGGCAGCCGGCCATGTGACACACCCGCCGGCCAATCGTGGGGCTGCATTTCCCAGAGGGAGCGAATTGCCGGGTAAGGTTTGTTGGCTTTACAGCGTTCGATCGAGGAGGGACCCCAGCAATCAGGGTGCCCCCCCCGCAGTGGACCGCCGCCCATGTTTTGTAAAATGGGTGTTGGTCTGGTTTAAGATAAAATTTAGAGGAAAAGATACTATGGGAGGAAGGGGTGGTTAGGACACCGTGGTAATGGGAAATATGTCTAGATACTTTACAGTAGTATATATCGAGAGATTATCATTTACAGTTTACTTTTGAAAAATAATTACTTTAGTGCACAAAATTCAGTTGGTTATGTGTCTCTGATTAGCCTCTCAAACACCCGTTTTGATCTTTAGAAGTAAATACAGAAAATAGACCTTTTATTAGTTTTTTTTGTTTTATGAATGAACAATGCAACTAGGGATGAGCGAATCGATCCGGACGAACCCGGATTCGATCCGAATTTCAGGAAAAATTCGATTCGGATCGAATCCGAATTTCCCCGCGATTCGATCACTCGAAGTTTTCCTTTAACATCCATTCATTTACATTACAGGCATTCTAAGATGGCGGGCGGGACATGTCTGGACATGTATCCCGCGCCAGTGCAAGCTGGGGCAGTCACATGCAGCCTATCAGCAGCCAGCAAGCCCGGTGACGTCACACAGCGGTATTTAACGGCGGCCATCTTGCTTTTCCTCATTTCTCTATTGCATTCGTGACAGACAGACAGAACGCTGTGTAGCTGAGGCAGTTAGACAGGCTGGAGACAGGCTGGAGACAGGGACAGACAGGGACAGGCTGGAGACAGGCAGGAGACAGGCAGGAGACAGACAGGAGACAGACAGAAAGCCAGGGAAAGGTAGGAAAAACGGAGCTGGCTGACAGGGAGATTTTTTTTTTTTCATCCAGCCTTTGTTAGCGTTTTCAGGCTGCTTATAGTAACTAACTGTGCATATATACTGAACTGATCTTAAGTCTGCTGTGAGGCATCCCATTCTGTGACTAAAGCAGCCTCTATTTAATAGCACAATAAACATTTGCACTTATTCTCATAGAAATCAGGCCTGATAAAGACACTTTTGCTGTGCATGCTCTCTGGTTTTTGTGGCACTGGCATCCCATTCTGTGACTAAAGCAGCCTCTATTTAATAGCACAATAAACATTTGCACTTATTCTCATAGAAATCAGGCCTGATAAAGACACTTTTGCTGTGCATGCTCTCTGGTTTTTGTGGCACTGGCATCCCATTCTGTGACTAAAGCAGCCTCTATTTAATAGCATAATAAACATTTGCACTTATTCTCATAGAAATCAGGCCTGATAAAGACACTTTTGCTGTGCATGCTCTCTGGTTTTTGTGGCACTGGCATCCCATTCTGTGACTAAAGCAGCCTCTATTTAATAGCATAATAAACATTTGCACTTATTCTCATAGAAATCAGGCCTGATAAAGACACTTTTGCTGTGCATGCTCTCTGGTTTTTGTGGCACTGGCATCCCATTCTGTGACTAAAGCAGCCTCTATTTAATAGCATAATAAACATTTGCACTTATTCTCATAGAAATCAGGCCTGATAAAGACACTTTTGCTGTGCATGCTCTCTGGTTTTTGTGGCACTGGCATCCCATTCTGTGACTAAAGCAGCCTCTATTTAATAGCATAATAAACATTTGCACTTATTCCCATAGAAATCAGGCCTGATAAAGACACTTTTGCTGTGCATGCTCTCTGGTTTTTGTGGCACTGGCATCCCATTCTGTGACTAAAGCAGCCTCTATTTAATAGCATAATAAACATTTGCACTTATTCTCATAGAAATCAGGCCTGATAAAGACACTTTTGCTGTGCATGCTCTCTGGTTTTTGTGGCACTGGCATCCCATTCTGTGACTAAAGCAGCCTCTATTTAATAGCACAATAAACATTTGCACTTATTCTCATAGAAATCAGGCCTGATAAAGACACTTTTGCTGTGCATGCTCTCTGGTTTTTGTGGCACTGGCATCCCATTCTGTGACTAAAGCAGCCTCTATTTAATAGCATAATAAACATTTGCACTTATTCTCATAGAAATCAGGCCTGATAAAGACACTTTTGCTGTGCATTCTCTCTGGTTTTTGTGGCACTGGCATCCCATTCTGTGACTAAAGCAGCCTCTATTTAATAGCACAATAAACATTTGCACTTATTCTCATAGAAATCAGGCCTGATAAAGACACTTTTGCTGTGCATGCTCTCTGGTTTTTGTGGCACTGGCATCCCATTCTGTGACTAAAGCAGCCTCTATTTAATAGCATAATAAACATTTGCACTTATTCTCATAGAAATCAGGCCTGATAAAGACACTTTTGCTGTGCATGCTCTCTGGTTTTTGTGGCACTGGCATCCCATTCTGTGACTAAAGCAGCCTCTATTTAATAGCACAATAAACATTTGCACTTATTCTCATAGAAATCAGGCCTGATAAAGACACTTTTGCTGTGCATGCTCTCTGGTTTTTGTGGCACTGGCATCCCATTCTGTGACTAAAGCAGCCTCTATTTAATAGCATAATAAACATTTGCACTTATTCTCATAGAAATCAGGCCTGATAAAGACACTTTTGCTGTGCATGCTCTCTGGTTTTTGTGGCACTGGCATCCCATTCTGTGACTAAAGCAGCCTCTATTTAATAGCATAATAAACATTTGCACTTATTCTCATAGAAATCAGGCCTGATAAAGACACTTTTGCTGTGCATGCTCTCTGGTTTTTGTGGCACTGGCATCCCATTCTGTGACTAAAGCAGCCTCTATTTAATAGCATAATAAACATTTGCACTTATTCTCATAGAAATCAGGCCTGATAAAGACACTTTTGCTGTGCATGCTCTCTGGTTTTTGTGGCACTGGCATCCCATTCTGTGACTAAAGCAGCCTCTATTTAATAGCATAATAAACATTTGCACTTATTCTCATAGAAATCAGGCCTGATAAAGACACTTTTGCTGTGCATGCTCTCTGGTTTTTGTGGCACTGGCATCCCATTCTGTGACTAAAGCAGCCTCTATTTAATAGCATAATAAACATTTGCACTTATTCTCATAGAAATCAGGCCTGATAAAGACACTTTTGCTGTGCATGCTCTCTGGTTTTTGTGGCACTGGCATCCCATTCTGTGACTAAAGCAGCCTCTATTTAATAGCATAATAAACATTTGCACTTATTCTCATAGAAATCAGGCCTGATAAAGACACTTTTGCTGTGCATGCTCTCTGGTTTTTGTGGCACTGGCATCCCATTCTGTGACTAAAGCAGCCTCTATTTAATAGCACAATAAACATTTGCACTTATTCTCATAGAAATCAGGCCTGATAAAGACACTTTTGCTGTGCATGCTCTCTGGTTTTTGTGGCACTGGCATCCCATTCTGTGACTAAAGCAGCCTCTATTTAATAGCACAATAAACATTTGCACTTATTCTCATAGAAATCAGGCCTGATAAAGACACTTTTGCTGTGCATGCTCTCTGGTTTTTGTGGCACTGGCATCCCATTCTGTGACTAAAGCAGCCTCTATTTAATAGCATAATAAACATTTGCACTTATTCTCATAGAAATCAGGCCTGATAAAGACACTTTTGCTGTGCATGCTCTCTGGTTTTTGTGGCACTGGCATCCCATTCTGTGACTAAAGCAGCCTCTATTTAATAGCACAATAAACATTTGCACTTATTCTCATAGAAATCAGGCCTGATAAAGACACTTTTGCTGTGCATGCTCTCTGGTTTTTGTGGCACTGGCATCCCATTCTGTGACTAAAGCAGCCTCTATTTAATAGCACAATAAACATTTGCACTTATTCTCATAGAAATCAGGCCTGATAAAGACACTTTTGCTGTGCATGCTCTCTGGTTTTTGTGGCACTGGCATCCCATTCTGTGACTAAAGCAGCCTCTATTTAATAGCATAATAAACATTTGCACTTATTCTCATAGAAATCAGGCCTGATAAAGACACTTTTGCTGTGCATGCTCTCTGGTTTTTGTGGCACTGGCATCCCATTCTGTGACTAAAGCAGCCTCTATTTAATAGCATAATAAACATTTGCACTTATTCTCATAGAAATCAGGCCTGATAAAGACACTTTTGCTGTGCATGCTCTCTGGTTTTTGTGGCACTGGCATCCCATTCTGTGACTAAAGCAGCCTCTATTTAATAGCATAATAAACATTTGCACTTATTCTCATAGAAATCAGGCCTGATAAAGACACTTTTGCTGTGCATGCTCTCTGGTTTTTGTGGCACTGGCATCCCATTCTGTGACTAAAGCAGCCTCTATTTAATAGCATAATAAACATTTGCACTTATTCTCATAGAAATCAGGCCTGATAAAGACACTTTTGCTGTGCATGCTCTCTGGTTTTTGTGGCACTGGCATCCCATTCTGTGACTAAAGCAGCCTCTATTTAATAGCATAATAAACATTTGCACTTATTCTCATAGAAATCAGGCCTGATAAAGACACTTTTGCTGGCCAAAGCCCTACTGGACCCTGCCAGGTCGATTCCTGCCCGGGGCATCCCATTCTGTGACTACAGCAGCCTCTGTTTAAGACCATATAAGCATTTGCTCTTATCATATTTGAAATTAGCCTGATAAAGACACTTTTGCTGGCCAAAGCCCTACTGGACCCTGCCAGGTCCATTCCTGCCCAGGGCATCCCATTCTGTGACTAAAGCAGCCTCTGTTTAAGACCATATAAGCATTTGCTCTTATTATATTTATATTATAAGACACTTTTGCTGGGCATAGGCTTACTGCTGCCTGCCAGGTGCACTTCTGTTGAGGCATCCCATTCTGTAACATAGCATACCCCTCTTTATTTACACTAAGCAGCTCTCTTATTTACACTAAGCAGGCCTGTTGGAGGCTGAGTGTTACTGCTCACTTTTGGTGTGCATTATATTCTGTTTTATATAGACCCACTGCTGCCTGGGGGTTCTTAAAATATCACCTACTACCACGCCAGTTAGACTATGTCGGGCAGACAAGTGCCTGGAAGTGAAAAGAGGAGTGGCAGAGGCCAAGATTCCGCAGGCAGAGCTCGCATCAGACTGGGGGCCAGTAGCAGCAGGAGTCACGCTGAGAGACCTAATCTGCCAGTATCTGCTAGCGGTCGGGTCTCCACCAGTAACGCATCTGCCGTGGTAGATTGGCTGACGCGCTCATCAACAACATCATCACAACTTACATCTGAGACCCCCAGTCTAGGGTCGGTAGGTTCCTCTGACACAACCCTGAGTTGGCATGCCCCGAGAGCAGTCCCTGTCCTCCCATTGCCTCTGGCCTACGCCGTTCCCTCCCCCAGCGACGTATCCTATGCTTTGGGTTCAGCTCCACTCTTTAGTGAGGAGGACGATCAGATACAGGAGGACAGTCAGCAGCTACTGCCCAGCCAAGAAATGGAGGTGGCTTCTTTAGCTAGGCAGACAAATAGTGATGTGGACAGTGTCGTGGGTGCTGCGAGCGTTCCAGCTCCTGCGCCAGACACTGTTGACGAATCCACGAACATCAGTGACGTACAGCCACAACCCGGTGATGATGATGATGATGACGATGAAGCCGATCGCACTTGGGAGCCGGGTGATGAAGGGGCTTCATCGTCATCATCAGGAGAAGAGGGGCGCAGGTTGCCCCGGAGTCAGCAGCTGAGGCAGCAAGGTGGTAGCAGTCAGCATGGGGGCACAATTCCAAAGGCTGGAGCCGGCCGGGGCCGGGGCCGGGGTAGAGCACCTGCTGTGCGGCAGTCTACCTTATCGGGAGGTAGTGGAGCAGGGGTTCCTGGAGTTGGCAACAGCAGCAGTGAATCAGTGAGGCCAGGGGGTGGGAAAAGTAGCTACTCGGCAGTGTGGCAGTTTTTCCTGAGGCATCCGCAGGAGGGTAACATGGCCACATGCAAGATATGTAGGCAAAAGGTGAAGCGTGGCCAGGGTCCAAATGTTGGCACCACGGCCCTGCGTCAACATATGATGCGTCACCATAAAACGACCTGGGAGAACCGAGGCTCCCAAGGGGTGGTCCAGTCTGCTTCCTCACCAAGTGAGCTCCCAATTTCTGCCAGCCAAGGCTCCAGCACCTCAGCCGAAGGCAGCTGTGCGTCACACCCATCCTCTGTCGCTCCTGCTCCTCCTCCTCCTCCTCCAAGTCATGCATCCCGCCAGCAATCCATCAGCGAAGCCATGTCCAAGAGACAGCAGTATGCGCCCACTCATCCTACGGCGCAGAAGCTGAATGTGCTCCTGTCCAAGTTGCTGGTGCTGCAGTCGCTCCCTTTTCAGGTGGTGGAATCTGCACCTTTCAGAGAACTGATGGCTTGTGCCGAGCCGAGGTGGAGAGTCCCAAGCCGTCATTTCTTTGCCAAGAAGGCAGTACCAGCGCTGCACACTTTTGTTGAACAGAAGGTGGGCCAGTCCTTGAGCCTGTCGGTGTGTAGCAAAATACATGGCAGCGCCGACATCTGGAGCTGTAACTACGGTCAGGGGCAGTACATGTCGTTTACGGCCCACTGGGTGAATGTGGTCCCTTTGCAGCAGCAACTTGGACAGGTCACGCCGCTTCGGCCTCCGCGCTCTCTGCCCATTGGGCCTGTGACACCGTGCGACTCGGCCTCCTCATCCTCCGCCATCTCCTCACCCTCCACTGTAGGCTCAAGTCTCAGTGCCCCTCCAGTCTACCATGTGTGCAGGGCACGGAGGTGTCACGCAGTGCTTCACATGGTTTGTCTTGGCGAACGGAGTCACACAGGGGAGGAACTGCTTAAATGTATTCATCAGGAAATCCAAACATGGCTTACTCCGAGAAAACTTAAAATGGGAATCATGGTTACCGACAATGGGAAGAACATTTTGTCTGCGCTGCGCCAAGGAAGCCTGACCCATGCCCCCTGCATGGCTCACGTCTTCAATCTGGTTGTCAAGCGGTTTCTGAAGTGTTCCCCCCATCTGCAGGACATCCTAACAACTTCACGGAAACTTTGCATGCACTTCAGCCACTCCTACACCGCCAAACACACCCTTCTTGAGCTACAGCGTCAGAATGGTATCCCCCAACATAGTCTGATTTGCGATGTTTCCACCCGTTGGAATTCCACCCTTCACATGTTGGACCGATTATATGAACAGAGAAAAGCCATCACGGATTTCCTGATGATCCAAGCAGATAGGGGGACTCCCCTGTGTAACTTCAATGTCAACCAGTGGCAGCTCATACGTGACACCTGCCGTTTGCTCAGGCCCTTTGAGGAAGCCACTTTATTTGTCAGTCGGCAGGATTACGGGATGAACGACGTGATTCCACTGCTTCATGTACTACAGCACATGTTGGAAACCATGGCTGGTCAGGGCACTGGAGACATGGCGTTTACATCTTACGGCCACATGAACCCCGTTGGAGCTGAACTGGAGGAGGAGGAGGAGGAAGAGGAGGAGGAGGAGTTGCCCAGCGAAACACAGTTTAGGCTTGGCGAAATGGCTGGTTTATCTAGTCAGCGGACAGGAGAGGAGGAGCAGGAGCAGCCAGAGGAGCTAGAGGTTTTTGAGGAAGGAGAGACAGAGGACCCGGGCACACCGTGGCAGTATGCAGTGGAGATGGAGACAGGTAGTCCATCCGAGTCACTTGCGCAAATGGCACGAAGCATGCTCACATGCTTGCGTAGTGACCCCAGAATTGTTTCCATCTGTCGGCGGGATGACTTCTGGCTGTCCACCTTATTGGACCCTCGCTTCCGGCACAAAATGGGGGCATTTTTTAAACCCACCGAGAGGGAGGACAAACTCAACTACTACAAAGACATTCTACGTAGGCAGTTGGCCGATGCCTATCTGCGCCATGGTCCATACTCTCGCAGGTCTGACTCGAGGGGACCTCTGCGCTCACCTTCCACTGCCATGGCCGCTGGGGGGGTTGGCAGCAGCAGCAGCAGAAGCTCCATCAGCAGCAGCAGCCTCAGTCTTCAGTCGCTAATGAGTAGCTTTCTACACCCGCATAGTGAGGCTACTCATGAGCAGCAGGAAGACCTGGAGCAGGACCTGAACCAGCAGGTCATGTCATACTTTGACATGACCATGCCAACACACCTTGAGGATCCGCTGGACTTCTGGGCAGCCAAACTTGATTTGTGGCCGCAACTAGCAGAGTTTGCCCTGGAAAAGCTGTCCTGCCCGGCAAGTAGCGTGCCATCTGAGCGGGTGTTTAGTGCGGCGGGGGCCATAGTTACGGCGAGGAGAACTCGTCTGTCAACTAAAAATGTGGAGAGACTCACCTTTGTCAAAATGAATCAGGGATGGATCAGCCAGGATTTCCACCCACCAATGCCTGATGCATGCGACTAGATTCAGCATGGTGCCACGTTTTACACTTTACAAATGGTGCAAAACATATTTATGTCTTTAGGCCATTTTTTGGGCTCCTGCTGCTGCTACTGCCAACTTCTGCCAACTCCAGGGTGTGATTCATCCAATTTTTGGGCTCCTGAAGCCAACTCCAGTGTATATTTGGGCTCCTGCTGCTGCTACTGCCAACTTCTGCCAACTCCAGGGTGTGATTCATCCAATTTTTGGGCTCCTGAAGCCAACTCCAGTGTATATTTGGGCTCCTGCTGCTACTACTGTCAACTCCTGCCAACTCCAGGGTGTGATTCATCCAATTTTTGGGCTCCTGAGGCCAACTCCAGTGTATATTTGGGCTCCTGCTGCTGCTACTGTCAACTCCTGCCAACTCCAGGGTGTGATTCATCCAATTTTTGGGCTCCTGAAGCCAACTCCAGTGTATATTTGGGCTCCTGCTGCTGCTACTGCCAACTTCTGCCAACTCCAGGGTGTGATTCATCCAATTTTTGGGCTCCTGAAGCCAACTCCAGTGTATATTTGGGCTCCTGCTGCTGCTGCTGCTGCCAACTTCTGCCAACTCCAGGGTGTGATTCATCCAATTTTTGGGCTCCTGAAGCCAACTCCAGTGTATATTTGGGCTCCTGCTGCTGCTGCTGCTGCCAACTTCTGCCAACTCCAGGGTGTGATTCATCCAATTTTTGGGCTCCTGAAGCCAACTCCAGTGTATATTTGGGCTCCTGCTGCTACTACTGCCAACTTCTGCCAACTCCAGGGTGTGATTCATCCAATTTTTGGGCTCCTGAGGCCAACTCCAGTGTATATTTGGGCTCCTGCTGCTGCTACTGCCAACTTCTGCCAACTCCAGGGTGTGATTCATCCAATTTTTGGGCTCCTGAAGCCAACTCCAGTGTATATTTGGGCTCCTGCTGCTACTACTGCCAACTTCTGCCAACTCCAGGGTGTGATTCATCCAATTTTTGGGCTCCTGAGGCCAACTCCAGTGTATATTTGGGCTCCTGCTGCTGCTGCTGCCAACTTCTGCCAACTCCAGGGTGTGATTCATCCAATTTTTGGGCTCCTGAAGCCAACTCCAGTGTATATTTGGGCTCCTGCTGCTACTACTGTCAACTCCTGCCAACTCCAGGGTGTGATTCATCCAATTTTTGGGCTCCTGAGGCCAACTCCAGTGTATATTTGGGCTCCTGCTGCTGCTGCTGCCAACTTCTGCCAACTCCAGGGTGTGATTCATC
Source organism: Gastrophryne carolinensis (assembly GCA_027917425.1). Classification (NCBI taxonomy): domain Eukaryota; kingdom Metazoa; phylum Chordata; class Amphibia; order Anura; family Microhylidae; genus Gastrophryne; species Gastrophryne carolinensis. The sequence goes on along the minus strand of CM051237.1, from coordinate 176,164,869 downwards.
CAATTTTTGGGCTCCTGAGGCCAACTCCAGTGTATATTTGGGCTCCTGCTCCTGCTGCTGCCAACTTCTGCCAACTCCAGGGTGTGATTCATCCAATTTTTGGGCTCCTGAAGCCAACTCCAGTGTATATTTGGGCTCCTGCTGCTGCTGCTGCTGCCAACTTCTGCCAACTCCAGGGTGTGATTCATCCAATTTTTGGGCTCCTGAAGCCAACTCCAGTGTATATTTGGGCTCCTGCTGCTACTACTGCCAACTTCTGCCAACTCCAGGGTGTGATTCATCCAATTTTTGGGCTCCTGAGGCCAACTCCAGTGTATATTTGGGCTCCTGCTGCTGCTGCTGCCAACTTCTGCCAACTCCAGGGTGTGATTCATCCAATTTTTGGGCTCCTGAAGCCAACTCCAGTGTATATTTGGGCTCCTGCTGCTACTACTGTCAACTCCTGCCAACTCCAGGGTGTGATTCATCCAATTTTTGGGCTCCTGAGGCCAACTCCAGTGTATATTTGGGCTCCTGCTGCTGCTGCTGCCAACTTCTGCCAACTCCAGGGTGTGATTCATCCAATTTTTGGGCTCCTGAGGCCAACTCCAGTGTATATTTGGGCTCCTGCTGCTGCTGCTGCCAACTTCTGCCAACTCCAGGGTGTGATTCATCCAATTTTTGGGCTCCTGAGGCCAACTCCAGTGTATATTTGGGCTCCTGCTCCTGCTGCTGCCAACTTCTGCCAACTCCAGGGTGTGATTCATCCAATTTTTGGGCTCCTGAAGCCAACTCCAGTGTATATTTGGGCTCCTGCTGCTGCTGCCAACTTCTGCCAACTCCAGGGTGTGATTCATCCAATTTTTGGGCTCCTGAGGCCAACTCCAGTGTATATTTGGGCTCCTTCTGCCCCTCATAGTGATGCCACTTCAACTCTCTGCAATTGTGCCGCTCTGCGATTCTATTAGCGATGCCTCTGATCTGCATGTGATATTTCTTCAAAGTATTATTTAACAAACCCAGCACGCATCCTGTGCGTGTTACAGCAAGGCTGAATGGTTTACAACCCTATTGAGGCTGTAGGAGGCTCAGAAATAGCCGTTTTTAATAGCGATTCGTCGCGAATTTATTCGGGTCGAAACGATTTTTGTCGGAAAATTCGGCGAATCAGTCGAATCGAATTTTTCAAAAGTTCGCTCATCTCTAAATGCAACCATATTTTAGTCCAATCTTTAAAAGAAAAGTCCACTTTTATTTGCATTTTTTTAAGTTTTCATTATTGTGTGCCAAAATGATGTCCTCAAGGTGTTGAGCTCATATGATATTTTTTCTTCTTTGTTTGCCACTGTGTTATGAACGAAACAGTTTTCCCAGCAACAAAGAATTTACATTATGTTAGCAATGTACGCATTCTATTGTGTTTGGCTGAGGAGATGATGCTCTATATTATTAAGCTCACAGGTGTATTCCCTACAGTCTCTTCAGATGAGGGGGTCACAGTCTTGTTGTCCAGTAGCTGAGGGGTTAGCATTTTCTCATGGTAGATCATTACTAATCTAGATCATTACTGCTGCTTGATTTTGCCAAAGCAAAACTATACTGAGGACTTTAATCAAGGAAAGAAAACCACTCCCATTTTAACAACACAGATCCACATGAATATAAGAAACTTGGAATAGCATGTGTAAATCACAGGTCTGGGGGCAAAATCTTACCCCAAATATTTATATTACATTCCAAAAGAGGAAAACTATAGGGCAGAACCCCAAAAACCTGACAAAAGGGTGTTTTCTTCAAATTAGTAAACAAAATAATCAAAGAACCATGTTCAAATATTAAACTTGGGTAATTACATGGAATATATTCATATATATATAAGTTTTAAGATGAAAAAGCCTGATCGCCCTTGATAAAATCTCTCTGATCTTCTCAGATACACTCTCCATGAGTGAAACTGTCAGGATGGAAACAGGGTTTGTAATGTACACTTACAACAGAATGTTAAAGCTAATAAACTGGGTTGTCATGGTAACTGAGTGATAAAGTAAGAGTCTGGAAAGGAGTCACTGTTATACAGTATGGTACGAGACTGTTTGTAAATGTTCATTATTCCTGGAAGCTAAAAGTAGAGCCTCCACCTCCGGGCCATGTTAGCTATGAAATATATCAGTAAGGGTTTGGGGCGAAATAGATGCCAAGTCTTTACCAGAGAATTGTAACTATAATATGCTTTTGTAACCTTTAACCTTGTTTCAGACTGCTATGAAATGAGCTGTCATGTTTGAGAAATGTCAGCGTCTGGTCATTTGGCTCTGTCAGTGTTTTTACCACAGCAAGATTTTAAAAATGTACCATCAATGGTAATAGAATATTTCGAAATGAGATCTGACTGTAGAAACTTGTTTTGGCTAATGTAAGTTAAAGCAACCCTATACTCAAGTCGCCGCTTTCTTATTCATAGTGTATGGTACAAATGACAGCTAATCGGGTGACCAACAGAAACCATTTTAGTATGATGTACAATCCCACTGGGAAATCCAGATTGGTCAACTGGCAGTCAGGTGATTGCTAGCCACTCGTGAATGAGGAAGTGGTTAAATATGTGTATAGGATCGCTTTAAGACTTAAAGTCATTGTCCAGGCACACCCACAATTGTTTCCATTGTGTAAGGCTACACGTGACAATGTTCTATTTTGTTTCCTTTTTGAAACTGATCTATAATACCAGAGTAATTATAAAATATCTAATTTCACTAAGAGAACGAAACCTACTAGCATGAGAATGAAGTCAAATAAACACTTTCCCCTGACCACAAACAGAAGCTTGTGGTTTGTGTCAGGTTAATGCCCCTTTTCTTATTAGTAGGCTTAAATGAAGCCCTCCACACTGTCGCTCATGTCCAGCTCACTCCAGCTCTTGTCCAGCTTTGCATCACTCAGCCCTGCCACTCCCATCACAGAGGACAACACATAAGATGAAACTTCATTTTGCTCCCACTAGCTCCTTGTTAAATAAACTAAATAAAATTAACTTTGCAGTTAATCTCTGGCTGTTGTGCTACCAAAATGAGTGCAAATAAGAAGATGAAGGTGGACAGCAATCCCCAGAACCTGTTATCAAGTCCTTTATGTAGAATGTCCACAGTAGCTGGGACCTGTTGCATCTTAAATGGGGTGGGGGAGCACAAAGCAGCCAGACTAAGATATCTCATCACATATGGCAGGCTCTTAAAAAGGTGCAAGTTGGACAGATAAGCTGCAGCCCCTATTAGGTGCTGCCCACTCATGGATAATGCTATAGGATCAGGGCCGTTTCTAGGAGAGGTGAGCAGGGCAATTGCCCTGGGTGCAAAGGCAATCAGGGGCACCTTTATCTCAACTATCCAGCTTGCTGCAGATGCATCAGGGCCACAATTAGTCGTGCAGTCCATAGGACAGGTCCCTCATCCTGCCATGTTGGGCTTAGTCATGGGGGGCACTGCCTGCTGCTATGGTAGAGACACAGTAGCACCATAGAATGGGTGAGGTGGGTACAGAATTTTTTACTTCCTGCACTGAGCGCTATTTTGCCTAGAAACTGCCCTGTATAGGACACTATCCAAGAGATGCACATTATTCATTAAAACAGCGACACCAAGGTTGGAGGTTATACACCAAGGCTTGCCTCTTTGCCCTGTTTTACAAGCCCCCAAAGCTGGTCCTCGAACTGGCCATTTTTTATTTAACCTTTTATAGTGTGGATAGTAGTTGTATTTTATTTGTAAATGTTAAAAAGTGCTCTTTTCAGTTTGGGGGGTCGCCTGGGCAGGAACATGGGCTACCAATACATATGTGGTACTATTGTAATCGGGAGAAATGGGGCTTTCACATGCAATATGGTTTTCTTTATATAGAATAAAGGAGACAATTTAAAAAATATATATATATTTTGTTTTTTACTCAAAAGTATTTTAAAAAACAAGAAAAATGACAAACAAGACATTTCAAGTTAAAGCCTAAACTCTGTCACAAAAATATATAATTTTCCTGGAAATTCCTGCAAAAATCACAGTTAAACATAATGCAAAATTATGAAAAATGACCTGTCAACAGAGTGTGACAAAACCTCAAGTAGGCTGGCAGTTAAACAAGTTAAACAAACCTATGCATGTTGGTATTACTTCCAGAAAGATTAGCCCATTACAAATAGCTGGGTATGCCTAGAAATCTTGTTTAATATATATATGTATGTATTCCAAATGTAAAGGGCTGCTTTGGTTGAAAACTTTGGGGTGTTTGGCAACTCTTTCCTTGGCAGTACCTATACATGTTGGGTATTGTATGCTTTTTCAGATTCTGTTTTTTTCTTGCTTTTTCTTGTTTGCATATTGTTTTTTTTGGGAAAATGTGGCTTTGATTCTGCTTTTTTATTATTTTTCTAGGGAAACCCTGTGCAACCAAAGAATTCCTTGAGGGATTACGTACAGAAAACTGTGCCTACCTCAACAAGCCTAGTATGCCTAGAAAGCTTGAGGTGTGTACTTTATGGGAGTATTTCAAATGTAAATTTGAATAAATCTGCAAGGTGTGCATAGCACCTATTTTATCTGAAAATCTTCAAAAGCACTTTTTCAGTTTGGGGGAGTCTCCTGGGCAGGAAAGAGTGTCTACCAATACATATGTGGTACCATTGTAAATGTGAGACATTTTACACACAATAAGATTTTATTTCAAAACACATATTTATTTATTACTAAAAATATTTTTGCACATATTGCACCTAAAAATTCCTGGGCAATCCCTTCAAAAATCACAATTGAACATGTGTAGTGCAAAATAGTGAAAATGGTCTGGCAACAGAGGGTGACAAAATCTTTAGGCAGGCTGGCACTTAAAGGGTTAAAGTGAAGTTGCCGCATCTTATTATAGTTTGATAATACCATAATTTACTACATCTAAAAGACTATAATGTTGTACCTTGTTAGCCATTGCGAGTAGTAGAAAAGTGAAGAAATAAGGTGATACCTTTTGTAGGTATCACCTTATTTCTTCACTTTTCTACTATGATGCAAAGGTGAGATAAAAGGCAACATTCTTTGATAGTTTAAAGATATGTCAGATATGTTTTGCCACAAAAATGCATACCTCATTAGTTCAATCATGGTTGCAGTTAATGAGGGAATTCATATCATTATTCCTATCATAACATAACACAACAGTGTGGTAAATAAAGTAATTTTAGTCATACCACTTTTACTTTTTAAATTGAAGATTGAATTAAGGATTTTTATTTGAATAACCAGAACTTGAAGGTTTAGCTGTGCCTTCTGTTCCCTATGTTCTGTCCCTACTTCTTACAAAATGTTCCTTTACATGGAGTCATTACTTTTTTCATCTAAAGATTGCCTTTAAGGTTAGAAACCAATTTGAAAGTTCAAGTGTACATTAATTGTTGATTATTATGGTTGCTAAACTAACACATATATAAAGAGAATTTTCTTTGAATAATGTGCTTCGCTAAGAGTCATAAATTAATTCTTACCTTTGAATGATATGACTGCTGGCTTTTTCAGATCCAATATATTGCTATGGATCGGGAAAAAAACAACATTCTGATACCAGAAAAGGTGTGCTAAATTGGTTGCATCAATGCATTGCTTGGCAATGTAATTCTCTTTTCAAACTGTCACTTTTAAAAGCTACAATCTGAATGCATGACTCATTGGTTATCGAATGACACCTACAGGTTTTATTTTTTTGCAAGTTACAGTATTTAGCTGAAATAGAAAAACTAAATTGGGTATGGGGGACTTTACATTGGTCATTTCACATGATGAATACTATAAGAACCACTGACTATGACCAGTAAAAAGCAAAATAGGAGCATAACTAGAGCAGCTGCCAAGATGGAACCAGGAAATAATGATCAGATAACTGGCATATGTTGATAAATGCAAGGTGTAAGCAACTAGATCATGGGAGTATAATTGAACTTATATTACATGGCAGGGGAATATGTAGGTTTCAAAGGGCCAGATTACACACCCGTGCTATGCGCCTCCCCCCCCCCCCCCCCAGTCGGTGGCAATGACAGCAACTCACCAAGTTGCTGCATTTGGCAATCCTTCCCTCGGGCAGCTTGTCCAACCTGATGTCACTTGAATGACCCATTCAGGGGACTAAGAGCCAAATTCAGCAACTTGGTGAGTAGAAAGCTGGCCATTTCAACGTCACACTACCCTCTGTCCTGACACAAAGCCCCCACCATCAGAACATATCAGAACAGCTGGGTGCAGGAACATGCCCTGGGGAATCCGAAAGCTAAAGGGATGGGGGGGCAGCTTTTACTGGGACCTTGTGGCCACGGCATGGAAGCAGCTTCCTCCTTAGTAGCAGCTACCTCTAAATCCACCTCTGTCACATGGGCTTTAATGGATTGAGTCAACTGCCTTGAGAAAAATGGTCAGTAATCATTGCAAAAACAGCAGCTGCATAACAGAGCATGGTGTTGGGGGGGTCTTATACAGTCTATTAAAAGTAATAATGGTATTGAGATTGCCTTAAAAGTAAAAATATAGATGTTAAGCCTTTTTACAATGCAACTATTTTAACAAATTCACTGTTTGCATCTGAGAAGGTAAATGGGCATAGAATCTAGCAAACCATTCTTTGAGGCACATACATTTAAAAGTGTTCTAACAGAAACAGTTCTGCCATCCTCATACTGATGAAAACCATGAAAAACATTTAGGCATTTTAACATAAAGTGGAACCTGAATTGGTAGTGCTCTTCTGCTTTCAGCTGTCAAGAGTGTATGGAGACATGCTTTAAGTTATATTTAAATATTTGGCATTAAATAAGGTATTCAAATTTAATTCTTGGCAAATATATATATCATTGCTGCCAAGAACAATACTTAACATTTAAAGAAAAAAAATGGATGCATTGTAAGAGCTTCAGCGGCACACAGAACTTAATACACAGGGCAAAGTAAATAAACAAAACATCTCTCTGCATAAAAAGCAATCATTTTCTAAACCCCGGGAGATTACAATATAATCCAACAAAGTATGACATTATAATTGCAATAACAATGAACTAAATGTTTGATAATATAAACATGTGTACATATACGATATATACATGTATATATATGTATTTTTATATCTACATATATCACATTATTTCAATATATCCTTTTTTTGTATTAATATTGCTTTTAAGTCCTTGATTTCTCAGTTCTACTTATAGATCTTAGCATGGGTCGAAGGCAGGTTGGAATTTGTCAGATCTGCTTTACAGTGTTTTGGTGTTTTTGCCAGATTTTCAGGTATTTTGGGTCTCAGTCACTATAGCTACTCCAGACACATTAAGGCCGATTCATTAATAGCGGCAGGTAGCGACAGATGAGCGACAGTAGCGTTATTTTCACAGCGCACGCTAGTATTCGCTGTGCTTGGCCGTTGTTCGGCTGTTGACAGCGACTCGGTCGGTGTGCGGTAATGTTGAATACGGGGTTAGGAGTCGCTGTTTGACAGGTTCCACGCTGTATGGGAGCGCATGACAGCGAATGGCCATAGCGAATGGCTCCCAGCATATTCATTAACAAATCACGCTCAAAAAATTCTCGCGCTGTGAAATGCTTGTTTAAACCCCAGAGCGCTGGCGGGGTTAAAAGTAGTTTTTTAACCCCCAAACAACCATATTTTTTGAAAACATTTTGTAATATGAATACATTAATATCAGACCTGTAATATCAATTCTGCACAATTTTTTTTTTTTTTTTTTTTTAACCTTAAAAAAAATATCTTACATTGCAGAAGTGGTCACAGAATTTTTGACATTTAAAAAAAATAAAAAAAAACATTAATAGCAATTAATTATGAATATTGAAAGATTGTTCCATTGAAATGCATTGGAGAGCGCCAGGTAGCGAGAGGTCATACCTGTTGCTGTTCAAGGTCGCTCGCTGGCGCTGTGGGGTGAGGCTGGAATAATGATGAATGATTCGCTATCTGGCGCTCTGTCAGTCGCTAAGCAGGATCGGCTTGATAAATGTGTGATTGTGGAGGGGAGCCGGCGTACTCGTGGCGGTGACCGTCATTACCGTTCGCTCACCATTCGCTACCTGGCGCTATCCCTTGTTAAATAAGGGCCTTACACACTAAAGAAAAAGGTGCCTTGCTCAAGAGCATTTTAGTCATGCCCTGGCCAAGAATCAAACCTGTAACCCTCAGGATTGCTGCCTTACCACTTGGCCAGGACTGCCCCTATTTTTAATTTAACAATCCAGAAACAGTCAGGTGTACCTGGGTTGCTAGAAATAATTTTTTTTGGGGGGGGTGAAAGAACTATGGTGCTAATTTAGGAAACAACATGAGGGAAAGCTCAAAATGAGTGACAGAGCCTGAGCTTGAAAAAATAGTGCTGGTCAGAAGATCCTGCCATTCCCATGCAGTGACTTGCAGTGACACCAGCTGGTGCGGGATTCTTGAGCTGATGTCTAGCAGGTCTGGACCTTCCTGCAGCTCAGCTGTTAGAACATGCGCCACCTTCCCTGAATTATACCAGGCGGATCTATGACTGGTGACCTGCAATGGTGAAATGAGCGTCAACAGCTCTTTGAGTGGTCCTGCCGTTGAAAAGTAGTTGGTCATTTTCTTAGACCGTGTAGCTACACTTTGGATATTATCCTCAGCATCTATGCGGCAAAGGCGCACTTCCACACATAGCTATTCAGATACGATGGATGCGATAGTGTGACAAAGACCGCAGGGAGTCCAGCGACGTGACCACTCCTTATGCCGGAGCTCTGGTTGGATCGGCGCTGTTGTTCCTTACATTAATATGCACAGTATAAAGTGCTTTTTAGACAAAAGCCCACGCATGTAGTGAGCCCACACATGCACTGTGGTAATGTTGAGAAGGTACATTTTAGGGGATATCTGGGGGTTTTAAACTCAAAATGCCCCAGAGGCAGGGACCAAAGCCAGTATAGTCGAAAATCCTGGATTTGGGTCCACTTTAACTACAGATGCATTGAGATTCCATCCTATTCAGCACACTATAAAGAGCATAAAATATTTTTTGTAAATCCCTTACACCTGGATGGCTGGGGAGGGGACATACACACCCATACCATGTTATCTGTTACCAACAATTTGAATTTTCAGTACCTTTCCTTTAGGAGTGGCACCACCTCCTCTGTTCATGATCTGTTCCTGCAGCCTGAGCCAGTTGAACACTAAGGCCCAAAATCAGCCTGGGATTTTACCAGCCCATGACTGCTCTGAGACATTCCTGCTTAGACCACCCACCAACCATGACACTGGGACTATAACATTAGGGGCTGGGGTACCTTGGCTTGGGGGTACAGGGGCCTGAGAAGGATACAAAGAGGCAGGGAGTGAATGTGGGCCCAACTGACCCCAAAGCAGTGCAGCCCACCAGAAATTCCTCTGGGTCTCTCTATGGCCAGTACACCCCTGGCCTTAACTGTAGAGCATACTTGTTGACCGACTGGGTATCAAATTGGGTGTTGGGATTAGCAAGTATGTTCTGAAGTGTTCATGGGCTGGACAGACAAATCCCAGGCTGATTTTGACTCCAGCTCCCCTGAGCTGTTAATTACAAACTTGTAAGGAAAAATAATCCAGTGTAAAACCCAATAAGAAGCAGCAAGATATTTTTCTGCAATTTATTGTGTTGGAAAGGCTCTCCAAACCTGGAGTAATTACTAGGGATGAGCGAATCGATCCGGACGAGCCCGAATTCGTTCCAAATTTCAGGAAAAATTTGATTTTGGACGAATCCGAATTTCCCCGCGATTCGATCGATTGAAGTTTTCCTTTAAACTCCATTTATTTCAATTACAGGCATTCTAAAATAGTGGAAGCACATGTCCGGACATATTCCCTGGGGCAAGGTATGATGGGAAAGTCACATGCAGCCTATCAGCAGCCAGGAAGCCCGGTGATGTCACCGTGCTATATAAAGTGGCAGTCATTTTCCTTGTGCGCAGTTCAGCGTTTTATTGCGGCCAGAGCAGAGCTGGTTACAGACAGGGACAGAGTTAGAGATAGGTAGGGAGAGTCAGAGAGACCGACAGAGAGGTAGACAGAGCCAGGGAGAGATTTTTTTGTCCTGCTGCCAAAACACTAGGCCGCAGGGTATCCCAAACCTGCACGTAGCACCCTATCTGTTATACTAAATAAGCGTTGTTCAGCCTCATTTTAATTTAGCTATTGCATTTTGAATTGGGTTTTGTCCTGCTGCCAAAACACTAGGCCGCAGGGTATCCCAAACCTGCACGTAGCACCCTATCTGTTATACTAAATAGGCGTTGTTCATCCTCAGCTTAATCAAGCTATTGCATTTTGGATTGGTTTTTGTCCTGCTGCCAAAACACTAGGCCGCAGGGTATCCCAAACCTGCATGTAGCACCTTATCTGTTATACTAAATAAGCGTTGTTCAGCCTCATTTTAATTTAGCTATTGCATTTTGAATTGGGTTTTGTCCTGCTGCCAAAACACTAGGCCGCAGGGTATCCCAAAGTGACACGTAGCACCCGATCTTTTATACTAAATAAGCGTTGTTCAGCCTCATTTTAATTAAGCTATTGCATTTTGAATTGGGTTTTGTCTGCTTTAAATACACCAGCCCACATGGGCATCCCAAACCAGCACATGTCACCCTATCTGTTATACTAAATAAGCGTTGTTCAGCCTCATTTTAATTAAGCTATTGCATTTTGAATTGGGTTTTGTCCTGCTGCCAAAACACTAGACCGCAGGGTATCCCAAACCTGCACGTAGCACCCTACCTGTTATACTAAATAAGCGTTGTTCAGCCTCATTTTAATTAAGCTATTGCATTTTGAATTGGGTTTGTCCTGCTGCCAAAACACTAGGCCGCAGGGTATCCTAAACCTGCACGTAGCACCCTATCTGTTATATTAAATAAGCTTTGTTCATCCTCAGCTTAATCAAGCTATTGCATTTTGAATTGGTTTTTGTCCTGCTGCCAAAACATTAGGCCGCAGGGTATCCCAAACCTGCATGTAACACCTTATCTGTTATACGAAAAGAGAGTTGTTCAGCCTCATTTTAATTTAGCTATTGCTTTTTGAATTGGGTTTTGTCCTGCTGCCAAAACACTAGGCCGCAGGGTATCCCAAACCTGCACTTAGCACCCTATCTGTTATACTAAATAAGCGTTGTTCATCCTCAGCTTAATCAAGCTATTGCATTTTGAATTGGTTTTTGTCCTGCTGCCAAAACACTAGGCCGCAGGTTATCCCAAACGGGCACGTAGCACCCTATCTTTTATACTAAATAAGCGTTGTTCAGCCTCATTTTAATTACGCTATTGCATTTTGAATTGGTTTTTGTCCTGCTGCCAAAACACTAGGCCGCAGGGTATCCCAAACCTGCACGTAGCACCCTATCTGTTATACTAAATAAGCGTTGTTCAGCCTCATTTTAATTAAGCTATTGCATTTTGAATTGGGTTTTGTCCTGCTGCCAAAACACTAGGCCGCAGGGTATCCCAAACCTGCATGTAGCACCTTATCTGTTATACTAAATAAGCGTTGTTCAGCCTAATTTTAATTAAGCTTTTGCATTTTGAACTGGGTTTTGTCCTGCTGCCAAAACACTAGGCCACAGGGTATCCCAAACCTGCACGTAGCACCCTATCTGTTATACTAAATAAGCGTTGTTCAGCCTCAGCTTATTCAAGCTATTGCATTTTGAATTGGTTTTTGTCTGCTTTAAATACACCAGCCCACGTGGGCATCCCAAACCAGCACATGTCACCCTATCTGTTATACTAAATAAGCATTGTTCATCCTCAGCTTAATCAAGCTATTGCATTTTGAATTGGTTTTTGTCCTGCTGCAAAAACACCAGGCCACAGGGTATCCCAAACCTGCACATTTAACCCTATCTGTTACACAAAAGCAGCTTTTAAAGGCTATTTCTCATAAATATATTGCAGTTTGAATTGTTTTTGTGTGTGCTGTTAAAACACCAGGCCGCACGGTATCCCAAACCTGCACATTTGACCCTATCTGTTACACTAAAGCAGCTTGTAAAGGCTATTTCTCATAAATATATTGCAGTTTGAATTGTTTTTGTTTGTGCTGTAAAAAACAGGCCTCAGGGTATCCCAAACCAGCACATTTGACCCTATCTGTTACACTAAAGCAGCTTTTAAAGGCTATTTCTCATAAATATATCGCAGTTTGAATTGTTTTTGTGTCTGCTGTAAAATCCCCAGCCCACATGGGCATTCCAAACACTAGCATAAATATCTCAAGACTACCTGTCTAATAACTGCTTGCATTTTATAATTAACGTCACTTTTCCACAATCAAGGGAGGCCTCCTCTGTATGTGAGGAGGGGGCATCCCAAACACTAGCAGTAATATTTCAAGAGTACCTGTCTATTAACTGGTTGCATTTTGTAAAGAAAGTCAGTTTGTCAAATTGCCAGCAGCCATTGCCTTTAACCGGGGGGCATCCCAAATATGCTAGTATGCGTCTTTTAAGAGTGCTCACATTGGAGTTGGCAGCAGCATTAGGAGCCCATATATTGCCTGAAAGACACACATATGAGCTGGAAGCAGCAGCATAGGGAGCCTATATATTGCCTGAAAGACACACCCAGGAGTTGGCAGCAGCATAGGGAGTCCATATATTGCCTGAAAGACACACCCTGGAGTTGGCAGCAGCATAAGGAGCTACCATGCATCAGCTAGTACCATGGATCAGCCATTGTTGGCTGGAAATCCTGGTTGAACCATGCCTGATTCATCTTCACAAAGGTGAGTCTCTCCACATTATTCGTGGACAGACAAGTTCTCCTTGGCATGATTATGGCCCCGCCGCACTAAACACCCGCACAGATGGCACACTACTGGCCGGGCAGGACAGCTTTTCCAGGGCAAACTCTGCTAGTTGCGGCCACAAGTCAAGTTTGGCTGCCCAGAAGTCCAGCGGATCCTCAAGGTGTGTTGGCATGGTCATGTCAAGGTATGACACGACCTGCTGGTTCCGGTCCTGCTCCAGGTCTTCATGCTGCTCATGAGTAGACTCACTATGTGGGTGTAGAAAGCTACTCATTAGCGACTGAAGACTGAGGCTGCTGCTGATGGAGCTGCTGCTGCTTCTCCTTCCACCCCCCAGCAGCCATGGCAGTGGAAGGTGATCGCAGAGGTCCCCCAGAGTCAGACCTGCGAGAGTATGGACCATGGCGCAGATAGGCATCGGCCAACTGACTACGTAGAATGTCTTTGTAGTAGGTCAGTTTGTCCTCCCTCTCGGCGGGTTTAAAAAATGCCCCCATTTTGTGCCGGTTCAGTTACGACACGGCTTGATCGACTATTCCTGTCTGCTGCCTGTACTGACCTCTGCTTTGTCTGACCACGAAGCTGCCTGCCCCTCTGGATACCCCGCGATCTCTGACCTCCTGGCTTGACCCTTTGGCTACTCCTGACTACCCACCTGTCTCATCCCTGTACTCTGATACACCCTCCGGATTGACTACCTGTGAACGAGCTCGGCTTCGGGAAACCCTTGTGGTTCATCGGCCTTCACCGTAAGCAGCCATCCTTTGCACCTATTAAGACCTGGGGGCAACCGTGTCCGGTAAAGCGTACCTAGCATCCCGGCAAACGGGGGCTTGACTATAGGCAGAAGCGGCGGTGGAGATTGGGGGTTGCCTGCTTACAGAAGGCTGGTGTCCTGCTGAGCATCACAGTATGGACCATGGCACAGATAGACATCGCCCAACTGACTACATATGATGTCTCTGTAGTAGGTCAGTTTGTCCTCCCTCTCAGTGGGTGTAAAAAATGCCCCCATTTTGTGCCGGAAGCGAGGGTCCAATAAGGTGGAGAGCCAGAAGTCATCCCGCCGACAAATGGAGACAATTCTGCGATCACTATGCAAGCACGTGAGCATGCATTGTGCCATTTGTGCAAGTGACTCGGAGGGACTACCTGTCTCCATCTCCACTGCAAACTGCCACGGTGTGTCTGGGTCCTCTGTCTCACCTTCCTCACAACCTTCTAGCTCCTGTGGCTGCTCCTGCTTCTCCTCTCCTGTCAGATGACTAGATAAAATAGCCATTTTGTCAAACTAAACTGTGTTTCACTGTGCCCCTCCTCCTTCTCCACTTCAGCCCCCACAGGCTTCATGTGGCTGTGAAATGTATGTGCCATGTCTCCAGTGCCCTGACCAACCATGGTTTCCAACATGTGTTGTAGTACATGAAGCAGTGGAATCACATCGTTCATCTCATGGTCCTGGCGACCATGGGTCCCATTTGCAGTTTTTGAGGAGTAAGCCATGATTTAATTTATTGAGTTCTAATTTTTAGTAGTTCCTCCCATGTGTGGCTCTGTGGCTCAAGGCAAACCATGTGAAGAAAAGCGTGAAACTGCCGTGTTCTGCACACATGGTAGGCTGGAAGGGCACTGGGGAAAAAAAAAAAAAAAAAAAATATTTAGGAAAAACAAAATTAAAAAAAAAAAAATAAAAAATGAAAATAACAATTGGTACAAAAATTCACAAAAAAAGACAATGGAAAAAAAATATTTTGATACATTTTATGTTACTGTTATTATGTTAGATGTTATTGTTGCTATGTTATATGTTATTATATGTTATTATAAATATGTTCAAATAAGATAAATGTTAACTATTAATATGTAATCGACAAATAGCCACTTTTTTCTGTGACACCATTGCTAAGTGCAAGTGCACTGTCACAGGCACAAAGGCCTAGGAGCATGGAGGCCACAGCGGAGGGCCCTGTCCAAGTTGCTGTTGTGGTTGTGCAGGAACCACAATCACCCAGTGGGCCTTAAAGGATATGTATTGTCCCTGACCATAGTTACAGCTCCAGGCGTAGGCACTGCTGTGCACTTTAGTACACAGTGACAGGCTAAAGGATTGGCCCACCTTCTGTTCAACAAAATTGTACAGGGCTGGTACTGCCTTCTTCGCAAAGAAATGACAGCATGGGACTCTCCACCTCGGCTCGGCACAAGCCATCAGTTCTCTGAAAGGTCCACCAACTCAAAAGGGAGGGACTGCAGCACCTGCAACTTATACAGGAGTACATTTTGCGTCTGCACGTTGGATGAGTGGGCACATACTGTTGTCTCTTGGACATGGCTTGGCCAATGGATTCGCTGGCGGAATGACTGACTCGGATTAAGAGGTGGAGGAGCATCTGGAGAGACACAGGATGGGTATAACACACAGGAGGTGGTGGAGCCTTGGCTGGCTGGAACAGAGAGCGGCGTGCCACTGGGTAATGCAGCAGGCTGGACCACCACTTTGGAGCCAACTCTCCCAGGCCGCTTGATGGTGACGCTGCAAATGTTGACGCAGGGCTGTGGGTCCAACATTGGGACCCTGGCCACACTTCACCTTCTGCCTACACATCTTTCACATAGCCATGTTAACCTCCTGCGGATGCTTGATGAAAAACTGCCACATGGCCTTCTAGCTGATTTTTCCTACCAACAGTCCGCACTAATTCACTGCTGCTGCCGCCGCCGCTGCCAACTCCAGGAACCCTCTTCCACTACCTCCTGGGAAGATAGCCTGCCGCGCAAGTGGTCTACCCCGAGCACATTTGCCTCCATACTTTCCCCTTCTGCCACCATGCTGGCCGCTAAATCTGTCACTCTCCATCACTCCAAGCCTTTAAAAGTGCCCTCAAAACTCACTGATGTCCTCCTCAGGTTCCTCAACAGTGTCTGCTTAAGAAGCCAAAATGCTTGCAACACCACCTCCCATGCCACTCTCCTCATCACTACTTGCCCGCCTAGTGGAAGAAGCGGCGAGTGTCTCCTCCACTTCTTGGCTGGGCAGTAGCTGCTGATTTTTCTGATTATCAGATCGTCCTCACTGAATAGTGGAGCTGAACCCTAAGCATAAGACATAACCGACAGTTGACTGGGGGTGTCAGATGTCACTTGTGATGCAGTGGATGATCGTGTTAACCAATGGATGATGGCATATGGGTTGCTGGTCAAGACACGACCGCTAGCTGATGCCGGGAGATCAGTCCTCTCACTGAGACTCCTGCTGCCACTCACCCCTAGTCTGCTGCAACCTCTGCTTGATGAATTTAGGCCTCTGCACCGTCTCTGTGCCCATCCTGCCACTTCTCTGCCTGACATACTTAGTGCGTATATGAGGGTAGGACAAAACGCTACACTACACTTAAAACAGGATTTGTCGATAAGAGCAGCAGGTGTGTAACTATCTATGGTCTTTCACTAAGTAGTAACTAGGCCCTGAAGACTTTAACACGAACAAAGTGATGAAACTCTTAGATGTGTGTAAGTGATGCTCTGATGAGAGCAAATCAGTGTGCTCCAGTATGCTTCAAAAATGTTTTTTTTCAGAGACTGGCCTGCGTGGAAATGAATCGGGCATGGACCAGCCAAGATTTCCACCCACCAATGCCTGATGCATTAGAGTAGATTGATCATGGGGCCAGACCAACACTAAAGAAATATGGATCGTGCAAAACAGATTTAAGGCGCTGCTCTCCAGTTACAGACTTTCCTCCGCATCAGACCACAAGTAATTATTGAGAAAATGCTTTACGTTACTCTTACTTTTTATTAATATTCTTCAACTCATGCCGCTGCTGCTTGCAACTCCAGTGTGTCTTTAGGCCAATTTGTGGGCTCCTGCTGCCAACTCCAGCGTGTCTTTCAAGCAATGTGTGGGCTCCTGCTGCCAACTCCATTGTGTCTTTCAAGCAATGTTTGGGCTCCTGCTGCTGCTGCTGCTGCCAACTCCAGTTTGTCTTTCAAGCAATCTTGGGCTCCTGCTGCTGCTGCTTGCAACTCCAGGGTGTCATTCAGCCAATTTTTGGCCTCCTGCTGCTGCTGCTGCCAACTCCAGTGTCTCTTTCAAGCAATGTTTGGGCTCCTGCTGCCAACTCCAGTGTGTCTTTCAAGCAATGTTTGGGCTCCTGCTATTCCTGCTGCCAACTCCAGTGTGTCTTTCAAGCAATGTTGGGCCTCCTGCTGCTCCTGCTGCCACCTCCAGTGTGTCTTTCAAGCAATGTTTGGGCTCCTGCTGCTGCTGCTGCCAACTCCAGTGTCTCTTTAAAGCAATGTTTGGCCTCCTGCTGCTGCAAACTACAGTGTCTCTTTCAAGCAATGTTTGGGCTCCTGCTGCAAACTCCAGTGTGTCTTTCAAGCAATGTTTGGGTTCCTGCTGCCAACTCCAGTGTCTCTTTCAAGCAATGTTTGGGCTCCTGCTGCAAACTCCAGTGTCTCTTTCAAGCAATGTTTGGGCTCCTGCTGCTGCTGCCAACTCCAGTGTGTCTTTCAAGCAATGTTGGGGCTCCTGCTGCTCCTGCTGCCAACTCCAATGTCCCTTTCAAGCAATGTTTGGGCTCCTGCTGCTCCTGCTGCCAACTCCCGTGTCTCTTTCAAGCAATGTTGGGGCTCCTGCTGCGGCTGCTGCCAACTCCAGTGTGTCTTTCAAGCTATTTTGGTCTCCTGCTGCTCCTGCTGCCAACTCCAGTGTGTCTTTCAAGCAATGTTTGGGCTCCTGCTGCTCCTACTTCCAACTCCAATGTGTCTTTCAAGCAATGTTTGGGCTCCTGCTGCTCCTGCTGCCAACTCCAGTGTGTCTTTCAAGCAATGTTTGGGCTCATGCTGCTCCTGCTGCCAACTCCAGTGCGTCTTTCAAGCAATGTTTGGGCTCCTGCTGCTGCCAGCTCCAGTGTGTCTTTCAAGCTATTTTGGCCTCCTGCTGCCAACTCCAGGGTGTCATTCAGCCAATTATTGGCCTCCTGCTGCTCCTGCTGCCAACTCCAGTGTCTCTTTCAAGCAAAATTTGGGCTCCTGCTGCTGCCAACTCCAGTGTGTCTTTCAAGCAATGTTTGGGCTCCTGCTGCCAACTCCAGTGTGTCTTTCAAGCTATGTTTGGGCTCCTGCTGCTCCCGCTTCCAACTCCAGTGTCTCTTTCAAGCAATGTTTGGGCTCCTGCTGCTCCTTCTGCCAACTCCAGTGTGTCTTTCAAACAATGTTTGGGCTCCTGCTGCTCCTGCTGCCAACTCCAGTGTCTCTTTCAAGCAATGCTTGGGCTCCTGCTGCTGCCAACTCCAGTGTGTATTTCAAGCAATTTTGGCCTCCTGCTGCTCCTGCTGCCAACTCCAGTGTCTCTTTCAAGCAATGCTTGGGCTCCTGCTGCTGCTTGCAACTCCAGGTTGTGTCTTTCAAGCAATTTTTGGGCTCCTGCTGCTGCTGCTGCCAACTCCAGTGTCTCTTTCAGCCAATGTTTGGGCTCCTGCTGCTGCCAACTCCAGTGTGTCTTTAGGCCAATTTTTGGGCTCCTGCTGCCAACTCCAGTGTCTCTTTCAGCCAATGTTTGGGCTCCTGCTGCTGCCAACTCCAGTGTGTCTTTCGGCCAATTTTTGGGCTCCTCCTGCCAACTCCAGTGTGTGTCTTCAGGCCAATTTCTGGGCTCCTGCTGCCAACTCCAGGATGTCTTTCAGCCAATATTTGGGCTCCTACTGCTGCCAGCTCCAGGGTGTGTTTTTCAGGCAATATAGGGGCCCCTCATAGTGATACCACCTCAACTCTCTGTAATTGTGCCACTCTGCGATTCTAATAGCGATGCCTCTGATCTGCATGTCATAATTATTTACAGTATTACTTCACTAACCCAGCACGCATCCTATGCGTGTTACAGCAAGGCAGAATGGTTTACAACCCTATTGAGGCTCTAGGAGGCTCAGAAATAGCCATTTTTAATAGCGATTTGTCGCGAATAAATTCGGACCGAAGCGAATTTTGTTGGAAAATTCGGCGAATCAGCCGAATCAGATTTTTCAAAAGTTCGCTTATCTCTAGTAATTACACCAATTAAGGTTGAAGAGGGTTTAAAAAATGAACTAAATTATCCCCAAATTAACTACAGTACTACTTAGTGTGGGAGAGTTGTGCACTTAGCAGCATTTCTGGTGAAGGTGATAAAAATAATTTTATATCTATAGATTTTAAACGTCAACTACATTTGTCTAAAAATGTCTTTGCATATTTAAAGCCAGTATTTTTGCCTTTTGTATTTATCTAATTGTGCATGTGTTTGCCCGACCCCATCTCATATATTATTTAAAAGGGGTGGAACAGCTATGTGATTAGGGATAGGTTGTAGCACTCTGTAAAAAAAAAATTAATAGAGAGGGGTTGCAAAAAAGGAGAGCAAAGCTGGGTTCAATATTCCCTGGTACTCCCGCCTACATAAGTGCCACACTGTTATGCATGCAATGGATTGTGGGAGAATGAACACCATACAAAGTTATGCTATTAAAGTCATAATTTAATGCCTATAGGTGAAGGTATACAATCAAAGGGTGCAGAATATTTACAGTGTATAAATGCAGGTTCTATAATATTGATACCCTAGCTTCAGGCATCGAAATATGTAACATATCACAAGGGGCATGTAAACATGATAGAGATACAAGGATTGTACTAAACACAAGCAAAGTCCATAATAGGAGGTGTGGAAATAGCAGTAATGTCCCTTTGATATAAGATCCAATAGCATAACAGAACAAGCGAATAACAAAGCACAGAGATAAGCTTACAGGCTGACAGCAGGATTTGGCTACCTCAATGTTTCGGTCCCTCAGGACCTTTCTCAAGAGGATGCGGGGAACAGCTATAAGCATTCTATCATGACAGTGTGAAATGTGAAATGTTAGTTTGCTGGCCATACTTTAAATGCCAGGCATTTCTACAAGGTACAGTTCCTTAAAAAAATTGCATACCCCTTGAACTTCTCACCATTTCTCTACAAAAGTAAATGTATTTTGGATTTTATGTGATATAGTAAAACAGGGTAGCAATTATTTGTGAAGTGTGAAAATAATGATACATGCTTTTCAAATTTAAAGAAAAAGGAATAAAAACTGTGGCATGCATATGTAACCAGCCTCAATAGATCAGATAGAGAATGTTTATGAACTTGATAAATGTACTGTATGTATCTTCTTTCCAATTTACTTTTAAGTATACACTTAAAGCTCAGGTGCAATGTATTTGGTATCAGATGCTATTTTTCATTAACATGACTGTAAACCCAATGGCAATAATATAACAACAAGCAGTTTACCTATTGCCTACCTATCGCCTTGCCTGCATGTCACAGCTGAGTCACTTCACTGTTCTCAGATCTGCTAGTCAGCTCAGCTGCTGGGAGCAAAGAACTAGCCCACCCTGAGCTGCTACCGGTCACAAGTCACAAGCAGGCTTTGGTTTGTATGCAGGAGTGGCAGGTACAGCTCCATCGCTGCTGACCACAACCCAGCTAGAGGGGTACATTATTTTCTGGAGCTGTGGCATCACAGTAGAAAAATATTAAATGTTTTTTTTCAGTCCAAGTTTGCTCTGCTATTCTGCTGACGTATTGCTCTGCTATTCTGCTGCTTGGAGTTTTAACTTGGAGTTATTACTATTGGTGTTCATTTCTAAAGCACCACCATTTTCCATGATGCTGTACAATGTGATATTACAAACAGGTAAAATAACTAACTTACAATACATGACAGAAAAGCACAAATACACAGTAATACTGAAATACACTAGGAGAGATGGCCCTGCCCTTGCAGCCTTACAATCTAAAAGATTAGGGGTGGAGACAAAAAGTAGGTCACAGGTAATATATATGGGCAGGCTGATTCATTATTAGCGGCAGGTAGCGACAAATGAGCGTCTGTAGCAGGCATTTCAGAGCGCCCACTAGTAGTCCCTGTGCTCGGCAGTGGTTCGCTAGTTCAGAGCATCTCAGTCTCTGTGCAGCATTGATTAATACATTGTGGGGAGTCGCTATATGAGCAGTACAGCGCTGTATGGGAGCGAATGTTAGCGACTGGTCAGTGCGACCGACTCACAGCATATTCATCAAAAAAACTGCCTCACACACCCCCGGAGCTCAAAAATGCTTCGCTGAAGCCCAGAGCGCCGGAGGCTGTGTGATTAAAGGCTGTTTGTAACATGTATCCACTAGTAACAAACCGAAAACATATGGAATTACATTGTTATAACATTGTGACATGAACACATTAATGCCAGACCTGGAATGTCAATTCTGCATAAATATATAAAAAACTAAAAATAATTATCAAATAAATAATTTCAAAAATGGCTTTTTCTAGGCCAGGAGAGGTCACAACATTATTTGAGAATAAAAAAAATAATAATAATTTAAAACCCCCTGTTTAAAGAGAAATAAAAGAACGTCCATTGAAATGTATGGGGGAGCGACAGGTAGCGAAAGGTAATACGTGGCCCTCTGCTAGGCTGACCGCCGGCGCTGTACGCTGAGGCTGGGATAATGATGAATCGGACGCTACATGGCGTTATCCCAGTCGCTCAACAGATTCTGCTTGATAAATGTGTAATTGCGTGTCGTGTCCGGCGTTCACCTGACGCTACCTGTCGCTACCTCTCATTTACAAGGCACTACCTGACGCTATCCCTTCATGAATAAGGCCCTTGGTATGTATAGCAAGTGATCTGAAATTGCTCAGGTTTTCTCCATATGGTTACATTTTGGAATGCCCATCTGCTCATCTCTTCCCATCAGCAATGCATAAGGAGCTTGTAAATACTAAAAAAACAACAGAAGAGGCAGTGCGTGTGATGTGTTTCTTCTGTTTCGACTGCCGGCGCCCAACTCCTGGCATGAGAGGCAAATAGCCAGAACCATTTAAGTGTTTTCTGTGTGGCATTGCTGAATGGAAGAGATTGGGGGACTATTATTTACGACCATACGATTACTTTAAAGGCAAATCCACTTTCATGGCAAGTTTGAACATGTATATTTTTGTGCCAAAAGGATGTTCTCAAGGTGCTGAGATGATATTGTATTTTTGCATTGTTTTTTATGCTGGCATTGGTGTATTTTATGGAATCAGTTTTTTACTACCTGCTATCTGTTCCTATTGGCAGTTGTACACCAAGTCTGTACACCAAGACTGTTGCAGAGTGTGAGTGCTGAGTGCTGGAGTCAAATCCAGATAGACATTTGTGGTGTAACTTGAACTGGCTTTACTGGGACATGAGTGCAGTAAGAGAAGATCACCTTACAAGGTGGATAACATAGGCAGGAAAAGGAAGTCATAGAGATTACCTCAATCTACAGGAAAACAAAATGCAGCAGAGAATGTACAACAGAGACTACTCAAAGTTATATGTAGCAACGCCATCTGCTGTCATAAATGTAAACTGCAGCCAATCCAGCAAAAGTCACTCTGATATTGTATCTCCAACACAGACTCAGTGTACCATTTCCAAAAGCAACAGATTGCAGATTGGAAACTGCTTTCATAAAAGACGGGGAAAAAATAAAACACAAAAGAATCAAGGTTGGCATATTGAAAGTCATGCATTTTTAACTAGAGAATTAAGCTAAAAACCTCTAGTTAGCTTTTTCATATTACCTATTAAGGAAATCTATTGTGGCAGTAGCTCTTCATTAAATTATGTATTACTGCTAAAATATTCTGCTTTCAAATGTTGCTACCGCTATAGTTTTATCTTGATAACTTTTCTTTTTAATATCAATGATGTAAAAAAAAATAGCTAGGAAGTGAGAATGGGGTAGACAAATACCAACTGTAACAGTACTTTTACTTTAAATGCTACCGTACTAAGATTACTATGATTTTCTTCCTAATGGCCTGCTTTCAATGTAGTCTTCTTGCTGAAGTGAACAGTTTTATTCCTTCTGTGCAGATAGGAAGTGATCCTCTTTAATATAATGATGTTCTGTGATGCCTATATTGCACAAACATCTACACCTGGCATTGGAATAATTACTGTCAGTCTACTGCAATCACCAATGCATTCTTCATCAATCACTCATCTTCTTTACTGTCATCATATAGGCATGTTGGAGGGAGCCAGCGGAAGGTTTTTGCTGTAATCAAGTGCCCATCACGCAGAGATTGTTTAAAAATCGCTTGCATGTAACACCTACTGTACCTCGCCTTTTTAGCTTTTGTATTTGTGGGCCATATTTTCTATGGAAACAGTTATTGTTTTCCCATGACAGCTCTGGCATCATCATTTATTTGATATACAGAGGTTGCAAGAAGGGCAGGCATGCCGAAGCAGACTGGGTGATTTCATAATCTGCTCTCTCCCACAAGAAACTTGAATAATAATATAAAAAGAATTAAATATGCAAAGGTTGAGAGAAAGCATATGAAACATATTTTCATTAGTTAGAAATGTTAATCCCTGGGCTATTTCTTTTAGAATGTGAACCTTGTTATGCGCAGAGTGTGAGCATTTAGAGTAAACACATGGGATAGGAGAACATATTAATGCACAGCAAGGACAGTAGCTAAGAAGCTTGCTAACAACATGACATGTAGCCCTCAGAGTACTTTATTGTTTTTAAAATTTTACATACTTAATGCTACTTCAATTTCTGGCAGTTCAACTGTGAATCCATATTAGAGAATATGCCTTTGTTCATTGTACATTGGTCACAGTAAACCCAGAATGCTGACCTGCTTATTTTGGTCCATTTGACTCCATGTATTGTCGGTTGAAAAAACGTCCTCTCGTGACAATTCCAGAAATAAAGCTAATCCTATAGAATAGGCTAACAGGCAAAAAAAGCAAAAAAGGGTTCTAACCCTGTCCTACTGTATCACAAAATGATGGGCTTTAACAAATGTCTTTGCCAACTGCCTAATATAGCGATGCTCTGGTTGTAGATGATTGTGGTCTCCCGCTGATGCTTCTCCTCCTCTGCTGGCCCCCCACCACTGCCTCTTCCTCTGCTGCTGGTCCCCCACTGCTGTCTCCTCCTGCTGGTCCCCCACCACTGTTTCTCCTCTGCTGCTGGGCCCCCCCGCCACTGCCCTTCCTCCTCTGCTGCCTGGCCTCCTGCTGCCGCTTCTCCTTCAGTACCTGGTCCCCTACCACTGCTTCTCCTCCGGAACCTCCTCCTCTGCAGCTTGGTCCCCCATTGTCACCTCCTTTGGAAAATGGTCCCCTGCTGCCCCCTCCTCCACTGCCTGGTCTCATGCCACTGAGTCACCCCCCTGCTGGAGATGTCAATGATCCTCTGCCAGAGCCAATGCTTGTTCCCACCACTTGATCCCTTGTCAGTGATGTTGCTGGCCCCATAGAAACATAGAGACATAGAAGGGTGATGGCAGAAGGAGACCATATGATCCATTTAGTCTGCCCATAAATGATAGATGTATGACTATCCCAGGAATGTTTAAATTCACTTACTGTCGATTTTTTAACTACTGTACCTCTGCTGTTAATTTGTTCCAAGTGTCTACTACTCTTTATGTAAAATAATATTTTCTAACGCCCCCGCTGGAGCCGCCAGTGCTCCCCTGTCGAAGTTGACGCTGACCAGAGCCACTACTGGGCTCCTGCGGGAACAATTGCTTGTTCCCTGCTGAAGCTGCCACTGATCCCTCACCGAGCTGCGAAAGGACCCTGCCTGAGTCATTGCTCATCCCCTGTCAAAGTCGCTACTTATCCCCCGCAGGAGCCGCTACTGGTCCCCCGCAGGAAATATTGCCTCATAGCTGGGGGAAAGCAAAACACTGTGCAGTGCAGGGAAGCTTGTAATGCCGCCCCTGCACCGCAATGTATCAAAGGCACAGCAATGCGTTTGTGTGTTTCCACCACAAACGGGGTGGAAGTACACATTGTGAAAGTAGTCTATCAGTTGAACAAAACTCAGCAGTCTGTATATAATGCTGTTGAAGCTGACTAAACTCGTGCTTTTCGTCCTTGCTGACAGTCACGAGTCTGAGATCTCCCTTGTTAATTAGCTGCAGTGCATGTAAACATTAATGTGCTATCATTGGTGGACATTCAGATGAAAGCTGAAAGCTGGTCACATTGAGCTGCAACAAGATTAGATCAGTCTGTTGCACTCTCTGTTATTCTGCCAGCAAGCACTCATTGAAACACAGAAACATAGAAGGTTGACGGCAGAAGGAGACCATACGGTCCATCTAGTCTGCCCTTATGTGTATAATGTATGTTCTCTTTATCTTAGAACCCGATGTGAGACTGCACTGGAAATTAAACACTAAATACAAGGCAGTGTGCTTATATGGGTAAAATACACTCTCTAAGTATACAATGAGGAAGGTCCCACTCCTTCCTAAAAACCCACCAAACCACAGCACCACTGCTAATATTAAAAATGTTACTTTATTGGTAGAAAAATCACATATCCACAAACACTAAACATAGCTAAAAAACACTCAAGACAAAACAGTACAATCAGGAAGGGAACAATACTTATAGGGGCAATGGGAATGGCGTTTTTTTAGGTACTATGGTTTTTTCTTTCGTTTCTCTTAAAATAACCCGGATTACCTTTATGCAGTTTTAGGATCGGGATTGCTAACAACAATGACAACTCTGGAAGCAGTCCGTTATGGTGAAATCAAATGCAGTTTATCGTGGGATACGTCCAACAAATGTTTATTGCATCTCATCAAGCAATCAAGGTACAGGTTAAATACAACATAAAGTCCTTATCTTCCAGGGTAAAATGTCAACAGAAATAGGGTTCCTAACTAAAACAGGTAGGTCCAGAGTTTGGGCATGCAGCAAAATGTCTCTACTTTACAGCTGCCAACCTTGAAACTGGGTGTGTCTCATCGTGCGGCTTTCCCCCAGACTGCCTTTACTAGCAGTCGTTGTAGCCCTGTGACCTGACACTTATTTGGCACTACATGGCCTTAGCATTTCTTAAATAACCCCCTGAATTTTTAATTGTTTTATGAGCGAGTTCAATTTGGATGAACACGGATTTCTTGGGGAAAACTGTCAACTGGATGACTTGTGAAATATGTTGAAGTAATAAAATAGCAATCGCAGTTGCCTATATTTATTCATACAGACCTACAGCTGTTTAAAATAAAATTAAAAAAGAATCATGGTCCTTCCTCCATATTACCAGACATACGAGACTGGTGCACTAGGCATAGTAAGCCTGCACCTGGCTCAGGCAACTTACCAGCACCATGGTCTTTGGTCAAGGTTAGCGCTTTTCCGGGGGTGTCGGCTTTAATATTTTGATAAAACAGTAATAAATAAAATAAATGAATGAATAAAGAGATGTATTAAATAGTAGATTAATGCAATTGGACTTGCTGTTTTCTTTTGCTCCATGTGTCTGCTTATTCATCCCACTGGATGTATGTGTGAATTCAACATTGCCTATTGGGAAAGGTGGCTGGATGACTTGTGAAACAAACAGCTAAAAAACAGCTATTGCAATTGCGTAGATTTATTCCTGTGGAGCTACTGAAGTCATTTATTTATTTTTATTGTTTCAATTAAAAGGAAAACAAATCATGGACACTCCCTCCAGATTAACAGGCTGGTGCACCATTCTGGTCCTGACAACTCACAACCTTTGGTCCAGGTTTGGTGCTCTGCCTAGAGTGCGGGCAGTAATTTTTTAAATTAAAACAGTGATAAAAAATATAAAGTTAATACTGCATGTCGTTTACACTGATAAAAATGGCAATTGCTGACTTGGCTTTTTAGGTAAAAAAACACACAGGAATGTGCAGAGTATTATTTTACACCTGCTCAGGGAACCTGTGGATAATTTGTTCAAAAGAGTAGTAAAAACTAAAGTCAAAACATTGCTGAATCACACTATTTTTTTACAATTGGAAATTTCAGTTGAATTTTTTTCACTTTACACAATTTTTTTCACTTTATGCGAGAAGGCAAGTGAAAAAAATAGTGTAGAAAATGAAGCATGCTTTTTTCTTTGCTGAATCACAAGAATTCGAAAAAGCTAAAAATGAAGTATTTTATTCTCATAAAACAGACAAATTAGTTATAGACTTTAAGGATGATTTAAGACTAGCGCCACATATTGCCATTTGTGCGTCTATGTGTCCAGGAAAGCCAAGGCAATCATCATATGATAAAATAGTGAGAAGAACTGGATCCAAACTCTATTTATACACAAACAAATTCAAGGCTATTGAAATGTATGGGAGAACGCAACTGAGCGATAGGTGCCACATGGCAGCGCCATCACTTAGCCATCACTAGTGATACATGTGACGCTACGTGACGCTATTAGAGGCACTCACCAGTTTGACTTTCATAGATATGGTTTTCACATACCGAGCCCGTGGTCACCTTATGCTAAGTGGTACTACCTGGTGTTAGCGCTTCTTAAATAAGGCCCTATGTTGATTCGAGGCCATAGTCACTGAGTGTTCAACAGATGTCTGATTGAAAGCTACTATCCAATACCGAACTACAACCTTTTTATACCCACCCATTGTATTGTATATATTTGAGAAAATAGGACAAACGCTAACAAACAAGTAAGACTTAATGCAAACTCATTTACAGTGTAAGCTTGAACTTGGTATCGAGATGCAAAGTTTCCGAAAACAGTTTTATGAGCTTTGAAACTTTGAATTAAGTTTGCTAAACTCTCAAAGTGATAGAGCCCAACCAACACCTCGATATTCACTATTAATATTGTAATACGGCAAAGAAAAAGAGAAATACAGTTGGTATTTAGAAAATGAATATAGTAGATTTTGCAATTACAATGTACATAATGAGGATCTATTTATTATTTTGAAAATATATGTATAGCACAGTGATTTATAGCATGCAACATTTCTATTAAATATGTTCGGTTACAGTTTTTGCACCATGCTGTGCAGCCATGAATATCCACCTGGTTAGTATTGATATCCGTGTCTTTATGGTTATGTTTGTATCATTTAGATTGCAGCTGTCAGATTTTAGCAAATTGATGTATTCTTTATTTTGTTTACCTTTAGTTTCATACTGTTTATTTGCAGTGTAGCTCTGACAATTACCTAATTTACGCCTTTTTTCATACAAATAAAATGAAATATTTGATTTAATCCTATTTCAGGAAAATGTGCATTGGGCCATGCTTGAATTGCAGGCATTTATAAATTATGCCTTGCATAAAACATCCCAACACAATACTATCCTCTTTCAAACAAGCAGCTGCTACAGGCAATCCAGTCCAAGCTGACAAAAGTGATGTGTGCATTACATGGGAAGCCCAGATGTTCCTCAAGATGGTGCTACATCTCTTGTCACTGACTACTGCTCAAAATAATAGCTGCCAACGCAGACAGCAAATCATTTTATGAGAGCAAAACCACCATTAGCAAGTACTATTTCTGAGTGTCTCTCGAGAATAAAATGTAATGGCTTTTCTTGCTTTTTAACCATAGTCCAAGTTTTCCTGCTTCAGATTGCTGTTAAATTTCCGTAAGGTCCCAGTGGATGGTCAGATTCATTGTTTCTCCACAGCTTTGGACTTACAAATCGAGTTACTGTACAGTAACAGTGTCCCTAATGAGTAAAACAGTGTCATGAGCACTGGTCACAATCATTGGCAAGCAGCTCATATCCAACCCATAACTTCTTGCTTCCTTCAGGATCTGTGGAAGGAAGCAGGGATATATGATCGCCTGCTTTTTGACAATTAATTAAGGAAACTGCTGGCATAATTCTGCAATGTTTAAATGGGCTTAACCCTTTACAGGCAACCTTATGCCAAGGAGGCTTCTGGTCAACAGGGGCCAAAAACAAAGTTAACCCACCCTTTCTAGTTACATAATAACATAGTAAAATAGTATGTAAGGCTAAATAAAGAATTTAGTCCATCCAGTTCAGCCTGTTTATCTCCTTCCAGTGATCTAGTAGCCATAGTGGAAAGTTATTACATGCCAAGCAAGCATGGAAATGTTATTACAAACCAGGTGGCATGCAGGCCTGCCTGCAGTATAAAGCTACTTCTTGGACAAGCTCAAAAGTAACAGCTCAAAAGTAAAAGATTAGTATCTCCTGAGCTTACTAGCAGTGGGAGGGGGTAAGCTGGCTATGCTTAGAAAGCCTAATGTGTGTATTTTCAGATAATATATGGTTTGTGGGGGAAATTTCAAATGTAAAGGGTTGTTTTGGTTAAAAAAGTGCAAGGTGCAAAACTGCAAACTTCGTCTGCAGAGCTTAAATTTTCAGGTAAAATTACCTTACACATATGATTTACTTTGGGATGTTGGTAATCCTACCCTTGACAGTACCTATAGATGTTGGGTATTGTAGTGTTTGGGGGATCTATTTCAGATTTAACTTCTTTTTTCTTGTTTGCATATTGTTTTTTAGGAAAATGTGGCTTTGATTCTGCTTTTTTATCTTTTTTTAGGGAAACCCTGTGCAACCAAAGAATGCATCGAGGGATTACTTCTAGAAAACTGTGCCCACATCAACAAACCTGGTACACCTGGAAAGCTTGAGGTGTGTACTTCCACAGAATATATAGTTTATGGAGGGTATTCCAAATGTAAAGGGTTTTTTTTTAAAAACTTAAAGGTGCACATAGCGGTTGCATTTCATCTGAAAATCTCCTAAAGCGTTGTTTCAGTTTGCGAGAGTCTCCTGGACAGGAGAGGGTGTCTTACCAATACTGGTGGTACTGCTGTAACCATAAGAAATGGCAGCTCCCACCAGTATTGATAATACACTAAAACAAGACCAAATAAGACATTTCATGAATAAAAGCCCAGATACTGAAAAAACAATATCTAATTTTCCTAGGAGATCACTTTAAAAATCACAGTTGAATGTGTACAGTGCAAAATATTGAAAAATGGTCTAGCAACAGAGAGTGCCAAAATCTTGAAAATCACTTAAAATGGAAAAATATATTAAAAAATAAAAAAGTCAGCCTATTGTTGGTTAGATAAAAAATGTATCTTAACAAAAATGCCACAAAATTACCAAATACATATAAAAAAACCCTGCAGGTTTAAAAGTGAAAAATACAATAAAAAAATAAAAAGTCAGGCTATACTTTGTTAGACAGAAATTGTAACTCACGAAAAATGCCCAAAAAATTACCAAAAAGGCAGCCCTACTACAAATGGGTAAAGAAAAATATATATAAACTTTTAGGATTTGAAGATAATTTGAAGATGAAATTAGTCATAAATAATTCGATGAGGTGATTTTTGTCTTTGCAAACAAGTCAAAGGGCCTCATTTATGATGTGCACATTTTAGCATAATTTTTGTGGCTATAGCTCCAGCTTCAGAGCGACAGCTTTCCTATCTAATCTGGTTCTGTGTACTACATTGGCACTAGCAGGCACTGTGCAGAATGCATAGCTTTGGCTATTGCACTAAGGTATTGTCTGGCCTATGTCATCATCTTTTGGACCCGTAGGCCGATTATCCCAGTGCCAGTGAGCGCCACTTTGTATTGCCACTTTTCCGGCGCACCGCAGCACATTTATGAAATTTTACCCCCTTGAAATCTTTGGCAATATTTCATCAAGAGCGGCCAGCTCTGCATACTTTTCGGCACTAGTGTTAAATAAGATGCTCGCCTGCAGCTTGATGGGCGTTAGCATTTTTTAGTTGTTAAATCAGACGCTGAATGCCACTGAGGCCAAAAAAGTGGAGCTATGTGGCGCTGACACTTCATAAATAAGGCTAAAAATCTATGGAATTATACCTTGATATGAACAAACTAGATGTCACGATAAGCCACTCGCTTGCTCCTCGCTCCAGCGATGTCCTCTTGAGCGGCTCTTTGCCTCTCCTCCTCAGTCTGCATCCCCAGCACGTGCACATGCATGCATGACGTTTATGCCCTCCAACCGCACTTCAGACAGCACTGCCACCAGAGGTTTGTTTGAATGGGCCAATGAGCCCCCATGGATGTTACAGGGGCCACTTGCTGCTAATTAGCACTGGGCTATCAGCCCTAGGATTGTTTCTGCTCCCAGCCAATCCCTGCTCACCTCCTCCAATAAAGATGCCCTATCCCTTGTCATCCGTGCCTGTGATAGTCAGTTCTTTGGGTTTTGTGCAGAGCTCTATTATCTTGTTTTCTCGTGTTTGACCTAGATTGGCCTTCAATACCTCGCTCCTTCTTTGGTTTTGACCTTTGGCCTGCCCTCTGACCTTGCCTCCGGTTATCCCTCTGAATTAATGCCTGTTGCCAGGAAAAGCCAGGATTGTAAGCAGAAAACTGCTTTTCTGCAAAAGTTTTTTTGCATTTTGCTATAGATAACTGGGATAAGGCAGAAAGCTATCGAAACAATATTTTGATTAGTACAAAAATGTTGGTTTATATGAGAAGCATAAAGTTTGCAGAAGGAAAAAACCCTCATTCTGGTCTTTTTTGTTGCTTCCATGTTCAATCGTGGAACATGGCTTTCTAAATTGTAGCAGCAAAATATAAAGAAAAACATCAGGACTTCTTGAAATGAAATGAATCAATTGATGTGAGTCATGCAGCAAAATAATAACCCTAAGCAAATAAGTTGTTTCTCTACTAAATGGTTAAAGAAGAAACTAGGTCAAATCCCTGTTCAGGCTGGAGACAAACAAGGAACTTACCTCCCAGCCTGCAGATTTGGTCCTACAGGATCCTGATCCAGCAAACAGTTGATGTAAGAAAATAGCCAACATAACAGAATGAAGCTGTTTGTACCCAGAAATTGTCTAACATTACTTTAGGCCGATGTGCAGGATTAATTAGCAATTACTGCACTTATTGCTGAATAAGAAGGTCACCCCAGACACTGAAACCAAAGTTCATATACTTATTTAAGAATGGCTAGCACCAGGTAATGCTACGTAGCGGCACGTAGTGTCGGGTAACCGCTGGGCACTGGATGTGAAACCACATTTAAGAAACCAAATCTGGGGGGCGTGGCTTGATGATGGCGGTGTGAGGCTGTGTTGGGAGGGAGCTCCGTCATACAAACAAACTGAGCCGAGGCTGAACGAGCGGCAGACACCCGCAAACTATATGACCAGGCGGGGGAAGCAGCAGGGACCCATCAAGAAGGACAGATCCCACACTAATCCTGCCCTGTTTGGCTCCAGAGACGTCAGGAGTGGGCGGCCAGCGGCAGGGAAGATGGCGGCAGCGAGGGAGGAGGAGTGTGCACATGGGTATGCAGCGCTGAGAGGAGAGGCGTATGCCGGTGTGCGGCCTCCGATGTCAGTCTCACCTGCACACGGAGGAGGGCAACAGGGGACAGCAAGCACTCACCCCTACATGGATCCAGAGCAGCGGCGGAGTGGGGGCCGGAGGACGACAGTGACGGCTGACGTCCATAGCGCGGCGGACGGGCAGGGGAGAACACCCGGCGGCCCTCAGGTCAGTCGCACACCCCGCCCCCCCGTCCAGCCCCGGCCCTGGGAGGCCAGAAGCCCCATCTCTCACCACGTTGTGCCAGGTGGGGGACATCTCAGGGGGAGATGTAGGAGACATCTCACCCTGCAGCAACATGTCCGCTGCACAGACCAGGCAGCAGCAACAGCATTATGAGGAGCATGTGCTTGGAGGCCGGTGCAGCCCAGATTCCCCTCCGCAGAGCTTTCCCAGGGGCTCCCCTACACTGCACACACAGGGGCAGAGCTTTGCATCCCCGCAAATAGAGGACTTACCGTCCGACGCAGGCTCCTTGACGGGCACCCCTTCACCTCCACCGAGCCCGCAGCCTACATGGCAGTCCTGCTCGGTGTCCCCTCCCGTCTGTCGTGCGGGGGACTTGATGCCTGTGGGGGAGTCCTCCACCCTGTGCTGCTTGTGGGAGGAGGACGCGGTCACATCGATGCGAGACTCCCGGATGAGGGATGAGCGACCGGGCACCCACCTGGCCCTGGGACCACTCCTGCCGGGACAAAGGGTGATGGCAGCATCCATACCGAGCCCACCCCTTCATAACGCACCCAATATTGAGCTGTTTCCTCTGCAGGGCTCTCCGGCTACCATTCCGCTTGATCTAATTGCCCAGTCCATAGCAGAGGCGGAGAAAGTCAAAATCACGGAGGCCCTGCGGGGGCTACCTACGCGTGGGGACTTTGACGGATATGTGTCCAGGATGGAGGGCACCATCAAGAGAGAATTGGCGGCACTACAAGGCTCAGTAGCTGAAGTTACGGAAAGAATGGATGGGGTTGAGGCCTCCCACAGAGCCCTTGAGACACGCGTAGCGGATCTAGAACAGCAGCAAGATACAAACAAATGTCTCCTGTCTGATATATTCTTCGCCCATGACGACGCGGAGAACAGGAGCCGTAGGAACAACCTGCGCATCCGGGGGGTCCCTGAGTCGGTGGAGCCACGGGACTTGGTGGAGGCGGTTACTTCTATTTTTAACAAGCTCCTGGGTGTGCCTGTTGCCAATCGCATAGAAATGGACCGGGTGCACAGGGCCCTGGGCCCTCGGTCACAAGATCTGAATAGGCCCAGAGATATCATCTGCCGTGTGCACTTCTTCAAAGTAAAAGAAGATATACTTCGTTGCGCATTGGGAGAAGGGCCCGGTCAGACACAACGGCGCTCAGGTGATCATCCTACAGGACCTCTCACGGAGGACATTACAGATGAGAAAGCTTTTGAAACCCCTGATTGATACTATCCAGAGGCAGGGAGCATCCTACAGGTGGGGGCACCCATTTCAGCTGTTGGTGCGCAAGGGAGGAAACCTGTTTGCCCTCAAAGCGCCTGGCCAACTACCTGACTTGTTTCCCTTTTTGGAAGCTGAGAATGTGGACGTTCCGGATTGGACAGTCCCTGATTTGGCCGTATACAGCGGACAGCTGCCACAGCGTCCGGGAGGCGGCCCCAGAGGGGAAAGAAGAGGCATGAGGGATCGTAGACGGTGATCACTCGTGGGCCCGGCCCCTGCGTGGTGCCCCCTGCCGCCGGTGGCCTAATTCCAAAGTGCCAACCAGTGTTGCACTTGCCGACTGGTTGGGCTGGTGGTGGCGGGGGTGCCTTGGGGGGGCTGGTGGGGGGGGGCGGTTGGAATCGGGGCCCTCCCCCTGCCATATTTGCTAAGTTGTTGTTGTTGATGTTCTTCCCTTCTGGTGGTACTAGAGCTCGATGTATATAGTTGGACTAAATTGATCTACTTCGCGGTTGGGTCCTCACCCCCCCGGGGTTCCCCCGCTTGGGTAACTGCTGAATTGTGCTGCTGAGCTGGGTGACAATTTACCCCATATTACCTGCTCCTCATGCCGCAGAACTTCAGCACTTCACGCCTGGGGTACGCCTCACTGAGTAACTACAATTGAGATGCGGCTCCTAACCCATTGTTCACTGGCCTAGTCTTCCAATCCCCCTCATACTTGGTGCTCCCCTCAGGGGAAGCCCTCCGGGCTCCTCTAGACGGGAATAGACTTAGCACAGGGCTTGGTTGTCCATGGACGAGGGTTCTCCTGTGGAGTCCCCCGCAATATTGAAAAGTGCATATTGAAAAGGCACCGACTACGGGCTTTGCCTTCTGGCAAGTAGCCGGTGGACTAACTGCTAGTCCTTCGTTTCCCCCCTTGTTATTGTATTATACCCTCAAACTCCTTTTTACCTGTCATCGTCCCCAGAGCCCCTCTTGTTGTCCTCTTCCCATCTCTCCCTCCCCCCTTTCTTTGGCGCGTGGGACCGGATAAGGGACAAGTAGTGCCATAGCCCGGCGTCACCTGTCTGCCTCCGCCGGCATGGCCCCAATTAAAGTAGTCACCCTGAACGTGAAGGGGCTAAATACCCCAGAAAAGAGAACCATCCTGGGTCAGGAGTTAAAAAGATGTAAAGCAAAAGTTGTGTTCCTACAGGAGACACATTTTAAAAGGGATTCAGCTCCTAAACTTTGTAACAAGCAGTTCCCTCACGTGTTCACCAGCTGCGCGGCAGACACAAAAAAAAAGGGAGTTGCGATCATGATTGCAAGGGATGTTCCCTTCATCTTACGGGAGGTCTGGAGAGATGAATCGGGAAGGGTACTACTGGCAAAAGGGCTGATTAACCAAAAAGTGTATACGTTGGCCTCCATATATGCACCTAATCAAGGCCAAATCCAATTCTTGAAACACACACTGGACAAGATAGAAAAGTTTATGGAAGGGGAGGTCATAATGGGAGGTGATCTCAATTTAATCATGGAGCCCCTCCTGGACTCAACGGTGGGCAGGTCAGCGATCTCCCATCTGGTTCTGAGGTCCTTGAGAAAGAGGCTACATGGTATGCAGCTGGTGGACGCGTGGTGGGTCAGAAATCCCGGGGCGCGTGATTACTCCTTTTACTCCAATGCTCATGGGACGCACTCCAGGCTGGGCTACATTTGGATCTCACATAGTTTACTTAGAGGCCGATTCATTAATAGCGTCAGGTAGCGACAGTTGAGCGACTGTAGAAGTATTTTTACAGCGCCCGCTAGTAGTCGCTGTGCTTGGCCATTGTTCGGTTGTTGACAGCGACTCAGTCGGTGTGCAGTAATGTTGAATATTGGGTGAGGAGTCGCTATTTGACAGGTTCCGCGCTGTATGGGAGCGCATGATAACGACCGGCTCCCACCATATTCATTAACAAATCACGCTCAAAAAATTCTAGCGCTGTGAAATGCATGTGTAAACCCCAGAGCGCTGGCGGCGATGGGTTAAAAGTATTTTTTAACCCCCAAACAACCATATTTTTTGGAAACAAAAAAAAAACAAGTTTTTAAAATAATTTTGTAATATTAATACATTAATATCAGACCTGTAATATCAATTCTGCACAAAGTTTTGTTTTTTGTTTTTTTTTAACTTAAAATAAAAATATAACATGGCAGAAGTGGTCACAGAATTTTTTCACATTAAAAAAAAAAAAAAAAAAACATTAATATGAATTAATTATGAATATTTAAAGATTGTTCCATTGAAATGCATTGGAGAGCGCCAGGTCATACCTGTCGCTGTTCAAGGTCGGACGCTGGCGCTGTGGGCTGAGGCTGGAATAATGATGAATGAGTCGCTATATGGCGCTATCTCAGTCGCTAAGCTGGATTGGCTTGATAAATGTGTGATTGTGGTGGGGAGCCGGCATTCTCGTGGCGGTGCCCGTCATTACCGGTCGCTCACCAGGCGCTACCTGTCGCTATCCCTTGTTAAATAAGGGCCTTAGTCTGGCCACCGGAGACGGGATATACCTGACCTCCTTCTCTGAACATGCCCCTGTGTTCCTAGGCCTTCGTCTCGTAGATAGACCACCGCCCTCCTCGAAGTGGAGACTGAATGAGTCTCTCCTTCAGGATGCGGTGGTGGCGCAGGCCATAAAGGAGGGCCTAGAGACCTATTGTAGGGTCAATGATAATAGGGAGGTCTCGCCATTAACATTATGGGAAGCACATAAGAGCGTTATAAGGGGCATTCTGATTAGCCACGGAGCGAGACTCAAAAGGGAAAGACTTGCCCAGAGGAGGAGGGCTTTGTCTGCCTTCGAAGGGCGAGAATCGGGCGGCCTCTGCCAGGCGCAACCCAGGCGCAGACCCAAAGGGGATCTTACTCCCTCTCATGAAACGGTGGCAGCTGAGAACCTCCCATAGGGTATCATATCATGTATTGTTGGCTGATGTTGTGGTTCAGATGTATGTCATTTTGGTGGAGGCTCATATGTCTTCCCTCCCCCCACCCCTTACCTCCTGTGTATTGTATTGTTTGCCCTAATGTTTGTATGTTTAATATTGCAAAACCTTTAAAATAAAGAATATTAAGAAACCAAATCTGGTGAGCATCTCTAACAGCGCCATGTAGCTTCACATGTATTAATAGAATATGCGTTAAATGGGGTTCTAGAGATTCCCCAGCATACACCCCATATGAATGGCTGCACACCAACCAAATATTGACAATTTGTAAAAATGTATTGAGTACACAAGCAAACAATCACATTGTCACATAAAGTGCATATTACATTATTTGAGGTAGTACAAGAAATGTGCAAAAAATGTGTGAGAAATGTATTACTAGGCGGCTGAGTGTATAGCGTTGGCGCTCTAGGTCCAGGAGCGCCACGTATTACCTTTCACTCAGTGTCGCTCTGCCATACATTTCAATGGGGTTTCATTTGGTTGTGTTTAGATAGCGTTTTGGGCAATTAACATTTATATTTTTTTGCTCAAATCATTGTGTGACCTATCCTGGCGGCAAACACTTTTATAAATTTTTTTAAATATTTTTATGCAGAATTGTATGTGCAGGCCTGGCACTAAAGTGTCATTGTCACAGTGTTAAAACAATGTCATTCCATGTGTTTTTGCTTTGTTACTGGTAGATATGTGTTCAAAAACAGACTTTGATCACATAGCGTCTGGCGCTTTATGCTAGAGCGCCTAGCTTTAGAGCGCTGTTTTTTTCATAAATATGGTGTGGAGTGCCAAGTGCCAGACGCACTGAGCTGGCGTTACCTGAAGCGCTGTCCTCTTGTTAGATGTGGTGTAGTCTTGAACACTTTGACCTTAGAACACCACCTAGCGTTTTCCATTGGCTCTGCAGTAAATTAGGGTCAGAGCTTCTACAGCGCCCACCACACATCAAATTCATCAATGCCAGCCAGGATACTACAGTGACCGCAACGCTAGGTTACAGCGCCCGATACCCGCTTACGGTGTCTACTAGCAGACGCTCTAAGTGCCGCTATACAGATGCTCACCTGGCAATACGTGGCGCTAGTAGTGAATCAGCCTCTTAGATAATTTCTCCAACAAATAAATGGTCCTAATATATATTTTAACTCATTTGTTTGATTTGGCTCGTATAATGTGACTTTAGGGCTTGTGCTACAATGTGTTGCAGTTTTACAACATAAAATGTAGAAATATAAAACATACTGTTTGCTCAATTATACAGGTAAGCAGCTCTTTGATGTGAAGTGCCGACATTTATAATACACATTTAAATTGTAAATGTAACTAAAAGACACATAAACTTTCCAAACAAGTTATAAAATACAGGCCTGGTGCTAGAATTACATATGTGATGTCTTAAAACACACGTTTAAGAGCCTATATATATGTATAAGGGCCATAAGAGCCATCTTATGTTTCCCCCACCCTCTACATACAGATTGTCCACATTAAAAATCATCCTACCTTCATCTAGTGCATATTCTAAACCTTTAAACATCCAAGATGGTGGCTCATGGAGCATCAGGCAGCCTGCAGACAGGAAGTGTCTTCTGACTATGACGCCTGCCCCTCCACACTTTACCCCACTCTCCTCTCCTCAGTGTGTATGATGCTTCTGACGCAAGATGGCGGCACCCATATCCTATAGTCCTGAACAGAGTTGCAACCCAGCGGTGTAAAAAATAAAAAGTAAGCAACTAGAAACTTAAAATATATTAATGTTAGATGCTGGGGAATAGTTTTTAAGGCTTTGGGCTTTTCAGTAAATGATACTGAAGGTCCGGTTTAAGTAATTTTTGATGCGTAGTTTAGTATGTAAACTAGTTTAGTATGTAAATGAATCTACACATTTTTACAGCTAAAGACATTAAAACTATCACGAATACTACTAAGAACTGATTTAAACATTCCTCGTAGCTGTTATACTTTATGCACAGGGACATTAGTAAAAATAAAAGTTATCCACTGCCACATAAAAGGACACTTAAGAAATTATGGGGTTTATTCATCAAGGGATAGCGGCAGGTAGTGCCTCGTAGCAGCAGGCAGCGCCTGGTGAACGCTGGGCGCTGTACGCAATACCACATTTATGAAGGCAATTCTGGTGAGC
Source organism: Gastrophryne carolinensis (assembly GCA_027917425.1). Lineage (NCBI taxonomy): Eukaryota > Metazoa > Chordata > Amphibia > Anura > Microhylidae > Gastrophryne > Gastrophryne carolinensis. The sequence goes on along the minus strand of CM051237.1, from coordinate 176,126,263 downwards.
GACTCTAACAGCGCCACGTATCGTTCGATTCATCATTACAGGCAGCTCAGCGTATAGTTCCAGCGCTCTAGCTTCCAGAGCACCAGGTATTACCTGTCGCTACCTGTCACTCTCCCATACATTTCAATGGATGTTCCTTTTCTTCTGTTTAAACAGGGTATTTTGTTTTTATTTTTTTTTTTCTCTCAAATAATTGTGTCACCTCTCCTGGCCTAGAAAAATGTTTTATAAACATTTTTTAGATTTTATATATTTTTTATGCAGAATTGTCACTACAGGTCTGGAATTAAAGTATTAATGTCACAATGTTACAACATGTCATTCCATGTGTTTACGCTTTGTTACTGGTTAAAATGTGTTCAAAAACAGACTTAAATCACACAGCGGCTGCCGCTCTATGCTACAGCGACCAGATCCAGAGCGCCGGCGCTGTGTGTGTGTTTTTTTTTTGTTGAATATGGTTTGAGTCACTGAGAGTCGGTCGCAATGAGCTGGCGCTACCTTTCGCTCCCTGCAACGCTGTACGGGTGTTAGAACGCCCAACATACATCTCATTCATCAATGCCGGCCAGGTTACTACAGCGACTGAGGCGCTCTGTTACAGCGCCTGATAGCCGATCACAGCGTATACTAGCAGTCGCTCTTGGATCCTCTGTACAGACGCTCATCTGCCGATAGTTGGGGCTAGTAATGAATCAGCCTGCCCGTGGTTTATTTAAGAAACGCTAGATGAATGTCAGCTGAATGTCAGGTCCTAGTGCAAAAGGTGTAGTCATAAAATCAAAAATGCAGAGCGCCTCTGATAGTGCCAGGTAGTGTCCCATCTATCATAAGTGCCGGCAATAGGATGACTTCTGGTGCTGGATTCCCTACAGTGCCAGATAAGACCAGGCGCTCACACTGCGTGGCGTTTTCCCATACATTTCAATGGACTGGTTGTAATCTATTATTTTTTTTTGGCCATAGGCGCTGTGTGCCTTGAATCCACTTTTTACAGCGCTTTGTGATTTAATTCATACATTTTGATGATTTGCGGCGGAACCAGCCAGTGCTAGGGGTCGCTAGCGCATAGGCTTATACAAGCCCTGCACTGCGGACACCACCTGGCCTGGGGTGCTCCAATGTTGAGCACCAGCTGTCTCCAGACAACTTGGCAGTGTGGGCACTAAGAGCGCCTCGCAAGAAATCATCTAGTGCCCGCAACTAAAAAATAATAAATTAGGCTCTAAATGTCAAGCAAAAACCATATAAAGGCAAAATGTGGTGAGCTCCAAAAGGATTAACAGATACCTTTTCTATGACCTGCATGTCAGTTACAATAAAATCCATCTGCACTGAAATAATGCAACATTAAAAAATGCATATTTAATTTCAAACTTAACAATGGAACAAAAAATAGCCAAAGGATTTAACTGTCATTTTGTATTCTGCTGTTTTTATGCTTTGGGGGATAATGTGATAACAACACAATAAGTGCCAGTAGTAAAGGTCATGTCCTATAATAGTAAAATAGGCTTCAGCAAATATATTTTCCAGCATTCTAGTAAAAGAAAAGTTCTATATTTAAGTTGGAGATTTACCTCTGACAACAGCAGATCAAATTGTGACTTACTAGTACACTTTAAGGTGCCATTGATATAAAACAGTAGAATCTTGAGAATAAATAAAGAGCTGGGTAAAGCTGGATCAGGTACTTCAAGTGTTTTAGTATAACACGAAAACCATCTAACACATTTCTCATGTTTTGGCATTATGTTGCACCTCAAAAAGACCCTTGAGAAAAAATATCACACTGGAGTTTTGCCTCGCACATTTCTTGAAAATGGATTATTTTCTCTTGTATGAAGCCATGTATAATTCATATATAACGTTTGTATGTATGCAATGCTCAGTCACTTAAGGGATTTAAGAATGTATGAATTGTGGCCATGGCTGGCAGAGTAAATATCACTCCGCATTTGGACCACAATTTATTTGTGTTTGTACTAGACATGGGCAGACTGGTGAAGTCTTGTAGAGGTTGTACACTTGTAAATGCCTTCCTTAGCCCATTTCCTAGAAATTCTAGATGTGCTCTAGGATGTAGCATGGGTAGCCAAAAGAGACCAGGTGTGCTCCCTGTGAATGATGGATTACTAAAACAGTATAGTGAAAGCTGGCTATTAATGGATATCCGGATGCTAGAGGCCCAAAAAACTCCATACTGCGTGAGCCAGAATATACTAAACTGGGGATCCCAACTACGTCCAGGGTTTGCCAAAATCTAACAGCCAAGTTGTTCTGTGTTAACATACTGTAACTAATATTTCCCTTAAAGAGCAAGTCCAGTCAAAAAAGTCAAACAGCCACGGTGCCTGCCTCCAATGCTGGTAGCAGGCTCCATATTACATGACCTATCACAAGTGTCCAGATGTACTATCAGTGGAGGTTGGTCATTAGTGTATTCTCTTTGAGATGAAATTGTTGCAACCAGACCAGCCAAGGCTATAGGACTATGATAGATAGGTAAATGACCGGTCCCTTTAAGTGCATATTGCATTGTAAATAACATTAACTCTACTTTTGGAAGGTCTTATATGGCACCTGGTCAATAATTTGGCATAAATAAGCATTATACATATTCTCTCTGTACACTTACCTCATGGTGGTGGCGATGATGCACAGGCATTGATAACGCATTTGTAGCACACAGTATAACAAAAGGACCACTTCATTTCTATATTTATATTTTTATTTTGAAATATTCTCTTTCAAACTAACTTAATGTGGATGTTTCACAGCCATATACTGGAGATGAGGTATTTTTTTTTTTACTAGTCATCAGTAGACCAACTAAACCTACTGACTTTTCCAGTTCCCCGGGGTTTAGTAGTCCTGGCATTTATCCAATTATCTATCTATCTATCTATCTATCTATCTATCTATCTATCTATCATCTTTTAGAATGTTTGAAGTACTAGCAAAAAATGTAAATCCTATACTGCCCGTCTTGGAATGTATGTAGAAAACAGATCAACACAAATAAATAATCAAACACTGCACTTGCTGTGGAAACAAATACATAGCTTTTCCATACGTATTTTTTGCTGAACAATTCATGTCTACATCTACTTGGGACACGCTAAGATTTTTCCAATGCAATGCAGCTTGCAATTGGATAAATGACAATTTTTTGATAAGGCCAGATGCAAAACCTTATTAAAAGAATTGCGCAGTTTAGTGCCATTTTCTGGCGGTCGGCTCATTTTTGAGTGCCTGCATTTATTTCTATTTTGGTTCTGGCATTAATACAGTATGGTGCTGCAAGTCACAATGCCCTCACCATGCATCGGTGCTTCCTGTTTTATGTTTGTTAAATTGCACACTGAGGCAAACATATTGGTGGTATTAACAGGCGCCGCACACACTTGATAAATCAGGTAAGTAAATAGTGCCACTCCTGGAAGAGGAGATGGTCCATAAATATCTGCTGAAACCCTGATTGTCAATCCTGATAGTTTATACACTGGTGTTCATGGCACAGTCAGAGCTTTTATTTCACGTTATTATGTTTATGTAATTTTAAAAAATATACTTTTGATTTATGGGACTGTCTCTTGATAACCCCTGAGAAAAGGAAGAGTGCTTCAATTGTTGGGATAGTTCTTTTGGGGCATTGTTTATAATATAATTTGCAAGTGATATTTTTGCAGTATACTGGTTTAGGGTGCATTTCCTGGTGCTACTTGGGGCTAGGAATTTAAATGCAGCTTGACATCTTTGTGTCTAATAGCAATCTTCAAGTAATTTCTGTTTAATCTATAGGAGTTATTTAAGAAACGTTAATGCCAGGTAGTGCCACATAGCACCACATAGCGTCAGGTGAATGCTGGGCGCTGTATGTGAAAACCACATTTAAGAAAGTCAATCAGGTCAGCATCTCTAAAAGCGTCATGTAGCGTCACATGTATTACTAGCGGCGGTTCAGTGTAAAGAACCGGTGCTCTATGTTCAGCAGCACCATGTAGTACCTGTTGCTCAATAGTGCTCTCCCATACAATAGCATTTTGCTAAAGTATTTTTTTTACATTTTTGGTTCAAATCATTGTGTGGACTCTCCTTCCCAGCAAAAAACACTTATTGTGTTTTTTTTTTTACATTTTTTTGTAGAACTGTATGTGCAGGTCTGCCATTGCAATGTAATTGTCACAGTGTTAAAACAATGTCATTCCATGTGTTTTTGCTTTCTTACTGGTGTTTATGTGTTTAGAAACAGACTTTCATCTGCTGGACGCACTCAACTGGCGCTACCTATTGTTCGCTGCTGCATTGTTCTAATGTTAGATGTAGCGTAGTCTTGGGTGCTTGGACCTTGGGACACCACCTAGCATTCTCGATTGGCTCTGCAGTGAATCAGGGAGAGCTCTTCTACAGTGCCCTCCAGACATCACATTTATCACTGCTGGACAGGATACTACAGCATCACTTGTCCGCCCGCTAAGCTGGGTCACAGCGCCCAACACCCACTTGTAGCATCTACTAACGGTCGCTCTAAGTGCTGCTACACAGACGCTCATATGGCAAGTCTTAAATTAGCCTCCACATGTACTCCCACTTATGCGAGTGTCTAATAAAAACTCTCATACAAGTAGGGAAAAACTTTCATAGACTGGATGATTCTTGCACCTTTTTCTTGCACTCTTGCACCTTTTTCTTGCATCCTTGCACTCTATCACAAGTGCTTGTTTCACATGTGTCCTATTCATTCATTTAAGAGATTTCAGCATAGGAGAAATGTGTTCATGTGAGAATGATTTTGTACGGAAGGGGAAATTTCTCTCACTGTGCTGAATTAATCCTATAGAGATCTATACATACATCATTTAGAGTTGCCAGGGATAGGGGGGGCATTGGGGGTTGAAAGCCCACAATCCCTTACATTTGCAGACTAGTATCGAAAGTGGAGCCATACAAGGTGCCAGACAAGGCGTATAGCTTCCATGTCTTGTGAAATATTGGTATACCGTTGGTCAGGTTAACTGCAATCTGTGGACCATGGTATTATACCTCATTGCAGCCCCTCTATTTCTATTAAACCTGAGCAACACCCATTTTAAACGGTAGGACATCCTGACTCCCCCTCACGCTGTAAAGCTTGCTAAAACAAATAATCTTGCCTCAAATCACTCCCCCGTGAAACAAAATTGTCTGTTGAGGTCAAGTGTTCACTGGACAGATACCCAGGTGGTACCTGCGGATCATGTGATCATGGCAACCAAACATGGTGCTCACAGAGGGAGAGATCTGAAAGGCAAAATGTTTTAGTTGGCGCTACAGTGCGGAGGGCACCAGAAGTCACCATGCCCCCTTGTGCAAGGAACAACACCCATTTTGTTAAAGTTTAGGTAGTGCCTTATAGAGTTTATTCTTAAAGGTGACCCTTAAAGCTGAGTATATTATTTGTTTGGGCCTTTAAGCACTGCCACAAACTGCGTAAGAATGTGCCATCAGGCAGGCACCCAAGGACAAATCTAGGAGAGTAGCCAGAAAAATAAACAATTTGATCCTGCCAGGGACCAAGTACTATCTATGCATCTTAAGATGACATGAGTCTTTAACCAGTGTACAGCAGCTGTATTTGCTATTAGATATGCTGAACCTGGGGTAGTGCCAGTCCTACTGCTACTTGTATTCTTGTGTTTTATTGTTGCTTTTCAATTAGTTAGACTCTTGCTATCACACAATTCAAATGGTCATTTTCACAGAATTTGCCAAACAAGATTGTTCTATCAGCATGCAAATCTTTGCCCACCCTTCTTTGCAAAAGTGTTCCATAGTTGTATGATTGCGAGGTTACCTCTTTTGTACAAAAATACAACCAAAGAGAAAGCTGCTAGAGCAGTGGGCTATTCCAGCCCTGGTACCCTTAGCATATGATCTTACTCCAGTTAAAATATTGTGTGCAGTGAACCGCAGCAAAAGTGGCAGTTGGGCCGTGAGCCTGGGGAATGCTGTTAGTAGGCAGAGAACACTGGGTCACTTTGTCCCCTGCCATTGGGTAATTTTGCCACTTTGCACTTTAGCTAGGGAGGTTGTATTGATAAACTTCCCCTTATTTAACCCCTTCCTTTTACCTAACTTTCATCATTATGGTCTATCAAATTGACAATGTTCTTTACCTTTACCTTAATTAATCTCATATAAATCATTTCCATATACATTCAGGTGCAGCATTTAAAGGGTACTAAACAATGCATATAATCTTTCATTTTACACATTTACACATACACATCACACATGGAATTGTGATTGTGATTGTAGTCATCCCTTATATATAATATTATTATTAAGATAGATTTATACTGCCGTTTAACTATGGCCCTTATTTAACAAGGGATAGCGCCAGGTAGCGAATGGTGAGCGAACGGTAATGACGGTCACCGCCACGAGTACGCCGGCTCCCCTCCGCAATCACACATTTATCAAGCCGATCCTGCTTAGCGACTGACAGAGCGCCAGATAGCGAATCATTCATCATTATTCCAGCCTCACCCCACAGCGCCAGCGAGCGACCTTGAACAGCGACAGGTATGACCTCTCGCTACCTGGCGCTCTCCAATGCATTTCAACGGAACAATCTTTAAATATTCATAATTAATTGTTATTAATGTTTTTTTTTTTTTTTTTTTTTTTTTTTTTTAAATGTCAAAAATTCTGTGACCACTTCTGCAATGTTAGCTATTTTTTTTAAGGTTAAAAAAAAAAAAAAAATTTGTGCAGAATTGATATTACAGGTCTGATATTAATGTATTCATATTACAAAATGTTTTGAAAAACATGTTTTTTTTTTTTTCAAAAAATATGGTTGTTTGGGGGTTAAAAAACTACTTTTAAGCCATCGCCGCCAGCGCTCTGGGGTTTAAACAAGCATTTCACAGCGCGAGAATTTATTGAGCGTGATTTGTTAATGAATATGCTGGGAGCCGTTCGCTATGGCCATTCGCTGTCATGCGCTCCCATACAGCGCGGAACCTGTCAAACAGCGACTCCTAACCCCGTATTCAACATTACAGCACACCGACTGAGTCGCTGTCAACAGCCGAACAACGGCCAAGCACAGCGAATACTAGCGTGCGCTGTGAAAATAACGCTACTGTCGCTCATCTGTCGCTACCTGGCGCTATTAATGAATCGGCCTCTATGTTTTCAAATGTTTTTTCATTTTTTAAATAGAGATTATGTATTTTATTAAGCTTATTTTTTATTATTATTGTAAGCGGGTCTGGTGTTTTGCTATTAAAAATTAGCCCCATTCCTCCCGATTACAATGGTACCCCATATGTATCAGTAGACACCAGTCACCCCAAACTGAAACAGCACTTTATGAAATTTTCAAATGAAATACAACTACAATGCCCACTATGAAGGGATAAACTCTTAAAAATTAAAAAATAAGAAATGGCAGGGAGTCACCCTCTCCTCTTCAGACACTATCCTCTCATATGGGAGTTTACAATTAAGCCACACCCCAAGATTCAACAACAAACATGATTGGATGGTTGTTGACATCCTTCTCTATGGATGATGCTCTTTTAAACCAGTCTCTGCTCCACCATCACTATGGGGGTCATATTAAATATTTGGTGAAGCCAGTGTGACTTGCAGTGTGAATTGTGATGTGGATTGCAACCTGCATCCCAGTGAGCTTTTCAGTGTTTAGTTTTTTCTAACTTTTCCCCCTCAAAATTACCCGTAACTGGGCATTTTTTACAGGTTAGGTATATCATTTTTTTTGAAGAGATAAGGGTATTGGTTTTTAAGTTTGGAAACAACAGAACCCTATGGGCTATGCAGAAAATATTGGTGAAATCTTTAACATAGCCCATAGTGTGCTATTATTTCCAAACTTAAAAATATATATCCTTACATCACTGGAAAATCAATTTACCTAAAACCTTTACCTTTTTTGCACTTTTTTGTATGTTACCGCTAAAAAGCTCACAGGCATGCAGGTTGCCATCCACACCACAAGTCACACTGGCTTTACCAAATATTTTGCCTCTATCACCGTGTCTGCCTATATTCTATTAGAATATGCAATAATCTATTTCTTGCTATAATCATGGCCAATATTAACATACTTGTCGACTCCAACACCCGTAATACCATTAATATTATTACATACCTTCTCCTTTGGCCTCAAACATTGGTTAACGCCCACCCCCAATTAATGGTAGTATCTTTGACCTAATCTTCACAAAACGTTGCACAGTAGCTGGCCTCTCTTCACCTCTACTTCCAGTCTCTGGCCATAACATAAGAAACCCAAGAACCTCTTCCTTTCCCATCTTCCGCTCTGCACACAAACATGCAAATATATGCAGAAACCTAATAAAACTTAATGTTTAATCTATTTATAACTTTCTACAACCTGTTCACAACTCGTCCTCTTCACTGATATAGACACTTTGGCCTTACACTAAACTCAGTCCTTGACTCTGATGCCCTCCTCAACTATAGATACCCCGCCCCAATACACAATAACTTTAATAAAAAGTGAGTGAATAATAAAACAATAAATTGATAAAATGTAGTACTGAAACACTCTCAAGGGAATGTATGAAAACCTTAACCAGTGAGGACATTTTGTTATTTAAACAGGCCCTTCAGGTACTCCTATTGAATACTGTTTTCAATAGTCTATGTACTACTGTATATGTTTTACCGGGTCTGTAATTAAAACAAAAAAAAAAAGAAACAAAACAAAAAACATAAAATAAAACGTTTTGACAAAACCTAAAATGGGGTACCATCATTTTTTTAAAATAATTTGGGTCTGCCAGGTGCCATGCCTAACTGTGGGGGGTAGGGAAGCACATACTGAGCTGTTGTCAATAATGAGAAAGCTCCCTTATTATTATTGGATGCACACATTGTCAGCAGAAAACAACTTAACAATGGTTCGTTTCTCTGCTCCCTGCAGCTAGTCTGCGAATGTGCTTTAGATACTGGAGCTAATAGCTGAAAAATGATCTGGCTGAGGCACCCCATACTATGGTGGATCAAGGCAGTGGGAAGGCATGTAAGTATTGATCTAAAAAAATAGGGTACAATGACCCTTTTGATAGCCTCTCTCGAGTCATCCAGCTATTTGGGGTATTGAGAATCTGGGGTTTAGATGAGCACATGGCCTGTGTTCCAGGTTTGCTCTTGCTCCCAAGGGAACTGCTGGCGGCCATGTCCACCTTTATTGCAACATTGGATTGAGGAAGGGTAACTATCGAAAACCTAGCAGTGAGGCATCCCAAACTTTAGATCTTATTTCACTTTAGGTCCTCTTTAGTATATTTATGAATGTTTCTTCATAAGTCTATTCAGGCACTGTGTATCTAATGAATGCAAGAAAAAAAGATTTACCATTTAAAACCTATTAATTAACATTTTATTTTGACATTTTATTTATCAGTCACATATTTAGCTGTATTAAAGAAAACTGTCCTCATTTAAATGAAATCTGATTTTTCTTTACTATGGTTTAGGGATATGTAAGACTTTCTTTGTTAGTTAAACCCATTGAATTTTAGTTACCAAATCAATGAGTCATTGTGGTTTCTAGCCAGGCAATGTGTAACATTTGCATAATGTTCTCAGCAAGCACATAGATTAAAAGATTTCTAGTGCCACTGCATGAGAAGACCCTTATTGATCTAACATCTTAATTCTCTTCCTTCCCAACTGTTATGTTTTTATTGGCCTTCATGGAATAATGAGTTCAATGGGATGCCAAGCAATGTACACATTTAAGGCTGGAAATTGAGACAATGCCTGCACATTCATGTCAATCTGCATATACACGATAGTCAAAACTAACCAAATGCAATGATTTTTAAATATGAGAAAATGAGAGGAACATATAAACTTCTCTCAAATGTTAAATAAATTATAAGAGGAAAGCAGCAATCTGGAGTTATTTTAGTTCCTTGTCTAAGCACATATTTGGCTTATTTGTAAAGGGTGAATGGGACTAGGCAAGATAGCAGGCCCCACAGATGCACAATTGAAAGGTGAGTCTTTCTATAATTCCTTAACCAAATCATAAGGTGGGCAAGTAAGCAAATCCTCTTTCATTCAGTGCCATTCTAAAAGACAGATCATCCTTGTATAAAGTAACTGAAAGACCATGACCATCTCTGATCTTCTAGTCCCTGCTCTATGTCTTATTAATTTGGACCTCCGGTTGTGGTATACAAGGATGGTGCACTGGTAGGCAAAATAGTTGTAGAGAACATTTCGTTTTCTGATGAAATAACCCCAGATTTTTGGAGCTACCTATTATTAAAAGGATTAAAACACTGGCAAGTTGACTTTTTACTTATAGCAGTAATACCAGTGCTGACCCCCAGGTTCTCACCCTTGGCAAAGGGCTAGGGCAAGGGGTACTCAACCACTTCTTGTAAAGGTCCATTTACAGGAATCTGGTGAGAGGTGAATGTTGCAGGGTAGGGGGGATAGTTAGAAATCAGAATATGGGGGGGGGGCTATAGATCCCACTGGCAAAACTAAAAAAGCCCGCTTGCCCCACCCCAAGAAAACCAGCTTTTTTTGGGCCCCACAGAACCTACAGCACTGACCCGCGGCACACTGATTTTAACCCCCTAGTGCATTCTGTGCAGGCTGTGTAAGGGGGTAGACTAGGGCCCAAAATCAAGCAAAGGGAGCAGTGCTGAGCATGGAAACGCAGAAACAACTGAGTGCAGGGCTGTCAGGGCCGGGGTCTGAAAATCTGACATTGAGGTCCGCATTTGGACCCCGGTCCACTAGTTGAGTACAACTGGGCTAGGGTTTCCTAATGGGTAATATGGCCCTGCTGCTGACTTTACTCACATGATTCAACAACCTGACCATGGAAGGTCTCTGACACTCCACATACCATGATGAGCTAACTTCACAGAAAAGTGAGCAACCTCCTACTGTAGCTAAATAAGATCAACTCCCACATGCAAGTTTCCCTAAAGTATATCGCATTCTGCCCCTGTCTGTCCTAGCATTAGATGTTGCAATCTCTACCATTACATGCAGTGCAATACATCCTTTTTTGTACTATTTTCTACATATTACCAATTAAATATTTTGAAACGTTTTAACCTACTTATACAGATGTTTGAAGATTTTGGCACTGACGTGCCTTCGAAGGCAGCTATAGTGGAAGCTAGAAAGTACTGCTCTTGCTTTTAACGTTCTAACTTTTGCTACACTTACATACAATGTTTCTGCTTATTTCTCAAACTATTCAGAACAGATAAACAGAATATTTATAACATAAAATTAAAAGTGTAGTTTAATGATCTAACTTTACATTTATTATTGTGCAAAAGTCATTACTTAGGGCAACTAGCTGTGAAGAAATTGAAGGACCCATTCCCCCTAAAGGCACTCTATTGAATCAGAAAGAAAGCAGTAAACATCTTATTAAACAACAAGTGCGTAAAAGCAAAAGACAGGAGCCTCTAGAGTAATGTTAATTAACTCAGGGTCGGTGTCAGAAGAAGGCTGTCTGGCAGTTTCTAAAGCAGTCAGATGGTAGTGCCAACAATGAAACATCTCCAAGGTCTTGCAGTTACAACACTGTCATACTTCGGATGACAGGTAATACTTATGAACACACCAATAGTGACCCACTGGGCCAAGACTGAAAATAAGCATAGATATCTCTGCCTAGTTTTTATCTATCTATCTATATATCTATCTGTAAAATAATAATGTAAAAAATTAATGTAAAATTATATGAAGCATGGAAAATACATTTTATTGCTTTTTTTTTTAATAAAAATAGTGTATTAAAGGGTAATTCCACTTTCAATGGCATTTTTAAAACTTTCCATAATTGTGTGAGTATATGATGTAATCAATGTGCTAAGCTTATCGGTTAATTTTTATGTTTCCTATTTGTTTGTAACTCTGTGTTACAAAAAAAAAAAACAGTTCTCCCTAGCAACAATGTGTTTACTTTAGCGATGTACATCAAAGTGGTGTGTTAAAAGTACAGATCAGACACTTCCTGACTCTAACTTTCTAATCATCTGAGTATTAACCCCCTCTACTCATTGCTCACTAATTCAATATTGGGTTTAAGTAGCTAAAAGGGTTACTGGCAAAATTCCCAGCTAGAGGGATGATTGCTGCTGTGTGATTTAGCCAAAGCTTATAATGAGCTCACCTGCTACAGTGGAAGGATTGTGGGAGTTGTAGTCAGAATGAATACTGAGAAATTAACTATAGGACAAGAAAGCCACTCCTATTTTACCAAGACAGAGTCAGAGGTATATAAGAAACATGGAGACATATTAAAAACATAAATAAATCACAGGTTTGAGAGCACAATCCTAACACAAATGTTTATTTTACATTCCAGTAGGGGAAAACAATAATGCAGAACACCAAAAACTGATATTTTAAAAGAACAAAAAATAACGCACTAGACTTCTATAAATCTTATAGGAAAGCTGTATGAAAAAATCAATACACAATACCTCTAAAACATGCAAACAAAGAATCAATAGTAAAGAGATTCCACACTTAGGTAAAAATATATATATTGCATGGAGCGAACACTTTTACAAAGTCTACATGTATTGAGTGAAAGTGCTGATATACTGTGAAGATGTCTATGTCCAGGTTTATCACCACCACAGACACCCAATATCAAATACACTCACCAGATAGGGGAGTTCGATAGACATGGACTAACTATCCGAATCCAATCTGGGGCCAATGTAATTGTAACTTCCACTTCTGCAGATAGAATTTCTTTCCACTATTATATGTTACCCTTTTGGCGTCTGGTCCAAACAAGGAAAAGATGGTTGATGGGCTGGTTGAGGAGTTGCATATGGATGCAGCTCCATAGTACACCCAGAGTGTGCATTGAGTCATTTCCAGGTGCACTATGGAGCTGCGTCCAGTTACAGACTCCTATTCATTCCATTTGGTAAGATCACGAGACTTGGAGGGTGATTTCCGATGTAACAGTCGTGGAGTGACACTGATATGCAACAGAGTAACAGAGTCTCTCCCTGATTTCACCACATGTGCAGTTCAAACCTGATGGTAGGACCGAGCCGTCCTAGGGTGGTACTAAATGCGCCACACGTACATTATTGTAAGTTTGATTTCCTGTTATCTAATCTATTTAAGCAAACCATGGGCAAATATCTAGCAATCTGGATAAAGCATAAGGCTGCCCTGTACACACACAGGGTGGAAGTAGCAGTCTCTGAGCTGAAAATAAAGGATTGGTCTGCTGGGCTTATGGGCAGAACGAAGTGGGAGCCTGCATACAGGAGCCCTTGGGTGTCTCATGCATTCCAATTACCATACTCACTCATACTCACCATACTTTAGGGTTCCAGTGCTGCCCAAATGCAACAGCATGCAGAATGCTTTGCTCTGCAGCAGCATCCCTCCCTGGCTGTCCTGACAGTCTTCTCGGGTGGCACAATCAGAGGAGGGAGGTATGCAGCTGTACAGAAAAGTAAACATCATGGAACCTCGTAACTGGGGAGTATAGAAAATGTGGAGGGGGGGTGTTCTAGTGCACATTACACTGCAGGTTATGCAAAATTCTATGAGCACATTTGTACTTGCATATTAAAGTGGACCAAAGCTCAGGTTTTTGATTATTCTGCGTTTGCTCCCTGAGTCAGATCAGGATGCCCCAACACATGTGCAGCCTCTTCTCTAATCTGTGTTTCATGTCTGGTAGTTTCGCATACTGATCACATATTAAGATCAACAAACATCAGCATTTAATCAAATTGCCAAGGAGCCAGGGTGCACAGGGTGCCTTACAACCTAAGGCTAGCCATGTTTATAGTGCATACAAACAGAAAAATTTTCTCTGGCAAAAGGGAGAAGATGACTGGAGGATGGGTCTCTACACATAAAAACAACATTTGCATTATTCTAATACAGGTCCATGTGGAGCAAGAAAATAAAAATATTTAGGCAAATCTACATATATGCTATATAAGCACCGATCAGCTATTTAGTTGTGCTAGGAGAGAAACAGCTTTTATGCCTGATGGAAGATGAATACGGAAGCCAGGGCAGCACAGCTGCAGGTGGGTTGCATGGTGAGAAAAGCCAGGGGTAAAAAAAGTAGTGGCAGTAGCAGTGGACGCATTGGGATCCAGTTGGACAGTCTTTCAGGAAATGTAAAACTCCCTAAGTTTTTGGGAGTGAGAGACATAAGGAAACTATTTTGCAAGGGCGACTGTCTCACTAAATCAGGGACATCTGGTCAATTTAGAATTGTAAGGGGATTTTTCTTTCAATTAAAGGCCTTATAAACAGGTAAGGCAGAAGAATCACCCACATTTTCTAGCTGTCATAGAGAATGAAAAAGCAGGGCCTTCGTCCATGTCTCACCAGGGTTGGTAGGTCCTGCCCGTATGTTTCTATATTTCCTCTGTCCACATTTCATCACTCCATGTTCTACCTACCCCTTTTTTCTGACTTCATGTCAAAAAGCTGCAGAATCTTTAGTTGGTCAAGTGGGATAGGGGCTATACTCCCTATTTGCTACCAGCAACTGTGTAGTAAATCTTTCGTTTTTTATGTGTTCATATTTACTTGACCTGAATTAGTCACAGCTGGTAAATGTATAACTACCTGTACTAACTACCTATCAAATTAATTACATAATAAATAAGTTAACAGTACTGCATTGTAAAACTGACATAATATAAATCAAAGCATCTGGTTCTATTTTTTCTTCACATGTGATTTACAATTTTTCTATTTGTGATGGGATGTGTATAGTTTAAATAATTTAACTCTCTTCCCATAAGCAAACAGAAATAAGACTCTAAATCAGGACATAACTTGAACAAAAAAAGAATATTTACCCAAGGTAAGATTATAGCTTTAAATTAATTTCCTCTCTTAGGCTTAAGTCTACATTAAATTCAACAATAGCTTTTAGAAGGTATGCAAGATAAGTATGGCATTATATTATGCTATAGAATACAATTATGCTATTATTAGACTGTGCTTTAGTTGTTTCTATATGGGCAACTTTGCATTGCAGTTTTAATATTTTTCTTCAAATCAGTTTTCAAAGATTGACACACAGGAAATTAATGCAGAGATAACACTCTTTCTGTCAGTGACATACATATGGCCTTCATAGCTACATTCTTAATATCCCCTTTGGTGCATTAAAAACCAAAGTGCAATTTGCAAAAACCCAAACGTACGTAAGCCAATGCTGAAGAACAAAAACATAATCTAACTATGGGTATTTAGTTGTGCTTATCACCCCCATGGCAGGGTTTTGCTTTCTAAAAAGGGCTGTGGTCAGAATCCAATACTATCCAAAGTTTGTCAAAAATAAATATTAAAAACGGTGAGAAATGAATACAAAAAGAAATGAAATGTTAGAATAGAATTTTTTAAGGGTGTTGGAGGCTGAAAGTATTCAAAATAATAACATAATTTGAAGAAATGCACACATGAATAAATAAATACATTAATACATTTATACATACATTCATAAATAAATAATAAATGTTTAATAAAAAAAAACATCAATAAATAAATATTTACATAAATAAATAAATGAAGGAGTTAGCAAACACTTTAACAACTTACACAGGTGCTGGCACAGCCATGGGATACATGCCTGATTCACCTTAACGAATGAAAGCATGTCCACGTTGGCTGTGGATAGGTGGTGACACATCCCGCGGTGCTGAACACCAGTTCTGATAGGACACTTAGGCCAGCACCTCCAAGGCATAGAGGGCAAGCCCTGGCCATGTGTCCAATTTACTGATCTAGAAATTGAATGGGGCGGACATATAGCTCAATTCCAGGAGATGCGTGGACAGGTAGTCATCCACCATGCACGTCAATGGTACTAGGGGCCATATCCGATGGTGGTGGATGTGGCAGATAACGGAATAAGTTGTGTTCCACACTGTGGCCGTGCTCACCCTCTCCTGTAGGGTGCCTCTGCTGTGTGGGCGACTTGCTCCTCCTCCTCCTCGGCCTTGTGTCACCAGTACACCCCTTAAAGTCAGCTGAGAACTCCGCTAATGGTGAATCCACCAGAGTGTGCTTGTAGTCCCTCATCTTTCTATCCTGCTCCACTTGTGGAATCAAGGAGATGATGTTGTCCTTATAGCAGGGATCCAGCAGTGTGACCACCCAGTAATCGGGACTGGTGACTATGTGGGCAACTCTGTGGTCATTGCACAGGCACTGAAGCATGTAGTGGTTCATGTGAACAGGCTTCTGTCTCCTCCTGCTCTTCGCTCCAGCCACACTCCAGTGATATCCATGAGCTCCGCTGAGTGCTACCCTTCTGTGACCAAAATTGTCTGCAGCTGGACAGTCGAGTACCTGGCCTCTGTTTGCCCAGAAAACCACCCTGTGAGCCATGTGTGCACTTCCCTGGGAAGCCTGGGAAAATGGGCCTTCCTCTGCCTCCATCACCATCCCGTGTCATGGCCTGTAGGGTTTTTTTGCAGCAGGCAAAGGATGGGGATGGCAGCCATGCCGATAAGTGTCATCAGCACTGACCATATTGGTGGTGTATTGGTAGTTCTGCAGCACCACGCAGATGTCCCCCATAGAGATCCACTCATTGGTGGTGAAGTGATGTTGGTCTGCACTTCTACTCAACCGGGCATTTTGGAGCTGGAATTCCACTTTTGCCTGCTGCTGCTCACGCACCTTTTCCACCTGGTTGGCAAATCACATATGAGGTGAAGTTCTCCTGCAGTGCAGAGAGGCAAGCAGCAGTGGGGTGGGAATGCTGAAAGTTAGTGCAACGCACTTTATACAGCTGCTCTGGTATCTCTGGATAATCCGTCAGAAAACTTCGTACCACCAAGATGAGCACATGTGACAGGAAAGGGATGTGCGACAACCTGGCTCGGCCCAGAGCGCCTACAAGGTTATGTCCATTGCTGCACACCACCTTACTGCTCTTCAGGCACAACGGCAGCACGATGCTTCAGCCCCAGCTCCATCACTACCAGCTGCAGCAGCGTCTCTGTCCCTTATTTGCTGCTTTCTGCATTGTTGGACACAGTGTGCACCGTGTGCATTGAAGGTTGGTAGAGGTGAGCAATTCTATCAAACCACTAGTAAGTAGAATGCAAGGTGAGCCAAGTAACTAGTTTATCAAAGACCAAGAGGGTCTAATGCAAGGTGTTCACATAATTAACTAATTTATCAAATCTCAAAAGGGTAAAATGCAAGGTGTGCCCGCAAAGTAAATAGTTTATCAAAGTTCAAAAGGGTCTAATGCAAGGTGTTCCCACAAGTAACTAGTTTATCAAAACTCAAAAGGGTCAAATGCAAGGTGTGCTCACAAGTAACTAGTTTATCAAAGCTCAAAGTGTATAATGCAAGGTGTGCACACAAAGTAAATAGTGTATCAAAGCTCCAAATGGTATAAGGCAAGATGTGCCCACAAAGTAAATAGTGTATCAAAGCTCAAAACAGTCTAATGCGAGGTGTGCCCACAAGTAACTAGTTTATCAAAGCTCAAAAGAGTATAATGCAAGGTGTGCCCACAAGTAACTAGTTTATTAAAGCTCAAAAGGGTATAATGCAAGGTGTGCCCACAAGTAACTGGTTTATCAAAGCCCAATAGAGTTGAATGCAAGGTGTGCTCACAAGTAACTAGTTATCAAAGCTCAGAAGGGTTTAATGCAAGGTGTGCCCACAAGTAACTAGTTTATCAAAGCTCAAAGTGTAAAATGCAAGGTGTGCCCACAAGTTACTGGTTTATCAAAACTAATTAACCCACAAAACCCAAAGATGAGCTGTATTAAATGTTTAGAATGTGCCCCAGCAGCTGCCCATCCTCAGGGTGCAATGAGAACAGATGTCCCTCTTTATTTGTCCCTCACTGATGCCATCCGCTCTCCCAATCTCTGTGTCCTGATAAGGAAAGTTTGAAATGAAGCCAGCCTCCACTCTCATTTGAAATGAAGACACCCTCCTATGTGTCCTGAAAAGGGCAGTGAGTGCTCCTTTTGCAGCCATATCTATCCCTGAGTCAGCAGCAGAATCTCTCCCTATCTACACAGCCCTGATATGACATTGTCATGATGCACGACTCCACATTTTAAAGTGCCGGATCACGTCTCTCATCTGGCCAATCACAGCCATGCCTACCAGGTGCATGGCTGTGGTTTTCAGTTGTAAAAAGCTGGGTGAGTGGCTTCTCAGCAGCTCTGGACTTGTTTACTAATTTCTTGACTTTTAAGGGCAATGGGTCACTCTAAACTTTATTTCAGGGTACCAGAGTACATGAAGTTAAATAAATATGTAAGGCACAATGTTTTGCTTTTTATTTTTATAGCGCATTCTGCTGCAACATAAGCCACCAGATCTCCAGGCCAATCAGTCTTATCTATAATAGTTTATTGTATATGCTAGTTTATTTTAAGATTGGAATAGTGCTATTATATTTTTGATTCCACCTTTAAGGTATGGTATTGTAAGATCCACTTCCTTACCTGTACCTTGTTGTCATTTAATTAGGGTGTTTCATGGTCAGTACATCATGAAAGTTTATTTAAAGAATATTGCATGGCTGTTTATTTTTATCTGTAAAACGATTATATACTGTGTAACCTGTCTTAGCTTCCTTGTAAAAGAGTATTGTCACCTTAGATTTTGCTTGGAATGGTCGTTTAGGCTTTCTATGGCAATGGGTGACAGAGCTAATTGATACTGTACATTTTGTAAAGAAAACTGATAAAAAACAAACACATGTAGTCATCCACACTGGAATCTATTTGTAAATGAACATTCTGGCAAACAAGTTTCTCCACCCAACATGCATAAAAAGCATTTATTGCATGTCTTTCAATTATTGTTTATTAGTGTACAAGTACATTTTATAAATGAATTATATATTTAGGTGCTCATGCAAAGTAAGAAAAATGTATAAAACATTTATGTAATGGTGTATAGATTTTCTTTAATTAGGTATTTTAAAAAGAGAGACCAGTGGCATAAAAAAGGGATGCTTTTTGAGTAAAAAATGTTTAAACATTGCTACCGTAGTGTTTAAATAATCACCACAAAGAAAAATAAATGAAGCAGGTTTTCAGATGCTGCTTCAACATCCTACCAGACAAGGCCCACCAGACCAGCAGAGGGTCCTCCACTGGGCCCAGGCATCGGCCTAGGACCACCATTAGGCCAGTGCAAGAGAATCAAGACTGACCTCGACAGTGTTCCAGGCCTATCCTAACCAAAGAGCATTAGAGCAAAAACAGCCAATAACTAAATGGCTTCAATGTTCAATTGGATAAAAGTTAAGCAGGTAACAGTCCAAACAATATACAATCATCCTTATATGTATCTTCTTCTGTCACTCTTTGTGTAATTAAAAGTACAAGCTTACCTGGAGTTTTCTCTATGTTTGTTATTTTTTCAGTATGTTAAACTTGTTATTTGCTCAATAAAAACAGATTTTATAATTTCTTACTATCAAATTGTGTTTTGGCTGAAGGGTGGGCCCAAGGATAATTTCCTCTGGTGGACCCCAAGAATGATTTCTTCTGATAGGCTCCAAAAATGTTTTCCTCTGATGGACCCAAGGTGCTTCAGTCTGTACAGTACCTTGAAACATGGGAGGTGCTTTGCTACTTGTCTCTCATCCAGATATATGATTCACAATTTGGATGTTCTAGTAGCATGTTATAGAATCTATATATTCTGTACATCTAGCAGGCTGTATGACTTTATGCTAATCCCACTAGATATGTAATGCTCTGTTCATTGAGCATAACGGTTGAAGAATGCCTTGCATCTATACAAATGCCCAGACAGTGATGCTGCTAGTTGGATTTGCACTGTTTGGCTTCTGAAGCCTAAATTACCAGCAACTATGCATGGTGAACCAGGCTGGCTGCCTTGGGTGGAGGATGGTTGCATTTTTAAAATAAAAATTAGACATTTGGTTCTGCTATGGGGTTACTGGTCTCATCCATTGTGGCAAACATATATATGGAGACAGTGGAAAGGAAAGATTTAACCACCTTTGAGGCAATTGCACCCAGTCAGTGGTTTCGATATGTGGATGACAACTAGGTTAAGATCCAAAAACAAGAGGTACAAGTCTACCCCTAAACACATCAACTTATGTGAAAATGAAGAGGACATGCTTGAAAAGAGGCGGGGGATGGCAACACCTATTGTCTGGGACACCAAAGGCAGCTACTAACACCTAGAGCGACTGTAGCAGATGAGCGACTGTAGCGTGATTTTTTCAGCGCCAGCCAGTATTCGCTGTGCTTGGCCGGCATTAGCTTGATGACAGCGACTCAGTCGGTGTGCGGTAATGTTGAATACGGGCTGGGGGGGTCGCTGTTTCACCTGTTTCAATGGAGCAATAATTATAGATTGCTCCATTGAAATGCATTGGACATCGCCAGGGAGCGACAGCTCATACCTGGCGCTGTGAGGGAATTTGCAGCGGCGCTGTTCGGTCCAGGCGGCTTCGCTCTCGCCGGCGCTAGCCTCATTTTGCTTGAAAAATGCATCATTGTGACCGCCGCCGGGCGTACTTGAGTCGGTAGTCGCCGTTAGCTGCCGCTACCTGGCGCTACCTGGCGCTCGTCAGACACTACCTGGCGCTATCGCTTGATGAATAAGGGCCCTAGTATCCTCAATGCATACTAATAAAATTAACACATCTCCTCTCTACTGTTTATGGTAGACAGAGGATGAAGATGGGGATTTGAGTTAACATTTATTGCTGTCAGCTTCCTGTACAAGTCATCCTAAATTGAAAAAGCTAGTCAGATGAAATGTATTCAAGAAAATAACACAGCAAGTCCAGTTGCCTTGACTTATTCCTACAGTTAACTCTGCTATTGGAGTTGAGCACACAGATTCAGAAGAATTGCTATTAGCTCAGAATTTCAGAAAATAGATTAGTCAAACTTCTTGGGATTTGTGCCAATTTATTTTTTGCTTAAAATTGTTAAAAAAGAAACTCAACTCCTTCCTCACATTTTTCATGCCTTTTTTTGTTCCTTTTGCTGTGTGTTTTTGTTCACTCCCACAATCACACCCACCTTTCCTCACTAAATAACACCCAATTCAAATGTTTCAGGTGCACTTTTTTCACACATTGTTTGCACTTGTGATCTAATAAGAGCAACACGTTATTGAAATAAATAGTCTGCTTAATCACACAAAGCTGAAAAAGTGCACTTTTTACACCAAATCTGGGCGTACCACACAGTGCAAGGGGCTACTTAGTTAAAGAAATAGTTTACTCACAGAAATTGTCAGATTTTTAATACAGTTTTCACTCACAATTCTTTTGTCCTTTTGGAAGCAGCTGGTCCAAGTGGCATCACAGGCTGGTGGGTAAAAGCAAGCTTCATGCTTGTGATATGGGACACCCTTATGGTGGCAGTTGGCAGTGTGGGACCCCCTGCTGTAGGGAGTGCTGGCTGTTGGGCTGGCCGGGCATATTGGGGAGCAGCGTTGGACAGAAGGACATTGCCTGGCAATGGGGCAGCAGCTGAGTTTCTTTTTTACAAGCAAGCCGGTAAAATTTGTTTTTTAATTGACCAAATTGAATCTTAATAATATTAATTAATCTCTAACTACTACCATATGTATAAAATGTGATCAGTTTCTTTTATCACAGATTTAATTTTTAACATTTTTCCCTTTAATAGAGAAATATACAGTGTTGCAGACTCCTCATATGAAACAATATAAGAATCCCTGGCAAGTGCTATGTTAGTCCATAATCCTTTAAAATGTTTCCATTGTGAGTAGTGATTTTTTTCCATTGTAAGTGTAGTGATGAGCGGGGACATTCCAATTCTGAAATCCTCCAGCTGGATAGTCCCTAGTATCTGGCAATTGGAACACCCAAAGGCCGGATACAACAGCTAGGGCCACCACAATGTGTGAATTGGTATAGGGGTACCTTGGACACCTTACCAGGTCACAGACTGTAAAAAAAAATGTAAAAAAGTAAAATAAAATTCACCAAACTGCACCTTCCTCTTCCTTTCCCCCGCGAGGCCTTATCCTCTCTTCAGGGGCTCTCTCGTGGTCTGACAGGCACTGGTGTTGTGATGATCTTCACTACAGATGCTGGCTGGGTGGCTGCAGCAGTGGCTCCCCTTCATCACAACACTCACTGAACCAAGAGGGAGCCCCTGACCCAGCAGGCCTGAAGAGAGGATGTAACCCAATGGCAGACAGGAGGAGTAGGCGCACAGAAGTGAGTTCTTTTTAGTTCATTTTTTGAATGTGTTTTTTAACCCCCTGTGAATATAGGTACCTTGTCTAAGGGACCCTATATATCCTAGCTCACATGTTGTGGTGGGGACATTCCAGCTGCCATCACTGGTGGATGGCATGTCTGATGACTAAAGCTGGATCTTGCTGGTATCTGGGATGGGGTAAACCAAAGCAAAATTTCACCATGGATCGAAAGCCCGTCACTAATCATAAACAATAAATTCTTAAATTTTCTCACCCACAGCAGCTTGCCGAAGCCAAATTTGGGAGGTTCGCCCATCCATGACACTACAAGCACATATTTTCGACAATACAGTACATGGTTGCAATGACAGTGATCTACTATCTACTATATAATAAATACCTTTATAAATAGGGATGCACTGGCTAGAGATGAGCGAACTTCTTGAAAGTTCGATTCGGGCGATTCGCCGAATTTCCCCAAGAAATTCGGGTTCGCCCGAATCGAACTTTCACGAATCGCTCATCTGCAAAAAAAAATGCCGGCATGGTGGGAGCGGGCAGGCCGCTGACAGCGCAGCCGGCCTGCCCGCTCCCACCATGCCGGTATTTTTTTTTAATGATGACAGCTGAGAGCGGTGCCGGCCTCCACGCTCCGGCGCCGCTCTCAGCTGTCATCAGAGGACGCGTCATCAGAGGGTGCGTCATCAGAGGGCGCCTGAGAGCGACGCCGGCCTCAACGCTCCGAGCATGCAGGTAAGTGTTTGCTTTTTAAACAAATGCCGGCATGGTGGCAGCGGGCAGGCCGGCTGCGCTGTCAGTGGGCCGGCTTCCGCCGCCCGCTGACAGCGTAGCCGGCCTGCCCGATCCCACCATGCCAGCATTTTTTTTTTTTATTTCAGGGAAAATTCGATCGGCACAAACCAAAAAAAATTCGGGTTCGTGCCGAATCGAATTTTCCCTGAAATTCGGAGCGAATTCCGGTTCGTCCGAAACGGTTCGCTCATCTCTAGCACTGGCCACAGATCGACCTGCAAAATTTGTATTAAATGCGCCCACCAACCCCCTACTGTGTGTAAAGTACAATTCCCCAAAATAGTCTTGCTAGTTGCTTTCAATACATTATTAATGTGCTTCAGACATATTGTGATTCATAGACCTTTTTCTAAGTTCACAAGTCATATTTTACATTGAAGTATTCACAAAAACAGTTTTACTTTATTCTGATCTATCTGCTCAGGAGGTCCCAATGCACTTAGTTCAAAAAGCAGAAAGTAATAACAAGTGATTTTGCAAACATCCTCCCTTATTTCTAAGACTGCAGAGATTGTAAAGTATATTTCGCATTACTTCTGCAATAATAATCTTGATAATCTCTTTACTGAAAAATTTATAAAGGTATGAAGCCACGATACTGTTAAAAGTTTGTTAACATGCATTTTAAAGGGGCATAATCACTGAAATGAAATGCATTCTACAGCACTTATTCTTAGCCTTTTTATCCATGCTGCTGCTGTTCTGGGCATGTCATATTATCTTCAAAAAAGTAGGCTAAACTAAACTATTTGTCGTGATTGTAGGAATGTATGGTTTTAAAACATTTCTGCACAGTTTATAATATTCTTGTAACTATTCTTCTGCTTCAGTAACGATTTCTGAGATTTAAAAAAAAAAATCAACTAGGCTCCAGTATTTCCAGATACTCTGGGGTGATTAAAGAGCAGCAAAGTGCTGCGAGCTGTAGTGAACCCATGTCCATGTTCACTCATGCACAGACAAAGGTCTTATTTTTATTTACTTCTCCTGCACGCAATTGTATATTTGACATATACACAGTTTTACTTTACTTCGCTGTCAGTAAATGTACTTTTAGATGACCATAAAGCCGATTTTATTACACACAGAACTGCATTTGGTATCCTTTGAAGTAGTCTGAGGTAGCATGACGGGATGCATACTGTATGTGCTTGTAGGCTGTGTTCTAATTTCAACCCAACAATTGGCAGTAGTTATATCAAGTTCACTGCTAATTTATCTGCAAGCCTGGATGAGTATTGTTGTATTTCATGGTTTATGGGCTTCCTACGAGGGTGGGGAAGGTTAAGCAGATGAGCATCCCAGTGGGGAAGACACGGATACAAAGGCTTAATTATGAAATGTCAGTGCCACACAGCACCACTTTTTTTGCTTCAGTGGCACTCACTGTGCGATTTAAGAAACAAGAAACAGGCTGAGCAGATGTGGGCACTAGCCAACGTCTTACTTAACACTACCACCCAAAGGTTGTAGCACCGGATGCTTTGGTTGACGCAGCGCCAGTTGAAAGTGGCACTGTAGGACAAGACCCTAAACAGCACAATGGGCAGAACTGGATTGAAGTATTGTATGCTTATAATGAATTAAGCTATTTGACATTGGTACTTTTGACATTAATACAATAAATTATACAAATTATCGATGTGATGTTTTGTACAATAGTCTGTTAAATTACACTGTACAATATAAGAGGACTGATTAGTAATACTCAAAATTAACTGAAGGATATAAGCATAAACATTAATTTGAATATGTTACATTATTGGAATGCATGTTGATAAACAAGTGAGACTACCTATTCAAATTCATTATTTGTCATTGCTCAAAGAGGCACCCTCCCCCCAACAACCCCACACCGTCACCAATCGAAATTGCTTTGCAATGCAATGAGACATTGACTATTTCCCCAAAAAGGGGACATCTTATTTAATTTCCATAATATCACTACAGTTTCTTCTTGCCCTGGGGTATTCCCCAATGGGTATGCCTCTAACAAGGGGTTTCGGATGAAAACGTGCCTAAAATGCTATTTGAGGCAGTGGATTTGTGAAATAATGTTGTACTAAGTGCACCTTTTATATCAATACTCATGTTAAGATCTAAAAAGGGGACAGTGTCGTAATGTAAATTTTAGATTGTATGAATTTTGATTCAAAATTCCAATAAATTGTTCATGGAGAGATGGGGGACCCGTTCAAAAGAAGAGGATATCATTGATGTGCCTGTGTCATCTTACAATGGGGTACAGGTACATCTAGAAGTCCTCTTATGCCTTTAGTTGTCTTACCCACACCCCCAGGTACAGGTTCACATACAATGGGGCACAAGTTGTTCCCTGTACTTTGAGGTATAGGTCTCCTCTGAACAAAAAGTTATTGTGTGCCAAGATAAATTGAAGTAAAAGCAGGAGGAAAATGTTGTGATCATGTTCCCCTGAGAGACAATTTGCCCAAAAATAATTCTACCACCGCAATACCTTGGCAGCGTGGGATACTCGAATAAAAGGCCTCCACATCCAAGGTGGCCAATAAAATATATGGTGGTAGACTTGTATCCTGGATTAGATGAAGTAGATGTCTGGTGTCTTTAATATAAGTTGGTAAGGCAATAAAATGTAGTTGTAGGTAGTGGTCAATGTAACAACAAGATGATAGGTCGCCCAGGGGATATTTTTTTTGTCTTTGTGGACTTCAGGTAATGCATAAAAAGTAGGAATTTTTGGATTTAATACCTGTAAATTATCCCAAGTTGAATTTTCTGTAACTATAAGTTCTAATGCAAGGTCCAAAATTTGATTATATTCAGCTATATCAGTGGCCTGGATTTGGGGACCTATACTATAGCTATACTATACAAACTATTACAAAGATACAGTGTGGTAAGTGATCACCTGCTGTACAGCAGGCGGCTAGTGGCTACATGTAATCAAAATATATGACCAATCAATGAATTACATCACCTTTATAACACACTGTATCTTTGTAATAGTTTGTATAGTATAGCTCACCAATACTGCACACAGCACACTGGCACTTTATATATTTTATATTCTATTGTTCATTAAGCACAATGCACTTTATTGATTATGATGTCTTTTCCTGTTCACAGCCAGCACTTTCTGGGCTGACTGTTCACATATGCATAACAATTGTTGTCTGCTGACTTTCAATTAATTGTTTATCTATATGACTTAATTATATATAACGCCATAATTTGTTGAAATTCCAAGATCCTTCTTTTAGGGATCCCCTGGGGTTATGTATATATGTTTTTTAATTTTGTCTTGTGTTTTGTCCCTCTTTTGTGAGCCCCAATAAATTTGATACAATTTTATATCATGTTGGTGAGTGCAGACCATATTTTTTGTGTTTCTTGTGGGGAATTCCCAGAGCCCCCAAAACTCTACATTGCCTGTTTGAATACAACATCACATTTCTTGTAGTTCTTTAATTGCCGATGCTGTACTGTTTTGTGTTCCTTGTGCTTTGTTAATATACAATTTTTTTATTCCTCTTGATATGATGTCAAAAAAAAGTCTGAATATGTAGATTTGTACTAAAAGATGGTGTATTGTGTTCTTAATGGTTACATTTTCCATTTATACGCATAGCCTTGTCAATGTGCTTGTTTGTCTTGTGTTAATGTATACTCCTTTTATTTTGCTATTTGTTTGTTGTATTTCTCTATATATGTTTTTTATTATTTATCTTTTTGTATATATACTTCATTATCCTATTTCTCTATTAATTGATTGGTTTTGAGTATATCCATGTCATCTCTTGTATGTGTTCAGTGTGGTGTTCGATCAATATATCTAAGATTGTTTCAGAGCAATCTTGAAGATTCTTTTGCCATTTAATGTGTGATTTTGTGACATGTTTGTGACTTATGGAAATACTTGTACTCTCAAGCCTTTGGAGTGGCATTTTCCCATATACGATTGTTAAAATAGAAAATATTCCACCATGCCCGTTTCTTTTGTAATTGAAACATTTGGCTATTTATTGTATAAGTTAGTTGGGTCTGATTACTGTTGGTGGCATCTCTACTCACTGATTCAACAGCGTCTTCCGCTAGTGCTTTCCTGAGCTATCTATCCACTGAGACATTGTGTCTCCAAGAAAGTGTGACAACAAACAGTGAACAAAGAGCCCAAATGTGAAATCATTCACTGCAATCACTTCTTGTTGTGTCCAAACCTCATTTTGTGGTAGCCAAATGAGGGGGAACCTACCCGAACCTGGCTGCATGCAGAAAACAGTAACAAAAAATGGGAAGTGATGTCCCCCACCTGTAAATAGGACCCCAGGCTGCTTTCTTACAGGTAGTGAGGAAAGCTGTGAGACGTGCGTGTCAGTGTGGCACTTGTCATCTTCCCATTGTTCTGCCCTGCACCCGGACAGTTGAGAGTAAGTTCTGCTTTATTTATTTATTACTTCATTTTGCTTTTTTGCTCTTTAAAATAAATTACAATTATCACTTGGTTATACTCACAAAATTATTTGATTTATGCAACCATAGTGTACAAGTTTTCTTGGAGAAGGATTCCTGTATTTACTTTATTTACTTATGAAAGGAACTTGTGCTCCTAATGCCATAAGGTACAATGAAATACCAACTCATTCCTACTATTTTTACAATTTTTATCATTGTCATGTTATTCGAAATATATTTATTACAGAGCTTCCCTATGGATACATTAGATACAAATAAGTTAATTCATGTTATTATTACAATGATTATATGAATATGTTAATTAAGGAAAACATTTTCATGACCTGTTCAGTAACTATTTGGTACTTATTGCACATTTTCTGCAGGTGTGTTTTTTAAACCCCTGTTGAAGTTCTGAAGAAAATACAAAATGCGTAGGGGTTTTCAATAACACAAATCAGTAGCTTTTGGCTGATAAATATCTCAAAAAGTTTCCAGAACAGCAAAGCATGTTTGTCAAAAGGTTTGATAATGGTACTGAGTGTCGTTTTATGTGACTAATTGAAATAGAGATTTATTTTAAAGTGTGTTTAATATTGAATTGAATCTATGGTAGATTTCTGAAGGTATCTCATAAGGTTGCTGGTGGTTAACATTTGTGTACATTGGGTATAAATAAGGCCAACATAAGATAGCCTTTAAATAAATGTATATATTTACTATTATCACTGCCCCATCCTGACCATTTTAAAAAGTGGCATTTCCTATTTTGTAGGGGCATTTTCTCTGTGAAAGTGTAATGTCTACAGTATACTGTATATCTACATTACATCTCTCCAACATCTTTTCTAACCCTAAATCACAAATAGTACAATAATAGTTAGACCCTGTATCCTCTCACAGTGGGGCTTAAGGTGGACCTAATAAAAAATACTTTAGGCCCACTTGTCTCCTGCTTTCTGCTTTCTGCTCAATTATGTCTTTCATTCAGCACCGGGTGAATAATGTGCGCTTTTTTTTAAAAAGAAAACTGCTATTCACTTTTATTGTATACCTTGGGGGTGATTCAGCACCAGAAGCAAGTAGATCACTTCTTTTTTTTTTCTTTTATAACCTTTAGCACCTGGTGGTGATTCGACCCTAACGTGTCTGCTGTTGCCCGGTTCATTTTACAGGGCATTATCTGTGCAGTTGACAGTTGTAAATAGAAAAAATGTTTAGGCCCTTATTTAAGAAGGGATAGCGTCAGGTAGTGGCTGGTTAATGACAGGTAGCAACAGGTAGAGACTGGTGAACGCCGGACACGGCACGCAATTACACATTTATCAAGCAGAATCTGTTTAGCAACTGGGATAGCGCAATGTAGCATCTGATTCATCATTTTCACAGCCTCAGCGAACAGCGCCATCGTTCAGCCTTGCACAGCGCCAGGTATGACCTCTCGCTATCTGGTGCTCTCCCATACATTTCAATGGACGATCCTTTTCTTCTCTTTAAACTGTTTTTTTTTTCCCCCAAAATCACAAATAATTCTGTGACCTCTTCTGGCATCGAAATAGCAGTTTTTTCATAATTTTTTCATTTTTTATATATTTCCTCAGAAATGACATTACAGGTCTGGCATTAAAGTGTTCATGTTACAATGTTGTTACAATGTAATTCCATATGTTTTTGCTTTGTTACTAGTTGATAGATGCTTGAAAACACACTTTAAACACACCGCCTCCTGCGCTCTGGGCTTCAAACAAATATTTTTCAGCACCAGAGATTTGTGAGGCTGTTTTTTTTCTGAATATGGTGTGAGTCGGTCGCTATGAGCAGTCGCTAACATGCACTCCCATACAGTGCTGTACTGGTCAAATAGCGACTCCTCACAATGTATTCAACATTACTGAACAGCGACTGAGTCGCTATAAAGTAGCAACTCACGGCCGAGCACTGCGACTACTAGTGGGCGCTCTGAAAATGCCTGCTACAGACGCTCATCTGACGCTACCTGCCGCTAATGATGAATCAGTCTCCCCGTCTCCACTCTGCACTAGCCTGTGCCATGCAATATTTTTTGTAAATGTTATAGTTTGATGATGGCACAAAGTGAGGTAAAGTATCAGAATGCGTTGTTCACTACCTGCATGTTAAAACATGATTCCACCAGTATATGCTAATTTTGAAACATAAATAATGTAAATACTCTGAATTACATATTCATTATACATATATGATGTTTAATGACAGTTTAAAGGAGTTTTAAATTACTCCTTAAAATCAGCACTGATAAAAGTAACAAAATAAAAGGTGTGATCCAATAATTACTAGATCACATTTATTAAGGAAATTCTCATTCTGGGGAGGTGATGCAGCCTTTGCTGGCATTACACATTAACTTCCGAATTTCCACATCATACACTAATTAGTAGGGTTAGAGGGTAGAACTAAAGCACCTTGCTTATTGATGTGTTTGAAATTTTGTAAATAAATCTTCATGACAATTATAAAAAAAAGTCACTGTGCTTAAAATAGAAGTCCATTCACTAGGTAATCCCCTGCCCTGCAACTCTTCCCCAGGGCTGAGAAATGGCAGGGGGGTTACTATAAAAAAATGTCCTTACCTCGCCCGGGTTTCTACCCTGTTCACAAGGTGATTCTGGCTCTGAGTGCCCCCCATCTTGAATTTGCTGCACAGAGTGTTTTTTCCGGCTCTGCCCACCCATTCGCTTGCATGGGTAGGCAGTGTTGCACACAGAGCAGGGGAAGCCACTTTGTGCATGGTTTGTGCGGCAGCTATAGGAGCTCCAGGGACAGTTTTGGATTCCAGACAAAGTAAGAAGTTTTATTTATTGCAACCCCCGTCATGTGAAGGGTTTACCTGATGAATGGACTTTCACTTTAAATATGTGGGGGAACTGGAAAGGCTATGGATAAGAACTCTATCTTATGTGCCCATGAGGAGAGCAGGAAAAAGTTTAAGGTGTTCCACACTCCAATATAAATCCTTTTTATTAAAAAAAAAAAGATAAAAACCCAAAGACGCGTTCTGCCCCGTGGATGGAGTGTCACCTCTTCTACCCTTTGGTTCCAGTCTTGAGGGTTCATGGCGGCGCTGTACAAGCAGCGATTTAAAGTTCTGGGGTATATAACAATTTGCACAGCTTATTCTAATTGCTAATTACTATAAGCATAACTTCTGCAGTAATTTAACTCATATTTGAAAAAGGAAGCAGACGAGTCAGAAACAAAGGGTTTTATCTCAGGATTGTGGATTATATGCCGATTTTTCTTTTTTGAAATAAATGGGATTTTATATTGTAGTGTGGACCACCTTGGACCTTTTCCTGATATCAGTAGTGGCAGTGGAGCCAGGTCCAGCACCCAACAATATACCTTGTTGCAAGGTGGCTGGATAGTGGATTTTCTCTTTTTTGACTGGCCCACGAGGAGAGGCTGGAGATACCAAATGGAACCATGGAATAAATGGATGTACCTAAATGCTATAGAAATATACTAGGCAAAAGTTAATACGGTAGACACCTTTTCAATGTTATTTATTTTTATTTCCTACATTGTTCTGTAGATTCAAATTAAAGACATGATGAGTATGAAGGCACACATGAACCTCAAGGTGCTGAGCTTATCAGGTTTCTTAACTATCTCTTGCTGTCCTGTATACCAAATCTACAAGAACAGAGAAGTGAGCCCTGCACACACAGAACACTGCTGCTATGGCTGCTACTGAGGGGTGGGTGCTCACACAAACTTACAAATGCTCAGAAGCAGTGTTCTAAGTGTACAGGGATCACTTCTCTTCTCTTGTACATCTTGGTGTACAAACTTGGTGTACAGTAGCCAATAGCAAAATATTGCAGGTAGTGAAAACTGTTTCCATAATACACAACATAAGCAAAAAATACCATATGAGCTCCTTAAGGACCTCATTTTGGCAAACAAAAATACTATTAACACTTTCCCTTTAAGCCCTAATGAAAGTTCATTCATAAACTGTCCCACTCCTGAGAAAAATACAGTCTTATCTCTGACTGCCTTCAGTAGTGTCTGACCACAGATAAGCAAGTCTTAAAGGAGCCACAGCACTCAACCCTGTTAGCTTGAAAACCAACCTAAAATCTGTCTTTAAATCTGGTTAAAAACAGAGGACTCGGTCCACACACATCTGTAGAAGAATGCTGAAGCTGCACGACCAAGCGACTTGTGTATCCTAATTGCCTGCTCACATGTACCTCCCAGGTTAGTTATAAAATGGTCTGAGCGGCTGCCATCCCTCCTTTGTTTCTTCTGAATTTGTGCAAGCACATGGGGTGTGGGGTCTAGGCTGTACTGCGAGGCTTTGACCTTTCCAACCCATGGGCTGCACTCAAGGTTATAGGGCAACCACAGGTAAGCCTGCTCCCAATTTATCTATTGCATTGTATGTCCCAAATGGGCTCTCAGAGATTAGAGTTAGGACTTCACCTCACAGAGGCACCTAGGCGTGGTGGTGCAGTTAAGCATACTTCTGCAGATGTGTGTGACCGAGCCCTCTGTTTTTAACCAGATTTAGAGACAGATTTTAGGTTTGTTTGCAAGCTAACAGGGTTGAGCGTTGTGGCTCCTTTAAGACTTGTGTATCCTAATTGCCCTGCTCACGTGCACCTCCCAGGTTAGTTATAAAATGGTCTGAGCAGCTGCCACCCCTCCTTTGTTTCTTCTGACCACAGTTAAGCTATCCGGGGGCTTCAGCAACCATGTCTTCTATTGAAATATCAAGTATCTTGCTGTGTATTTGTTATTTTCCTTCTTTTTATGCTACTTCAATTTTTACCAGGACACATACACTTTAAATAGTAAACAAAAATGTGTTCAACAAACCAGAATATGTTTTATATTTTAGATTATTCAAAGTAGCACCTTATCACTTATCACAATTTTGCACATTGTTGTTATTCTCTCAATCAGCTACATTTGATAGATTCTCATTTGACAAGAGGCAGCTAGTGGATGCTGCAAGCGGGTGTATGGTGCTATAGACTTAAAGGAGCGGCAAGCACATGGGGTGTGGGGTCTAGGCTGTATTGCAAGGTCTTGACCCTTCCACCCCATGGCTTGCACATGAGGTTTAGGGCAATCTCAGGTAAGCTGCTCCCTTTTTATCTCTGCCATTGTATGTCCCAAATGGGGCTCTCATAGATTAGAGTTAGGACTGCACTCATAGAGGCACCTTGGCGTGGTGGTGCAGCTTAGCATACTTCTGCAGATGTGTGTGACCGAGCCTCTGTTTTTACCAGATTTAGAGACAGATTATAGGTTGGTCTGCGAGCTAACAGGGTTGAGTGCTGCGGCTCCTTTAAGTCTTTAGTAACCTAATTGCCCTGCTGACTTGCACCTCCCAGGTTAGTTATAAAATGGTCTGAGCAGCTGCCACTCCCTTTTTGTCCTGTATGGTGCTATAACCTAGACTAGTGGCTGGACAAGTAGCGCTGAAGTATCCTGTCCAGCATTGATAAATGTGATGCCTGGAGGGTGCTGTAGAAGCTCTCTCCCTGAATCAATGCATATGTAGCGCCCCAAGGGAAAGAGCAAAGTCACATACAGGACAACGCTGCAGCCAACGATAGGTAGCAAGCGTTATGTGCGTCTGTCACTCGGCTCTGAAGCTCATATTTAGGTAAATCAAACACAAAAACAGCGTTGGCGCTCTAAAACTGGGCTCTCTAGCTCTAGCACCAGACGCTACACGTCTGTTGTCTCAACACATATACAGCAGCACCAGAACAAAAACATATGGAATGACATTGTTTTAACACTGTAACAATGACACTACAACGGCAGACCTGCACATACAATTCTGCCTGAAAAAAAAATCAAAATATAACAATATAAGTGTTTGGTTGCTGGGCAGGAGAGGCCACACAATAATTTGATCCTAAAATTGAGAAAAATAATTAATTAAATGACTATTTATACACAAGAAAAAAACACCATTAAAATGTATAGGATAAGTACTAATGAGTGACAGGCTCTACATGGTGCTGCTGAACATACAGCGCTGGCGCTTTACACTGAGCCGCCGCTAGTGATACATGTGACTCTACATGCCACTATTAGAGGCGCTCACCAGATTGATTTATACATATGGTTTTCACATACTGCGCCCGGCGTTCACCTGAAGCTACGTGGTGCTATGTGGCGTTAACGTTTCTTAAATAACCCCTTAAAAGTGGAGGAAATTGTTTGAGTCAGCATTTTAAAATCCACGCCAATATGTATTCAGCATAGCACTTAGCAAAAACCACAGGAAACAGGCCGATTTTTCGGGGTGTCGCAGCACTCCTTCCTCAAGACGGAAAAGCAAACAGTGTTTTCCAACTGTGCCAGGCTGTTGGTCCGGTTTAACTTATCAACCAGTGAACTGTCTTATTTAGCACATTTTCACATTTGGCTTTATCTGCTTGTATTCAGAATTGTCAAAAATATCCTTTCTGATAAGCAAGGTGCCTTCTTTGTGGTTTCCGAGGGTCCACAAAAAATAGGTGCATCTTTTTACCAAGCTTTACAAGCAGGACATGTAGTATTGTTAGGTGCTAACATAATCATTTAGCAGCATGTAGGTTATGTAATGCATAATATTATCAAGTCATATAAATGTATTACTTCTGGTCCTGCCAGGTACAATACACACTTACCAAGAAGCAAGCCACCGTAAATGGGATTGTAAACCCAACAACAATAATAAGGCAGCAAGCATCTCACCTAATGCCTGTCCCATGTGCCTCTCCTCTATTTCCTTCCATGCAGTGTAAAAGTTTGCCCTCATTCCTCCAGGACCATGCTTAGCCATGACCCAGAAATGAAAGCGATATACATACAATAAGGAGGTTTTGGGCTTCTTTAATATACAGTAGTGGGCTAAAAAAAGATCTTAAAGCAGATGTTCCGTCACAAACTGACTTAAGCACTGATATAAGTTCCCCCAACAACAGACACATTTTGCACAATGTACAATTTTATCTCTCACTGCAATAATGCGATCTGACTGCAGATAATCTCTCACCCAACAGCCACAGCCATAGACTTCTTTTGAAATAGCAAGTATCCTGCTGTGCTTAGTGATCTCTTCCCCCTCCTTTTAGGCAGCTTCTCTTCCTAATATTAACTAACTATTTTAGGGCTTAGAGAAGAGAAGTAGAAATTGTCCAGCACCATGATGCTGAGCATCACAATTTAAAAATAAGCGAATGGCACTTGCAGCAGGAGAGCTCATTCCAAATTATATGAAGACTTAGGCCCTTATTCATGAAGGGATAGCGTCAGGTAGTGGCTGGTTAATGAGAGGTAGCGACAGGTAGCGACAGGTGAACGCAGGACACGGCACGCAATTACACATTTATCAAGCAGAATCTGTTTAGCGACTGGGATAGCGCCATGTAGCGTCTGATTCATTTTTTTCACAGCCTCAGCGAACAGCGCCGGCATTCAGCCTTGCACAGTGCCAGGTATTACCTCTCGATACCTGTCGCTGTCCCATACATTTCAATGGACGATCCTTTTCTTCTCTTTTCTTTTACAAAGATTTTATTAAGTTTTACAGATGTCATACATTACAATTGACAATTGCGTAAGAACTGGATGGAAGTACATATAAAGTTTAACATACTCAATAAGATAGGATATGCTTAATAAAGGTTACAGACTAGTAAAAGTAGCTTAAGAGACATCCGCTTACTCGTAGATGTTGACTATGCTGTAACTTTATGAATAATATGCTGTGGTATCCAATAAAAATTCCCTTGTCATACTAACTCAGCTAATGATAGCTGATCATGAGGAGCTTGTGGACGAAACACTCACTTGTCCAGCACTTGGTCAATCTGTACTATCACATATCATTACTATCTCTATGTAATCTCTAAAGGTACTAAGGGAGACAAAGACAAGGGAGGAAAAGCAGACAGGAAGAGAAAGAGAGGGATGGAGAAGGGAGGGGGAAGAGGGGCTCTGGCAATGTGTGGGCATATACTTTCTACATAGCAGGGCATGCTAGACAGAATGTATCGGGTCTGTTTGTTTTCGAGTTAACCCTATAAAGTCTATCCAGGGGGACCAAGTCTCAAGGTATTTGTCGTAAGCGTCATTCTTTATGTCATTTTTTCATTACTCATGGTGTCTAAAATGTTGTTCTGTATTTCCGGCCAAGGAATGTTCGGGGACCTCCAGTTCCTAGCAATAGTGGTTTTGACTGCAGCAAAGATGTACTGGGCTAATTTCCATTCAGATTTGTTCAGGGTACTAGGTTTATGCAGCAGAAGAGCTTCCCAGATATCACCTTTAATGGTGGTGTGTAAGAGGTCAGACAATAATTGGTACGTTTTATCCCAGATAGCTTTGGCTATGGGGCAGTACCACCAGGTATGCGCCATTGTCCCTAATTCCTGACATCCTCTAAAACATTGTGGCGGGGTAGAAGCAGAGAAGCTGTGGATTCGGACTGGGGTGTAGTACCATCGAAATAATACTTTATATGCATTCTCCAGTACCACTGTGTTGCTGGAGGCTTTTTTCGTTTGATCCCAGATTCTCTGCCAGCCATCTCCATCCCAGGACATGCCCAGCTCCTTTCCCAAGCCGTCATATAATTATGTTTAAAGGTGGGCGGCTGAGTCACCAACACATCATATAAGTAGGAGATCAGGCCGCTCTTAAAATGGTCCCTGATACACCTGGTTTCGAAATCCGTACACCGATATGGAGGGGGAGCCCTTTTCAATAGTGTTTTGATGAAATGCTGGAGCTGCAGAAACCGAAATGTTTCCGCTGGAGGCCTATTTTCCTCCGGCCCAAAGTCTTGAGGACTCCTCATCCCTCTCGGAGCACAGAAGCTGTCCACTGTGACATAGTTATTTTGGGTCCACCACTTGAAGTTGGCGGAATGCGAGACGCCCGGGGGGAACAGCGGGCTCCCAAGTATAGGAGAAGCTGGTAAGTAAGGGGAGGTGAAGTCACTGCTGACTCTGTCCCAGATGGATAAGGAGAATGACAGGATTGGAGGGAGTGTATTTGGTCTCAATTCCCTAGGGGTCCATAATAATGCTGCTGGGGAAATTGGGCTGCAGCTCACAATATCATTCAACACCCAATGAGGTTTATATCTTGGTGCGTGTAGCAAGACTAATGGTGCTATCTGGGCTGCTATGTAATATTTATGGATTGATGGAAAGGACAGGCCTCCTATTTCCGTTTTACAAAACAGGGTTCCTTTTCTTCTCTTTTAACTGTGTTTTTTTTTTTTTTTTAATCTCAAAAAATGTTGTGACCACTTATGGCATTGAAAATGCAGTTTTTTCAAAAATGTATCATGTTTTATATATTTCTGCAGAAATGACATTACAGGTCTGGCATTAATATGTTCATGTTACAATGTTATTACAATGTAATTCCATATGTTTTCGCTTTGTTACTGTTGGATACATGCTGAAAAACACAGCATTTTTCAGCGCCGGAGTTTTGTAAGGATTTTTTTTAATGAATATGTTGTGAGTGACCAGTCGCTAACATGCGCTCCCATACAGCGCTGTACTGGTCAAATAGCGACTCCTCACAATGTATTCATCATTACTGCACAGCGACTGAGTCGCTATCAATTAGTGACCCATGGCCGAACACAGCGACTACTAGTGGGCGCTCTGAAATGTCTGCTACAGACGCTCTATACCCATTTTGTGAGAGCCACATCAGCATTCTGGTCACTTCCAAAGGGCCGTGTAATAACAAACACGACCATTCAAATGTATGGTTACACACACAGAATTGTTTTTCCCAGGACAGTCCCAAAATCATTTTGCCCAGGAGAAATGCAGATGCTGGATTATTTTGCGCATGATAGCCATTGGCTATAATTGGCTTGGTTTAAAGGGGAGCTGTCCAGCCACTGATGTCTGGCAGCTGTCAGAGGGCCACCTAAAAATCGTGTATGGCCACATCCAGCCCCCGGGCCTTGAGTTGGACACCTGTGCTCTGTACAATAACAATCAAATATTTAGTTCTTACCTTTTGGGGGCTTGACAATCTGTGTTTTTGGTGCAGTGTGCCCATCAAGCATCTTCCACTGAAATAAATGTGGTACCTATTAAACTTTTTGTTGCATTCATGTATAATTTTAGCCAGCTATAAGACTTTCTAAATGCATTTGATTGGCAAAGAACAATATTAAAAAAATACAGGCACAAATGTTCTGCAAAATCTTGTAGTAAAAATGTTTAATTGTAAAGGGGGCTTCCCTTTATACATCACCACTGCTCCTTAAATGTGTACATGATGTATTTAAGAAATGCAAAAAAAAAAAAAACAGCCCTGAATAATAATTATTGCATGAAAAATTAAAAGAGCCTTCAATTATTCTTTATTTTTTTAATCATGTAATAAATGTGTATACAATTCTAACAAGGGTTGAGTAGAAATTACATTGTACCCTTGAACAATTAAATTAACATTACTTTGGTAGAGTTCAAATGCAAGGTTATTTTTCCAATGGTCATAGTCATTGTAAACGTTCTGTAATTGCCTTGTATACTCAACTTGATATTTGTCCCATTTGTCTCGGAATTCTAAATGAGAATTCTTTTCTACAGGGCAGTGAAGCAGTACAATCCTGACATCACATAGATTAGTTGCATTAATCTTCTGGATTTATTACCAGAATTTAAAAGGTGATTTAAAATTAATAATATGTAAACAAATGTAAGCAGGCAGGAAGCATGAAATCAGACCTTTACAACATAGAATCACTGCAGACGAATTAGAAAAATACATTAGTACAATTTGTTCTGCATCTACAGTACTAGGCTGCTTTTCTTATGTCCTAAAATGCAATAATTTTATAAAAATGGTGATGGCATTTTCATGTATTCCTAATGCAAAAATTCGGCCACAAGTGTAATAATCCTACTTTAGTAATTATTTCGCCGCAAACTAATTTATTTTAAGAGTTATTGTCATGAAATGGCACATGTGTAGGAATTTTGCGCACAAGGTGTCCATGTTGCTATGGGCAACTGCCTGGGCTAGGCCAGACTTTGTATCATCGGTGCTGTGCGCACTGACATGTTGCCTGTGCTTTTGCGCATAATTGCGTGCACTGTGCAATCTGTGCTAGGTCTTCTTCTTCACATTTTAAACTCCCGTGCGGAACCCAGGTTGCCTAGTTGTCTCCCTTGGCTTCTGACCTTGTGTGGCTGATTTCCTTCTGAGGATCTTGACCTGTATGTATACCCAAGAAAGTTTTATACTCACACACTTGGGTGTGAAAAGAGTAGATTCTTAGGGGTTATTGCAGTCACCCCAACATGACCACATGTAATATCATGTCTTAGTTTCCATGTAGTGATTATATAAGGCACAGTACAGTCCAGTTAACTCCAACAGGTACCTGGGTCTTTGCTCTCCCTAAACAGATCTTGATGTTGATTGTCTGGCCTAGCTCTGCCTACAGGGTTCTACATAAGCTCACTACTAGTCCTCCCTCTTGTATATGTCTTTCACAGGCTCCACCCCTTAGACAAATAAACTGATCTATATTCACAACTATATAACCTCTGGTCCCTCACAATCATTGTCATACCACCACACTGATAAAGCTGGGCACTTGTTTCAGCATGTATGTGGAAATTTCCCATTTACTAATAATACAGGATTTAAGTACTTTTTTACAGACCTTACAGTCCACTTCTTTGAAAAAATATTACCTTACAGGATAGTTGTCTCACGATTGGCAAGGCAACTAGCCATTTCCCTCACTGATCTAAACTATCACATAATCACTCTAAAAAAAAAAAAATATATATATATATATATATATATATATATCATAAAGGATGCTTTTTCTCTCTTCTTTTCGCTCTAAAATATATTAGTTCGCTATATGTTACCCCTGCCATTCTCTACAACTAAAGTATAAAAATTGAAGCATTATTTAATTAAAAATATAGCTGGCTCAATTGAACTTGAATTATGTCCAAATTTGTAGGATATGAACTGAAGCGGATCCTAAAAGAGCAACACAAACCTATGAAGATAATTCTACATACATATCTAAAGGTAACTGAGTTTACAGATAAAAAATGAAAATCTTAATTAGGCTTTAGGTCTTTCTTAGCATGTCATTTCTAATGTTTTTCTGGTGTTTAAAGTTACCATGAATTAAACATCAGGAGAAATTGTCGTCTTTAACCAAATTTAACCTAAGCTAAGGGTTGACACATTTGAAAATGGGGATACGTGTTTTACTTGTTCTCACTTTTTTAAAATGATTACATTTTTCATTTTACAAATGCTATTATGAAATTTTGGTCTTGCCATTTTACTCTCTGAAGCCATGCTGGAAACAAAACTTATATTGTTCATTTTCTTCTCTTGAGCTTGTCCTAATGAATCTTAACTGCAAGGTGCTGGGCTTATGACTCTATGCTGGTGGTATTATGAGTATAATCTAGACTCATTGCAGTATTATGGCTTGATGAATTGCTTGGTACTGGCTGCAATATACTAGGTGCCAGTAATGGTACAGCTGTATCACCTACCACATTGATAAATCATGTCCTGTGTTTGTTTCCAAGTAAGTAATTTGCATACATTATAGAACATATAAAACTCAGCAATACCCTAGAAAGGAAATGTATTTTATTTGGTATAAACCCAGATTCAACCACAGTGTGCTACTTTTGAACCTCATAATGTTGTGTTATATGACTTTGAAGGGACAATAGTAGTTTGTTTAGTACAATTTCTGCAATCAGCTAGAATCTGGAAATTAAAGTCACAAGTGCTTCACTGTAATAGCCAGAGGGCAAGCTAGCACTGGAAACGAGATGCATATGTAAATCTAGGCAACAACACAAAGGCAATATTTACAAGGGATAATATAATTCAAAACATCAAGAGAGAACTGCTTACAGAAAATCGTAATATACATTAAAATGTAAAAATTATTAACATATTCTCATGGGGGAAACATATTTAGTCTTTTATATTTGATACTTTTCTATTACATCACTGTCATCATTATGCGTTTGACAATGAAACCAGAAATGTATACTTCACACAAAGCACCTGCTACATACCTTTGTATACAGGAAAGTGCAACACAAGAAATGGATATTCTTTTAAGAATGCTAAAGAATCCTGGCTACAGTGTGATCGTGTGATGCTAGGGGAAACCAAAGAGATGATATCTGGGGTATATAAAGAATCTCTTCAAGGCAATTATCATTCATCATTCTTATAGTGGGATCCCAGAGATGAAGGAGGGGAAACCTTTGTCCCCCTAAAGAAAAAACACTAGGGGATGCCACAGACATAGCCAGGGACACTGCAGTGTCAGACACCTCAGACAAACACCCTACAAGAATGGTAGAAGATGCTGGTGATCTTCAAGCAAGCCACCATGGACCGCTATACCAGTTCCTTCGAAACGGGTGCTAAAGAGCCAGGTGCCCATGAGCATGGGCCTGCAGTGCAATGGACCTGTGCCTAGACCAGACCTGGGCAATGTACGGCCCGCGGGCCGTATACGGCCCTTTGCTAGGCTCTTACCGGCCCGGGCTGAGCTGGCCAGTAAGAGACGC
The DNA here is from genome assembly GCA_027917425.1 of Gastrophryne carolinensis. NCBI lineage: Eukaryota > Metazoa > Chordata > Amphibia > Anura > Microhylidae > Gastrophryne > Gastrophryne carolinensis. The sequence continues at coordinate 176,085,161 of CM051237.1, read as the reverse complement.
AGAGGAAGGGAAAACATGCCAGACTCGACGAGCCGAGTGGCCGATCGGCTGCGTGATCGCCTGTGTACAGTGTGAGAGGCTTAGGTTAAGCAGCAGCTGATCGGCGCTCGGCTCGTCGGGTCTGGCACATTCTCCCTTCCTCTGAGGAAGCCAGACCCGATGAGCAGGTGATAGAGACCTGGGGACTTTGGAAGGACAGAGTAGGAGCTCCAGAGCATCAGTAAGTCTGCTCAGAAACATTATGTAGTTTGCTTGTGTTTTCCCTTCCTGCCTGCTGTCTCTTTTTCACCATGTACCTGCCCACCATGCTCTCACCATGCCCCCTTCTTGCTGTCCACCATGCTCTCACCATGCCCCCTTCTTGCTGTCCACCATGCTCTCACCATGTCCCCTTCTTGCTGTCCACCATGCTCTCACCATGCCCCCTTCCTGCTGTCCACATGCTCTCACCATGTCCCCTTCCTGCTGTCCACCGTGCTCTCACCATGTCCCCTTCCTGCTGTCCACCATGCTCTCACCATGCCCCCTTCCTGCTGTCCACCATGCTCTCACCATGCCCCCTTCCTGCTGTCCACATGCTCTCACCATGCCCCCTTCCTGCTGTCCACCATGCTCTCACCATGTCCCCTTCCTGCTGTCCACCATGCTCTCACCATGTCCCCTTCCTGCTGTCCACCATGCTCTCACCATGCCCCCTTCCTGCTGTCCACATGCTCTCACCATGCCCCCTTCCTGCTGTCCACCATGCTCTCACCATGTCCCCTTCCTGCTGTCCACCATGCTCTCACCATGTCCCCTTCCTGCTGTCCACCATGCTCTCACCATGCTCCCTTCCTGCTGCCCCCCATGCTCTCACCATGCCCCCTTCCTGCTGTCCACATGCTCTCACCATGCCCCCTTCCTGCTGTCCACCATGCTCTCACCATGCCCCCTTCCTGCTGTCCACATGCTTTCACCATGCCCCCTTCCTGCTGTCCACATGCTCTCACCATGCCCCCTTCCTGCTGTCCACATGCTCTCACCATGCCCCCTTCTTGCTGTCCACCATGCTCTCACCATGCCCCCTTCCTGCTGTCCACCATGCTCTCACCATGCCCCCTTCCTGCTGTCCACCATGCTCTCACCATGCCCCCTTCCTGCTGTCCACATGCTCTCACCATGCCCCCTTCCTGCTGTCCACATGCTTTCACCATGCCCCCTTCCTGCTGTCCACATGCTCTCACCATGCCCCCTTCCTGCTGTCCACCATGCTCTCACCATGCCCCCTTCCTGCTGTCCACATGCTCTCACCATGCCCCCTTCTTGCTGTCCACCATGCTCTCACCATGCCCCCTTCCTGCTGTCCACCATGCTCTCACCATGCCCCCTTCCTGCTGTCCACCATGCTCTCACCATGCCCCCTTCCTGCTGTCCACCATGCTCTCACCATGCCCCCTTCCTGCTGTCCACATGCTCTCACCATGCCCCCTTCCTGCTGTCCACCATGCTCTCACCATGCCCCCTTCCTGCTGTCCATCATGCTCTCACCATGCCCCCTTCCTGCTGCCCACCATGCTCTCACCATGCCCCCTTACTGCTGCCCACCATGCTCTCACCATGCCCCCTTACTGCTGCCCACCATGCTCTCACCATGCCCCCTTCCTGCTGCCCACCATTCTTACACTTTGCCCCAGCTGATCTGAGCTCTCCTTCCAGACTGCCAGAAGCCAAGGGCTTCTCTGATTGGCTGGGAAATTATCACATCAGAACGTTTGAAGTGGACCAAAACCCTGCTTTATCAGCCTGGGAATCTTATAGATCCCCTCCCCGCGGGGCATCCAAAATCGGGATGCCCCGCTGTGTGAAACCCCCAGGTCGCCCATAAACTCACCTTCTTTCCCAGTTCAACGGCGCATGCACGAGCTGCGGCCGCATGCCTGCTATCCCTCTAGCAGGGCGCGTGCCTGTGTCAGCCATTTGAGAATGGCCAGCGCGGGCGCGCTCCCTGTTAGAGGGAAGCTCGAGATGCAGCCGCCAGCGCACTCAGAGCCGCTGAGCTTAGACGTCGCTTAGACGCCCATAGCTCAGCGGCCCTCCACAATATTTTTAGTTTCTCATGTGGCCCCATGGAAAAAATAATTGCCCACCCCTGGCCTAGACCTATAGAGGCTGCAATTCTGCCACAGCTGAAGCCCTGATTCTTGACCCTATGCCTTATGCACAGCCTTGGGTGGGGGCTTTTTTAAGTTACAAATAGTAAAAAAATAAAAAAGTAGACATGCCTGTATAGTTTGCAATTCAACCTTTAGTCAGTCCTTTCCCAGCCAAATGGAATAGGTAAATTTAATCTACTGATTGTATGCACATTTGCTTGAATATATAGAAATTCACCATCATATAATGACATCACATAAAGCTGTGTTTGAGTCCGGGTTAAATTGGACCCAAATATTGCAAATCTGGTTTGGACCCTCTAGACACAAAGAGCAGCAATATTGGATCAAATTATTTGGCCCCAGTACCTACTGAGTTACTAATTGATGCACCAGAGGAAATACTGGCGAATTCCCTACTGCTGTTGTATGTTATATAAAATGTGTTTATATCAGTTCAAAGGTTAGGAGGCCAGTAAGCGCCCTGCCCACCATGCAGTGTGTGGCTTGCTAATACCCCTGTCTCATTACCCTTACCCAGCACCCATTGGCCCAAACCTGGTGTTTTTCCAGGGGTGCCTCTGGCGAGGAGCATCAGAGCCCCTGTGTTTGGTGCGCTAGGTTTATAAAAGACACATTCAGGTTAACAGCCTCCAAAGTGAAAAAACTGCTTGGCTCACTGCTAAAAATAATTAAGCAAGAAAGATCATTTCGTCTTGCTGGAGGTACCATGGCAGGTTACAAAGCTCAGCTTAGGCTCCCATGCCAAAGTGCGCACATTGCTTGATATAGGACAGCAGGAACATGATCAACTGCTTAATGCTGATTGGGTGTCTGATCAGAAAATATATGAAAGAGGACTATCCTTCTGTTACCTGAAGCTCATCACTTATCACGCTAGATAAAAGAATAATCTTTCTATTAACATACTGTCATACTACATTAGGGTGAATGGCTCAATGCAGCAGAGTCCTTGCTTTCGATTCTGCTATAGACATTAGAGATGAGCGAACTTTTGAAAAATTCGATTCGACTGATTCGCCGTATTTTCCGACAAAAATCATTTCGACCCAAATTTATTCGCGACGAATCGCTATTAACCCTTTTGTTGCCAAGCACGTAACACCTACGTGCTGGCTTGGCTGGGCCTTAAGTGCCAAGCACGTAGGTGTTACGTGCTTGACTTTCCTCGCTTGTAGTTTAAAAAGTAAAAACAACAAATACCCAATAAAGTATCTATCAAAAGAAAACACAGAGCATAAATAAATAAATAAACCACAATATCTAAGAAAAAGCATAAAAGAAAGTCCAAATACTGGAAAAAATGTTGAAAAAATGTAAAAACTTAAATATCCCACGGTGCATGCACTTCACATGTACATGTGCAAAATGATCCACCACCAAACGTGCAAACTCTTACCGACTTCCAAGCATATATAGAGCCTCCAAAACCTGGTTCACAGCGTTGTTATCACCAATCGAACCCAATGCAGGTTATGCGCTAATCAAGCATGCCAATTGCAAATTCCTCAGACTCCTCCTCATACACAAAGCATTTCCAGATGGTATGCACACAATAAACGCTGTTCCCACAATTCTTCTGTATCAGTTGTCACAGTTATCAGGTACAACTCAGATGATGGTAATGTGTGGATTATAAAAACAAAAAACCAAAAATAGTGTAATTCTGCAAGACTAGTCTACTTTAATAAAATCCAAAGATGCACTCACATAATAAATGAACAAGATCAGCATTAAAAGCACAAAGCCGGTCTCACCAACGCTGGAATCAGACGCCTGCCGGCTCCTTCCCAAATATCTGGCAATAATAGTCCAAACGTGAATAGTTCCAAAAAGATAAAAAAGGTAAAAACAATCCTGGGTCCACCGCTCGCCACCGCCGACGCGTTTCGTCGCCGCAAAGCGACTTTAACTAGGCATGAGCCTAGTTAAAGTCGCTTTGCGGCGACGAAACGCGTCGGCGGTGGCGAGCGGTGGACCCAGGATTGTTTTTACCTTTTTTATCTTTTTGGAACTATTCACGTTTGGACTATTATTGCCAGATATTTGGGAAGGAGCCGGCAGGCGTCTGATTCCAGCGTTGGTGAGACCGGCTTTGTGCTTTTAATGCTGATCTTGTTCATTTATTATGTGAGTGCATCTTTGGATTTTATTAAAGTAGACTAGTCTTGCAGAATTACACTATTTTTGGTTTTTTGTTTTTATAATCCACACATTACCATCATCTGAGTTGTACCTGATAACTGTGACAACTGATACAGAAGAATTGTGGGAACAGCGTTTATTGTGTGCATACCATCTGGAAATGCTTTGTGTATGAGGAGGAGTCTGAGGAATTTGCAATTGGCATGCTTGATTAGCGCATAACCTGCATTGGGTTCGATTGGTGATAACAACGCTGTGAACCAGGTTTTGGAGGCTCTATATATGCTTGGAAGTCGGTAAGAGTTTGCACGTTTGGTGGTGGATCATTTTGCACATGTACATGTGAAGTGCATGCACCGTGGGATATTTAAGTTTTTACATTTTTTCAAAATTTTTTCCAGTATTTGGACTTTCTTTTATGCTTTTTCTTAGATATTGTGGTTTATTTATTTATTTATGCTCTGTGTTTTCTTTTGATAGATACTTTATTGGGTCTTTTTTGAGATAAGGACTTTATCACGTTGAGCAAATTTTTTTGAGTGTTAAAATATTCACTTTATATATTGCTAGAAGCGCGGTTCCTGGTTTTATTGGTTCACCAATAACACTGTTTTCAAAAACAACAAATACTCACCTGACCCCTTGTTGGATCCGGCCGGGTCTCCTCTTTAATTTGGTGCCATCCGATCCCCCGTGGGGGGTCGGATGGCTCCAGGAGAGCCCCCGGAATAGGCCGCCCCCCCCCCGCTTCTGCAGCAGCAGCTTCTAACTGTAAAAAAAAAAAAAAATAAAAATGACATTCACTTACCTGTGTGTGCGCTGGCTCCCGCTGTCCCTCCTCTTCACCTGGGGGGCCTCCGATCCCCCCCCAGGACTTACCGATCTTCAGGAGAGAGCCTGGGAGGCTCTCTCCTCTCTTCTGCACGATGGCGGCCGCCATCATGCCTCTAAGCCCCGCCCCCTTGGGGGCGGGGCTTATGAAGTCATCCCGGCCCCGATCTCAGGCTTCAGCCTTCTCAGCTTCTCAGATGCCGGTGATCGGCACAGGGGAAGGAGGTGACAGGAGACCGGCATCTGTCAGCTGAGCGGCGAGGGACAAGAGCTTGCAATCGAAGGTAAGTACAGTAAAAAAAAATTTTTTTTTTTTCTAATAAAATACTTTTTATTATTGTGTAGTGTTTTTTTTTCACATTAACCCTTTGTGAGCTGGTAAGGGGTCCATGAGACCCCTTATACCAGTTCACAAGGCTGGGGGGGTGGCAAGTCACCTGCCCTAGCGGGTGGCTTGCCATTAACCCCCGCACCCCCATTACCTGCCTCCCCAAAGGCCAGGGGGGGGGCAGAAGAGCCCGGGCCCACATAGGCTATGTGGGCTCGTAGGCTGCAGGGTGGGGGGGCCACCAAAGCTGGCCCCCCCACTCTGTGCCTACAAGCCCCCATAGCTGGTCCCGGGCTGGTTACTTTGGGTAAGGGGGACCCCACGTCATTTTTTTTTTGGGATTTTGAAGGGTTTTTAACCCTTCAAAATCCAAAAAAAAATGGGGTCCCCCTCCCCGGGAAGGGGGACCCTATGTCATTTTTTTTTTTAATTAACCATTTGTCATCCAGCAGCTATAAAAGGCTTCTGGGCAGGAAAGGGTGTCTACCTATACATATGTGGTATCGCTGTAACCGGGAGAAATTGGGGTTTCTCACGCAATAAGATTTTATTGACAAACTTACATTTTTTATTACAAAAAAACTCTACAAATTGTAAAAAAATGTTTTTTTTTTGTTTTTTTTTCACACATTTCACCCCAAAAAATTGAGAATACACCTAAAAAATACAAACAAGACATTTCATGTTAAAGCCCAGACTCTGTTGAAAAAAACAATATATAATTTTCCTGGGAAATCCCTGGAAATCCCTTCAAAAATGACAGTTGAATATGTGTAGCGCAAAATGGTGAAACATCGTCTGGCAACAGGGAGTGGCAAATGCTGCAGGTAGGCTGGCAGCGAAAGGGTTAAAAACGGCTATTTCTGAGCCTCCTAGAGCCTCAATAGGGTTGTAAACCATTCTGCCTTGCTGTAACACGCATAGGATGTGTGCTGGGTTAGTGAAATAATACTGTAAATAATTATCATATGCAGATCAGAGGCATCGCTAATAGAATCACAGAGCGGCACAATTGCAGAGAGTTGAAGTGGCATCACTATGAGGGGCCCCTATAGTGTCTGAAAAACACACCCTGGAGCTGGCAGCAGCAGGAGTCCAAAAATTAGCTGAATCACACCCTGGAGTTGCAAGCAGCAGCAGCAGCAGGAGCCCAAACATTGCTTTAAAGAGACAATGGAGTTGGCTGCAGGAGGCCAAAAATTGGATGAATCACACCCTGGAGGTGCAAGCAGCAGCAGGAGCTCAAACATTGCTTGAAAGAGACACTGGAGTTGGCTGCAGGAGGCCAAAAATTGGATAATTCACAACCTGGAGTTGCAAGCAGCAGCAGCAACAGCAGCAGGAGCCGAAACATAGCTTGAAAGAGACACTGGAGTTGGCTTCAGGAGCCCAAAAATTGGATGAGTCACACCCTGGAGTTGCAAGCAACAGCAACAGGAGCCCAAACAAAGCTTGAAAGAGACACTGGAGTTGGCTGCAGGAGCCCAAAAATTGGGTGAATCACACCCTGGACTTGCAAGCAGCAGCAGCAGGAGCCCAAACATAGCTTGAAAGAGACACTGGAGTTGGCTGCAGGAGGCCAAAAATTGGATGAATCACACCCTGGAGTTGCAAGCAGCAGCAGTAGGAGCCCAAACATAGCTTGAAAGAGACACTGGAGTTGGCTGCAGGAGGCCAAAAATTGGATGAATCACATCCTGGAGTTGCAAGCAGCAGCAGCAGCTGCAGGAGCCCAAACATTGCTTTAAAGAGACACTGGAGGTGGCTGCAGGAGCCCAGAAATTGAATGAATCACACCCTGGAATTGCAAGCAGCAGCAGCAGCAGCAGGGGCCCAAACATTGCTTTAAAGAGACACTGGAGTTGGCTGCAGGAGGCCAAAAATTGGATGAATCACACCCTGGAGGTGCAAGCAGCAGCAGGAGCCCAAACATTGCTTGAAAGAGACACTGGAGTTGGCTGCAGGAGGCCAAAAATTGGATGAATCACACCATGGAGTTGCAAGCAGCAGCAGCAGCAGCAGCAGCAGGAGCCGAAACATAGCTTGAAAGAGACACTGGAGTTGGATTCAGGAGCCCAAAAATTGGATGAGTCACACCCTGGAGTTGCAAGCAGCAGCAGCAGCAGGAGCCCAAACATAGCTTGAAAGAGACACTGGAGTTGGCTGCAGGAGGCCAAAAATTGGATGAAACACACCCTGGACTTGCAAGCAGCAGCAGCAGGAGCCCAAACATAGCTTGAAAGAGACACTGGAGTTGGCTGCAGGAGACCAAAAATTGGATGAATCACACCCTGGAGTGGCAAGAAGCAGCAAGAGCCCAAAAATTGCTTTAAAGAGACACTGGAGTTTGCAGCAGGAGGCCAAAAATTGGATGAATCACACCCTAGAGTTGCAAGCAGCAGCAGCAGGAGCAGCAGCAGCAGGAGCCGAAACATAGCTTGAAAGAGACACTGGAGTTGGCTGCAGGAGGCCAAAAATTGGATGAATCACACTCTGGAGTTGCAAGCAGCAGCAGCAGGAGCCGAAACATAGCTTGAAAGAGACACTGGAGTTGGCTGCAGGAGGCCAAAAATTGGATGAATCACATCCTGGAGTTGCAAGCAGCAGCAGGAGCCCAAACATTACTTTAAAGAGACACTGGAGTTGGCTGCAGGAGGCCAAAAATTGGATGAATCACACTCTGGAGTTGCAAGCAGCAGCAGGAACACAAACATTACTTTAAAGAGACACTGGAGTTGGCTGCAGGAGCCCAAAAATTGGATGAATCACACCCTGGACTTGCAAGCAGCAGCAGCAGCAGGGGCCCAAACATTGCTTTAAAGAGACACTGGAGTTGGCTGCAGGAGGACAAAAATTGGATGAATCACACCCTGGAGGTGCAAGCAGCAGCAGGAGCCCAAACATTGCTTGAAAGAGACACTGGAGTTGGCTGCAGGAGGCCAAAAATTGGATGAATCACACCATGGAGTTGCAAGCAGCAGCAGCAGCAGCAGCAGCAGGAGCCGAAACATAGCTTGAAAGAGACACTGGAGTTGGATTCAGGAGCCCAAAAATTGGATGAGTCACACCCTGGAGTTGCAAGCAGCAGCAGCAGCAGGAGCCCAAACATAGCTTGAAAGAGACACTGGAGTTGGCTGCAGGAGGCCAAAAATTGGATGAAACACACCCTGGACTTGCAAGCAGCAGCAGCAGGAGCCCAAACATAGCTTGAAAGAGACACTGGAGTTGGCTGCAGGAGACCAAAAATTGGATGAATCACACCCTGGAGTGGCAAGAAGCAGCAAGAGCCCAAAAATTGCTTTAAAGAGACACTGGAGTTTGCAGCAGGAGGCCAAAAATTGGATGAATCACACCCTAGAGTTGCAAGCAGCAGCAGCAGGAGCAGCAGCAGCAGGAGCCGAAACATAGCTTGAAAGAGACACTGGAGTTGGCTGCAGGAGGCCAAAAATTGGATGAATCACACTCTGGAGTTGCAAGCAGCAGCAGCAGGAGCCCAAACATAGCTTGAAAGAGACACTGGAGTTGGCTGCAGGAGGCCAAAAAATTGGATGAATCACATCCTGGAGTTGCAAGCAGCAGCAGGAGCCCAAACATTACTTTAAAGAGACACTGGAGTTGGCTGCAGGAGGCCAAAAATTGGATGAATCACACTCTGGAGTTGCAAGCAGCAGCAGGAACACAAACATTACTTTAAAGAGACACTGGAGTTGGCTGCAGGAGCCCAAAAATTGGATGAGTCACACCCTGGACTTGCAAGCAGCAGCAGCAGCAGCAGGGGCCCAAACATTGCTTTAAAGAGACACTGGAGTTGGCTGCAGGAGGCCAAAAATTGGATGAATCACACCCTGGAGGTGCAAGCAGCAGCAGGAGCCCAAACATTGCTTGAAAGAGACACTGGAGTTGGCTGCAGGAGGCCAAAAATTGGATGAATCACACCATGGAGTTGCAAGCAGCAGCAGCAGCAGCAGGAGCCGAAACATAGCTTGAAAGAGACACTGGAGTTGGATTCAGGAGCCCAAAAATTGGATGAGTCACACCCTGGAGTTGCAAGCAGCAGCAGCAGCAGGAGCCCAAACATAGCTTGAAAGAGACACTGGAGTTGGCTGCAGGAGGCCAAAAATTGGATGAAACACACCCTGGACTTGCAAGCAGCAGCAGCAGGAGCCCAAACATAGCTTGAAAGAGACACTGGAGTTGGCTGCAGGAGACCAAAAATTGGATGAATCACACCCTGGAGTGGCAAGAAGCAGCAAGAGCCCAAAAATTGCTTTAAAGAGACACTGGAGTTTGCAGCAGGAGGCCAAAAATTGGATGAATCACACCCTAGAGTTGCAAGCAGCAGCAGCAGGAGCAGCAGCAGCAGGAGCCGAAACATAGCTTGAAAGAGACACTGGAGTTGGCTGCAGGAGGCCAAAAATTGGATGAATCACACTCTGGAGTTGCAAGCAGCAGCAGCAGCAGGAGCCCAAACATAGCTTGAAAGAGACACTGGAGTTGGCTGCAGGAGGCCAAAAATTGGATGAATCACATCCTGGAGTTGCAAGCAGCAGCAGGAGCCCAAACATTACTTTAAAGAGACACTGGAGTTGGCTGCAGGAGGCCAAAAATTGGATGAATCACACTCTGAAGTTGCAAGCAGCAGCAGGAACACAAACATTACTTTAAAGAGACGCTGGAGTTGGCTGCAGGAGCCCAAAAATTGGATGAATCACACCCTGGACTTGCAAGCAGCAGCAGCAGCAGCTGCAGCAGGAGCAGCAAGCAGCAGGAGCCGAAACATAGCTTGAAAGAGACACTGGAGTTGGCTGCAGGAGCCCAAAAATTGGATGAATCACACCCTGGACTTGCAAGCAGCAGCAGCAGGAGCCCAAACATAGCTTGAAAGAGACACTGGAGTTGGCTGCAGGAGCCCAAAAATTGGATGAATCACACCCTGGAGTTGCAAGCAGCAGCAGCAGGAGCCCAAACATAGCTTGAAAGACACACTGGAGTTGGCTGAAGGAGGCCAATAATTGGATGAATCAAACCCTGGAGTTGCAAGCAGCAGCAGGAGCACAAACATTACTTTAAAGAGACACTGGAGTTGGCTGCAGGAGCCCAAAAATTGGATGAATCACACCCTGGAGATGCAAGCAGCAGCAGCAGGAGCCCAAACATTGCGTGAAAGAGACACTGGAGTTGGCTGCAGGAGGCCAAAAATTGGATGAATCACACCCTGGAGTTACAAGCAGCAGCAGGAGCACAAACATTGCTTGAAAGAGAAACTGGAGTTGGCTGCAGGAGGCCAAACATTGGATGAATCACACCCTGGAGTTGCAAGCAGCAGTAGGAACACAAACATTACTTTAAAGAAACACTGGAGTTGGCTGCAGGAGCCCAAAAATTGGATGAATCACACCCTGGACTTGCAAGCAGCAGCAGCAGGAGCCCAAACATAGCTTGAAAGAGACACTGGAGTTGGCTGCAGGAGCCAAAAAATTGGATGAATCACACCCTGGACTTGCAAGCAGCAGCAGCAGGAGCCCAAATATAGCTTGAAAGAGACACTGGAGTTGGCTGCAGGAGGCCAAAAATTGGATGAATCACACCCTGGAGTGGCAAGCAGCAGCAGGAGCCCAAACATAGCTTGAAAGAGACACTGGAGTTGGCTGCAGGAGCCCAAAAATTGGATGAATCACACCCTGGACTTGCAAGCAGCAGCAGCAGGAGCCCAAATATAGCTTGAAAGAGACACTGGAGTTGGCAGCAGGAGGCCAAAAATTGGATGAATCACACCCTGGAGTTGCAAGCAGCAGTAGCAGGAGCAGCAGCAGCAGGAGCCAAAACATAGCTTGAAAGAGACACTGGAGTTGGCTGCAGGAGCCCAAAAATTGGATGAATCACACCCTGGAGTTGCAAGCAGCAGGAGCCCAAATATAGCTTGAAAGAGACACTGGAGTTGGCTGCAGCAGGCCAAAAATTGGATGAATCACATCCTGGAGTTGCAAGCAGCAGCAGGAGCCCAAACATTACTTTAAAGAGACACTGGAGTTGGCTGCAGGAGGCCAAAAATTGGACGGATCACACCCTGGAGTTGCAGGCAGCAGCAGCAGGAGCCCAAACATAGCTTGAAAGAGACACTGGAGTTGGCTGCAGGAGGCCAAAAATTGGACGGATCACACCCTGGAGTTGCAAGCAGGAGCACAAACATTACTTTAAAGAGAGACTGGAGTTGGCTGCAGGAGCCCAAAAATTGGATGAATCACACCCTGGAGTTGCAAGCAACAGCAGCAGGAGCTCAAACATTGCGTAAAAGAGACACTGGAGTTGGCTGCAGGAGCCCAAAAATTGGATGAATCACACCCTGGAGTTGCAAGCAGCAGCAGGAGCACAAAAATTGCCTGAAAGAGACACTGGAGTTGGCTGCAGGAGCCGAAAAATTTTATGAATCACACCCTGGAGTTGCAAGCAGCAGCAGCAAGAGCCCAGACATTGCGTGAAAGAGACACTAGAGTTGGCTGCAGGAGCCCAAAAATTGGATGAATCAAACCCTGGAGTTGCAAGCAGCAGCTGCAGGAGCCCAAACATAGCTTGAAAGAGACACTGGAGTTGGCTGCAGGAGGCAAAAAAATTGGATGAATCACATCCTGGAGTTGCAAGCAGCAGCATGAGCCCAAACATTACTTTAAAGAGACACTGGAGTTTGCTGCAGGAGGCCAAAAATTGGATGAATCACACCCTGGAGTTGCAAGCAGCAGCAGCAGGAGCCCAAACATAGCTTGAAAGACACACTGGAGTTGGCTGCAGGAGGCCAAAAATTGGATGAATCACACCCTGGAGTTGCAAGCAGCAGCAGGAGCACAAACATTGCTTTAAAGAGACACTGGAGTTGGCAGCAGGAGGCCAAAAATTGGATGAAGCACACCCTGGAGTTGCAAGCAGCAGTAGCAGGAGCAGCAGCAGCAGGAGCCGAAACATAGCTTGAAAGAGACACTGGAGTTGGCTTCAGGAGCCCATAAATTGGATGAATCACACCCTGGAGTTGCAAGCAGCAGCAGCAGGAGCCCAAACATAGCTTGAAAGACACACTGGAGTTGGCTGCAGGAAGCCAATAATTGGATGAATCAAACCCTGGAGTTGCAAGCAGCAGCAGGAGCACAAACATTACTTTAAAGAGACACTGGAGTTGGCTGCAGGAGCCCAAAAATTGGATGAATCACACCCTGGAGTTGCAAGCAACAGCAGCAGGAGCCCAAGCATTGCGTGAAAGAGACACTGGAGTTGGCTGCAGGAACCCAAAAATGGGATGAATCACACCCTGGAGTGGCAAGCAGCAGCAGGAGCACAAACATTGCTTGAAAGAGACACTGGAGTTGGCTGCAGGAGCCCAAAAATTTAATGAATCACACCCTGGAGTTGCAAGCAGCCGCAGCAGGAGCCCAGACATTGCGTGAAAGAGACTCTGGAGTTGGCTGCAGGAGCCCAAAAATTGGATGAATCACACCCTGGAGTTGCAAGCAGCAGCAGGAGCACAAAAATTGCCTGAAAGAGACACTAGAGTTGGCTGCAGGAGCTCAAAAATGTAATGAATCACACCCTGGAGCTGCAAGCAGCAGCAGCAAGAGCCCAGACATTGCGTGAAAGAGACACTGGAGTTGGCTGCAGGAGCCCAAAAATTGGATGAATCACACCCTGGAGTTGCAAGCAGCAGCAGGAGCACAAACATTACTTTAAAGAGACACTGGAGTTGGCTGCAGGAGCCCAAAAATTGGATGAATCACACCCTGGAGATGCAAGCAGCAGCAGCAGGAGCCCAAACATTGCGTGAAAGAGACAATGGGGTTGGCTGCAGGAGGCCAAAAATTGGATGAATCACACCCTGGAGTTGCAAGCAGCAGCAGGAGCACAAACATTGCTTGAAAGAGACACTGGAGTTGGCTGCAGGAGCCCAAAAATTGGATGAATCACACCCTGGACTTGCAAGCAGCAGCCGCAGGAGCCCAAACATAGCTTGAAAGAGAAACTGGAGTTGCCTGCAGGAGTCCAAAAATTGGATGAATCACACCCTGGAGTTGCAAGCAGCAGCAGAAGCACAAACATTACTTTAAAGAGACACTGGAGTTTGCTGCAAGAGCCCAAAAATTTAAAAAATCACACTCTGGAGTTGCAAGCAGCAGCAGCAGCAGCCCAAACATAGCTTGAAAGAGACACTGGAGTTGGCAGCAGGAGCCCAAAAATTGGATGAATCACACCCTGGAGTTGCAAGCAGCAGCAGGAGCACAAACATTACTTTAAAGAGACACTGGAGTTGGCTGCAGGAGCCCAAAAATTGGATGAATCACACCTTGGAGTTGCAAGCAGCAGCAGCAGGAGCCCAAACATTGCGTGAAAGAGACACTGGAGTTGGCTGCAGGAGCCCAAAAATTGGATGAATCAAACCCTGGAGTTGCAAGCAGCAGCAGGAGCACAAACATTGCTTGAAAGAGACACTGGAGTTGGCTGCAGGAACCCAAAAATTGGATGAATCACACCCTGGAGTTGCAAGCAGCAGCAGCAGGAGCCTAAACATAGCTTGAAAGAGACACTGGAGTTGGCTGCAGGAGCCCAAAAATTGGATGAATCACACCCTGGAGTTGCAAGCAGCAGCAGGAGCACAAACATTACTTTAAAGAGACACTGGAGTTGGCTGCAGGAGCCCAAAAATTGGATGAATCACACCCTGGAGTTGCAAGCAGCAGCCCACACATAGCTTGAAAGAGACACTGGAGTTGGCTGCAGAAGGCCAAAAATTGGATGAATCACACCCTGGAGTTGCAAGCAGCAGCAGGAGCCCAAACATTGCTTGAAAGAGACACTGGAGTTGGCTGCAGGAGGCCAAAAATTGGATGAATCACACCCTGAAGTTGGCTGCAGCAGGAGCACAAACATTAGCTGGAAGGCACACCCTGGGGTTGACAGCAGCAGCAGCAGGAGGCCAAAAAACAATTCAAAATGCGATAGCTTGATTAAGCTGAGGATGAACAAGCGTATTTAGTATAACAGATAGGGTGCTACGTGCAGGTTTGGCATACCCTGCGGCCTAGTGTTTTGGCAGCAGGACAAAAACCAATTCAAAATGCCATAGCTTGATTTAGCTGAGGATGAACAAGCGTATTTAGTATAACAGATAGGGTTTTACGTGCAGGTTTGGGATATCCTGCGGCCTAGTGTTTTGGCAGCAGACCAAAAACCAATTCAAAATGCAATAGCTTGATTAAGCTGAGGATGAACAAGCGTATTTAGTATAACAGATAGGGTGCTACGTGCAGGTTTGGGATACCCTGCAGCCTGGTGTTTTTTTGACAGCAGGACAAAAAACAATTCAAAATGCAATAGCTTGATTAAGCTGAGGATGAACAACGCTTATTTATTATAACAGATAGGGTAACATGTGCTGGTTTGGGATGCCCATGTGGGCTGGTGTATTTAAACCAGACAAAAACCAATTCAAAATGCAATAGGTTAATTAAAATGAGGCTGAACAACGCTTATTTAGTATAACAGATAGGGTGACATGTGCAGGTTTGGGATACCCTGCGGCCTAGTGTTTTGGCAGCAGGACAAAAACCAATTCAAAATGCGATAGCTTGATTAAGCTGAAGATGAACAAGCGTATTTAATATAACAGATAGGGTGCTACGTGCAGGTTTGGGATACCCTGTGGCCTAGTGTTTTGGCAGCAGACCAAAAACCAATTCAAAATGCGATAGCTTGATTGAGCTGAGGATGAACAAGCGTATTTAGTATAACAGATAGGGTGCTACGTGCAGGTTTGGGATACCCTGCGGCCTGGTGTTTTTTCTAAAAGCAGGACAAAAACCAATTCAAAATGCAATAGCTTGATTAAGCTGAGGATGAACAAGCGTATTTAGTATAACAGATAGGGTGCTACATGCAGGTTTGGGATACCCTGCGGCCTAGTGTTTTGGCAGCAGACCAAAACCCAATTCAAAATGCGATAGCTTGATTTAGCTGAGGATGAACAAGCATATTTAGTATAACAGATAGGCTGCTACGTGCAGGTTTGGGGTACCCTGCGGCCTAGTGTTTTGGCAGCAGGACAAAACCCAATTCAAAATGCAATAGCTTAATTAAAATGAGGCTGAACAACGCTTATTTAGTATAACAGATAGGGTGACATGTGCTGGTTTGGGATGCCCATGTGGGCTGGTGTATTTAAAGCAGACAAAAACCCAATCAAAATGCAATAGCTTAATTAAAATGAGGCTGAACAACGCTTATTTAGTATAACAGATAGGGTGACATGTGCTGGTTTGGGATGCCCATGTGGGCTGGTGTATTTAAAGCAGACAAAAAAAAGATTAAAACTAAATTAAAACTAATCCAGTTATGAGAAATGCTTGTGTGTAACAGATAGGGTTAAATATGCCACTGCATAGATGGGATGCACAGTGGCAAGGCAGGTTTACAGCACAAAGAACTGAAATTGAATTGAAAACTGATCTGGCTAATGAAAATAAAAAAAAAAAATTCCTTGTCACTTCAATGCTGTCCCTGCCTGGATCGTTCCGGTTTTTCCCTTTCACTATCTTTCCCTGGCTCTGTCTACCTCTCTTTCTGCCTCTCTGTCGGTCTCTCTGACTCTCCCTACCTCTATCTAACTCTGTCCCTGTGTATAACAAGCTGTGCTCTGGCCGCAATAGAACGCTGAACTGCGCACAAGGAAGATGGCCGCCGTTTATATAGCACGGTGACGTCACCGGGCTTCCTGGCTGCTGATAGGCTGCATGTGACTTTCCCATGATACCTTGCCCCAGGGAATATGTCCGGACATGTGCTTCCACCATTTTAGAATGCCTGTAATTGAAATAAATGGAGTTTAAAGGAAAACTGCGATCGATCGAATCGCGGGGAAATTCGGATTCGTTCAGAATCAAATTTTTCCTGAAATTCGGAACGAATTCGGGTTCGTCCGGATCGATTCGCTCATCCCTAATAGACATTGTCTGCAAAGAGACTTCATGCTTGCCCAGTGTTTGTATTGATTTTTACCGAAACTCTGATTTTAGTGGAAAAAAAATCATCAGAGGCAGGTTCATTGATGCCAAACTATAAATTATAGTAAATAGTGTACTTTAACCAGTAGCCTGGCAACTAACAATTTTAGATACAGTTCAGCAATGGCAGCCCGATTATTTTTCTCATATACAGTTTCTTTTTAGCAATGTTCTAAAGCAAGAGTTCTTAATTAAAGTGCAGCAGGGTTTGTAACCCTTAGATATTGTTAATGGCATATAACAGTGGGACAACTTGACTTGAATTTAAAACTCAGTGACATGTTGCCTAAAATAGGTTATAGTAGTAAATATGGCTTGAATTGTTTTATGGACATTAAGAGGGTTATCCAAAACTTTCTGAGAACCTCTGAGATTTTCAGAGAGGCTACGTTTTGTGAGCCTCTCTCACTCAATATACAAAAGTGGAAAATATTAAAATGTATAGGGCAGTTCTACAGGTGGGGTATATGAGTATATTTTTTAACTGTATAAATAATATTTGATCATTATTTATTGTATGTTGAGTTGAAGTCTCTCAAAATGCAGCCTCTGCAGAGGCTCTCAAAATAATTTGTATAATAAACTGTAAAGCTGTGGAACAACCAGTTGAGCCCTTTGTCAGCTTTGGCACCATCCCAAAACACAGATGCCCTCCAGGACTTGAAGGGGGCCACAAGAACTGACAAGTGACCAGGAATCCAATTTAACAACATAATGCCTGTCACGGACCGGGTGGAGGGGACTCGGGTGTGGATCCGCTTTAACTGTGGGACCGATGGCGGATACCGTGTCAGGGGAGCAGAGTCTAAGGAGCCACCGGTATTCACCAGAGCCCACCGCAAGGCAGGTTGGACTTGTGCGGCGAGTGACCCCCAGGTCGCTACCCCCAACAGCGGCCCAGTACCACAGTCAGCCGAGGTTCAGCAAGGTACACAAGTGGCAGGCAAAAGGCGTATTAAGTACAGGCAGAGGTCGGGGCAGGCAGCAAAGGTTCAGAGTCGGGGACAGGCAGAGGTCGGTACACGGGTGAGCAATCCAAGAATGTCTGACTTTCAACAAGCATGGAGAGACCAAGATCCGGCACTGAAGGAAGGAAGTGGATGCAGGATTGGATGACCAGGCACCAATCAGTGCTGTACAGGCCCTTTAAATCTCAGGAATCTAGTGTGCTTGCCCTCTAGTGGACGGAGAGGTGCGCGCACCTGAGCATGTGAGAAGGAAGCATTGGGGGAAGGGAGACAGCTAGGAACAGCCATGAGGGAAGTGCTGCAAAATGGATGACGGCTGGATGCAGCCATGGAGGTAAGTGAAGTGCTGCTAGATGGGCGTGCAGCGCTCGTCCTAACAGTACCCCCCTTGGGTCTCCCCTTCTTCTTGGGGCCAAGAAAATCCGAGATGAGACTACGGTCTAGAATATTCTCTTCGGGCTCCCAAGATCTTTCTTCAGGTCCACAGCCTTCCCAGTCGACTAAAAAATATCTTTTACCCCTGGAGAGCTTAGAGGCCAGGATCTCTTTTACCGTAAAGGCATCCTCAGTACCAGAGATTGGGGCAGCACCAAGGTTTTAGGAGAGAATCGATTGACAATAACTGGCTTCAACAGGGAAACGTGGAAAGAATTGGGAATTCACAGTGATGTTGGTAGGTGTAGCTTATAACAAACTGGATTGATCTGTTGTTTGATCTTATAAGGACCCAGGTAACGGGGGCCCAATTTGTAGCTAGGAATTTTGAAGCGGATGTATTTTGCCGACAGCCACACCTTATCTCCTGGAGAATAAACAGGCGGAGCTCTTCTCCTTTTATCAGCGCTAACCTTCATACGGGCGGAAGCTTGACAAAGGGAATGCTGTGCTTCTTGCCAGATGGTGGAGAAATCCTGTGTGATGTCCTCCACGGCGGGCACTCCGGAGGACGTGGATAAAGGCAGAGGCGGAAGGAGTTGACGGCCGTACACCACCAAAAACGGGGACTTCCTCGTGGACTCAGAATCCTTAAAATTATACGAGAATTCCGCCCAAGGCAACAGATCGACCCAATCGTCTTGATGTGCAGAAACAAAATGGCGAAGATAATGCCTGAGAATCTGGTTGACTCTTTCCACCTGGCCGTTAGACTGGGGATGATAAGCGGAGGAAAAGTCCAATTTAATTTTCATTTGTTTACAAAGAGCTCTCCAGAACTTGGACACAAACTGCACCCCTCTGTCTGAGACAATGTGTGAAGGTAATCCATGAAGTCGAAAGACATGCTTCAGGAAGTATTTTGCCAACAGAGGAGCCGACGGGAGACCGGGCAAAGGAACAAAATGCGCCATTTTAGAAAACCTATCCACTACCACCCAAATAACAGTATTGCCATGCGAAGAAGGGAGGTCGGTAATAAAGTCCATAGCAATGTGTGTCCATGGGGTATCCGGAATAGGAAGAGGATGGAGTAGGCCAACAGGCCTTTGGCGAGGGGTTTTGTCGCAAGCGCAGGTGGTACAGGCCTGAATGAATTCGGTCACATCCTTTTCAAAAGAAGGCCACCAATAGTATCTAGAAATGATAGAACAAGATTTCCTGATACCGGCATGGCCGGCTACATGGGAAGAATGCCCCCATTCCAATATTTTGCGACGTTGGCGAGCTGGCACAAAGGTCTTTCCCAGCGGCGCTTGTACAAGAGTAGCGGGAGCAGAGTGGACAAGGCATTCAGGCGAGATGATATGTTGTGGGGTGGATTCTACACCAGAGATGTCAGAGGAGCGAGAAAGGGCGTCCCCCTTGATGTTCTTAGCGGCTGGCCGGAAGTAGATTTGAAAATCGAATCGGGCGAAAAACAACGACCAACGAGCTTGTCGTGGATTCAATCGCTGGGCAGTTTCTAAATAAGATAGATTTTTGTGATCAGTATAGATGGATACTTGATGGGCATAACCTTCTAAAAGGTGTCTCCACTCCTCCAAAGCCAACTTGATGGCGAGTAGCTCCCGATCTCCGATGGAGTAATTCCTCTCAGCTGGAGAAAAGGTCTTCGAAAAGAACCCGCAGGTGAGAATTCTGCCAGTAGACGATTTTTGAGTGAGCACCACTCCGGCTCCAATGGAGGAGACATCTACTTCTAGGGCAAAAGGCCGAGATGGATCTGGCCTAGACAACACCGGTGCAGAGGAGAAGTCCTTTTTTAGAGCAATGAAGGCCTCTTCCGCCTGAGGAGGCCAAGACTTAGAATTGGCGCTTTTCTTCCTGAGGGCCACAATAAGCGCCACTACAGTGGAGAAGTGAGGAATAAACTGCCGATAGTAATTGGCGAAGCCCAGAAAACGTTGAATAGCTCGCAGGCCAATAGGACGGGGCCAATCCAGAACTGCTTTTAACTTGCTGGGGTCCATCTGAAGACCACGAGCAGAGACAATATATCCAAGAAAGGGTAAGGCGGTTTGATCAAAAAGACACTTCTCCAACTTGGCGTAAAGATGGTGTTGACGGAGACAAGACAGGACTTGCCGGACGTGAAAAGATGAGTATATCCCAAATATACAACTACACAGGAGTAAAGCAAATCCTGAAAAATGTAGTTTATGAATTCCTGGAATACTGCGGGTGCATTGCAGAGACCAAAGGGCATCACTAAATATTCGAAGTGGCTATCACGGGTATTGAAGTCGGTTTTCCATTCATCGCCCTCGCATATACGTATCAAATTATAGGCTCCCCTCAGGTCAAGCTTGGTGAAGACCCTGGCCCCACTCAGTCAGTCAAATAATTCGGCAATCAAGGGCAAAGGGTAGCAATTTTTAACGGTAATCTTATTGAGGCCGCGGTAATCAATACAAGGGCGAAGAGAGCCATCTTTTTTCGCCACGAAGAAGAACCCCACGCCTGCTGGAGAGGAAGACTTCCGTATGAACCCTTTATGAAGATTTTCTCGAATATACTCCGACATGGCTTGAGTCTCAGGAGCCGAGAGAGGGTAAATTCGGCCACAAGGAGGAGTGGTACCCGGTAGGAGGTCTATAGGGCAATCGTAGGGGCGATGAGGCGGAAGTACCTCCACTTGTTTCTTGCAGAATACATCAGCATAGGTCAAGTAGATCTCAGGCATGCCAGGTAATGGTGCTGAAGCAGGAATGGGTCGAACAGGAACAGACTTCAAGCACCTCTTAAAGCAAGCTGCACCCCAAGTCTTGATATCGCCGGTGGTCCAGTCAAGCGTGGGATCATGACGTTGGAGCCAAGGAAGGCCCAGAAGAATCTGAAAGGTGCAATTAGGGAGGACGTGGAACTCAACGTTCTCTTGATGGAAGAGTCCAATTTTTAATTGGAGGGGAACGGTGCGATAGCGCACAGTACAGTCCAACCTATCACCATTGACTGAGGTGATAAATAAGGGTGTTGCAAGGCGATTCACAGGGATATTATGTTTATTGATCAAGGCAGCCTCTATAAAGTTCCCTGCAGAGCCCGAGTCCAAAAAGGCGGCTAAATTCAGGGAGGTGGAATGTGAGATGGAAAGTTGAACAGGAACAGTGAGCCGTGGAGAGGAAACACATACACCCAGGGACGCCTCTCCCACCGCCACTAGGTGCGCCCGTTTCAGAACCACCGCAGTACAGACAAAGGTTCTCGTACCTTCTGCGAGTTCTCTCCAATTCGGTCAAGCGGAATCGATCGACCTGCATGGCCTCCTCACTGGGAGGACAAAGGGTTTTGAAATACTGGAGCCAAACGGGATGCCCTCCTAGGGCGCTGAGAGTCTCTTTCTTGGTGGAATTCTTCACGCCTTTCAGCTAAGCGCACATCAATGCGTGTGGCCAGATGGATGAGATCAGTGAGAGATGAACGCAAGTCACGAGCCTTCCTTAATTTTACTAGAAAGTCCTTTCTTGAAGCACCAACGGACAACTCGCCCTGGACCAAGTTCAAAAGGGACGATTCAGCAGATGAAGCCTGGGCAGGTTCCTCAAAGACCTGGCGAAACTCTGAGACAAAGGTGTGAATACTGCAAGAGACAGGGTCATTGCGATCCCACAAGGGAGTGGCCCAGGCCAAAGCCTTTCCAGAAAGCAAACTGATGACAAAGGCCACCTTAGCTCGTTCAGTGGGAAATTGATCCGCCAACAACTCCAAGTGCAGGGAACATTGGGCAAGGAACCCTCGGCATAACTTGGCATCCCCATCATATTTAGCCGACAAGGAGAGACGGATTCTGGCACAAGATGCTACCAGGGCTGTGGCGGTAATGCTGGAGCCGGTGATGGAACTTGCTGTTGCTGAATCGTTAATAATTACTGCATCATGGCAGAGAGTTGATTAATCTGGCGGGACTGCATAGCCACTATAGCAGGCAATTCAGTGGGATCCGGCAGCGGCACCTCAGCGGGATCCATGGCCGGATCTTACTGTCACGGACCAGGTGGAGCGGACTCGGGTTTGGATCCGTTTTAACTGTGGGACCGATGGCGGGTACCGTGTCAGGGGAGCGGAATCTAAGGAGCCACCGTTATTCACCAGAGCCCACCGCAAGGCAGGTTGGTCTTGTGCGGCGAGTGACCCCCAGGTCGCTACCCCCCAACAGCGGCCCAGTCCCACAGTCAGCCAAGGTTCAGCGAGGTACACAAGTGGCAGGCAAAAGGCGTAGTAAGTACAGGCAGAGGTCGGGGCAGGCAGCAAAGGTTCGGTACACGGGTGGGCAATCCAAGAATGTCTGACTTTCAACAAGCATGGAGAGACCAAAATCCGGCACTGAAGGAAGGAAGTGCCTATTTAAATAGGAGAAGTGGATGCAGGATTGGATGACCAGGCACCACTCAGTGCTGTACAGGCCCTTTAAATCTCTGGAATCTAGTGCGCTCGCCCTCTAGAGAGGAGACGTGCGTGCACCTGAGCATGTGAGAAGGAAGCATTGGGGGAAGCTAGGAACAGCTAGGAACAGCCATGAGGGAAGTGCTGCAAAATGGATGACGGCTGGATGCAGCCATGGAGGTAAGTGAAGTGCTGCTAGATGGGCGTGCAGCACTCGCCCTAACAATGCCTAGCACAGGGAAATGTAACTGGGAAGAATGTATAATCCAAAGATCCTCTTCTACAGTCCATTTAGTGTCATACAAAATGCTTAGCAAACAAAAAATCAAAAAATATAAAATAATATCCATTATTGATTTCCAACTATCACTGTATATTTGGATTCAACAATGCAAATGGGGACTCCGCTCTTCCCTCTTCTTTTTTGAATCCAATGGCTGATTCCTATTAGTTCATTTTTTGGCAACTGTAAGGGAGCTGTCTACAC
The DNA here is from genome assembly GCA_027917425.1 of Gastrophryne carolinensis. NCBI lineage: Eukaryota > Metazoa > Chordata > Amphibia > Anura > Microhylidae > Gastrophryne > Gastrophryne carolinensis. Next base: position 176,062,392 of record CM051237.1, on the reverse strand, counting down.
CTCAAGTAAAAAAAAGTATGTGTGCCACTATTAAAACAATCAAGATTTAGAAGTATGTATGGCATATAGCAAAGCAAAAGATATAGACTGAATCAAAAAATCATATCCCTGAGTGTAAAAGGGGGACACTACTATATTAACGGCACCACATATTACCACTATAAACATGTAAATTGTTTATTATCCAAGAAAAAGTCTATTCATACACAATAAAAAATCAACACAATGGACAATCTTTAAAAAAACATTTAGCTACCATACCATAAGAATAGGCTGTGAAGGAAAGCCCTACAATGCCTTACCCTTTCAGAAAAGAGGGATTGCACTGAGAGTAGCACCCCAAACCATCCATTATTTTAAAAAATCCCCCTTTTTTATATAATATCTTAGAATCAAGCAGAGTCTTCCAGCATTACTGTCAACTATATACATCCAAAATGATAGACTCTCTCATCTGACCTGTTTTATTGGGGAAAGATGCAATTTCATCAGAGCCATCAGAGCCAACAGCAATTATAGCCATTGTAGTTTTTAAAATTAAAATTTCTCTAAAAATTACAGTACAACCATTTTTGTGTTACTTACAGAACCTTGTTGGAAAATAATTATATATGTAAATCGAGCAATGCCTGCTCACAAATCTTTAATTCATCATGTCTATGACCAGTACAGTATTCCTTTAATCTAGTCTACTTAGTGAATGAATATAATACATTTTTATAAAATAGTAATTTGTTTTCTGTTTTTATTTTTTATGCATAGTACTATGTTTCCATTAAAAAAATAGAAAACAAATCATTTTATTTTATTTTTATTAAAAATATAGTTTTAAACAACCCTTCATTTTATCCAGATTTTGATTAAATATAATTCCAAGTTATCTATAATAGATAAAGATGTAAGGTTATAATTGTTAGATGAATATTATCAAAACTACAATGGCTATATTAGCTGTTACAGATGGCCCTGATGAAGTCAGGGTCTTTCCCCCATGAAACGCATCAGATGAGTGTATTATTTTGAACTCATGTCACAAGAACAGTTTGGATGTATATATTTTGCTTGATTTTAAGATATAAAAGAAATGTGATTTTTTTTAATATAGTTGATTGTTTGTGGTGCTATTGTCAGTGCAGTCCCCCTTTTCCTGAAGGGTGAGGTGCTGGAGGGCTTTCCTCCGCATCCTACTCCTTACATAATTTTACTATAGAGTAACTTAGGCCCTTATTTAAGAAGGGATAGCGTCAGGTAGTGGCTGGTTAATGAGAGGTAGCGACAGGTAGCGACTGGTGAACGCCGGACATAATTTTTTCATTTTTTATACATTTCTTCAGAAATGACATTACAGGTCTGGCATTAAAGTGTTCATGTTACAATGTTGCAAAAGTGTTCATGTTACAATGTTGCTACAATGTAATTCCATATGTTTTCGCTTTGTTACTAGTTGATAGATGCTGGAAAACAGACTTTAAACACACCACCTCCTGCGCTCTGGGCTTCAAACAAGCTTTTTTCAGCGCCAGAGATTTGTGAGGCTGTTTTTTTGCTGAATATGGTGTGAGTCGGTCGCTAACATGCGCTCCCATCCAGCGCTGTACTGGTCAAATAGCGTCTCCTCACAATGTATTCAACGTTACTGGACAGCGACTGAGTTGCTATGAAGTAGCGACCCACGGCTGAGCACAGTGACTACTAGCGGACGCTCTGAAAATGCCTGCTACAGATGCTCATCTGTCGCTACCTGGCGTTAGTGATGAATCAGCCTGCCAGTTAATTGGTTGAGGAGCATTGGAGAGCCAGGGCTCTGTGCTTTATACACAATATAAGGAGACACACTGTTGGATACCCAAACAATAAATATGATGCAATACTGTCACGCTCCGGGTACTACAGCAACCCACTTGGATAACTCCAGCCCTCCCAGTAAGACCTCAACCCCCAATCTCCGCAGCCAGCTTCACCTTTAGGAGCCCCCGCTTGCCGGGACGCAGAGAACGCCTGCCCGGGATCGGTTGCCCCCAGGACTTCAAAGGCTCAAAGATTGGAGTCTTACTGTTCAGAGGCCTGGAGAACCCGCGGCTGGAAGTGGCGCCAAGCAGCCCTATTGCTGAGCGTGTAACGGAAGTCCAACAGGCTAGGGGTCAGCAACGGAAGTTCCGAGATGGCAGCGGTACAAAGGATTGGACAAGACGTGGTCGAGGATCAAGCAGAGGTCGGCAACAGGAGATCAGATCGGGGAGTGGTCAAAACAGGCGAAGGTCGGCAACAGGAGATCAAATCAGCGGTGGTCAAAACAGGCGAAGGTCGGCAACAGGAGATCAAATCAGCGGTGGTCAAAACAGGCGAAGGTCGGCAACGGGAGATCAAAGTATTCTTTAGAGACAAGCAACTAAACTGGGTACAAGGCACTATCACAGGCAATTCCCAACTGAGGGGGAATTGCTTATATAGGGAAAGACAGAGAGGAAGGTGAGGGTGATTGGTGCACTATGATGACAAGTCTGATTGGGAGAGCCTGAGTGTAATGAACATTTATAGGGCTCATTGGCCCAGACAAGGGGGGGGGAGGCGTAAGCCTCATGAAACCTAGGGCTCATTGGCCCTTTAATCTGAACCAGGGGGCGTGCCAGTGCCCCCTGGCTTATCTACAGCATCCGGCGGGCGCGCTGAGCACAGCGCCGCCGGAGGGAAAACAGACCTCGGGCACGCGCGCGCGCCCGGGAACAGATGACGTGCGCGCGAGGGGGGAGAGAGGCCGTGCTCGGCGCCGCCCGAGCAGACGCCGCACGGCGCGGCCGCCGGGCCGGAGCTGCTGGGGCCGGCCGGCCGCCAACGCTGGACCGGGGCCCAGGTAAGTGCCGATTGCTGACACTACCCCCCCCTTCACGAGGGGCCTCCGGACCCTCACCCGGTTTTCCCGGATTATCACGGTGGAATTTCCGTACAAGAGCTTTGGCGTGAACATCCCTCGCAGCCACCCAACATCTTTCTTCTGGACCATAGCCAACCCAATCCACCAAGTATTGTAAAGAATTGCGCATCCTACGAGAATCCAAGATCTTATTTACTTCGTACTCGGGCTCATTATCCACAAGAATAGGTGCAGGACCAGCAAGAGGCGTATTCTTCGCCGGTTTTAACAGTGAAACGTGAAAAGAGTTGGGTATTTTCATAGTTGGCGGAAGTTGAACTTTAAAAGACACATTATTCAACCTTTTAATTATAGGAAAGGGGCCAATGAATTTTGGACCCAACTTGCAAGAAGGTTGACGGAGCGCAATATTTTTAGTGGAGACCCAAACTAGATCGCCTACTTGAAGAGTAGGTTCCCGTGATCTACGGCGATCAGCAAATTTCTTATATCTTAAACTAGTGGTTTTAAGAGTTTCCTGAACATGTGTCCAGATATTCTTCCGTTCTTGAAGCCACTCCTCCAACGCCGGCAAGTTGGAGGGTGACCCTGAAAGGGAAGAGGCTCTAGGATTTTTCCCTAGGTTACAATAAAAAGGCGATATCTTGGTACTCTCACTAGGCGCATTATTGTAAGCAAATTCGGCGAAATCAATAAATTCTGCCCATTGTTCTTGGGCATCAGAGACATAACACCTTAAGAATTGTTCCAGAGTTTGATTAGTTCTTTCCGTCTGCCCATTGGACTGGGGATGGTAGGCAGACGAAAGAGAGATCTGTATACCCAGCCGCGAACAGAAACATTTCCAAAAACGGGAAGTAAATTGGACGCCCCGATCGGAGACTATATTGGACGGAATACCATGAATACGAAAAATGTGTGAAGTAAATAGTCGAGAAAGCTCTGGTGCAGAAGGAAGCTTAGCCAAAGGAATGAAGTGTGCCATTTTACTGAAGCGATCTACGACCACCCAAATAACAGTATTCCCGTGTGATAAAGGCAAATCTACAATAAAATCCATAGAAATATGAGTCCAAGGTTCGGCAGGGATTTCAAGAGGAACCAAACCGCCACTGGGAGCCTTATGAACCCCTTTACTTCGAGCGCAAACAGCACAAGCGTCGATAAAGGCAGTAATATCGCGTCTCATGGTTGGCCACCATACATGGCGACGGGCAAGCATAAAGGTTTTTCGGTTACCCACATGACCAGCAGTTTTAGCATCGTGAAACTCGCGAATTACATCTGAACGCAAATGTGGCGGTACAAACTGGCATCCCAAGGGAACATCACTAGGAGACTGGTCTTGAAACGGCGCCAAGGTGTTAGAGAGATCAGGAAGTAATGCCCCGACCACACAACCCATGGGTAGAATCGGGTCACCAGTATCACCCCGATCCTTACATTCACCGAACATGCGAGATAGAGCATCCGCTTTAGTATTTTTTACACCCGGCTTGAACGTAATAATAAAATTAAAACGCGAGAAGAATAATGCCCAACGTGCTTGACGAGAGTTCAATCTCTTGGCAGACCCAATGTATTCAAGATTTTTGTGATCGGTATACACAGTTATAGGATGTAATGAACCCTCCAGCCAATGTCGCCATTCATCAAAAGCCAGTTTAATAGCTAATAGTTCCCTATTACCGACATCATAATTTTGCTCCGCGGTACTGAATTTACGTGAAAAATAAGCGCAAGGATGAAGACGCTCAGGGTTACCAGAATATTGCGACAAAACTGCCCCCACTCCCAGCTCAGAAGCGTCCACTTCTACAATGAAGGCCTTACGAATATCTGGGTGAATTAACACTGGTGCCGAAGTGAAGGCCCGTTTCAAGGTCAGGAAGGCCTCACAGACAGAGGGAGACCAGTTGGCAGTAAAGGCCCCCTTGCGGGTAAGATTGGTAAGAGGTGCAACAACATGAGAGAAGCCTTTGATGAACCGCCGATAAAAATTGGCAAAACCTAGAAAACGCTGCAATTGTTTTAAGGTCTTGGGTTGGACCCAATCCTGAACCGCTGAAACTTTCCCCGCATCCATCTCTAGACCCTGGTTGGTAATAATGTACCCTAAGAAAGGAACTGTGGTGACTTCAAAAACGCATTTAGATAGTTTAGCAAATAAATTGTTCTCTCTTAATTTTTGTAGTACCAACTTAACATGGCGTCTGTGCTCCGACAAGGAATTAGAAAAAATGAGAATATCGTCTAAGTATATGACCACAAATCTACCGAGATACTCTCTGAAAATATCGTTAACAAAATCTTGAAAAACGGCTGGCGCGTTACAAAGACCAAAAGGCATGACCAGGTACTCGTAATGGCCGTCTTTCACATTAAATGCGGTTTTCCACTCGTCCCCCTGTCGGATGCGAATAAGATTGTAAGCCCCTCTTAAATCCAACTTGGAAAAAATTTGGGACCCAGTGAGTTGATTGAACAGATCCCCGATCAAGGGCAAGGGGTATCGGTTCTTTACAGTGATTTTATTCAAGGCTCGATAATCTATGCATGGTCTCAAGCCGCCATCTTTTTTCTCTACAAAAAAGAATCCAGCCCCGGCAGGTGAGGTAGAGGGGCGAATAAATCCCTTCTTTAAATTTTCGGTGATGTACTCCCTCATTGCTTGCTCTTCAGGCAGGGTAAGATTATAAATCTTTCCCCTCGGGGGAATCGTGCCAGGCAGCAAGTCAATAGGGCAGTCATAAGACCGATGTGGAGGAAGGGTATCCGCAGAACGTTCAGAAAAGACATCAACCCAGTCAGCGTATGGTTGAGGTAATCCCTGAGGTAAAACTTGCATACTTCTAAGGCCTGTAGTAAAGCAGTGACTTTTACAATGGTCACTCCACTTGATCAATTCTCCAACCTGCCAATCTATCACCGGGTTGTGGAGTTGTAACCAGGGGTATCCCAAAACCACCGGAGTCTCTGGACAGTCGAAGATGAAAAATTCTAAAAACTCAGAGTGAGAAGAGCCAACAATTAACCGAAGAGGTGGGGTCTTGGTGTTTATAGGCCCCCCCTGGATGGCCTTCCCATTGATGGCCAATACTTGTAGGGATCTTTCAAGAGGGACTAACGGAATACCTAAGATCATGAGAGATCATGCTCCTATCCAGAAAGTTTCCCGCCGCACCGCTGTCGATAAAGGCGGAAACTGTTTGCTTGGAAGAACCCCAAGATAAGTCAATGGGTACTAACATCTTATTTTGGCGAGAGTTGCAAAGTGACTCACCCAGATCAGTACTCTCTACCTGGTCTGGGTGCGGAAGTTTTCCGCCGGTTTCCCCTTGTTGGGACAGGACCCTGCGAAATGTCCCGAGTTCCCACAATATAGGCATAACCCATTGGACCGCCTACGCTGCTTTTCCTCTTGGGATAACCGGGTTCTCCCTAATTGCATGGGTTCTTCCTGGGAAGGAGATGAGGTATTTTCCCCTCGGGTAGCGGGGGAACTAAGACTCTGGGAAGACCTGAAGGACGTGGGAGCCCTGGCTCTCTCCCTAGCCCTCTCTCTAAGACGCCTGTCTATTTTAATGGAGACCTGCATTAATTGGTCTAGGTCTGCGGGTGGAGGAAAATTTACCAAAGCATCCTTGATGCTTTCCGACAGCCCCACCCTGAATTGACTACACAAAGCGGGATCATTCCACCTCGATTCGACGGCCCAGCGGCGGAATTCAGCACTATAATCTTCAGCCGAATTCCGTCCTTGTCTCAAGGCCCGAAGCCTATTTTCTGCCGTAGATTGTTGATCAGGGTCAGCATATAAGACGCCCATAGCAGTAAAGAATGCTGTAACGGATTGTAGGGCAGAATCATGAGATGGCAAACTGAACGCCCAGGACTGCGGGTCTCCTTGAAGCAAAGAAATGACTAGGCCTACTCGTTGGGACTCTGTGCCTGAGGAGATGGGTCTCAGCTTGAAATACAGTTCGCAGGCATTCTTAAAATTGGAGAATCTAGCTCGTTCTCCAAAAAATTTTTCCGGCAATGGAATCTTTGGTTCTGAGATATGAGGTGGTACAGAGGATGCCGGTAACTGTCGAGATTCTTGAGTGGCCACTCTTTGAGCGAGCTGGTTTATCGCCGTAGCCATAGCTTGTACCTGCTGTACCAGGTCATCCATCTTTTGGCCTGTGATAATGTCACGCTCCGGGTACTACAGCAACCCACTTGGATAACTCCAGCCCTCCCAGTAAGACCTCAACCCCCAATCTCCGCAGCCAGCTTCACCTTTAGGAGCCCCCGCTTGCCGGGACGCAGAGAACGCCTGCCCGGGATCGGTTGCCCCCAGGACTTCAAAGGCTCAAAGATTGGAGTCTTACTGTTCAGAGGCCTGGAGAACCCGCGGCTGGAAGTGGCGCCGAGCAGCCCTATTGCTGAGCGTGTAACGGAAGTCCAACAGGCTAGGGGTCAGCAACGGAAGTTCCGAGATGGCAGCGGTACAAAGGATTGGACAAGACGTGGCCGAGGATCAAGCAGAGGTCGGCAACAGGAGATCAGATCGGGGAGTGGTCAAAACAGGCGAAGGTCGGCAACAGGAGATCAAATCAGCGGTGGTCAAAACAGGCGAAGGTCGGCAACAGGAGATCAAATCAGCGGTGGTCAAAACAGGCGAAGGTCGGCAACGGGAGATCAAAGTATTCTTTAGAGACAAGCAACTAAACTGGGTACAAGGCACTATCACAGGCAATTCCCAACTGAGGGGGAATTGCTTATATAGGGAAAGACAGAGAGGAAGGTGAGGGTGATTGGTGCACTATGATGACAAGTCTGATTGGGAGAGCCTGAGTGTAATGAACATTTATAGGGCTCATTGGCCCAGACAAGGGGGGGGGAGGCGTAAGCCTCATGAAACCTAGGGCTCATTGGCCCTTTAATCTGAACCAGGGGGCGTGCCAGTGCCCCCTGGCTTATCTACAGCCTCCGGCGGGCGCGCTGAGCACAGCGCCGCCGGAGGGAAAACAGACCTCGGGCACGCGCGCGCGCCCGGGAACAGATGACGCGCGCGCGAGGGGGGAGAGAGGCCGTGCTCGGCGCCGCCCGAGCAGACGCCGCACGGCGCGGCCGCCGGGCCGGAGCTGCTGGGGCCGGCCGGCCGCCAACGCTGGACCGGGGCCCAGGTAAGTGCCGATTGCTGACAAATACATTGCAAATGCAATACATTATTAAAATGAAGTGTGCTTCACAAGCCAAACAATAATCTATAATCACAAGGGTAAATTAAACACCTAACGTCTCATACTATTTGCATGCCCAATACTAAAGGAAATAGAAACATGACAGTCAGGGTCGGATTAAGGGTGGTGGGGGCCATTGGGCACAAAATCTGTTGGAGGCCCCAGATACAGTATGTTTTTTCCTTTAAAATAATAGTCCAGCCAAGTAACTGATTGGTGGCTGCCTGGCACCCACCTACTTACTGGAACATCAGCTTGAGTCTTTGTTGCTGGCCCCGTGGCCCGTCAGACCAAAGACTGAAAAGCCTCCTGGACCAAACCATAACCCAAAGGCTGGTGGAGGCCCCTGGGGCGTGCGCCCCTTGAGCCCCTCTAATAATCTGACACTGATGACAGTGGAAAAACAATCAGTACATCGCCTTTGGGGATGACAGGAGCAGCAAATCCACACATTCCCTGTGTGCCAACCGTACTTCTGTGTGGTTCCATCTTCTATTCCATCCTATGCTGACAGATGGACCTTGAATCTGACTGATGTTTTAAATAATAGGCTTTTTCCATGCAATGTTTATTCTTGCAGTGTTGATAATGTGAATAATATGGACAATAGGGCATTTTTTTATTTGAGGGTTTAAGGTAAAGAGAAGCGATGGATGATTCATGCTTTAACCTTAGACCCGTGCTTTTATTAATAACATAAAAAAAACTTTCATTCAAAACTGCTCAACCTTCCTACATCCTGACCAAATGTGTACTTGAGTACCTGGAAGTGGGCATCCTGTGAGGCATTGTGGAGAAAAATATGGAAGAAATTTGTGTTTACTATCTGTGACTAGATACCATTTAAAAAGAACCTTTACATTTATTTCCAATGCCCTAGTATTAGTAAAAAATCAGCAAGTGAATGCTTCCAGGTGGATTTCCAATTCATATTATCTCTTCCAGGAGCTTAATCTCTCAAGTAAATTATAAAATGTTTTCTTTCAGCGTCTATCAAGGGAAAACCCCAATAGATGTTCAGAAATCTTGGAAGGTTGGCTCTCTCATGTTTATCCATTTTATTATGACAATTTTACATCTGCTGTATTTTGACATTAAAATAACATCCCTGAATGAAGCAATATACTCCAGTTCTCTTCTTTAACTTTCCCTCTTTATTTCCTGTGCCTACTTTGCCAGGCAAGTCCTGTATTCCTACTGCTTCACCATAATTTGTGGGCATTCATGGGTTTATGCTGTGTTTTCACCAGTTACCGAACAAAATGTACCATGTTCGCCAGAATGCCAGCAAATACTTGTACAATTCTCCAGCTTTTAGCAGCAAACTAACTCTCTTTTGAGAGATTTTACCTTTAGGTCGTTTTTGGAATCTGTCTCATTTTTTAACTTGAATGTTAGATAGTTGACTAGTATTTGAAAAACAAGCAATACAACTGTTTTCACATAACTTTTCACATTTATTACAAAACTCATTATATAAAGTTTTTTAGCTAAGACACCTCGAGGCCCATCCCATGAACCCACAGGCTGCAAAAGTGTGTTTTGAGCAAGATCTCTCATTTTAAAAATGAAATATGCTGCTGCCATTAACCTTTTCTAAGTAAATACCACTCATCCATCATTGCCAAGTGCAGCAAAAACCAGAACAAAACAGCAAATGTCCAGCAGATAGTCAGTTTTCCCTACCTTTTCCTCCACAAATATAGTTCTGTTTGCCAAAAACATGGCTCAGTTCGCTGCTATGTTCCCCAGTTGCGAGGAAACAGGTTCTATTTGTGTTTGTGCCCTTTTGTTAAGATAGGTTGTGGTCCTCAAGTATAAAAGAAAAAGTATTGAGGGCACAATTGGCTAAACTAATTAGAAGGAAAAAAAATCCAAAAACATATAGGGGTAACCCTAACTGCCCCTGTGAATTTGCTGCCCTGGTTGAGGATTACATAGCCCAAAAAGTACATAGGTGGTGTAGGCACCTATTTTTAATTTATGTGCAGCTGTATCATTAGGGAGATGCTATGCTTTGCCTATAATAAGCCTCTAGTAGCGTGCTATACTCCACCCGCCATGGACTGCTTGCAGTGGATATAATTCAGCTGCAGAAACGTACATGTTTATATACATGTCTGCAAGACAAAGGCCTTGATTCATCAAGAGTTTAACAAAATTGTCATGGTAGTAAAACATTCATTTCATGAGACAAACTAAAAACAAAACTTAAATCTACTTAAGTAATTAAGCATCACTGCCTGCAGGAATTACATACTTATAGTTTTTATTTGTAGCTAGTGATGCACTGAGGCCCAAATCAGCCCGTTATTTTAACAATTCAGCATGCCCATTACATCCCAAGTGCTCTCCAAGGCTGAGGATATAGCATTGTATGGACAGGTCATGAACAAATGCAAACAAAGAGAGGGGGGTAGAGGATTTAAAACCTCGCCACAACCCCCTCCAAATAGGAGCATCAAAACACTATCAAGAATCCAAAATTCATTTTATTATAAGTATATCAAAAGTGGATCATAAAAACAAGACACTAACACATACAACACTTAATAAAAACACGGCTGTATTTGTCCAATTAATTCATTATCATCATCAATCATAAGCAAAATATCTATATACAAATTGCTATGTCCCTTGGGAAGGCTGCCAGTAAATGGTTGGTAAGCTGTTACCTATCTACAGAATACAGAACTGTATTTAATACTATTATTTAACCCTTTAACCGCCAGCCTACCTGGAGTTTTTGTCACCCTTTGTTGCCAGACCATTTTGCACTATTTTGCGCTCCCCATGTTCAAATGTGATTTTTGAAGGGATTTCCCAGGAAAATTATATATTGTTTTTTTCAGCATAGTCTGGACTTTAACATGAAATGCCTTGCTTGTCATGTTTTAGGTGTATTCTCAATATTTTTGGGTGAAATATGTGAAAAAAAATAAAAAGATCAATTTTTTACAATTTGTAGTGTTTTTTTGTAATAAAACATGTAAGTTTGGCAAAAAAATCTTATTGTGTGTGAAATCTCAATTTCTCCCCGTTACAGCGGTGCCACATATGTATTGGTATACACCCTTTCCTGCCCAGGAGACTCCCCCAAACTGAAACAGAGCTTTAGGGGATTTTCAGATAAAATACAACTGTAATATGCGCTATGTGTACCTTGCAGTTTTTCCAGAAAAACAACCCTTTACATTTGAAATACCCCCAACAAACTATATATTCTCTGGAAGTACACACCCCAAGCTTTCTAGGTGTACCAGGTTTGTTAATGTGGCCACAGTTTTCTGGAAGTAATCCCTCAATGTAATCTTTGGTTGCAAAGAGTTTTCCTAAAAAAATGATAAAAAAGCAGAATCAAAGCCACATTTTCCTAAAAAAACAATATACAAACAAGAAAAAACAAGTTTAATCTGAAAAGCAACATCCCCCGAACAGAACGATACCAAACATGCATTGCTACTGTCAAGGGAAGAGTTGCCAAACACCCCAAAGTAAAGCATGTGCGTAACGGTAATTTTACTTGAAAATTTTAGCTCTGCAGACAAAGTGCGTACCTTGCTATTTTTCAACAAAAACAACCCTTTACATTTGGAATATCCCCCATAAACCATATATTCCCTGAAAGTACACATGTTAAGCTTTCTAAGTGTACCCAGCTTGTTGTAGTGGGATCATCTTTCTGGAATTAATCCCTCAAAGAATTCTTTGGTTGCGCAGGGTTACCCTAAAAAATGTATAAAAAAGCTGAATAAAAAACACCTTTTCCTAAAATATAAATATGCAAACAAGAAAAAACAAGCTAAGTCTGAAAGCGCAAGGTCCCCCGAACAGAACAATACCCAACATGCATATCTACTTTTAACCCTTTTAATTGCCAGCCTACTTGAGATTTTTTCACCCTCTGTTGACAGGTCATTTTTCCCCATTTTGCGCCATTTTTGCTGGAATTTTCAGGAAAATTATATATATATATATATATATATATATATATATATATATATATATATTTTTTTTTTTTATTTTTTTTGCTGCAGAGTTTAGGCTTTAACATGAAATGTCTTATTTGTAAATGTTATACTGTTTTTTACAATATTATTATTAAGTAAAAAAAAAAATAAGTAAATTCAATTTTTTTTAGAAAATTGTCTCCTTTATTTTAAATAAAAAATGTATTTTATTAAAGAAAACCATATTGCATGTGAAAGCCCCATTTCTATCGATTGGAACGGTACCACATATTTATCAGTAGCCCCCCGTTCCTGCCCAGGAGACCCCCCAAACAGAAACATGTACTTTATAACATTTACAAATAAAATACAACTACCATTCACACTACAAAGGGTTAAATTGAGATAAAAAATGACATAGAGTCAGGGGGGGGGCCCTTTTCTGGGGGAATTTTTAAGGGTTAAAAACCCTTAAAAATCCCCCCCCAAAAAGGACATGGGGTCCCTCTTACCCGAAGTAACCAGCTCGGGAACAGCTATGCAGGGCTTGTAGGAACAGGGCGCAGGGGCCAGCTTTTGTGGCCCCTGGCCCTGCAGGCTACAAGCCCGCATAGCCCATGGCAATGGGCTCTTCTGCCCCCCCCGGGCTTCAGGGAGGCAGGTAATGGGGGTGCCGGGGGTTAATGCAAGTTTCCCGCTAGCCGCAGGTGACTTGCCAGCCCCCAGCCTTGTGAACTGGAATAGGGATCTCATGGATCCCTTACCAGTTCACAAGGGGTAAAATGTAAAAAAAAAGAAAAAAAGAGAAAAAATGATCTTTATTGTTTTTTTCTCTACAGCCGCTGTCCCGCGCTGCTGTCATGTCAGTGACAGATGCGGATAGTGATCAGCGCAGGGCGGGTGAGAGGCGAAGAGGCTCCGATCGGAGCCTCCTCACCTCTCACCCGCCCAGCTCCGATCATCACCGGCATCTGACAGATGCCGGGTGCGGGTGAGGGTATAGGAGGAGCGGGATGACGTCATCCTGCTCCGTCCACAAAAGGCGGGGCTAGGGGGCGGTGGCCATTAGATGAGGACCCGGAAGAGGGTCCTCACCTGAAGCCTGTGGAGCCCAGGGGGGGATCAGACCCCCCTGATGAAGAGAAGACCCGGACGGAGGGAACGGGCGTGGAGGTGAGTAAATTACATTTTTTTTTTTTTTTACAGCGCAACTGTCAGCGGGGAAAATGGGGGGGGGGGTCAGGTGGTTTCGGGCCTCCTCCTGAAGACGGAGGACGACAGGGGAGGGATCAGATGCCCCCCAGAGGAAGAGGGGACCCCCAGCTTTACACACATATCAGAGGTAAGTGTTGATTTTTTTCTATTTTTTCACTAGTAGGGGGAAATGCCAGGCACGTAGTTTCTACGTGCTTGGCACTTAACGGTAGGAGAAGCAACCACGTAGAAACGACGTGCTTGGCATTTAAAGGGTTAATCATATTGTTATGTTTTATTTTGATATAATTAATGTTATTTTGTGCCGGCACAAAACTCCCTGAATAAATTAAGCTAAATGATCTTAAGTGAATCCTCCTTGTATAATCTATTATTATTTCTCAAAAATTAATCAAATGTATAAAAAACTGATAAGTGTATATCAAAAAAGTGCACTGTGCAAAAATGTTTATTGTGCAAACAAAGCTGGTTAAGTGCATACAGTGATACTTAATAATATCAAAAAATCAAAAAATATATCAAAAACGATATCAAAAAATATATATACAACCTCAAAGCTGAGTATCAAAGTTTGTTAATTATGGACTCAAAAGGGGATTTCAGAGAGAGGTACTATACGAAAATAGTTAAAAATGAAAACAGCCAGCTCACCAACCTTGTATCAGCACGGACAGGGGAGATCCTGAGCACAACTCCTCCAGTATTACAGATTCGAAAAACCCAATAGTTTTGTCCAGCTTGTCCATAAAATATACCCTTTATTAAAAACAGCTCCTATAACAGGTAAGTGTGTGGATGGCCCAGACCATAGAGACAAATAAATCGTGACGCGTTTCAGGCCCGGGTGAGCCCTTAGTCATACCACTATACAAAAATGACTGCTAACACATTGAAGTCAATACCAAACCATAAAATTGGCAGCACATGAGTTTCCAGGGCATCAGAAGCTGAGGACAAAGTACAGCTGAATTCACCTGCGCACGTGGCCTCCCTTGCCGCTTCTCTCGGGTGAGGGGGCTGGTCATAAACAGGGTTGGATATGGATAACTCAGTGGTACTAAAGCTTTAGTATGGGTATGCCCCCCTCCATGATTCTGAGGTTATAGTATTGGGGGGCAGAACATGAGTTGATGTTTCTTGCCTAAAAGGTTTCAGTGAGGCCAGGTACTGGGAGGGAGACTAGGGAGACATAGATTGGATAGGGGAGTAATTAGCAACAACCCTTCTTATGGCTAGTTAACCCCTGTGTGTAGCTCTTTACAGAAGTAGTGCTAGCATGGCCTGTTATCTCTACTTTTATAGCAACTGCATTTAACTGAAATCCATATTGACAGATTTGTTTATGTGGTTCCTTCTGAGTTCCTTCATAGCAAGGCAGAAGCTCACAGAGCAAAAGCTGCTTTCCTTATTCTGCTTAAAGTGGGTTGTATCGTCACTCACCATAATGAAGTGCAGTGAGTACAGATAAAAGTGTTTTCAAAGTATTCAGGTTGATCACATGCCCCATTCATTTAAAGAGTGCTACATATATTTCATTGTTGTACTTTTTTTAAAAAAAAGACCCTACGCAAACACAGAAATAGAAATGGTTTCCTGAAAAAGGCATACTACATGAACTAAATTTATCATGTTACACAAATTTACTGCCTATTGCTGTGCTGAGCTCTTCATGCAAACAAATAATATTAATGATCTCCTTGATAATAACCTAGTTCAGGGCAGAGCTGTTTATTACCCGAAGGAAACCATGTCATAACTTGCAGTCTAGGAACTTGTTTCTCTGCTATGACCCCACTAACAAGACAACAAAATGATTTATGCTTTGCCAGGTCCAGCTAAGCCACTGCAGTCAATCAAAACACTTCTGGTATAGTCTGAGGGTCTTTATTCTTCTCAGCTATACAATGAGCATCCATGCAGGGACACACTGCCATGAATATTTTACTGTTAACCAGCTCAAACATAAGCATCCACGATAATAAAAAGCCTAAATCCTTCACCTAAGGGGTTTTAGCTCAGTGTTCAATGAATTCAAACCTCATAAATAAGTAAGCTGGTTTCTCGGATTTTGCCTTTTTTTACTGATGCTACTAGGTTCAGAATTACTATACTGAATACTTAATTGTAAACTGAATTAATTAATATATATATATATATATATATATATATATATATTACTGTAGATGTATACATATATAAAGGAGTAGTCAAGAAAGGATACAGGGCAGTAATGAGAAAAGGAGACCAGCAACACAAGGTTTATCTGCATTACCTTCAGTACAGACTAAAAAAGTGGATCAACATCACTCCCAATAAGCTCAGGTAAAGAACAGGGCCTCAAATTACCTCGTATAGAGCTCGGTTCTGTGGCCTCTGTATATTCACTGAAGGAATGGCCTGGCCATATGAAGACTGGTGAGAATTCTAGGGGCAGCATTGCTTTGGAGCTAGCTGGGCTGCTGTTTCTAATACCCATATAGATTCCCTTTCTCCCTAGTTTCCCCCTATCCCCTCTGTACCCAGCCTTGCCCTGGCTCCCAATGCTATAGTATCTGAAATATTTCTGTAGGGGAGCATACCCACCATGCCACATTATCAGCCCCTACAATATATATATATATATTATAAAAATAAGGTAAAGTTCCTTTACCTTAAAAATGGCAATATGCATACTTATCCTGATCTGTTCATGCAGTGCTAAAGAGCAAACTCATTAAACCAGACCTTCAGCATCATTTAATGAAAAGTCCAAACCCTTGAAAAACTATTCCTAGCATCTAAAATAAATATATATATTACGTTTTTAGTCACTTACTTATTATTCTTTCCCTTACTGGGCTGTAACTCTGTTCAGGACTCTAGGATATGGGCGCCGCTATATTGCCTCACAAGCATCACACATGCTGAGGAGAGAAGAGTGGGAAAAAGTACAGGGGGCTTTTTAGCTGTGCTTTGCACAAACAGAGCAGAGCTGGGGTCAGGCAAAGGACAGAAAACACAGAATGCAGAGTCAGAAGACACTTATGCAGTAGATGCAGGTAGGATGATTTTTAATGTGAGCAATCTGTATATACAGGGTGTGGAAAACATATAAGATATGCTCTTATTTAGGGTTAAGGTCCGATTTAACTGGTTGGGATACATTTTGAGGACAGGCCTTAGTGTTATAGTTAGCTACCGCACTAGCACCACAGCGGTCTTTCCTATTCTTCTTTCTAATCATCAGATTTTTCTGACCATAATGTTGCACCATATCTCCCCTTCCTCCTCGACCTTCTGGACCAGAACCATAGTCTGGTTGATTTAACTGACCAACATGCGAGTTGCTTTCTTGCTCTTTTCTTGTCGTTTACATCTAAAATCCAATCTTTTAGTACCGTTGCATATATATATATATATATATATATATATATATATATATTATGTATATAGTATATAGAATATGCAAGAGTGAATGGTGCTCCCCAAACACATACATACATTTACATTCAGACAAGCATGAAGACAGATGGCAAGAAGGCAGAAGAAGAAGAAGAAGAATAAAGGAAAAATAAAACAGAGATGGATAGAATGTGGTGGAAGCTGGCCAAAAGCTGCCTCCGCTAATATCCCAGTGAAGGGAGCCAGGTGCCATTCACTACCTGGGTTTACAAGGCACACTGGCCACTGAGCTTTTTCAAATGGGAATTGTCCTTTAATTTGCTCTCTAGTCTCTATAGTCTAGACTCTCTAGACTCTATACTCTATAGTCTCTAATCTAAAGTAGATATCAGTGTTCTTTGCATTTATAGAATTATACAATGATTTCCTTGTAGATAAAAGGCTCTAAAATTCTCAAATTACCCCAGCATACTGAATTTGGGAAACTCAGATGGGAATGCAATTTGTTGTATTTCTTTTTCTAAACCAAACAGTAAACAGAACTATTCTAATGGGTCCAAAATGCTCATTAGGTTTCAAGCAATAACATCTCTTCCAGCAAAATAAACTCTCAGAATTATTTCTCTGAGGCATTTTCAAAACACAGAAATGAAGCAAACAGTTATTGTGGTTATTTAAAATATTCTCTTCTCATCCACATTAAAGTGTCATGGTGCCTTACTGAATTTAAAAGATATACAACATAAATAGCATGCACAATTTTTAATAAAGAAGCAATCCTGAATCCTGAAAGGTGAACAGATGACTAATCAGGTGGTAAGGTAGATTTATAGAGAAGCTTGAGTTATCTATATAGATTTGAAGAACCTCTCCAACTCAATACACAAAGTATAATATTTCAATGAATACTGTACTTGTGTGTTAAAAGTATGACCTTATGAGGTCTTGCAATCAAATATGTAAATAAGTGCACCCTATGGGGTACTAGGCAAGGAGGACATAAAGTCAGACTTTACTACCTCTCATTCTTCTGTCTCTATCTGCCTCAGCTCCATGCAAGGAATACTTCATCTTTAAAAGTTCAAGTCATTGATGGGCAAGCTGATTCATCACTAACGCCAGGTAGCGACTGAAGAGCGTCTGTAGCAGGCATTTTCAGAGCGCCCGCTAGCAGTCACTGTGCTCGGTCGTGGGTCGCTAGTTCTAGTCGCTGTGCAGCAATGATGAATGCATTGTGATGAGTCGCTATTTGACCAGTACAGTGCTGTATGGGAGCGCATGTTAGCGACTGGTCAGTGCGACCGACTTACAACATATTCATTAGAAAAACATCCTCACAAAACTCTGGCGCTGAAAAATGCTTCTCTGAAGCCCAGAGCGCCGGAGGCTGTGTGTTTAAAGTATTTCAGCATGTATCCACTAGTAACAAAGCAAAAACATATGGAATTACATTGTAATAACATTGTAACATGAACACTTGTCAGACCTGTAATGTCATTTCTGCAGAAATATATAAACATGAAAAAAATTGTAAAAACTGCATTTTGAATGACATAAGAGGTCACAACATTATTTGAGATTTTTTTTTTAAATAAAAAAAAAACAAAACCCAGTTAAAGGAGAAGAAAAGGGTCGTCCATTGAAATGTATGGGAGAGCGACAGATAGCGAGAGGTAATACCTGGCGCTGTGCAAGGTTGAACACCGGCGCTGTTCGCTGAGGCTGGGATAATGAAGAATCGGACGCTACATGGTGTTATGCCAGTCGCTCAACAGATTCTGCTTGATAAATGTGTAATTGCGTGACATGTCCGGTGTTCACCTGTCGCTACCTCTCATTAACAAGGCACTACCTGACGCTATCCCTTCATAAATAAAACCCAAAGTCAGATTAGGCCTAAGAGTTGGAGATTTGGATAAGAAAAATTATATAAATTAAAGGCCAGGTGCATCTTGACCCTGGGGACAAGAATGCCTCACAGTATGAACGATCGATTTGATCTAGTACTTTGTACTTCCTTGGGTTGATTTTGACTATTTTTGCTTTATTTATTTCAGCCCATCTTTTGATATATTTTTTAAAAATAATTATGCATTGACATTTATGTGGAATTAGATGGGTTGTGCAATATAAAGGTTTACTATTACTGGCACTGTTTTTCCCATAGGTTACACACTTTTCTATACTTCCATGGTGAATAATCTATATGAATTCAGGTCAGCATTATCTGTTCTATAAAGATATATAGTAACATAAATATATATATATATTTTTTATCAGTTATTAATATCATATGTGATGTTGATACATCTGCTACCCTTATGTCCTTATAGTTTAATTTGTATGATAAATGACCCTAACAGTTTTGATTATGTTTTAATGTGTAGGCTGACTCATTACTAGCGCCAGTTATCGGCAGATCAGCATCTGTATAGCGGCGCTTAGAGCGACCGCTAGTAGACGCTTCTGCGAGTGTATCGGGTGCTGTAACAGAGCGCCTCAGTCGCTGTAGTAACCTAGCCGGCATTGATGAATGAGATGTATGTTGGGCACTCTAACACCAGTACAGCGTGGCAGGCAGCGAGAAGTAGCTCCAGCTCAGTGCTACCGACTCTCAGCGACTCACACCATATTCAACAAAAAAACAGACTCACAGGGCGTAGGCGCTCTGGATCTGGTCGCTATAGCATAGAGAGCCAGACCAGGGGTGTAGCTAGGGGGGAGCAAGGGGGGCACTTGCCCCGGGTGCAGCAGTTCAGGGGGGTGGCAAAGGGGGGCCTGAGAACAGGTGGGGGGCACCATTTCAAATCTTTGCCCTGGGTGCCAGAAAGTCTAGCTACTCCTCTGAGCCAGACACTGTGTGATTAAAGTCTGTTTTTGAACACATATCCACCGGTAACAAAGTGAAAACACATGGAATTACAGGTTGTAACATTGTGACATTAATACTTTAATGCCAGACCGGTACTGATATTCTACATACAAATATAAAAAATCAAAAAAGCTTTTTCTAGGCCAGGAGAGGTGACACAATTATTTGAGAGAAAAAAAAAATTAAAACAAAAAACCTTGTTTAAACAGAAGAAACGGAACGTCTATTGAAATGTATGGGAGAGCGACAGGTAGCGACAAGTAAGACCCGTTGCTCTGGAAGCTAGATGGACTACAAGGCCCAGCACTAACTGATGTTAAAATGGGTAAGAGTTAGGGGTTTTGAACCCCGAAATGTGTCATCTGAAAGTCTGACATTGTCTTGGGATGCACCATTGTTTTGTATGTCGCTGCTTTTGATGAGAGTGGAATAAAATTCAAATTTTTTTATTCAAGACATACCCTTCTGTGCTTGATAACCTTCACTGTCAGTCTGCTGTGCTACATGGCTGAGTATGAGCCAATTGTTAGTCGAGCCATTTGGGGGGTCACTGCTTTTTAATACCAATTGTTAGTGGAGTATCCACTTATTCAGGGCTCTTAAGGCCCTTTTGAAAAAAATGTGTGTAGTGTCCACCTGTTCAGGCCATGTGAGGCTCCTTTTTGTTTAAAAACAAATTGTAATTGAGTGTCCACTAGTTCATGCCACTTCTGTGTCAATATTGTTTAATACCAAGTGTTAGTGGAGTATCTACTTGTTCAGGGTACTTATGGGTAATTTTTCTGTTCAGTGATGATGAAACCCTAGTGTCGACCGCTGCAACCTTCTGCAATTTTGAGGCTAAGAGAGAGGCTAGCAGGGAGGAGTGTATGTTGGAAGAGATGATGATTAGGTCCTAGACCCAATGTGGACTGAAGGCTACCAGAGTTCGGAAGAAGAGGTGGTGATCACACAGCCCTAGGCAGCCAGCAGAAGAGGGAGAAGGGTGCCATTGATCAGCCTTTTGCTGTCACTGCCCACCATGCCCAGGTGCTGAGCACGTGAAGGCAGGCTCAAAGGATCTCACCAGCATGGCATTTTTTCAAGCAGTGCATATATGACCAGTCACAGGTAATTTGCAAGCTGTGCCAGCAGTGCATAAAGTGAGGGAAAACTCTTAATAATCTAAACCATGGCAGGGATGTTACATCTCTCTAATTGCCCATTGGGTCAATGTAATGGCGTCTGGGACTGAAGCGGGAAGCACTGTGGCGCATATCCTTCCACCACCAAGGATTGCTGGAAATCAGTCATTGGAAATTATCCTCCTTCTCTGCTTCCTCCTCATGCAGTGAGCACAGCCCCTGCACCAATTTGAGAACTGCCATAGGGAAATGGCAGTATGCAGTTATAAAACACATCTGTCTGGGCAAAAGATCCCACACCACCCAGGAGCTGTGGACCGACATCCAGGAGCAGACAGATGAGTGGCTGCTGCTGTTACATGTGAAACCTAGCAAGGTGGTGTGCAACAATTTTAGCAGCCTTGGGCCGAGGAGAGTTGAAGCACATGCATTGCCTGGCTCATGTTCTCAACTTGGTGGTCCAAAATTTCCTGGCCCATTATCCAAGGATGCCGGAGCTGCATAAAGTGTGTGCATGCACTGCTGGCGTTCCCATCCTGCTGCTGCTCATCTGACTGTACTGCAGAGCAACTTCGAATTTCCCACCCACCACCTCATATGTGAATTGCCCAGCAGGAAATGGTGTGTGAGCAGCAGCAGGCAATAGTGGAGTCTCAGCTCCCCAAAAATTGGGTGAATCGAAGTGCAGCCTAACAGGACTTCAACACCAATGAGTGGACATCCATGAGGGACATCTACGTGGTACTGCAGTGCTTCCAGTATGCCACCAATATTGTCAGTGCTGATGATGTTATCATCAGTGCTACCATTCCCATCTTTCAGGCCATTAAGGAGAATGTGATGGTGTCACGAGGGGGAGCAGGGAAGTAAGAGGAAGGCCCATTTTTCCAGCGGTCAGGGAAGTGCACATGTGGCTTGCAGGTTGAGTTGGTGAGCCAGACAGTTTTGGAGGAGGAGAGGGAGGATGAGGACTCTCACAGCAGGATGGCACCCAGCGCAGCTCATGTGCATCACTGGAGCATGGCTGGAGAGAGCACAGGAGGACACACCTGACACTAAGGACAGCTTCTCCTTGACTAAGGGCAGCCTGGTTCACATGAAGCACTATATGCTCAAGTGCCTGCGAGTCGCCCGTCACCAATGCCCATTACTAGATGGCTACCCCTCTGAATCCCAGCTATAAGGACATATATAATATCACCTCAAAATGTAAAATGTACGCTGGTGGACACACTACTGCTGTAGTTCCAAGCTGTACTTTGAGGGCTCAGTGATGATACAAGGTTGAGGAGGAGGATGCAGCAGGGGCACTGGCAGCACCTCACAGGGGAGGGTAAGCAAGGACACAATGTGGAACCACAAATAGGCAGACTTTGACTCTCATGGTGGATGACCTGTCTACATGTCTCCTGGTACTGATCAATGGGTCCTCCCCGTTCAATCTCTGGGTTGCGAAATTGGATATGTGGTGATCCTTGGAGGTTCTGGCTTGCCTTGCGGCAAGTGTCACACGCTTACATGGACATGCTTACATTCCTTAAGATGAACCAAGCGTGAATCCCATGGGACTTGGCTGTGCCAGCACTTGAGGAGTGAGTAGTTAAAGTTTGGTACTTCCTCCTCCTCTACCTCTTCCACCTACACCTGCTCTTCTCTTCTGCGTACATCCACCACCTTCTACCGCCCCCCCCCCCGGACTTCTGATCTGACACCTGTTAAAAATGTAACAATTGTATTAATTAATCCATGTATATATGTATAGATTAATTCATGTATACTTATTTATGTATTGATTAATGTATTTATTTATGTATGTATTTTTTACATTTTTTTGGTTTTCTGTTTTGTTCTATTATTTTAAGTACTTTACCTGTTCTATTTTGTACGGGGCAATCACCCGGATGTTATCGCTCCAATTTGGCCTTTAGCAGCCTTAATAAAATATTAAAATAAAATGTTGTTTTTTAATGTATGTATTTCTTGTTTGTTTGTTTTCTGTTATTGTTTTGAGTACTTTTGTGCAGGGTAATTGTCGCGGTGTTCTCCTTGGTTTGCAGCCCTCTAGCCCTTGCTACCCAAATTTTACAGCCATTTTTGGGTCCCCAATGGGGTTTGGGTACAGGTTAAGTCCAGGGACCCTAACCAAACATTAGCGGCAAGTTCGGATGAACTTGCAGAAACCAAACTTCGACGGGTCTGCTCATCCGTAATCAGGATCCAAACTGTGAGTAATAAACAGTTTTCGATTTGCAAATTTTGGAAAGAAAAAAAGAACAAACAAAAGAAAAAAATTACAAATACTTTTTGTGCACACATGGGACTGCAATGCTTATTTTAAAAAAATACGAAGCACCTTCAGTATGGAACAGGTTGATATAAAACACAGATATGGTTATTGTGCTAGTGAAAAAACATGCTTTTATGTTCTTCACACTATGAACAATTACAGCAGTAAATCACCCTGAGATTCAAAAGAAATTGAAACAGAAAGATGAATCTGTTTCCTTCAGATTATGAGAGATATAAGTCAAGATAAAGTAAAAATGTTTTCCCATAAAGTATTTTGGTTGAAGTTTTTGACTGAAGTAAAACATGTTTAATACTTTTCCAGGAGTAAAGTCTCTGCTTCCCTCATATATAATAAAGTGGAACAAAACCCAAGATTTTGACTATTCAGGGTTTTGTTCCCGATTTGGGATGCCCCACTGTGAAACCCTCCAGGTTGCCCAGTAAAACATAACTCTTCCCGGTCTTGCACCAGGCACGTGTCCAATAAGAGCGGCTTGCTGTGCATATTTAATGTTCATCAAATTACTCTGTTTACTGCAATTGGGATTATGAGTGGCTACATCCCCAGCAGTGGGCGTGCTCCTTCTCCCAGCCTATCTGAATGGCTGGGAGCAGGAGCCCACACACAAGATGCAGGGAGCCCAAAGATGCGGCTGCCCAATGTTTACATTGGTGAGGGAGCCAGGAAGAAGGTGAGTTTACCGCTGCCCGGGGGGTTCAAACAGTGAGGCATCTCGATTTGGGATGTCCTGGGGTAAGGCCAGCAAATGGCTCTGGAATCCTTGAGCTTCAGGAGAAGGACGGGCCCATTTGGCCACTTCTGCTGACTGTAAAAAAAAAATTACATTTACTCACCAGCCACTGCAATCCCTCCCACCAGATTCACCGGGGGGGGGGGGGGGGGGGGAGATTGGAGGCTCTTCTGCCATGAGGAGTGGCCTCAAAATGAACCCTCTCTCCGGCTTTGGTGTTCCCTGCTCATAGTCCTTGCCTTTTGTGACGTCAACCTGATCCCGGCACCGAGCTGTCAGATGCCAGGGATGATCACCCGGGAGCGGTTTTGGGGCACCGGGTTATGATCCCCTGCCTCCCCAGCCACCCTCTGAGTGATCACCCACGGCATCTGTCATTGGAGATCACTGGGGACAGGATTGAGGCGCGTGCTGAAAAAAATAATAATAAATGTATTTTTTGTTCGATGTGTCAGTTTTTTTACATTTAACCCTTTGTGACCTGGTAAGGGATTAATGAGACCCCTATACCAGTTCACAAGGCTGGGGGCTGGCAAGTCACCTGCAGCTAGTGGGTGACTTGCCATTACCCCCAGCCCCCCATTACCTGCCTCCCCAGAAGCCTGGAGGTGCAGAAGAGCATGGGGCATATAAGGCTGTGCGTGATTGTAGCAGGTAGGGAAGGGGGCCACAAAACCCTGGGTAGGGGGGACCGCGTGCCATTTTTTTGAGAGGGGGGTCCCTGTGTCATTTTATTTTAGTTAACCCTTTATGTCCTGTCCCCCAGCAGGTATAAAAGACTCCCAGATGCAGCAGGAGAGCAGAAGCCAGAGTGGTCAGTGGGACACAGTGGTCAGAGATGGATGGAGGGGTATTAAAAATAAAATCTGTCTGTGCGTGTGTGTGTTTTTTTTTACACTTAACTTATTGTGACCTAGTAATGAGACGCTGATGCAGCTAACAATTAAGCCCCAGCCCCCCACTACCTGCAAAGGAGGAGGGTCCCTGTGTCATTGTTTTTTAAATTAGCCCTTTATAGTGTGGATATTAGTAAATGTTGTAAATGCAAAAAATGTATAAAGTGCTCCTTTCAGTTTGGGGGGGGGGGGGTTACCTGGGCAGGAACAGGAGGCTATCGATACATATGTGGTACCGTTGTAATCCAGAGAAATAGGGCTTTCACATGCAATATGTTTTCTGTAAAATAAATGTTTTATTTAAAATAATCAAGACAATTTAAAAAATATATTTTTAATGTTATTTTTTGCACTCCCAGTTGCTCAAGCGTGGACTCCCAGATGCTCATACGCACACTCCCAGACACACATGCATGCGCTTTCAGACACACATGTGCGCATTCCCAGTTGCTCAAGTGTGGACTCCCAGATGCTCATACGCACACTCCCAGACACACATGTGTGCACTTTCAGACACACATGTGCGCATTCCCAGTTGCTCAAGTGTGGACTCCCAGATGCTCATACGCACACTCCCAGACACACATGCGTGCGCTTTCAGACACACATGTGCGCACTCCCAGTTGCTCAAGTGTGGACTCCCAGATGCTCATACGCACACTCCCAAAAACACATGCGTGCACTTTCAGACACACATGTGCGCACTCCCAGTTGCTAAAGTGTGGACTCCCAGATGCTCATGCGAACTCTCCCAGACACACAAGTGTGCAAAGCACAATCGTGCACTCCTAGATGTGCATGTGTCTCCCCTCCAGGTACACATGTGCACACTCCCAGATGTGCAGGGGTGAACCACCGGACATGCATGCATGCACTCCCAGATGCACATGCACACCCTCCAGATGCGCATAGCAGGTAGGCAGACAGGTAGGTAAATGGGCAAGCAGGCATACAGGTGCATGGGTGGGTGAATTGGTTGTTTGTGCAGGTAGGTAGGTAGGCAGGTGGATGGGCAGGCAGACAGATGGGTTGTTGGGAAGGCAGGTAGGTTAGGTGGATAGACAGGCAGATTGGTTGTTGGGTGGGCAGGCCGGCCGATGGACAGTTTGTTGGGTAGGCAGGTGGGAAGTAGGTGGGCAGGCAGACAGGTGGGTAGATGGGCAGGCAGACCAGTGAGTGGGTGGGTAGATAGGTGGTCAGGTAGGTATGTGGGCAGGCAAGAGGGTGGCAAGTTGTGTAGGTTGGCAGACTGGTGGGTGACCTGGTAGGTAGGTGGGCAGGCAGACAGGAGGTAGAGGGTTTGCTGGCATAATGGCTCTGAGAGTGCCGTTTAATTCATTATAATACAGAGAGTCAAAATGGAGGACAAGATACAATTCAATGACATGCGATATTATCCCATTAGGGAAAGCTAATCATTGGTTGGAGATGAACATGTAAGTGAAGAATATGATATATGTCTGAAAGAGGGGTAGCCATGGATGGACTATAATGTGAAACGTTGCAGATAAGATGCCACCGAGCAAATGAATGTCAATCAATGTACTATTAACCTATGTCCAATAATGTCTTTTTACTTTTTGTATTTGTCCAATACTTTTTGTACACATTATTTGTGAATTCAAGCATTGTGGTAAAGATAAATAAAAGAATATTTTAACCAAATGTCTTTTTAGGGGGTTATTTAAGAATGGATAGTGCCAGGTAGTGCCTCGTAGCGGCAGGCAGCATTTGGTGAACGCCTGACGCTGTACGCAAAACCACATTTAGGAAAGCGAATCTGGTGAGCGTCCCTAACATTACCATGTAGCATAACATGTATTAATCCTGGTGGGTCAGTGTATAGGGCCGGCGCTCTAGGATCAGTAGCGCCATGTAGTACCTGTCGCTCTGTAGTGCTCTCCCATACATTTCAATGGGGCTTCATTAGTTGTGTACAAATAGTTTGGCAATTTAATTTTTTTTTCAAATCATTGTGTGACCTCTCCTGGTTTGCAAACAATTTTATAATTTTTTGGGACTTTTTATATTTTTATGCAGAATTGTATGTACGGTCTGGCACTGAAGTGTTATTGTCCCAGTGTTAAAACAATGTCATGCCATGTGTTTTCGCTTTGTTACTGGTGGATATGTGTTCAAAAACAGCCTATGATTACACAACTTCTGGCACTCTATGCTACAGCGCCCAGCTTTAGACCGCCGACACTGTGTCTGTCTAGTGTTTTGTAAAATCTGGTGTGAAGCACCGAGTGCCGGATGCACTGAGCTGACGCTACCTCTATCATGTTGTAGTGCTGTACTCTTGTTACAGCACCCAACACACATCACATTCATCAATGGCGGACAGGTTATTAAAGCGACCAAGACGCTCTTTTACACCGCCCGATACCCGCTTAAAGCGTCTACTAGTGTACACTCTAAGCGCTGCTATACAGACGCTCATCTGACAATACCAGTAGTTAATCAGCCTCCACGTATCAGGAAAATATTTTGTTGTTGACCACCACCTTGTGGTCAACAAGGTCACTTCACCTGC
Source organism: Gastrophryne carolinensis (assembly GCA_027917425.1). NCBI lineage: Eukaryota > Metazoa > Chordata > Amphibia > Anura > Microhylidae > Gastrophryne > Gastrophryne carolinensis. The sequence continues at coordinate 176,035,274 of CM051237.1, read as the reverse complement.
ACAACTGCTTCATTGCATCAGCAATTCAAGTGCAGGGGATATATATATATATATATATATATATATATATATATATTGCCCTTTTAGGTGAATTGAGTTGTAGAAACTCTGCAATCTATTTACCCCCCCCCCCCCCCCCCCCCACGCATTTAACTTGTGGTCATTTTTAAAAAATATATTTTTAAACTCACTTGATACATATCTGCCTATTCCTACGTCTATAGCTTTTTTGATAGCTATTTAGGACAAAATGATCAAGGAGTCTAATATTAATTCTTACTGTTAAGCCCATTTGCTAAAACACTATAAATTGGAAAAAAAACAGGCAGCTTTGTACCTTTCTAGTTAAGTGATAATGAATATGCTTTTAAATCCATGAAAATATATATAGACTCATTCTCCCTCTTTGAGCTTATGTTGTCCTCCACAGACAATGAAAGCTCTAAATTAAAAAAAAAAAAATGTACTGTAAACTGTAAGTGTTGCTATTCTGTGAGTTCTAGACTATTACTTTCTGACTTTTATACCCTGCAGAACAAATAGCAATGAGCCTGACACACACATCTTCTGCTATGGCAGGATGCCACAAAATCATCTTTGGGCATCTGCTCGATCTTGTCCTCATACATCATCTTTTCAGTTCATGCTTCCAACACTGTCATATGCAAAATCATCAGTGACTTCTGCTGCCAAGAGGGTTTATTTTTAACACTTTGGACCTATTTCAATTTGATGATTTCTGTCTCCAGCGTAAATGTCTCATTGACATTGTATGTACTTAGATTTCACAAAATTAGAATTCATTTACCATTCCTAAAATTAGATGTTTGTTAATTTGTTGATAGAAACAATATGATCACAAAGTAAACAATGCTCCAAAACAGTGATTTGCAGATATTAAAATGAGCACTGTTCTAATAAAAAGAATTGGCAGAGGCGGCAAAAACACAGTTGACCATATCATCTGGATCAGGGTCTCCCAACCAGTGATATGGTTCGGGGGGTACACAAGATCTTCTCAGGTGGTACTTGGTGAGGCTGCAGACTGACCTGTAATCTACAAATCTTACCCTCTGGAGAAACCGCCAAATTCTAAGTCTAGTAATGCACAGTCATTAATTCTGCATCTACTTTTCAAATGAGGCCCCTGGCCCCAAGTAATCTGCCAAAAATGCCCTGACTTTTTGTGAAAAAGTCAGACTAGGTTATTGAATGTGGAGGCTTGAAGTCCCTGTACAGACACACACAAACTTCCCCCTACCTTGTCCCCCTTGGGAACTGTGTAAAACAAGTAATTTCAAAGCATCTAAAAATCTCTAATTATATGTTAATACCTTGTGCATTCTAAGTGAAGCCCCTATCTATAAGAAGTGAAAGGGGGGCAAACTTTAGAACCCCGTTACAGCTTTGACACAGCACTGCATGAAATAGAGGAGAGAAACATGGGACAGGAATCAGGTGAGCTTCTTGCTGCCTCATTATTGTGGTTGGGTTTACAGACCCTTTAATTTGTACAGTCTGGGGTAAAGACGAGAAGGAGGAGATATGATTGAGGCCTTTACTAGAGATGAGCGAACTTTTCAAAAATTCGATTCGGGCGATTCGCCGAATTTCTCAAAGAAATTCGGGTTCGTCCGAATCAAACTTTAGCGAGCCGTCGCCCGCTGACAGCGCAGCCGGCCTCCCCGCTCCCACCAAGCCCTGGAATGGAAAAAAAAATGCCGGCATGGTGGAAGCGGGGAGGTCGGCTGCACTGTCAGCTGTCATCAGAGGACGCGTCATCAGAGGAAGCCGGCTTCCTCTGATGACGCGTCCTCTGATGACAGCTGACAGCGCAGCCGGCCTCCACGCTCCCACCATGCCGGTAAGTGTTTGCTGAAATAAAAAAATGCCTTCATGGTGGGAGCGGGGAGGCCGGCTGCGCTGTCAGCGGGCGGCAGAAACCGGCTTCCACCGCCCGCTGACAGCGCAGCCGGCCTCCCCGTCCCACCATGCCGGCATTTTTTTTTTTTATTTCAGGGAAAATTCAGTCAGCACGAACCACTAAATATTCGGGTTCGTGCTGAATCGAATTTTCCCTGAAATTCGGAGCGAATTCAGGTTCATTAGAACCGATTCGCTCATCCCTAGCCTTTACATATGTGAAAGTATTGAATAAGGTTCAGGGAGGGAATGCGTTAATGATGAACAAGGGAAATCCAAAAAAGGGGGGCTTGCACAACCCACAAAGTATAACAAAGGGTGCTACTCCCAGGCTCAAACGGCCATATATAGGATACCTCAAAAACACAACAGGGGAGGCACTCCAACTCAGAATCAAAAATTAATATTCAACTTTATTAAATGTTTACAACCACAACCTATACAATGGATATGTTAAAAGCACGGTGGGGAGAAAATTGATGCCTCATCATAATCATAATACAGCAAGCATGAAATCCGTATACTAAATGAATTTAATAACTATTTGTGCAAAAAGTGGCAAAAAGTGCAAGGTGCAAGATAGAGTGCAAAAATGTGCAAGAATAATATAATGGATATCTATTTAAAATGCAATCGTGACAATACTATGAACCAGCTCTCATATAGCCGGTCTCAAATCAGAAACCACAGCAGCACAAAGGCTGTCCCTCAGACAGAAACAGCAGTATCAAAGCACTATCATCCGATCAAATCACTATATAAATAAACATGCTAACTGATGAATGCAAATTAAATCAATATCCATAATATCAAAATATCAAACCAATAGGGTCTCCCCACCGCCGGCCAACATCCAGAGCCACACGTTCTGTAGGCAAAAATCCCACTTCCTCTGGCTAATGAACAATAGACTAACCTGTGTTTAAATATTCCTCTGTGTGTCAACCCCCCGCCCACCATGCAAAGCACTTCTGGGTGTGGTGACCTGTCACAGATGCCCGAGTGATTAAACATGGGGGCGGAGGATCTCCCCACAGAGGATATCCCAGTCATTATAAAATCAACAAACCACATTTACTAACACTATGACCCTTATTTAAGAAGGGATAGCGTCAGGTAGTGGCTGGTTAATGACAGGTAGCGACTGGTGAACGCCGGACACGGCACGCAATTACACATTTATCAAGCAGAATCTGTTTAGCGACTGAGATAGCGCCATCACACTCACACCCCAGCACCTATGATTATGTGACACGCTTTCCTGACTCACCATCCATTTCAACAGCCCAGCAGACTACAAGGCCCAGCAAAGCCACAGACACAGATTATTGGCTGAGGCAAAAAGTTGACTATATATTTTAATGAAGTAAGCACACTGGGCATTTATTACAAACATTTGGCTATAATGGAATTAATACAAATTATGTTCTGAGTAGTAGGATACAGTTTATATACACACTGGGTTACAAACAGAGATACAACATAAAGTCAGATTACCTTAGCAGGATGAATTATGTGTATGAACCATGGCATACAGGACTCCCTTCCAAATAGTGAACAAAGTCCTGGTCTCCGGGGCCTAGCTTTAAGCTCTGGTCTTCCTCTTCCCCAGGACTTGTTCAAAGCACTATGTGCTGTCACACCTCCCTAGCTATGGAGGATGCTGGCCCCTCACTGCTTGACAACGGTGTTAGGGAAGCCGCAGGGGGGCTGGAAACCGGGAACTGCCTTTTCTGAGTGTCAGATTCTCATGCCCATATATATATCTCTGTGCCCATATATCTATATTTTCTCATGCCCATATATCTCTTTTCCAGGCCCTTGTTAGTAGGCTGTTGTAAGGGTGACATTTGCTAAGAACAGAGTATCTTAAAGGGGAAGCCTGGTATCAGGAATAAAATAAAACAATTACCTTTTTCTACTTATTACCTTAATGCCTTATTTAATATTTTTTAACTTAAACCGGACCTTCACCTTGATTTATTGAAAAGCCCGAAGCCTTAAAAAACGTCAGCATCTAAAGTGAATATACTTTAGGTTTTTATTCTTTCCTCCATTGGACTGCAACTCTGTTCAAGACTTTAGGATACAGGCACCGCCATCTTGACTCAGAAGCATCACACTTACTGAGGAGAGGAGAGCAGGATAAAGGGACGGGTCATAGCTGTGCTTTGCTCAGACAGATCAGAGCTGGGGTCAGGAAAAGGTCAGCAATCCCAGAATGCAGAGCAGCACAATCAGAAGGCACTTCCTGTTTGCAGGCTGCCTGATGTTCCATGAGCCACCATCTTGGATGTTTAATACTTATGATGCTCATAACATGCAGTAGATGCAGGTAGGACGATTTTTTTGTAGGGGGTGTGGGAAACATAAAAATTAGACTCTTATTCAGACTGAAGGACCGCTTTAAAACCTAGAAAGAAATGCCTGACTGTGTTCTGTCTGTACTCTCAAAAAAGAGTAGATGTGTACATTTCCTATTTCCGTGCTGCAGCTTTCTGTGTGTATGTGTGAAAAGCAGATTTGGTTGCAGTCTAAAGAAATGGTGGGGTCATTTTCTTCATGTTTGTGCAGTTAAAACCCCTGTGTAGTAATATTCTTTCAGCAAAAAAAGATTTGTTGTTAGTTAATAATGCAGTATTCCAATAAGAAGGTAAAAGACAGACCTGTGAGTGCAAGGCACAGCGCAAAACTCTCACAGAACAGCCAAAACCATTTGTTGCTAAGGCCCTTATTTATGAAGGAATAGCGACAGGTAGCGACTGGTGAGTGGCCGGTAATGATGGGCACCGCCACGAGAACGCCGGCTCCCCACCACAATCACACATTTATCAAGCCAATCCTGCTTAGCGACTGAGATAGCGCCATATAGCCACTCATTCATCATTATTCCAGCCTCAGCCCACAGCGCCAGCGTCCGACCTTGAACAGCGACAGGTATGACCTCTCGCTACCTGGCGCTCTCCAATGCATTTCAATGGAACAATCTTTAAATATTAATTGTTATTAATTTATTTTATTTTATTTTTTTTAATGTGAAAAATTCTGTTACCACTTCTGCCATTTTAGATAATTTTTTTAAGGGAAAAAAAAATTGTACAGAAATTATATTACAGGTCTGATATTAATGTATTCATATTACTAAATTATTTAAAAAACTTTTTTTTTTTGGTTTCCAAAAATATGGGTGTTTGAGGGTTAAAAAACTATTTTTAACCCATCGCCGCCAGCGCTCTGGGGTTTAAACATGCATTTTACAGCGCGAAAATCTTTTGAGCGTGATTTTTTAATGAATATGGTGGGAGCCGGTCGCTAGAGCCAGTCACTATCATGCGCTCCCATACAGCGCGGAACCTGTCAAATAGCGACTCCTCACCCAATATTCAACATTACGGCAAACCGACTGAGTCGCTATCAACTACCGAACAACGGCCAAGCACAGCGACTACTAGCGGGCGCTCTGAAAATGCAGCTACAGACGCTCAACTGTCGCTACCTGCCGCTATTAATGAATCGGCCTCTAAATTCTAGTTCATTTTGTGATTTTAGTTCAAGATGCCATCTGGCTACGTGCAGGTAAAAGGAATTCACACTAATTAATTAATAAATAATTATTTAGCACAGGCTAAGCTGGCTAGCATACTAAATTCAGCCCAAAATGTACAGTATGGGCCTGATTTACTATTTATTTTACCGTGTGCCCTTCTCAGCAGCACAGGGCTAACCTAGGTGAGCTCCATGATGCTGGTTCTGAGCACAACCAAGTGTAAAATCCCCGCCATAATGTTGCTAACTATCAGCAAGCTGCCTTTTAACATTGTTTCTACAGTACAAAGGCTACACCAGAGTGTGCTTAAAATTACAACATATATTTACCATTATTCTAGCAGCTAGCATGCCCAGGCGCACACATAACACATACTATTATGTGTCATGGGATGGGGTTAGATAAATGGTAAAAATGATAAATATATTTTTCACCTATGATAGGGTGCACCCATGTACACTCTTGTAGCAACCCTGTCTTACTGCTTGATAAATCAGGCCCTATATGTATATGTGCATTTGTTTTGCGGTTTATTTTTCTTCGTGGCACTTTCACACTGTAACGAAAGTAGGGGGTGTTGCCTCAGCCATAACTCTGCTCCTAGCAGACTGTGGATGAATTAGCTGGACCAAGGTGAAGGTAAATATGCTCATTGGACAACCAAACACAGCCACTCACTGCACTGGCACACGTGGAGGCTTATTTATTACTAACGCCAGGTATTGGCAGATGAGCGTCTGTATAGCAGCGCTTAGAGGGACCGCTAGTAGACGCTCATGTGCGGATATTGGGTGCTGAAACAGAGTGCTTCATTCGCTGTAGTAACCTGGCCGACATTGATAAATGTGATGTATGCGACTGACTCTTAGCGACTCACACCATACTTATCAAAAAACTACACACACAGAGCGTTGGCACTCTAAATCTGGTTGCTATAGCATAGAACGCCAGACACTGTGTGATTAAAATCTGTTTTTCAACACATATCCACAAGTAACAAAGCGAAAACACATGGAATTACATTGTTGTAACATTGTGACATTAATACTTTAAGACCTGTAATGACAATTCTGCATAAAAATATAAAAAATCAAAAACATTTTCAAAAATGACTCTTTCTAGGCCAGGAGAGGCGACACAATGATTTGAGAGAAAAAAAAATCAGAAAACCCTGTTTCAACAGAAGAAAAGGAACGCCCATTGAAATGTATGGGAGAGCGACAGGTAGCGACAGGTAATACCTGGCGCTCTGGAAGCTAGAGCGCTGGTGCTATACGCCGAGCTGCCTGTAATAATACATCGGACGCTAGTAAGAGTCGCTCACCAGAATCGCCTTCATAAATGTGGTATTGCATACAGCACCCAGCGTTCACCAGGTGCTGCCTGCCACTACAAGGCCCTACCTGCCGCTATCCCTTGATGAATAAACCCCTATATGTTTTCATTGGACAGACTATCTCACAGAACATATTCCTTTATTTACTTTGTACCTTCCTATGATGCAAAATTCGTAGTTTAAATCCTGTAAACAGCCCCCTCTTTCTCCTGCTAAATGAATCTCCAGAATCCAAAAATGTACAGGCATGAAATTCTATTTAGTACCTGATATTTTCCTAATTTCAAGCATGAACTGACTGACCAGATGATACGGGAGCAAGTACAGTAATATATGCATTGCTTTGTTTCTTTCTGTGGATGTGGACCACAATTTATACTTACTAATTTTTAGGGGCGAAATAACATGCCTTCTAATAATGAGAGTCAAATGGAAGAGCTGATGGAGTACAAAAGAAATAATTTTTCTGTGCCATTTTCTTTCCTTGAGTAACTATTTCAATCTTTTCCAGGAGAAAAGACAGATTTATCAAAGGCAATGAATTATACAGCCGAAATTAAATTCTTGGGCCCTGCAACTGTTCTGCTTTGTGATGAAGATGCATTTTGTAAAAACATAAAAGCATATATGAGGCAACAACAGAATGCAGAAATGGAAAACGCAGTTTAATTGTGTAAATAGTACTAGATGAAATATTTATGATAATAGGATGCACGGAAATATTAATTGACTAGAAAATTAGCTCAAGATTCTTAATCCCCACTATTTTTACAAAACTTTTTAAAACTATGACTAGACCAAAGCTTCTATGTTACTCACGAGCAACTGGGTGAGCAGGAAATAAAATGTTATATTAATCCTGCCCCTCCATGAAAACACGTCATGTGATCCTGCTTGTTAATTAAGAGTAAACCAAGTTTCTTTTGAGTTAATATTTAAAATAAAATACCCACTGCTCAGAAAATCTGCTGTTTGAGAGTAGTGATGTGACTCTAAGACCACCATTGTATCCTTGACAATGTAGATGTCTTGGGGTTTCAGCAATAAAACTAAAGATTATTTTTATTCCTGTGTCATTCTCAATCTAATCCTCTATCAGACTTACGGTAAATTACCCTTTTTATGAGGGACAATATACAATGAAGCACCATACAGCATCTGTGTAGCCAGTTCAGGGGCCCCTGTTGGATGATTTCCTTTTAGAGCTCCATACTAGAGGGCCTAGAGGGGTTGTAGGGGGTTCAATGCTACAGTCCCATGCCCCCTGTTGAAAGAATCTATGCAAGGAAAAGGTAAGTATCTTCTCAATTCTAAAGTCTGATAAGACTATCACAAAATAGCATCCCTTTTCCAAAGTGGTAAATTACAATAAAAAACAAGTATGAAATTGAGGCAAAATACTCCCACCCACTTCAGAGTCCTGCAAAGTGACTGATCATTCTGTGGAAAAAGCAACTCTGCCTCAGGTACTCAGGTTGCTGATAGTTATTCCCAAGAGAGGGGGAAGTGTTGAATAAGCTTTCTTGTAGCCCTTGAATGCCAGGCCGCTCTTTTGTAGATCAGTCACTTTGTATAACCCAGAAGTGGGTCAGTATTTTGTCCCATTTTTAAGCTTCCATTTTATTTTAGCTTCCCAAGTTGAGACAATATTCATCTTTTCTAAAGCGTTAGGATCACATAATTCTAAGGGCCTACTGGCCTCGAGTAGGGTGGGATAGGGTGCCATTACATGAATTGATGCCATTTGCCACCTCAGCCATTGTTATGTTAACTGCCATTGACAATCCCCCTTGCCAATAGGCCTGGTGCAGGGCTGTGGTTCATAATGGAATTACTGCATCATGCTTTGTCTCATACATCTCAATAAAAGTCATCATGGCTGATCCCATGAACCACAAGAGTTATTTAGATAGGAATGTCCCTCAAAGAGATGTTGGTCAGGCATACAATATGAAAAAAAGCAGATGCTAAGTGGCTGTCAGTACTGTACATGGTAAGCCTCGGCACTGCAGATGCTTGTACTCTGCAAGATACTGATCAGCCGGTCCCATTTTCCCATGTTCCCAACCAAAAATCCCAACAATAAAAAGAGGGCGGAAGTTTACACACCAATATCCTGTTTTTTTAGACCATTTTCCCAGAAAACCGGGGCTCTGAATCATGTGCAAGCGCACGCACAAACCCCACTTTCCCAAAATTGTATATTCCCATAGATAAACGGGAAATGCTTGTTTCAAAATGTAAATACACACAAAATCAAATACACTGCTGAAAAAACTGTCGCCAGTCATTTCCACTTTTTCCAGCAAAAGTAAATTCCACTTTTTCCGGCAAGGAGATTTGCAGTGAAAATCCAGCTAATAATCAGCTGTCCTAACAGATTGCCACTCCAATTATGCCTCAGTTCTCCCCAATGTAACCTAGTTATAGGACACATAGCACTTCAAGGGAAGACGGAAGTTGCAGAGACCCATGAACTTTGTAAATCAGGCTCCACGTTTAAGAAAGCAAAATAATGTGAAGAAGAAAATAGTTAGGAAAATGGAATAGATTGAGTCTTTAAAAATGTATCGGATTGCCATCACCATACATATAATATTTGAAGCGTAATAATCTAGAGAACTTTTCAAATTTATGAGTGTAAATGAGAAAAGTAGAGTTTCTCATTCAGGGCCTTGTGAAACAACAACATGAAAAAATGTAAAGTAGAAAAAGATTGATCTTGATTTAAAAACAAAAGTTAAACGCTTAGCTTTGATATTCTCTCCTGCAGTTAGTATCTAAAATTGCTCTGTGCAGACATCTGGGATCAGCATTAAGCCCATTACAGAAGCAAAGGGAATGCCAATCATTTAATAACAAACTGTTGCTATGATTAAATGAAAATGGAAGTAAAACTTTTAGCAAGGTTTGAAAATTGTTATGGATGGCTGATGACTAAATGAAAATGTCAGAAAATGTCATGAACAGTATTTGTCTATCTTATATCAATGAATCAATATATAAAATATAGATATTTTCAAATCATTCTCAGATTGTTAAACTTCATAGACATTCAAAAAAATATTTAATTTTTTTACCTGGAAGGCATGGAACAGCTTGACCATATGCCAACTAGAATTGACCCCAATATGTAGAACACATTTAGATACAAAACAGCATTGGTAGACTATCTGTCTTCACTATTTTTGGTGTGAGATGACCTAAAAATGTCAGTTCTTATTACACTTGATTCCCCAGGTAAATCAAGGACTGTGTTGTCACGTAAACGAGAATGTAGAATTACAGAGAGCTTGTTTTGGTATGTGAGACTGAATATGTCTGTTACAAGCTTAGCTATTCTGGGGATTCAGTAACAACTGAATCAAATGACTTCAGTTTGCAAGTACCAGTATTTACCACCTAATATACAAGTTATTTGCTTTTTCAATTCTTTATCAGCTTGGTGGTTACTGCAAAATTACCCAGTAAAAAAAGCTTGCCATCCAATGAAAGCAAAATCATACTGAGAAAGTGAGAAAGGATTTATCATTTTTTTTAAATGTATTTTTAAAGTGGACCAACACCCAGGATTTTGATTATCCTGGGTTTTGGTCCACTTCAGGGGGGCACCCCGATTAGGGGTGCCCCGCTGTGTAAAACCCCCCAGAAACCCCCAAACTCACCTCACCATGCTCCCACGGACAAGCGGCGGACAAGGCAGCGCGTCCGCCACCGCCTCCCGCGCGCCCCTCTGACAGTGCGCGCGCCCGCGCCGGCCATTCACAAACGGCTAGATCAGGTGAGTTCTTTTGGGGTTTTGGGGGGGGTCCCTCACCGCGGGACATCCCGATCTCGGATGTCCCGCGGTGAGGGGGGTGATCGGCCCGGGAATCTTATAGATTCCCGGGACGATCACCCATGGGTGACGGTCCACTTTAAGTTAGGCAGTAAGTTTCTCGGGCAGGCTGATTCATCATTAGCGGCAGGTAGCGACAGATGAGCGTCTGTAGCAGGCATTTTCAGAGCGCCCGCTAGTAGTCATTGTGCTCAGCCGTGGGTCGCTACTTTATAGCGACTCAGTCGCTGTTCAGTAATGTTGAATACATTGTGAGGAGTCGCTATTTGACCAGTACAGCGCTGTATGGGAGCGCATGGTAGCGACTGCTCATAGCGACCGACTCACACCATATTCAGCAAAAAAACAGCCTCACAAATCTCTGGCGCTGAAAAATACTTGTTTGTAGCCCATAGCGCAGGAGGCGGTGTGTTTAAAGTCTGTTTTCAAGCATCTATCAACTAGTAACAAAGCAAAAACATATGGAATTACATTGTAACAACATTGTAACATGAACACTTTAATGCCAGACCAGTAATGTCATTTCTGAAGAAATATTTAAAAAATGTAAAAAATTTGAAAAAAACAGCTTTTTCAATGCCAGAAGAGGTCACAGAATTATTTGTGATTTTTGGGAAAAAAAAAACCTGTTTAAAGTGAAGAAAAGGATCGTCCATTGAAATGTATGGGGGAGCGACAGGTAGCGAGAGGTCATACCTGGCGCTGTGCAAGGCTGAACGCTGGCGCTGTTCGCAGAGGCTTTGAAAATGATGAATCAGACGCTACATGCCGCTATCCCAGTCGCTAAACAGATTCTGTTTGATAAATGTGGAATTGCGTGCCATGTCCGGCGCTCACCAGTCGCTATCTGTCGCTACCTCTCATTAACCAGGCGCTACCTGACACTATCCTTTCTTAAATAACCCCCTATGTCTTTGTCTCCATCAGCCCAACCCATAGTAGCATCCTGTTGTGGCACAACAAAGAATAATTTTAACAATCAGCTCATTAAAGCCACATGGGAGCAGATATCAGAAAGCATATCCAGAAACGTCATCCTTCGTCATTTTGTATCTCCAGCTGCTGCAAGATACCTGGGACCTGATTCATCAAAGCACTATACTGGTCAGCACAGTTTGTCTTTTGTGCACATGTTGCCTTTTCTATAGCATATCATTGGCAAAATTCTGCATGTTATATTATTAATTTTTGTTTATGGTTTTAAATCAAATTTTGCCCAAAAAAGGTGAAATTAAGTTTTTTTGTTAACTTCCCTGAAAATTATTTGTTTTACACCTGTTGTATCAGTGACATATGTAGCATATCGTGTATAACATTATTGCTTTTCTGCTTAAATATTTTTTTGTTTACTAATAAGCAACCTTTTTTATCAGAAATGTGTGTTCTGTGTGAGCCAGTATAAGCTATTTCAAAAACATTCAAAAAATACTGTATGTATTGGCTCTGTCCATGCACAATGGTGCACCATATGTAGAGAGTCTCATTGCTACTCACTAGCCACACGTTACCGAAAAGCCAGCACACTGCAGCACTTTAGCGCCTACTATGGCTAATGGCATTTAAAAGGGTGCACTATTGGGATTTTAATAAATCGGGTCCCTGGGGTAGGGGTATGTGCAATACCAGCTTGAACTAAACTAAAAAGTTCTTGGTGCCTGCAGACTATGGAGAACTTCTGAAAAATACAGTACTTGGGCTTTTTGCAAGTTCATATTTAACCCCAGATGCTCCCAATTCTAATTGAAAGTTGGGTAGTATTATTCCTCTGGCAATACCATAAGGGCATAAAGGACTGGTAACACATGTCTGATCAACGAAGCATTCATATTTAAAAGAGAATGTCAAACGATGTGACAGTCTCTTATAATGTCTTAGGTTCTGCTGGATAGCTCTAAGTTAAGTTACAAGTGGACCAACACCCAGGATTTTGACTGGGTTTTGGTCCACTTCCATGGGGCCCCCCCGATCGGGGGTGCCCCGCTATGTGAAACCCCCCAGATTTCCGTATTAACTAACGATCACCCCGATCCTAGGGCGCATGTGCGGCCGCTGTGGTATGTGCGTCAATGAGACGTCTTACCGCAGAGGCTCCAAGTGCGCTGGCGGCCGCATCTCACGCTTCTCTCTAACAGGAGAAGAGAGAAGCACAAGATGCGTCCGCGGCCCACGCATGCACCGTTGGGCCAGGAATACGGTAAGGTTAGCGGCGTCCACACAGTGGGGCATCCCGATTTTGGATGCCCCGCTGGGAGGGATCGGATCGGTCCGGGAATCTTATAGATTCCCGGGCCAATCATGCTGGGTGTTGGTCCACTTTAAACACTCACATGTTTTTTTTTTTTTTAAACATACTCAGTTTTTATTGATGTTTACAGTACAACAAAGAGAAATACAGGGCATACATAAAGTGTCCGCGTCTGACATTCCAGCAGAAATGCATAAAGGTGCAACATATATCCAGTAACGCATAGGCACAGTAATCAGAGATAAAATGTGTGACAACTATTGGTAACTAAACAATATAATATACAATATAATATACTCTCTGGGGTCCCAAAGAAAGGAATGCAGAAGAGGAAAGGGGACGAGATCCTCTCACCAGCCTACATCCCAGCATACAGTAAGCAGCCCAGCCCAGGGTATCGCTCTTCTCCCTTTCCCCGCATAATTCTCCCGTGTTCAATTAGCCATGTATATACCAAAGCTAGGCCCCAAATTCTACAGAACCGCCTTTAACCACCATGCTGGATATCTAAGGTAAGACATGTGAATGAGGAGACACATCACTTAACATACTCACAAGAGAGATGGACCAACCCCAAAACTAGGACAGTTTGGGGGGGACACATGAGGGAGATGGGGAGACATAGGGGAGAGAGGAGGGAAAAAAGGGAGAGAAGGGTGGGGGAAAAAGAGAAACCCGCATAGGCAGATGTAGCGAGCATGTGTAGGAACGCATAGCCAGTGGGCCCGGGCTCTTCTGCCCCCCCCCCTGGGCTTTGGGGAGGCAGGTAATGGGGGTGCCGGGGGTTAATGGCAAGTCACCGGCTAGCGCAGGTGACTTGCCACCTCCCCCAGCCTTGTGAACTGGTATAGGGGTCATGGACCCCTTACCAGTTCACAAGGGGTTAAATGTAAAAAAAAAAACACAGACACACAAAGAGAAAAAATATTTTATTATTATTTTTTTTTAATAGCTGCTGGATGACAGAAAACAAAAGGGTTAATTAAAAAAAAAATGACATAGGGTTCCCCCTCCTGGGGGGGGGGGGGGGGACCCCATTTTTTTTTGGAATTTTAAGGGTTAAAAACCATTAAAAATCCCCCCCAAAAAATGACGTAGGGTCCCCCCTACCCAGCATTACCGACCCGGCCCAGCTATGGGCGCTTGTAGTACAGGGCGCAGGGGCCAGCGTTGGTGGCCCCTGGCCCTGCAGGCTACTAGCCCACATAGCCACTAAGTGGCCCGGGCCCTTCTGCCCCCCCCTGGCCGTTGGGGAGGCAGGTAATGGGGGGCTGGGGGTTATGGCAAGTCACCCGCTTGCCGCAGGTGACCTGCCATACCCAGAGCCTTGTGAACTGGTATAAGGGGTCTCATGGACCCCTTACCAGTTCACAAAGGGTTAAATGAAAAAAAAAAAACACCACACAAAAGTATTTTATTAAAAAAAAAAAAAAAAATTTTTACTGTACTTACATCCGATTGTAAGCTCCTTTGTCCCGCGCCGCTCTGCTGACAGATGCCGGTGATCGGCATCCAGAGAAGGGGGAGGCAGGAGATCAGAGGATCTCCTGCCACCTCCTTCCCCGTTGCCGATCACCGGCATCTGACAGCTGAGAACGCTGAAGCCTGAAGTGATCGGGGCTGGGATGACGTCATAGCCCCGCCCCCAAAAGGGCGGGGCTTGGCGCGGAGATGGACCGGGATGATGTCATAGCCCAAGGGGGAGGGGCTTAGCGGCAAGATGGCGGCCGCCATCGAGGAGGAGAGAGGAGAGAGCCTCCCGGGCTCTCTCCTGAAGATCGGTAAGTCCTGGGGGGTGATCGGAGGCCCCCCAGGTGAAGAGGAGGGACAGCGGGAGCCAGCGCACATGCAGGTAAGTGAATGTCATTTTTATTTATTTTTTTTTTTACAGTTAGCAGCTGCTGCTGCAGAAGCAGGGGGGGCGGCCTATTCCGGGGGCTCTCCTGGAGCCATCCGACCCCCCACGGAGGATCGGATGGCACCAAATTAAAGAGGAGACCCGGCCGGATCCAACGAGGGGTCAGGTGAGTAATTTTTTTTTTTTTTTTGCCCACTAGCAGGGGTAAATGCCAGGCACGTAAATTTTACGTGGCTGGCACTTAAGTGACGGAGAGGCAACCACGTAAATTTTACGTGGCTGGCATTTAAAGGGTTAAAGTGGACCTTGAGTCAAAAATGAGGGCCATCTTACCACCATCTCAGGGGCTTCCTGATTTAGAATACTCTGCCATTTATACTGTCAAAGCAAGCCTGAGACTGGGAAGAGATAAAAGTAGATCCAGTCTGGATTTGAACTGTGGTAGGCCTGTTGGGTACCCCTGGTATAAATATTATAAATTATTTTCCTGCAATTGTATAATAATCTAACAGTATTGAAGCAACTATGGGGGTTATTCATCAAGGGCTAGCGCCAGGTAGGAAGGTAGTGGCTGGTAGCATCTGGTGAACGCTGGGCGCTGTACACAAAACCACATTTATGAAAGCGAATCTGGTGAGCGACTCTAACAGTGCCATGTAGCGTCCGATTCATCATTACAGATGGTTCAGCGTATAGAGCGGAGCTCTAGCTTCCAGAGCGCCAGGTATTACCTGTCGCTACCTGTCGCTCTCCAATACATTTCAATGGATGCTGCGTATCTTCTGTTTAAACAGGGTTTTTTCTTTTCTTTTTTTTTCTCTCAAATAATTGTGTCACCTCTCCTGGCCTAGAAAAATTCATTTTTGAAAACTTTTTTTATATTTCTGTTATTTTATGCAGAATGGTCATTACAGGTCTGGCATTAAAGTATTAATGTCACAATGTTACAACAAAAATCTTAAAGGAGCCACAGCACTCAACCCTGTTAGCTTGCTTGCTTGAGGTTTAGGGCAACCTCAGGTAAGCCTGCTCCCAATTTATCTATTGCACTGTATGTCCCAAATGGGCGCTCAGAGATTAGAGTTAGGACTGCACCCCACAGAGGCACTTTGGCGTAGTGGTGCAGCTTAAGCATACTTCTGCAGATGTGTGTGACCGAGTCCTCTGTTTTTAACCAAGTTTAGAGACAGATTATAGGCTGGCCTGCAAGCTAACAGGGTTGAGTGCTGTGGCTCCTTTAAGACTTTTGTATCCTAATTGCCCTGCTAACGTGCACCTCCCAGGTTAGTTATAAAATGGTCTGAGCGGCTGCCACCCCCCCAATGTTACAACAAAGTAATTCCATGTGTTTTTGCTTTGTTAATGGTGAATATGTGTTCAAAAACAGACTATAATCACACAGCATCTGGCGCTGGCGCCAGCGACCAGATCCAGAGTGCTGGCGCTCTGTAAGTTTGTTTTTTTCTTGAATGCATTGTGAGTCGCTGAGAGTCGGTCGCAATGAGCTGGCGCTACCTTTTGCTCCCTGCAACGCTGTACTGGTGTTAGAACGCCCAACATACATCTCACTGAGGCACTCTATTACAGCGCCCAATAGCCGTTCACAGCGTCTACTAGCTCTAAGCGCCTCTGTACAGAGGCCCATCTGCCGATACCTGGCGCTAGTCATGAATCAGCCTGCTAGTGTGCCTCACATAAGCAGGGGCGGGGTCACAGACAGACATAGGGCTGCTGTGCTATGTCAGTACTACTGCTGAAGCTGGGGGTTCCAGAAAAACGGCAGCACCAGTCTGGATTCGGACTGCGGTTAGCCTGTTGGGTACCCCTAGTATAAATATTATAAATATTTTCCTACAATTTTATAATAATCTAGCAGTATTGAAGCAACTATATCTTAATAACTGAAAAGCTGAGATGCCAAGACAGTAAATTATACATGAAATAGAAATACATCTGTCTGATATTGGGAGATTGCTGACTTTGAGTCTTCTTGCTAAACTCAGCACACAGATTAGTTATACTGAATAAGCAAGCACCGTTAATGACCAGTAAGTGGTATAAATGTCACCAATCTGTCATTTCCTCACTAAGGACAAGCTTTGGTGTGTCATGCATTTACTGCGGCACATTTCATTATGCCCCTTACCATTTGCCACTCAGAGCTCTTTCCTCCTTAATGCATTCACTCTTTTCACCTTCTCCTTTTCCTCCTCCATCTACTATTTGCCATTTTTATTCATTTCCCTTTACCTAGCTTTATTCCATTCCATTTTCTCCCTATGGACTAAGGAATAACATGAACTATCCTGATTGGTGCTGTTTTAGCTTTTTTACATTACTGCTAGAGATGAGCGAATCGATTCGGACGAACCCGAATTCGTTCCGAATTTCAGGAAAAATTCTATACTGAACGAATCCGAATTTCCCCACGATTCGATTGATCAAAGTTTTCCTTTAAACTCCATTTATTTCAATTACAGCCATTGTAAAATGGTGGGTGCACATAACTGGACATATCTCCTGGGGCAAGTTATCATGAGAAGGTCACATGCAGCCTATCAGCAGCCAGGAAGCCCGGTGACGACACAGTGCTATATAAACGGCGGCCATCTTGCTTGTGCGCATTTCAGCCTTGCATTGCAGACAGAACAGAGGTTGCTGCAGACAGGGAGAGACTTACAGACAGGCAGGGAGAGTCAGGGAGACCCACAGAGACCCACACAGTGCCAGGGAGAGCAAGGGAAGGATAGGGAAACATAGGGAAAAATCGGGAAAGATCCAGGCAGGGACAGCAGAGAAAGTGACAGGGAAACTTTTTTTTTATTTTCACTTCCCTTCATTTGCAAGATCAGTTTGAAATTGCTTTTTTTTGTGCTGTAAATATTCCTGGCCACTGCGCATCCCATCTTGGCAGTGGCATATTTAACCCTATCTGTTACACACAAGCATTTCTTATAACTCGATTAGTTTTAATTTTTTTTGTATGCTGTAAAAACCCCAGCCCACATGGGCATACTATTTCAGCACATTTCACCCTATCTGTTATACTAAATCAGCTTCTAAAGGCTCTGTTTTATTAATATATTGCATTTTTAATTGGTTTTGTGCGTCCTGTAAAAACACCAGGCTGCAGGGTATCCCAAACCAGCACATTTCACCCTATCTGTTATACTAAATCAGCTTCTAAAGGCTCTCTTTTATTAATATATTGCATTTTGAATTGGTTTTGTGCGTCCTGAAGAAACACCAGGCCGCAGGGTATCCCAAACCAGCACATTTCACCCTGTTATAGTAAATCAGCTTCTACAGGCTCTGTTTTATTAATATATTGCATTTTGAATTGGTTTTGTGTGTCCTGTAGAAACACCAGGCCGCAGGGTATGCCAAACCAGCACATTTCACCCTATCTGTTATACTAAATCAGCTTCTAAAGGCTCTCTTTTATTAATATATTGCATTTTGAATTGGTTTTGTGCGTCCTGAAGAAACACCAGGCCGCAGGGTATCCCAAACCAGCACATTTCACCCTATCTGTTATACTAAATCAGCTTCTACAGGCTCTGTTTTATTAATATATTGCATTTTGAATTGGTTTTGTGTGTCCTGTAGAAACACCAGGCCGAAAGGGTATCCCAAACCAGCACATTTCACCCTATCTGTTATACTAAATCAGCTTCTACAGGCTCTGTTTTATTAATATATTGCATTTTGAATTGGTTTTGTGCATCCTGTAAAAACACCAGGCCGCAGGGTATCCCAAACCAGCACATTTCACCCTATCTGTTATACTAAATCAGCTTCTAAAGGCTCTGTTTTATTAATATATTGCATTTTGAATTGGTTTTGTGTGTCCTGTAAAAACACCAGGCCGCAGGGTATCCCAAACCGGCACATTTTACCCTATCTGTTATACTAAATCAGCTTCTACAGGCTCTGTTTTATTAATATATTGCATATTGAATTGGTTTTGTGCGTCCTGTAAAAACACCAGGCCACAGGGTATGCCAAACCAGCACATTTCACCCTATATGTTATACAAAATCAGCTTCTACAGGCTCTGTTTTATTAATATATTGCATTTTGAATTGGTTTTGTGCGTCCTGAAGAAACACCAGGCCGCAGGGTATCCCAAACCAGCACATTTCACCCTGTTATAGTAAATCAGCTTCTACAGGCTCTGTTTTATTAATATATTGCATTTTGAATTGGTTTTGTGTGTCCTGTAGAAACACCAGGCCGCAGGGTATGCCAAACCAGCACATTTCACCCTATCTGTTATACTAAATCAGCTTCTACAGGCTCTGTTTTATTAATATATTGCATTTTGAATTGGTTTTGTGCGTCCTGTAAAAGCACCAGGCCGCAGAGTATCCCAAACCAGCACATTTCACCCTATCTGTTATACTAAATCAGCTTCTACAGGCTCTGTTTTATTAATATATTGCATTTTGAATTGGTTTTGTGCGTCCTGTAAAAACATCAGGCCGCAAGGTATCCCAAACCAGCACATTTCACCCTATATGTTATACTAAATCAGCTTCTAAAGGCTCTGTTTTATTAATATATTGCATTTTGAATTGGTTTTGTGCGTCCTGTAAAAACACCAGGCCGCAGGGTATCCCAAACCAGCACATTTCACCCTATCTGTTATACTAAATCAGCTTCTACAGGCTCTGTTTTATTAATATATTGCATATTGAATTGGTTTTGTGCGTCCTGTAAAAACACCAGGCCACAGGGTATGCCAAACCAGCACATTTCACCCTATATGTTATACAAAATCAGCTTCTACAGGCTCTGTTTTATTAATATATTGCATTTTGAATTGGTTTTGTGCGTCCTGAAGAAACACCAGGCCGCAGGGTATCCCAAACCAGCACATTTCACCCTGTTATAGTAAATCAGCTTCTACAGGCTCTGTTTTATTAATATATTGCATTTTGAATTGGTTTTGTGTGTCCTGTAGAAACACCAGGCCGCAGGGTATGCCAAACCAGCACATTTCACCCTATCTGTTATACTAAATCAGCTTCTAAAGGCTCTCTTTTATTAATATATTGCATTTTGAATTGGTTTTGTGCGTCCTGAAGAAACACCAGGCCGCAGGGTATCCCAAACCAGCACATTTCACCCTATCTGTTATACTAAATCAGCTTCTACAGGCTCTGTTTTATTAATATATTGCATTTTGAATTGGTTTTGTGTGTCCTGTAGAAACACCAGGCCGAAAGGGTATCCCAAACCAGCACATTTCACCCTATCTGTTATACTAAATCAGCTTCTACAGGCTCTGTTTTATTAATATATTGCATTTTGAATTGGTTTTGTGCATCCTGTAAAAACACCAGGCCGCAGGGTATCCCAAACCAGCACATTTCACCCTATCTGTTATACTAAATCAGCTTCTAAAGGCTCTGTTTTATTAATATATTGCATTTTGAATTGGTTTTGTGTGTCCTGTAAAAACACCAGGCCGCAGGGTATCCCAAACCGGCACATTTTACCCTATCTGTTATACTAAATCAGCTTCTACAGGCTCTGTTTTATTAATATATTGCATATTGAATTGGTTTTGTGCGTCCTGTAAAAACACCAGGCCACAGGGTATGCCAAACCAGCACATTTCACCCTATATGTTATACAAAATCAGCTTCTACAGGCTCTGTTTTATTAATATATTGCATTTTGAATTGGTTTTGTGCGTCCTGTAAAAACACCAGGCTGCAGGGTATCCCAAACCAGCACATTTCACCCTATCTGTTATACTAAATGAGCTTCTAAAGGCTCTGTTTTATTAATATATTGCATTTCGAATTGGTTTTGTGCGTCCTGTAAAAACACCAGGCCGCAGGGTATCCCAAACCGGCACATTTTACCCTATCTGTTATACTAAATCAGCTTCTAAAGGCTCTGTTTTATTAATATATTGCATTTTGAATTGGTTTTGTGCGTCCTGTAAAAACACCAGGCCGCAGAGTATCCCAAACCAGCACATTTCACCCTATCTGTTATACTAAATCAGCTTCTAAAGGCTCTCTTTTATTAATATATTGCATTTTGAATTGGTTTTGTGCGTCCTGTAGAAACACCAGGCCGCAGGGTATCCCAAACCAGCACATTTCACCCTATCTGTTATACTAAATCAGCTTCTACAGGCTCTGTTTTATTAATATATTGCATTTTGAATTGGTTTTGTGTGTCCTGTAAAAACACCAAACCGCAGGGTATCCCAAACCGGCACATTTTACCCTATCTGTTATACTAAATCAGCTTCTACAGGCTCTGTTTTATTAATATATTGCATTTTGAATTGGTTTTGTGCGTCCTGTAAAAACACCAGGCTGCAGGGTATCCCAAACCAGCACATTTCACCCTATCTGTTATACTAAATCAGCTTCTAAAGGCTCTGTTTTATTAATATATTGCATTTTGAATTGGTTTTGTGCGTCCTGTAAAAACACCAGGCCACAGGGTATCCCAAACCAGCACATTTCACCCTATCTGTTATACTAAAGCAGCTTCTACAGGCTCTGTTTTATTAATATATTGCATTTTAAATTGGTTTTGTGCGTCCTGTAAAAACACCAGGCCGCAAGGTATCCCAAACCAGCACTTTTCACCCTATCTGTTATACTAAATCAGCTTCTAAAGGCTCTGTTTTATTAATATATTGCATTTTGAATTGGTTTTGTGTGTCCTGTAAAAACACCAGGCCGCAGAGTATCCCAAACCAGCACGTTTCACCCTATCTGTTATACAAAATCAGCTTCTACAGGCTCTGTTTTATTAATATATTGCATTTTCAATTGGTTTTGTGCATCCTGTAAAAACACCAGGCTGCAGGGTATCCCAAACCAGCACATTTCACCCTATCTGTTATACTAAATCAGCTTTTAAAGGCTCTCTTTTATTAATATATTGCATTTTGAATTGGTTTTGTGCGTCCTGTAGAAACACCAGGCCGCAGGGTATCCCAAACCAGCACATTTCACCCTGTTATACTAAATCAGCTTCTACAGGCTTTGTTTAATTAATATATTGCATTTTGAATTGGTTTTGTGTGTCCTGTAGAAACACCAGGCCGAAAGGGTATCCCAAACCAGCACATTTCACCCTATCTGTTATACTAAATCAGCTTCTACAGGCTCTGTTTTATTAATATATTGCATTTTGAATTGGTTTTGTGCATCCTGTAAAAACACCAGGCCGCAGGGTATTCCAAACCAGCACATTTCACCCTATCTGTTATACTAAATCAGCTTCTAAAGGCTCTGTTTTATTAATATATTGCATTTTGAATTGGTTTTGTGTGTCCTGTAAAAACACCAGGCCGCAGGGTATCCCAAACCGGCACATTTTACCCTATCTGTTATACTAAATCAGCTTCTACAGGCTCTGTTTTATTAATATATTGCATATTGAATTGGTTTTGTGCGTCCTGTAAAAACACCAGGCCACAGGGTATGCCAAACCAGCACATTTCACCCTATATGTTATACAAAATCAGCTTCTACAGGCTCTGTTTTATTAATATATTGCATTTTGAATTGGTTTTGTGCGTCCTGTAAAAACACCAGGCTGCAGGGTATCCCAAACCAGCACATTTCACCCTATCTGTTATACTAAATGAGCTTCTAAAGGCTCTGTTTTATTAATATATTGCATTTCGAATTGGTTTTGTGCGTCCTGTAAAAACACCAGGCCGCAGGGTATCCCAAACCGGCACATTTTACCCTATCTGTTATACTAAATCAGCTTCTAAAGGCTCTGTTTTATTAATATATTGCATTTTGAATTGGTTTTGTGCGTCCTGTAAAAACACCAGGCCGCAGAGTATCCCAAACCAGCACATTTCACCCTATCTGTTATACTAAATCAGCTTCTAAAGGCTCTCTTTTATTAATATATTGCATTTTGAATTGGTTTTGTGCGTCCTGTAGAAACACCAGGCCGCAGGGTATCCCAAACCAGCACATTTCACCCTATCTGTTATACTAAATCAGCTTCTACAGGCTCTGTTTTATTAATATATTGCATTTTGAATTGGTTTTGTGTGTCCTGTAAAAACACCAAACCGCAGGGTATCCCAAACCGGCACATTTTACCCTATCTGTTATACTAAATCAGCTTCTACAGGCTCTGTTTTATTAATATATTGCATTTTGAATTGGTTTTGTGCGTCCTGTAAAAACACCAGGCTGCAGGGTATCCCGAACCAGCACATTTCACCCTATCTGTTATACTAAATCAGCTTCTAAAGGCTCTGTTTTATTAATATATTGCATTTTGAATTGGTTTTGTGCGTCCTGTAAAAACACCAGGCCACAGGGTATCCCAAACCAGCACATTTCACCCTATCTGTTATACTAAAGCAGCTTCTACAGGCTCTGTTTTATTAATATATTGCATTTTAAATTGGTTTTGTGCGTCCTGTAAAAACACCAGGCCGCAAGGTATCCCAAACCAGCACTTTTCACCCTATCTGTTATACTAAATCAGCTTCTAAAGGCTCTGTTTTATTAATATATTGCATTTTGAATTGGTTTTGTGTGTCCTGTAAAAACACCAGGCCGCAGAGTATCCCAAACCAGCACGTTTCACCCTATCTGTTATACAAAATCAGCTTCTACAGGCTCTGTTTTATTAATATATTGCATTTTCAATTGGTTTTGTGCATCCTGTAAAAACACCAGGCTGCAGGGTATCCCAAACCAGCACATTTCACCCTATCTGTTATACTAAATCAGCTTTTAAAGGCTCTCTTTTATTAATATATTGCATTTTGAATTGGTTTTGTGCGTCCTGTAGAAACACCAGGCCGCAGGGTATCCCAAACCAGCACATTTCACCCTGTTATACTAAATCAGCTTCTACAGGCTTTGTTTAATTAATATATTGCATTTTGAATTGGTTTTGTGTGTCCTGTAAAAACACCAGGACGCAGGGTATCCCAAACCGCCACATTTTACCCTATCTGTTATACTAAATCAGTTTCTACAGGCTCTGTTTTATTAATATATTGCATTTTGAATTGGTTTTGTGCGTCCTGTAAAAGCACCAGGCCGCAGAGTATCCCAAACCAGCACATTTCACCCTATCTGTTATACTAAATCAGTTTCTACAGGCTCTGTTTTATTAATATATTGCATTTTGAATTGGTTTTGTGCGTCCTGTAAAAGCACCAGGCCGCAGAGTATCCCAAACCAGCACATTTCACCCTATCTGTTATACTAAATCAGCTTCTACAGGCTCTGTTTTATTAATATATTGCATTTTGAATTGGTTTTGTGCGTCCTGTAAAAACATCAGGCCGCAAGGTATCCCAAACCAGCACATTTCACCCTATATGTTATACTAAATCAGCTTCTAAAGGCTCTGTTTTATTAATATATTGCATTTTGAATTGGTTTTGTGCGTCCTGTAAAAACACCAGGCCGCAGGGTATCCCAAACCAGCACATTTCACCCTATCTGTTATACTAAATCAGCTTCTAAAGGCTCTGTTTTATTAATATATTGCATTTTGAATTGGTTTTGTGCGTCCTGTAAAAACACCAGGCCGCAGAGTATCCCAAACCAGCACATTTCACCCTATCTGTTATACTAAATGAGCTTCTAAAGGCTCTCTTTTATTAATATATTGCATTTTGAATTGGTTTTGTGCATCCTGTAGAAACACCAGGCCGCAGGGTATCCCAAACCAGCACATTTCACCCTATCTGTTATACTAAATCAGCATCTAAAGGCTCTGTTTTATTAATATATTGCATTTTGAATTGGTTTTGTGCGTCCTGTAAAAACAC
This sequence comes from Gastrophryne carolinensis, assembly GCA_027917425.1. Lineage (NCBI taxonomy): Eukaryota > Metazoa > Chordata > Amphibia > Anura > Microhylidae > Gastrophryne > Gastrophryne carolinensis. Next base: position 176,010,725 of record CM051237.1, on the reverse strand, counting down.
CAGGCCGTAGGGTATCCCAAACCAGCACATTTCACCCTATCTGTTATACTAAATGAGCTTCTAAAGGCTCTCTTTTATTAATATATTGCATTTTGAATTGGTTTTGTGCATCCTGTAGAAACACCAGGCCGCAGGGTATCCCAAACCAGCACATTTCACCCTATCTGTTATACTAAATCAGCATCTAAAGGCTCTGTTTTATTAATATATTGCATTTTGAATTGGTTTTGTGCGTCCTGTAAAAACACCAGGCCGTAGGGTATCCCAAACCAGCACATTTCACCCTATCTGTTATACTAAATCAGCTTCTACAGGCTCTGTTTTATTAATATATTGCTTTTTGAATTGGTTTTGTGTGTCCTGTAAAAACACCAGGCCGCAGGGTATCCCAAACTGGCACATTTTACCCTATCTGTTATACTAAATCAGCTTCTACAGGCTCTGTTTTATTAATATATTGCATTTTGAATTGGTTTTGTGCGTCCTGTAAAAACATCAGGCCGCAAGGTATCCCAAACCAGCACATTTCACCCTATATGTTATACTAAATCAGCTTCTAAAGGCTCTGTTTTATTAATATATTGCATTTTGAATTGGTTTTGTGCGTCCTGTAAAAACACCAGGCCGCAGGGTATGCCAAACCAGCACATTTCACCCTATCTGTTATACAAAATCAGCTTCTACAGGCTCTGTTTTATTAATATATTGCATTTTGAATTGGTTTTGTGCATCCTGTAAAAACACCAGGCCGCAGGGTATCCCAAACCAGCACATTTCACCCTATCTGTTATACTAAATCAGCTTCTAAAGGCTCTGTTTTATTAATATATTTCATTTTGAATTGGTTTTGTGCGTCCTGTAAAAACACCAGGCCGCAGGGTATCCCAAACCGGCACATTTCACCCTATCTGTTATACAAAATCAGCTTCTAAAGGCTCTGTTTTATTAATATATTGCATTTTGAATTGGTTTTGTGCGTCTTGTAAAATCACCAGCCTGCAGGGTATCCCATATTGCAAATTCTCATAGTATCTGGTGCAGAGAAGCAGTATCTCACTTTATTTTGCTTCTGCTTTTTAAAGTAAACACATTTTTTAAGTGCCTATTGCGCATTTCAAATACATAAAAATGTCAGGCAGACAAGTGCCAGGATGTTCAAAGAGGAGTGGCAGAGGCCAAGATTCAGCAGGCAGGACTAGCTGAGGTCGCAGCAGACTAGGGGCGAGTGGCAGCAGGAGTCGCGGTGAGAGACCTGATCTGCCAGTATCTGTTAGCAGTCGTGTCTCCACCAGTAACGCATCTGCCGTGGTAGATTGGTTAACGCGGTCATCCACATCATCACAAGTTACATCTGACACCCCCAGTCAAGGGTCGGTAGGTTCCTCTGACACAACCCTGAGTTGGCATAGCCCGAGAGCAGTCCCTGTCCTCCCATTTCCTATGTCCTACGCCGTTCCCTCCCCCAGCGACGTCTCCTATGCTTTGGGTTCAGCTCCACTCTTTAGTGAGGAGGACGATCAGATAGAGGACAGTCAGCAGCTACTGCCCAGCCAAGAAATGGAGGTGGCTTCCTTCGCTAGGCAGACAAATAGTGATGTGGAGAGTGGCGTGGGTTTTGTTGCGAGCGTTCCAGCTCCTGCGCCAGACACTGTTGAGGAAACCGAGAACATCAGTGACGTGCATCCACAACTCAGTGATGATGATGATGATGAAGCCGATCACACTTGGGAGCCGGGTGCAGAAGGGGCTTCATCCTCATCATCAGGAAAAGAGGGACGCAGGTTGGAGTCAGCAGCTGAGGCAGCAAGGTGTTAGCAGCATGGTTGGCAGTCAGCATGGGGGCAGAATTGTAAAGCCTGGAGCCAAACGGGGCCGGGGCCGGGGTAGAGCACCTGCTGCGTGGCAGGATACCTTATCGGGAGGTAGTGGAGCAGGGGTTCCTGGAGTTGGCGACAGTAGCAGTGAATCAGTGTTGGCTGTTGGTGGGAAAAGTAGCTACTCAGCAGTATGGCAGTTTTTCCTCAAGCATCCGCAGGAGGGTAACATGGTCACATGCAAGATATGTAGGCAAAAGGTGAAGCGTGGCCAGGGTCCAAATGTTGGCACCACGGCCCTGCGTCAACATATGATGCGTCACCATAAAGCAGCCTGGGAGAACCGAGGCTCCGAAGAGGTGGTCCAGGCTGCTTCCTCACCAAGCGGCACGCCACTCCCAATTTCTGCCAGCCAAGGCTCCAGCACCTCAGCTGAAGGCAGCTGTGCATCATACCCATCCTCTGTCGCTCCTCCTGATGCTCCTGCTCCTCCTCCTCCAAGTCATGCATCCCACCAGAAATCCATCAGCGAAGCCATGTCCAAGAGACAGCAGTATGCGCCCATTCATCCTACGGCGCAGAAGCTGAATGTGCTCCTGTCCAAGTTGCTGGTGTTGCAGTCGCCCCCTTTTCAGGTGGTGGACTTTTCAGAGAACTGATGGCTTGTGCCGAGCCGAGGTGGAGAGTCCCAAGCCGTCATTTCTTTGCCAAGAAGGCAGTACCAGCGCTACACACTTTTGTTGAACAGAAGGTGGGCCGGTCCTTGAGCCTGTCGGTGTGTAGCAAAGTGCGTGGCAGCGCCGACGTCTGGAGCTGTAACTACGGTCAGGGACAGTACATGTCGTTTACGGCCCACTGGGTGAATGTTGTCCCTTTGCAGCAGCAGCAACTTGGACAGGTCACACCGCTTCGACCTCCGTGCTCCCTGGCCGTCGTGCCTGTGACACCGTGCGACTCGGCCTCCTCATCCTCCGCCATCTCCTCACCCTCCACTGTAGGCTCAAGTCTCAGTGCCCCTCCAGCCTACCATGTGTGCAGGACACGGAGGTGTCACGCTGTGCTTCACATGGTTTGTCTTGGCGAACGGAGTCACACAGGGGAGGAACTGCTTAAATTTATTCATCAAGAAATCCAAACATGGCTTACTCCAAGAAGACTGAAAATGGGAACCATGGTTACCGACAATGGGAAGAACATTTTTTTTGCGCTGCGACAAGGAAGGCTGACCCATACGCCCTGCATGGCTCACGTCTTCAATCTGGTTGTGAAGCGGTTTCTGAAGTCTTCCCCCATCTGCAAGACATCCTAACAACTTCAGGGAAACTTTATATGCACTTCAGCCACTCATACACCGCCAAGCACACCCTTCTTGAGCTACAGCGTCAGAACGGTAGCCCCCCACATAGTCTGATTTGCGATGTTTCCACCCATTGGAATTCCACCCTGCATATGTTGGACAGACATACCCCTCGATTCAAAGAGCAAAAGTTAATTGATTTCGTATCGAGAATCGTAAGTTTGGGTGGGTGTTAGTCATTTTTTCCTGTTTTTATGGCCATTTCCGACTCGCACGAGCCTACGTACGAATGCGTATATGCTGTTACGATCAGCGGAAGTCCGTTCCTAAATTTTAGGATCAAAACGTAAAACTTAGGATCAAAACGTAAAACTTAGGATCAAAACGTAAAACTTAGGTTAATTGGATGTGTTTAGGTGTGATTCAGAGAAACCTCTAAACGCGTTTTAAAAGAAAGCCACAGCCGACACCTTTTAGCAGCCGGATTGCTGTTCGTGAACAGGTTTTTTGGCTATGTGGAGGAGTCTGCGCGTCTTGAGCTCCAATGAACTGCATGTATCAGCATGGCCGAGGCCATAAATTGTATGGCAATGCATACCTGATTCATGTATGCCTTATAAAAGCATTTTAATGTGGACCTTAATTAGTCCTTTGCATGTAAACCTTTATTTTGCAATATATTTGCGTTAATTAAAGAAACTTATGTCCTTTGTTATTTATTTGAAAATTGAGGTACTAGAATAATATTTTTAGATTGCATTTATTGGTGTAGTTGTTTACCTTTGCTTTGTTTAATTATTTAAGCACATCTTTGGTCAGATGCATCACACTTACTGAGGAGAGGAGAGCGGGATAAAGTGCAGGATGTGGGTTAATGCTGTATTTTGCACAGACACAGCAGAGCTGGGGGCATGGAAAGGTCAGAAATCAAAGAATCCAGAGCAACACAGTCACAAGGCCCTTTCTGTTTGCAGGCTGCCCGATAATACCTGAGCCGCCATCTTGGCTGTTTCTAGCCTCATAACATGCAGAAGTTGCTGGGTGTTTTTTAATATTTGTGAGCAATCTGTATGTAGAGGGTGTGGGTAACCACACAAAAAATTTAAAGTTGTACCATTTGAAGCCTAAATATTAAAATTAAATCCACAAGTAAAAAATGCAAGTTAACTAAAAATTAAACAAAGTAAGATTTACTTATGCAAATGCATTCATTAATGGTTGGTTACTACAAAATGAATGAAATAAAGAAAAATAAAAGACCAAATATTTAGAATGCACTTTAATGAGGTAAGTTTGTAGTGTGGAGCCGCAAGATCAGAAGGATTTACGTCCAGACAAAAAAGGAAAAAGGGCAAAACCAATGTTGCAACCTGAGAAATGAAACGGAAAATTCAGGATGGAAACTGACATAGGTCTGATTCCCGAACTGCCATACGAACGGACGTATATTTTAGGATAGAAACGTATTTGCTTATTGAATCACTCGCAAGTTCATACGAACGCACGAGCGGACGTGAAAAATAGGATGATCGTGAGCCAAATCCAAGCTGTTACATGTTTCTTTGAATCAACCCATATATGAACAGATCACAGATTTCTTGATGATCTCAGCGGATAGGGGGACTCCCCTGTGTAACTTCAATGTCAACCAGTGGCAGCTCATACGTGACACCTGCCGTTTGCTCATGCCCTTTGAGGAAGCCACTTTATTTGTGAGTCGCAAGGATTACGGGATGAACGATGTGATTCCACTGCTTCATGTACTACAGCACATGTTGGAAACCATGGCTGGTCAGGGCACTGGAGACATGGCGTCTACATCTTACTGCCACATGAACCCCATTGGAGCTGAACTGGAGGAGGAGGAGGAAGAGGAGGTGGAGTGGCCCAGTGAAGAACAGTTTAGGCTTGGCGAAATGGCTGGTTTATCTAGTCAGTGGACAGGAGAGGAGGAGCAGCCAGAGGAGCTAGAGGGTTGTGAGGAAGGTGAGACAGAGGACCAAGACACACCGTGGCAGTATGCAGTGGAGATGGAGACAGGTATTCCCTCCGAGTCACTTGCGCAAATGGCAGGAAGCATGCTCACGTGCTTTCGTAGTGACCCCAGAATTGTTTCCATTTGTCAGCGGGATGACTTCTGGCTCTCCACCCTATTGGTCCCTCGCGCCCGGGCATTTTTTAAACCCGCCGAAAGGGAGGACAAACTGACCTACTACAAAGACATCCTACGTAGTCAGTAGGCCGATGCCTATCTGCGCCATGGTCCATACTCTCGCAGGTCTGACTCGGAGGGACCTCTGCGCTCACCTTCCACTGCCATGGCTGCTGGGGGGGTTGGCAGGAGCAGCAGCAGCAGCTGCATCAGCAGCAGCCTCAGTCTTGAGTCGCTAATGAGTAGCTTTCTACACCCGCATAGTGAGTCTACTCATGAGCAGCAGGAAGACCTGGAGCAGGACCTGAGCCAGCAGGTCATGTCATACCTTGACATGACCATGCCAACACACCTTGAGGATCCGCTGGACTTCTGGGCAGCCAAACAAGACTTGTGGCCACAGCTAGCTGAGTTTGCCCTGGAAAAGCTGTCCTGCCCGACAAGTAACGTGCCATCTGAGCGGGTGTTTAGTGCGGCGGGGGCCATAGATACGGTGAGGAGAACTCGTCTATCAACTTAAAATGTGGAGAGACTCACCTTTGTGAAAATGAATCAGGGATGAATCAGCCAGGATTTCCACCCACCAATGGCTGATGCATGCGACTAGATTCAGCATGGTGCCATGTTTTACACTTTCCAAATGGTGCAAAACATATTTATGTCTTTAGGCCATTTTTTGGGCTCCTGCTGATGCCAACTTCAGGGTGTGTCTTTCAGCCAAATTATGGCCTCCTGCTGCTGCAGTGTGCAGTGTGTCTTTAGGCCAATTTTTGGGTTCCTGATGCCAACTCCAGTGTCTCTTTCAAGCTATGTTTGGGCTGCTGCTGCTTGCAACTCCAGGGTGTTATTCAGCCACTTTTTGGGCTCCTGCTGCCAACTCCAGTGTCTCTTTCAAGCTATGTTTGGGCTGCTGCTGCTGCTGCTTGCAACTCCAAGGTGTCATTCAGCCAATTTTTGGGCTCCTGCTGCCAACTCAAGTGTGTCTTTCAAGCTATGTTTGGGCTGCTGCTGCTTGTTTGCAACTCCAGGGTGTCATTCAGCCAATTTTTGGTCTCCTGCTGCCAACTCCAGTGTCTCTTTCAAGCTATGTTTGGGCTGCTGCTGCTGCTTGAATCTCCAGGGTGTCATTCAGCCAATTTTTGGGCTCCTGCTGCCAACTCCAGTGTCTCTTTCAAGCTATGTTTGGGCTCCTGCTGCTGCTGCTGCCAACTGCAGTGTGTCTTTAGGCCAATTTTTGGGTTCTTGCTGCCAACTACAGTGTCTCCTTCAAGCTAGGTTTGGGCTCCTGCTGCTGCTGCTTGCAACTCCAGGGTGTCATTCAGCCAATTTTTGGGCTCCTGCTGCAAACTCCAGTGTCTCTTTCAAGCTATGTTTGGGCTCCTGCTGCTGCTGCCAATTGCAGTGTGTCCTTAGGCCAATTTTTGGGCTCCTGCTGCCAACTCAAGTGTGTCTTTCAAGCTATGTTTGGGATCCTGCTGCTGGTGGTGGTGCTGCTTGCAACTCCAGGGTGTCATTCAGACAATTTTTGGGCTCCTGCTGCCAACTCCAGTGTTTCTTTCAAGCTATGTTTGGGCTGCTGCTGCTGCTGCTTGCAACTCCATGGTGTCATTCAGACAATTTTGGGCTCCTGCTGCCAACTCCAGTGTCTCTTTCAAGCTATGTTTGGGCTCCTGCTGCTGCTTGCAACTCCAGGGTGTCATTCAGCCAATTTTTGGGCTCCTGCTGCGAACTCCAGTGTCTCTTTCAAGCTATCTTTGGGCTGCTGCTGCTGCTTGCAACTCCAGGGTGTCATTCAGATAATTTTTGGGCTCCTGCTGCCAACTCCAGTGTCTCTTTCAAGCTATGTTTGGGCTCCTGATGCTGCTGCTGGTGCTGCTTGCAACTCCAGGGTGTCATTCAGCCAATTTTTGGGCTCCTGCTGCCAACTCCAGTGTCTCTTTCAAGCTATGTTTGGGCTCCTGCTGTTTCTGCCAACTGCAGTTTGTTTTTAGGCCAATTTTTGGGCTCCTGCTGCCAACTCCAGTGTCTCTTTCAAGCTACGTTTGGGCTCCTGCTGCTGCTGCTTGCAACTCCAGAGTGTCATTCAGCCAATTTTTGGGCTCCTGCTGCCAACTCCAGTGTCTCTTTCAAGCTATGTTTGGCTGCTGCTGCTGCTTGCAACTCCAGGGTGTCATTCAGCCAATTTTTGGGCTCCTGCTGCCAACTCCAGTGTCTCTTTCAAGCTATGTTTGGGCTCCTGCTGCTGCTGCTGGTGCTGCTTGCAACTCCTAGGTGTCATTCAGCCAATTTTTAGGCTCCTGCTGCCAACTCCAGTGTCTCTTTCAAGCTATGTTTGGGCTGCTGCTGCTTGCAACTCCAGGGTGTCATTCAGACAATTTTTGGGCTCCTGCTGCCAACTCCAGTGTCTCTTTCAAGCTATGTTTGGGCTGCTGCTGCTGCTTGCAACTCCAGGGTGTCATTCAGCCAATTTTTGTCCTCCTGCTGCCAACTCCAGTGTGTCTTTCAAGCTATGTTTGGGTTGCTGCTGCTGCTGCTTGCAACTCCAGGGTGTCATTCAGCCAATTTTTGGGCTACTGCTGCTAACTCCAGTGTGTCTTTCAAGCTATGTTTGGGCTGCTGCTGCTTGCAACTCCAGGGTGTCATTCAGCCAATTTTTGGGCTCCTGCTGCCAACTCCAGTGTCTCTTTCAAGCTATTTTTGGGCTGCTGCTGCTGCTGCTTGCAACTCCAGGGTGTCATTCACCCAATTTTTGGGCTCCTGCTACCAACTCCAGTGTCTCTTTCAAGCTATGTTTGGGCTGCTGCCAACTCCAGTGTCTTTTTCAAGCTATGTCTGGGCTCCTGCTGCTGCGGCTTGCAACTCCAGGGTGTCATTCAGCCAATTTTGGGGCTACTGCTGCCAACTCCAGTGTGTCTTTCAAGCTATGTTTGGGCTGCTGCTGCTGCTGCTGCTTGCAACTCCAGGGTGTCATTCAGCCAATTTTTTGGCTCCTGCTGCCAACTCCAGTGTGTCTTTAAAGCCATGCTTGGGCTGCTGCTGCTGCTGCTTGCAACTCCAGGGTGTAATTCAGCAAATTTGTGGCCTACTGCTGCCAACTCCAGTGTCTCTTTCAAGCTATGTTTGGGCTGCTGCTGCTGCTTGCAACTCCAGGGTGTCATTCAGCCAATTTTTGGGTTCCTGCTGCCAACTCCTGTGTCTCTTTCAAGCTAAGTTTGGGCTGCTTGCAACTCCAGGGTGTCATTCAGACAATTTTTGGGTTCCTGCTGCCAACTCCAGTGTCTCTTTCAAGCTATGTTTGGGCTCCTGCTGCTGCTGCTTGCAACTCCAGGGTGTCATTCAGCCAATTTTGGGCTCCTGCTGCCAAATCCAGTGTCTCTTTCAAGCTATGTTTGGGCTGCTGCTGCTTCTTGCAGCTCCAGGGTGTCATTCAGCCAATTTTTGGGCTACTGCTGCAAACTCCAGTGTGTCTTTCAAGCTATGTTTGGGCTGCTGCTGCTGCTTGCAACTCCAGGGTGTCATTCAGACAATTTTTGGGCTCCTACTGCCAACCCCTGTGTCTTTTTCAAGCTAAGTTTGGGCTGCTGCTGGTGCTGCTTGCAACTCCAGGGTGTCATTCAGACAATTTTTGGGTTCCTGCTGCCAACTCCAGTGTCTCTTTGAAGCTATGTTTGGGCTCCTGCTGCTGCTGCTTGCAACTCCAGGGTGTCATTCAGCCAATTTTTGGGCTCCTGCTGCCAACTCCAGTGTCTCTTTCAAGCTATGTTTGGGCTCCTGCTGCTGCTGGTGGTGCTGCTTGCAACTCCTAGGTGTCATTCAGCCAATTTTTAGGCTCCTGCTGCCAACTCCAGTGTCTCTTTCAAGCTATGTTTGGGCTGCTGCTGCTTGCAACTCCAGGGTGTCATTCAGACAATTTTTGGGCTCCTGCTGCCAACTCCAGTGTCTCTTTCAAGCTATGTTTGGGCTGCTGGTGCTGCTTGCAACTCCAGGGTGTCATTCAGCCAATTTTTGGCCTCCTGCTGCCAACTCCAGTGTGTCTTTCAAGCTATGTTTGGGTTGCTGCTGCTGCTGCTTGCAACTCCAGGGTGTCATTCAGCCAGTTTTTGGGCTCCTGCTGCCAACTCCAGTGTTTCTTTCAAGCTATGTTTGGGCTGCTGCTGCTGCTGCTTGCAATTCCAGGGTGTCATTCAGCCAATTGTTGGGCTCCTGCTGCCAACTCCAGTGTCTCTTTCAAGCTATGTTTGGGCTCCTGCTGCCAACTCCAGGATGTCTTTCAGCCAATATTTGGGCTCCTGCTGCTGCCAGCTCCAGGGTGTTTTTCAGGCAATATAGGGGCCCCTCATAGTGATGCCACCTCAACTCTCTGCAAATGTGCCGCTCTGCGATTCTAGTAGCGATGCCTCTGATCTGCATGTCATAATTATTTACAATATTATTTCACTAACCCAGCATGCATCCTATGCGTGTTACAGCAAGGCAGAATGGTTTATAACCCTATTGAGGCTCTAGGAAGCTCAGAAATAGCCGTTTTTAATAGCGATTCTTCGTGAATAAATTCGGACCGAAACAAATTTTGTCGGAAAATTCTGCGACTCAGCCGAATCGAATTTTTCAAAAGTTCGCTCATCTCTAATTACTGCAGTAATGAATCTAGATATGATGGCAGATGTCCCTATAGCAAAGAAAGGCTCCTCCTTAATCTATAATTAAAGCAGAACAAAACCCCAGTTTGTTTACTTTCCCGGGTCTCGCTCCACTTCCCTGGGGCTTCCCGAATTGGCTGTGTGAAACTCCCCAAATCTGCTTACCTCCGCAACAGTCCATCCGCGCATGCGCAGGCTCCTATCCAATCAGATTCACTTGCTGGGATTCGGCAAGTGTCTCTGATTAAGATGAATGGGGAGTGTGCAAAGGCGGGGAGGCGGGGCATGTTGGAGCGCAAGCTCCCCATTGTCAATAATCAGAGCCTTTCAGATTCCGATTCAGAGTCACTGCTTGTTTTTTTTGCTCTTTAAATGTATGGCAATAATGTTAAAATCAAATATTTCTAAGTAAAAGGAAACTCATCCCCAAAAGAAAAGAGACAACCGATTCAGCATTAATAAATTACTTATCTTTTGAGATGGTGTTGAATTCGAATCATTGGGGATTCATTTTGGACAAATGATTAAAAACTTTTGCCAAACAGTAAATGTGTTGTGTCTCCCAGAAAATGGATAATTGAAACAAAAGAGCAAATCCAGGCCCACTTGAAATCCAGTTTAGCCAGAAAGGATAAAACTTTAACATTTAATAATCTGACTAAAATCCCATCCTGTTATTAAGAATGCATCTGGGGGAACGTCACAACGTGTTTAGGAGGTTTGTCCATCATTCCCCTTGTTACTCTCAGTGTTAAAGTGAATCAAAAGTGGCCCTGAAGTCTTCTAGATTCCCTCCCCCAGGGCATCCAGCTTTGGGAAGGCCCCAAGTCCCCTGTAAAATGTACCATCTCCCCGATCCAACAGTGCATAAATGAGCATGTGGGCATGCACCCTGTTAGAGGGTAGCAGGGATACGGCCGTTCAGCTCCTTTTGGCTAGCCGGTATTGCCGAGCACTGATTGGCTAAGAGCTAAGAGTTTGGTGCACCAAAACGGCGCTAGTGGAAATTTCAGGTTTCAAACTGGAACAAAAACAAATGCACATCCCATTTTGATGAACATGAATCAGACTAAAGCCCAAGTGTGACTTGGTGCTCAAAAAAACGTGTGTGAAATTGTTTTGAGTACCAAGTCATGAATCCCCCCTAATGTGTTTGTTGCAATGTATGGGTAGGCAGCAATATAAGATGTGGGCTGGCTGGGGGCTTGGTAGAATTCTGAATTGATTCTTGGCCTTAGTCCACCACCGGGTGGCACACTGTACAATTTAGCATCCATTAGGCATAAAAAATATTAAATGGACAAGTAATATTCAATGTTATAAGTAGTATAAGCAATACAGAATGCACAATATAGTCTCTTTAGAATAACAAACAATACCTTTTTTATAGAATGTACATTAATCTTAACTCCAAAACTGTACAGAAGGTGACAAGGAATGTCTACAACCCTACTAATTACTGGCAAGCTTTATGCATCGTTTTATTCTTCTTCCTTGCAGAGGACTCATAAACTCTATTCTGTCTTGACTTATGTACGGGCAGTTTACAGATGTTTTACTCACCTAATTTGTTCTTCTATTTGAAAAAAACACAGTTGCCATGGAAACAGCAATTTTACATGATAGTTGAGTTATCTCTCTGCTGCAGAATGTTTTCTTAACTAAGAACAAAATTCACACATACTGATGTGGGAAACAACTAGAGGACTATTTATCAACCCCCCCCCCCCCCAAGACAGTTCACTGGGGAACATAAACTGTCCCCATGTAAATTAATTTGTCATTTTTGCTATACTATATGTATTGTTTATTGATGTACAGCAAGTTATTCAGCTTGCATGCAGATGTCAAGCACACTTTACAGTAAACTATGACTATGTGTATATAGCATATTCATAGTGTTTACAATCTGGCACATTTTATTTCCAAAATATGTTGCTTTTTCTACAAACTAAAATGTATCCGGAAATCAAAAGGCCCCTAAAAAACATTTTAATTTGATCCCCAACCTCTGCACACATTTTTTTGTCATTTAAAGATAAAATAACTACAACTCTAATAAGCAATTACACATATCAGAATTAAACAAGCTCTATAAGTCAGAGATAGGGTAGGGGTGATGTAATTACGTATTTGCACTGACAACATTTCTGTACTTAAAGTGGACCTCCAGTCAAAAAATCAAGCTTAGTAAATTGCTCCCCAAAAGCCCCCCATGGCAATCAGTGACATAAGGTTATCGAGAGGGATTAATACCATGCAGATATTCGGAATAGCAGGCAGATTCTGCACTCTTAAACATGCATAGCAGTGGCCATCTTGCCCCACACATGAGACACCTTTTGACCTGAGTCAAAATTGTCTAGGAGCTCTGTACAGTCATCTCTTATTTCTAGCCAGAAGTAGTAAGCAGTCAGCCGTAATGACTCATTATTGCTATGTGAACAGCTGAAATCCTCTAAATACATTGTATCCCCTGACTGAATGCTTTTGCAGCCACTGCATAAACATTGAGGCTGACTCATTACTAACGCCAGGTATCGGCAGATGAGCATCTGTATAGCGGCGCCTAGAACGATCGCTAGTAGACGCTGTAAGCAGGTATCGGGTGCTGTAACAGAGCATCTCAGTCGCTGTAGTAACCTGGCCGGCATTGATTAATGTCATGTATGGTGGGCGCTCTAACACCAGTACAGCTCTGCAGCGAGTGAGAGGTAGCGCCAGCTCAGTGCGACCGACTATCAGCGCTCCACACCATATTCAACAAAAAAAACAGACTCACAGAGTGTCGGTGCTCTACAGCTGGTCGCTATAGCATAGAGCGGCAGATGCTGTGTGATTAAAGTCTGTTTTTGAACACATATCCACCAGTAACAAAGCGAAAACACATGGAATTACAATGTTGTAACATTGTGACATTAACATTTTGGTGCCAGACCTGTAAATACAAATCTGCATAAAAAACAAAAAAAAAAATGATAAAATATGACTTTTTCTAGGCCAGGAGAGGTGACACAATGATTTGAGAAAAAAAAAAAAAAACGCTGTTTAAACAGTAGAAAAGGAACGTCCATTGAAATGTATGGGAGAGCGACAGGTAGCGGCGCTATACCCTGAGCCACCTGTAATGATGAATCAGATGCTACATGGCGCTGTTAGTGTTGCTCACCAGATTCACTTTCATAAATGTGGTATTGCGTACAGCGCCCAGCGTTCACCAGACGCTGCCTGCCGCTACAAGGCACCACCTGGTGCTATTGCTTGATAAATAACCCCCATTGTATCCCCTGACTGAATGCTTTTGCAGCCGCCACATAAACATTGAGGCTGATTTATCGGCAGATGAGCGCCTGTATAGCGGAGCTTAGAGCGGCCACTAGTAGACGTTGTAAGTGGGTATCGGGCACTGTAACAGTAACTGTTTAAACACAAGCAAATGAACGCCCATTGAAATGTATGGGAGAGCGACAGTGAGCGAAAGGTAATACCTGGCACTCTGGAAGTTAGGGCACCGGCGCTAATATGTGCTGAGCCGCCTGTAATAATACATCGGGCGCTACATGGTGCTGTTAGAGTCGCTCACCAGATTCGCTTTCATAAATGTGGTTTTGTGTACAGTGCCCGGTGTTTACTAGACACTGCCTGCCGCTACGAGGCACTACCTGCCGCTATCCCTTCTTAAATATTTGTTGAGCACCGGAAAAACAGCGCTTCAAAGTGGCGCTCACTGACGCTGGAATATTTGGCAGCCGGGTCCAATAGGCGCTGACAAAGGCCAGCCAATACCTAGTGCAACAATCAAAGGTAATTAGCGTTCTGCTAGCAACTGCTAGCGTCAATGTAGTACGAAGCACTGCCGGCTTCCCGGAACTGGCGCTATAGCCACAAAAAAAGATGCTAAATTGATGCACATCATAAATAAGGCCCAAAGACTTAAATCACAATGTTCGTTTTTTTAAACTTTAGTTGGACAGTTCTATTGCTTCAATTGTAAACATAGACATTTCTGGAATTCCTTGCCTAGAGATTCTGTTTCAATGCCCAGTTAGTTAATTAGAGAAATTCACAGTTTTGTAAAGATCTGTAATTTGCTGAATTTGGAAGAGCTCACTAAAACAATTAGCAAATTCATATGAAATTATTTTAGGAAGGCTTTTATTTAAAGCTTTCTTGGCTATCCAGATAAAAGTGTAATTGAAGGCACCTGCCAAGCAAAATGTATACCGTACAGTATGTTGTTTTAAGAAGGGGAAGGGATGCATCCATTGAGGATATAATAATATAATTAAATCTGAAATGAGCAAACAGGAAGAAAAAAACGGCAAGTAAGTTATGAGTCAATGGTACAGCTACCCCATGCTTGTATGTATTCTCACTCCACATTTTCCAACTGGGGGGACAGTACATATTAGAAACTTTTTCCTGCAGTACACATTTTATATAACATTGCCACAGCAATTGGCAGTGAAACAGTTTATGGTGGTGCTGACATCAGGCATTAGGCATAATGCTATAGCTCATACTCCCTGAACTTATATAATATAATTATAGTTTGTTTATACATTTTATTACGGTACATTGCTGCATTGCCATTTGTGGAATTTATGTGCATTCTGACAGACTACTGTGTCAAACTCATCAGATTCCAAACAGCTCCAGGACAGATAGTGTCTCCCTAATCTACGTATCCACAGGTTGGCACTATGACTGCTAGTGTGCAGTGTGGAGTGTTGCGGGACCTCAGTAGGGGTGGGGTTAGGGAGGCTCTTTTCATGCTCTTATTTGCGCTATGTATTGAGCGGGTGACAATCCTGGTGTAGATCCATTTTTTAACATTTTTTTTCTTTGATCCTTATATTCTGATCCTTTTCTTGCTTACAATACTGTGCAATCCAATATTTTTATATGTGCAGCTTGTGTTGGTGCATTGATTTTGGTGATGGAGATCTTTAACTTTATCTAATGTAGAATTGTAATCTTTGAGTCATAGCTTAAGCACATGAGAGGTTACATTAGTGGTAAATCATATTGTAATTTTGGGATTTTAGTACTTTGACTTGTGTCAGCTGTGAAATGGAAACCTGTCTGTATCTGCAACCAAACTAACAAAGATTGCCTGCCATGGCTAGTTCAATTCAGGTATCCTGTAGATTTTGTCAAACACAGTGTAAGTCTGATACTTTAAAGTGGACCAAAACCCTGCTGGATCAATTCCCTCCCCACGGGGCATCCAAAATCAGGATGCCCCACTATGTGAAACACCCCAGGATGCCTGCTACACTTACCTGAATCCTGGTCCAACGGCGCATGCACGAGCCGTGGACGCATCTCGCGCTTCTCTCTCACAAATGGCCGGCGCGGGCGTACTCCCTGTTAGAGGGAAGCGCGAGATGCGGCCGGCAGCGCGCTTGGAGACGCTGAGTTAAGAGGCCGCTAAGACGTGCATAGCTCAGTGGGCTCCGAGCACGCTGATTGGACGAGCGGCCGCACATGTGCCGTAGGACTGAGGTGAGATGAGTTGAACCGGGTGATCTGGGGGTTTCACATAGTGGGGCACCCCCGATCAGGGTGCCCTCAGTGAAGTGGACCAAAGCCCAGGATAGTCAAAATCCTGGGTTTTGGTCCACTTTAGGCTTAGGCCAAAAATACTTTAGATCTGTTAACTATGTTGCATTCAAATGTTTATTTTTATTTTATGAAATGATTATTTGAGCCAACTAGAATCTTACAGGCTGATTCATCATTAGCGGCAGGTAGCGACAGATGAGCGTCTGTAGCAGGCATTTTCGGAGCGCCTGCTAGTAGTCGCAGTGCTCGGCCGTGAGTCGCTACTTTATAGCGACTCAGTCGCTGTTCAGTAATGTTGAATACATTGTGAGGAGTTGCTATTTGACCAGTACAGCGCTGTATGGGAGCGCATGGTAGCGACTGCTCATAGCGACCGACTCACACCATATTCAGCAAAAAAACTGCCTCACAAATCTCTGGCGCTGAAAAATAGTTGTTTGAAGCCCAGAGCGCAGGAGGCGGTGTGTTTAAAGTCTGTTTTCAAGCATCTATCAACTAGTAGCAAAGTGAAAACATATGGAATTACATTGTAACAACATTGTAACATGAACACTTTAATGCCAGACTTGTAATGTCATTTTTGAGGAAATATTTAAAAAATGAAAAAATTATAAAAAAAATGCTATTTCAATGCCAGAAGAGGTCAAAGAATTATTTGTGATTTTTTTGATTTAAAAAACAAAAAAAAACAAACAGTTTAAAGAGAAGAAAAGGATCGTCCATTGAAATGTATGGGAGAGCGTCAGGTAGTGAGAGGTCATACCTGGCGCTGTGCAAGGCTGAACGCTGGCGCTGTTCGCTGAGGCTGTGAAAATGATGAATCAGACGCTACATGGCGCTATCCCAGTCGCTAAACAGATTCTGCTTGATAAATGTGTAATTGTGTGCCGTGTCCGGCGTTGACCAGTTGCTATCTGTCGCTACCTCTCATTAACCAGGCACTACCTGACGCTATCCCTTCTTAAATAAGGGCCTTAGTGAACTGGCTGTATGAGATCTTCCCTCCACTTTATTCGATCAGAGAGCCTTATTTAAGAATAAGCTAACGTCGATGCGGCTGCCTAGCACCTTATTTAACACTAGCGCCAAAAAGGATGCAACACCAGGTACTGTGTTTGAAGCAGCACCAGATGAATCCCCGTGCTGTTGCTCAAGATCCTATAGAGCACAATGGCCACAACTGGATTGTATTGTTTAATGCTTATAATTAATATTAAACACATTTTTGTAGAAATCTTGCTTTGGGACCTATTAATTATTGAAACGCAATACCTAAATGGTCCAAAATGTTTTGGGGGGGCTATTAAAACTGATTTGATTTGCTTCTTTTGCATAACAGGGCATAATTTGGACACCAACAACTAAAACACAGCCTAAATGCAATGCAAATTTTGTCCCCTGCAGTGATTTCTTGTAATGACAAAATGCTAGCCAGTGTCGGATACATCGCCAAAGATTTGAAGGAGGAAAAAAATTCACAAATATGCCGGTGAGCACAGCGGGCACGGTGGGAATAAAAGTGGGCCAAAGTGGCGCTCACTGGTGCTGGAATAATTAGCCGATGGGTCCAACAGGAGCTGACATAGAACGCCCAATACCTAAGTGCAACAGTCAAAGCTAATTAGTAGCATTTTGCACAGTGACTGCTAGTGCCAATGTAATCCACAGCAAAGCACCCGATAAGACAGGAATGCCAGCACTGAAGCTGACTATATAGCCACAAAAATGATTCTAAAAGACACACATCATAAATAAGGCCCTAAATAAACTTCTCTTTCCAAGAGCTTAGCCGTAGTTCCACCAACATCCATCTTGCTTGTCAGGTTTGTCAAAAAAACCCTTCTGCATCACTCTGAGGAACAATTAGAAAAGTACACTTTCCCATCTTTTGTGTACAAACTCTCTATTGATCACAATATCTTGCCAAAAGTAAGGCCCTTTCCTGCTGCAATGACATTATGGGCTCATTGTTGCAAATCTACAAAAGTCCAGTTACTAATCTGCGATCTACTGTATAAGAAATACTTTTATGGATTAAGAAAACAGCATCAGCTGTACCTTATAGCTGGCTCATACTACTACCTGCCCTGCCTTTATTCACACCTCAAATTTCCTCTTCAATATATTGCATGCCCCCATCAACAACTAACTTGTCCCAGCACTTGGTCCTCTTTTTTATTGGAGATAACACATTTCTAGAAAGGTTGGGCAGTAGAGGGAGGAGGGTTAGACCAATTAGGGAGAGCTAATCTGACCTGAGGTGCTAGGGGAAAATGTGTCTAGAAAGGCACCAATCTTCGACCTCCAACATGTACTTTAAGGTATCTTAAACGCATCACTCCATATTTAAAAAGTGAGTCCATCAAGTAATTCTAAAATAAATGCCTCTAATCCTTCAGTCATTTTTTGCTACTGTATCTAGACAGGCTCCTTGCTTCTGTGAGTCATTCAATCCTGTGTGAGTGGATAGCATGACAAATAAAGTATGTTATGCCTAGCCTTCTTTGCTGACCCACACGTGCCCTTATCTTGATATATAATCTTAGAGGTTTTCAGGAGCCAGATTCTGCCAATCCATACATGTTTCCTGCACCCATTTGTAGATTTTTGGCACCATTGTGAAAAGTGCTGCTTTGGGGAAATGAGATGAGTCAATATGTGAGATGAGTTATTGTTATGGATATTATGGGCCTTATTTATGATGTGAGTCATTTAGCATCTTTCTTGTGGTTATAGCACTAGTTTCTGCTTCAACCAGAGGGTCTGCTGCTGCATCCTTTTTGGTGTTGTTATTAAAAAAGATGTTAGCTGACGGCCTCAAAGGAGATGCCATTTTTTTAATTTCTTAAATTGCATGCTGAGTGGCGCTGACGTTGTGTGGTGCTGGCTCGTCTTAAATAATGCTCCCCATCTGAGCACTGAAAAGATCGATTTTGGCACAGTGATACAAGGTAAGTTCTTTAACAATATGCAAATAAGTATTGGCAGACAACAATATCAAGTGATTTACAATGGCACAATGGTCATTTAAATAGCACAAAATAATGCCATCAAAGTCCCCCAGAAATCCATAAACATAAATGATGGATATCTTCGCAGTTCAACATACAGCTCTTTATTTGTCGCTTTCTTACTGTTCTTGATTTCAAAGCATTAGATGATTGATGGTTTTTCTATTCTCTGGCATTTTTAACACACTGACAGGCTTTAACCTTCCTTCTGGTTTATTTGCCTTTTTATTGTCCCATAGTCCCATTTCGTCCTTGAGCTCACAAATCGATTTTTTCATATTTTAATATTTTTTTAGTTTGCTATCTGCTACCTGTTGTCCAGAGAGACAATGATGACACAAAATGTGAAACCCTGCGTGTAGTTTTCCCTATAAATATCACTATAATGCATTTCTTTCCAGGCAAAAATTGTATTTTTTCCAGAAAAATCAAGCACCTTCTTTATGATGTGCACCTTTTAGCATCATTTTCGTGGCTATAGCACCAGCTTAGGAGTGCCGACATTATCGTCTTATCAAGGGCTGTGCTGTGGACTTCATTAGAATGCTACTAATTAGCTTAGCTTGTTGGAATAGTTATTGACCGGCCTATGTCAGTGTCTGTTGGTCTTGCCGGCCGATTATCCCAGCGCCAGTGAACACCGCATTGTACTGCCATTTTTCTGTCACTCAGCATCATATTTATGATTTTTTCCTCCTTGAAATCTTTGAAGTCTTTGTAACTGCATTTTTCCGGCGCTGCTCAGCATTTCTTCATTACAATTGCCAGAAATCACTGCTGGAGACAAAGGGGATAAACTTTACAGTGCGTTTCAGCTGTGTTTTAGTTGTTGGTGTCCAACAAATTACAATTAAGCAAAAGTAGCCAATAAAATCAATTTAATAACCCAAAATAAAAAAAAAAATTGGACCATCTGGGTCCTGCGTTTCAGTAATTGAAAGGTCCTAATGACAATTCTGTTCAAATCAATGTGTTTAATATTAAGTATAAGCAATAAACACTTCAATCCAGTTCTGCCCATTGTGCTCTCTGGATCTTGGCAACAGCACCAGATTTCCTCTGGTGCTGCTTCAACCAGAGCACCGTCGCTGCATCCTTTTCGACGATGGTGTTAAAAAAAGATGCATTGGCAATACAAAACCTTTCTGGTTCCTGCAGCACCCGCACAGTTTTGAGTATCTATCCCTGGTAAGAGTATAAGATATGGACAGAAACATGGTGTGTCTTTTGCTGCTCACATGTACAAAGACTGCAGCACTTAAAAGCCCTGCTCTTACAATGTAAAAAGCCAGCCAGATCCCTGCTATATATCCCTGTCATATTGTAAAAAGCAGGTGTGTGGCTTCTGTTACAATGGCTGGCTGTGATTAGTTTCTTCCTCATGGTGCTGTGATGGAGAGATCCCCCATGAAATATTTTATTTGTACCTCTTGCTTAGTCTAAGGCAATAGTCAGTAGGGTTCAGATGCAGAGTATTTGCTTACATATTACCACTGACAGAGCTCTGAGCCAATTACAGGCACTCAGAACTGCATACCTCACACAAGCACATTCTCCTTCTCAATGACACATGGGGCAAGCATCTGGCCCATCAGGTAAAGGACACATTCACACGTATTCTTTGCTACCACGAAACAGTAAATCTGGGGGTTTTGGACTGGCATTTTGCATTCCATTATGTGGATCAGAACTTCTTTTTGCTTGTGTTTGAATTTTGCAAATTAAAATGCTATTTAAAGAAAAGTGTCACAGATAAGGCACATTGAATCTGTTCGGACACTGGTTGTTTGAATGTGCAGCATGCAGATACACATAATAAACAGACATGCGTTTGTATCTGTACCATAGACTTGAATGGGAGTGCAACATTTGCGGATGCAAGCATAAAGCAACAGGGAGGTGTAAAAGGGCTCATAGGGGATACATTTTATGGTTCATTTTGTGGATACTAGCCTTTCTCTAAAATATGTCATTGAGCCATTTTATGCTTTATTTCAGAATAAGGAATTATATAAAATAAGGCATGAGTCAAAGAATAGAGAGCATTACAGGAGTTTTTAAATGGCTACATTGCAAATACACTGGCTATTAATAACTTTCAGTCAATGGTGGTAAAAAATCCACCGGCTATAAAAGTTAAGGTTTTTTTAAGAGCTACTTTGTAAAATCAAATGAAATAAGTTATCTTATTTTAAGGTTTAAGACTGCTTTAAATCTTTTCAACTATATTGCTAACTTAAAGTCATTCAGCAGGCAGATAAAAAAAAAAAACAAATGCTTTGTGCAGCACAGCTCATGATGGCCAAGGATAATAGCCCCCGCTGCAGCCGCCACATCCGTTGCGGTCCGGGGCCCGAACATATAGAAGGGTTTGAATGTGAAGGAAAATAAAAACCCAATGAACACATGAATAACTCTATGCCACCAAGCAAAAAAAAGTTCTTATTCTAATAATCCAAGTATATCTCTTGAATGTCTTTCCACTGTGTGCCTTTAAAGTCCAAATAAATGTGTCCCCTTCACCACTAAAGGCTTACCAGCTGAGGCAGTTAGGCATTTAAATTCTTATATCATCATTCACCACATTATCTTACTTTCAAATCCAAGTGGATTTTTATTGTGGAAACTTTGGACCTGATTTATTAAGCACTTATGCCAGACAGTGCCACATTAGAGTAGTAAAAAATCAAATTTCTAATTTTTTTTCATACTTGCGCATGTTGTTGCATTGCAAGAAACACATTTACTAAAACACTAGTGGTGCAGCAACATGCATTAATGCTCAGTATTAATGCTGAGAAATTTTGAAGTCACATTTTGCACTCCTCTAATTTGCACTGAAATGGCATTGTCTGGCAGAAGTGCTTGATATATCAGGCCCTTAGCCCCAACTGGGTTAAATGTTGAGTTTGACTTAAACTGTTTTATCAGTACCCAAATAATCATTTTACATATTTTTTATATATTATTAAGGTCAATTTAGTATTCTTTATTAAGGTGCGTTTACTAAAAGTGTTTTTACATTTTTTTACATTTTACATTAAAAGATGTATTAAAATATAAACAAATGATTAAATTTAACAATGTTTTAACTATATTGTACTGCTGTTTTGACAGTAGACTCATTCTTATTTTCTGGCTTTTTGGGAACTATAATTCTAAATTCTCCATCCTATTAATTTCACCATAAAGAGTTAAATCACACACACATAAAGAGCCACATGTCCAGATCTCTTTAAGCCCCAGTTGAAGTCATTCCTGACAAAATGCATTGAGTGGAGCCACTGGACGTGTGACGATCTTTGGTGGGAGAAGCCTCACATAACCGGCTGGTACATGTATCGGCCTCACCTTGCTGCGAGAGCACAAGGAAATGGATCCCCAGCTCTAAAGGAGGATTACACCACAGTCTTACTTTTTCACTGAATGACTTAAAAGAACATCTGCAGTTGGGGTTGATAGGATTTAGCCACTGAAAATAAAAGAAGCTCTCCACACAGCAAAAAATGACCTTTAGCAAAACTCATTGAAATCTTTTGTTCCTCTTCTGAAGAACTTCTGGACCTAAAAAAACAGTAAGCAGGGGTAAAATAAAATATTTTCTTTAGCTATGTATTTAGTGTTGTATAAGAAACAATGGTAAATAGAGCTTACCACATTTTAGTAATAACCTCCCCCCCCAAAAAAATGACATATGAAGATGAATAATATTGGTATTTTTTTCCTTTCTTTTTATTTATTTAGTTTTTGTATTTGTTTCATTTTTCCTTTTGTAAATAACTTTGTATCTCCTATAGGCCTACATTCTTTAGTATTTTCAGGATAATGAAAGGCATTGTTGCTATGTGTGATTTAAGGCATTGATAAATATTCTTGAGTAAAGTTCTCCTTAAAAGTGATTCATCTGCACCAAGGCAAGCCAGTGACAGATATATATATGCTTATGTTTACTTGCCGGAACTCTACGGCTAAACAACTTGGGCAGTTTTAATCTCAAGCTTCTGAGTGATTTAACTCCAGGCAAAACTTTGTTTTAGTTTTCGATAGGTTGGTATGTGTAAATCCTTTTTCATATTTGTATTGCTTTCTGCAGTTCAAAGTTTATGTTGGTTATGTTTGTCTATCAGATTAAACCGACCTTCAACCAATCTGCTAAGAGGCACCCCACAGCTTAGACACTCCTATTCCTGTGTTGATGAAAAGCAGGTAGAAAGTGGTTTTCAGCTGTTGGTCACAGGCTTCATTTCACTTATTGATTTCTGTATAAGTAGATTGGCTTCTTAGGCTCTGATATATATTTATTTATTTTACTTATGCTACTTTTGTGATTGGTGCTATTAATTTTATTAGTATTGCTATTATATTTTGCAGAAGCACACTGTTTGGACTTGAGTGTTCATGGTGGAACCCAGAGCAAACTCAGGTGGTGCAGAAAGAGTAGGAATACTGTACATAACCAGAACATGTCCTGCCTTTTTAAATGTTGCTGTAGGGCTCCTGTCATTTCAGCATTTTTTCAAGGGATGTCCAGTTCTTGGTATAATCACTACTGAGCCATATTTTATCAACTCATTGACAGCTATCTTCACTGTGTTTTATAGAATATCTAATACCTTGGAAATGGTTGTACTCATCTGCCGACTGATATCTTTCAACTGTTTACAGTAATCACTTCAAATGATGGCAGCTGTGCACTGACTACTATTTTACATATGTTTGAATGTAATTGGCTTATTTTGAACACACCCACATTTACGTTTAGTTTTATGTTTTGTTATTTTTGTTCCCCCCCTTAATGATTACAGTTTGTTTTTCAATACAGTGGTACATATTATAGGACACATTGTAGGTGGAAAAAGTTCGGAAATGAGTCTTCTTAACCAATAAATCGACTCCCAAATATACAATACTACAATTTGCCAGCTTTACAACAATATTACACATTAAAAAAAGCTTTAGAGATTTTTCTGCAAACGAATATAGTATACACCACACGTATTAATTGTTAGGAAACGTAACTGAATTAAATACAAGAGTAAGAAAAAACTGAGATAATACTGCAGGGGCCCATTTATTTTAGTTGTGTTTATGCATGATTGCAGAAAAAGCCCAATTAAGTGAATGTTTTTTTCTTGTGTTCCTTAGAGTAATAGTTTGAAAAGAAAACCTTACATGTGCTAATAAGATGGTATTTTATGAATTTCTTTTAACCACATTAGCAAAAAATCCATAATAAAATATGCTGATTCCTTATTTTGTAGCAAGAGAGTAGACGGTATTTTTGAGTATATTATCAGATGCTCCAAAAGTAGTCAATGTATTACATTTTAAGGCACCTTCCCGCCTACGATTTTGCCCTGTACTGTGCTACACATGGCACGGTCCACACAATGCAGAAAAAGCGCAACATATGCACTTTTCCTCTACTACCTATACACTTTAATTTGCATTGTTTCCCGCAAAGCAGTGCATAGATGTAAAAAGGACAGATTCATTTGAATGTGCACAAATATGTTTCCACTTTTATTGTGATGTGGTATTTATTTTTATTTACTCCAACACAATTGGTAATCTGAAAGCTAGGCTTGAAGGCACTGTTACAAATTCTTGCTTTACTTATCTCAAGCTTCACTTAAATTGTGTAATATTAAAAATCCATGTAAACATGTTGTCTAATGAGAGGAGGGGTCACTTATACACCCGAACTGAATAAAACTCTGCCAGCTATCGAAATGACAGAACCGATCATCCCTGATTTTCTCTTCCTTTTATTAAAATAAAAAAAGGAAAAAAACAAGCCTGGATGTATATTTATTATATTGTTCCTAATATATTGTGTACAGCAATAAAGAATGAGAAAATGACACATGGCCGGATTTTCCCTAGGAGGGCAGTGACAGGTAAGATTAAGGGGTTTTCAGGGTTTGATCGTTTGATCATTTTTTGTAAAATGGTTAGTCCGGTATAATATATCTCCATTCTATAACATCCTGCCTCATCTAAATAAATACCGACTCAATCATAAAGATACTCCCTAAGCTTGATTTACTCAGAACTTACCCCTCCAGCAAAATGTATATCCCATCTATAAAGCACCCTTAAATTGTCTTCACTTTAGCTAAACATAATAACATCTTAACCGATAACAAAATCTGTTGGTAAAAATGAATACTCTCTCAAGCCATGATCCCTGACCCACTCAATCCAGAAGAGGCCCTGTTCATTCAAATATATGGACAGGCTGATTCATCACTAATGCCAGATAGCGACAGATGAGTGTCTGTATAGCGGCGCTATGAGCGACCGCTAGTGGTCGCCACAATAAGCCGTCAGTCGCTATTACAGGGCTCCTCAGTTGCTACCTGCCGTTATTGGTAATCACGATGCCAATGTTAAATGTGATGTTTCAGATGTGCTTTAGAGGCGCTGTTGAGTTGTTACACCGTATTCAATACAGCGCCTGAGCGTTTCTTTGCTGTTGTATAGAATTCAATCTGTAAAAGTGAGAAATCTGATATAACATTATGCAAATAACACATGTAACCAGATAATTTGTAGAATTTAGTTTTTTTATTTAAAGAAGCATATTTTTTTATTTTAGTGTAAACAAAAAAAAGCAGATGTTCCCATCTTCATGGTGCCTGAAATGGAGACAAAAGTGTAGTTAATTTATGTTGTTTGTCAAAAATAAATTTGCCAAAATCCCCTTTGTTTTGTGTTTATTAATTTAATTACATACAAAACACCTTTTAACTTGATAGAATTAAAGCAAGCCACTTTGTATTTATCAATCTAAAATACCACCCACATATATTTTAGAATTAATTAAAGCTACACATTTTTCTTGTTAATAATTTTAGACCACCCACATATTTTTGATGTAATGTTTAGAAGGGCCCTGTAGTACAGTAGTTGTAGTATAGTTAAGGTGATCTAGCTTACCGAAAAAAAAGAGCTAATCATGCTTTGTCGTCGCTCAAACCCAGTCTGGGTGTCCTCGTTCCTGTCTGCGGCCATGTTGGGGACTTCTGGCACCAGTGCCGTTTCCTCGGGGGGTTCGATTTGGTGACATATGCAAATAGTGTGTAGGACACAGCATGCGAGGATGATTTTGGAGACCTTTTGTGGACTGTACAACATCTCTCCTCCTGGGCGTGCCAAGCAAAGAAAGCGTGCTTTCAGCAGGCCGATGGTTCTTGCCACAATGCATCTGGTTTTGCGATGTGCTGCATTGTAGCGTACTTGGGCAGAGGTCTGTGGGTTTCTGACTGGAGTCATTAGCCACGTTTTCTGCCCATATCTCTTGTCCGCTGTGGAATAAACAAAGTGAGAGAGAGCAATTTGTAAAGTACCATGAACATAATGTATACATTAAAGCTTATTTTATATAGTTTTGCAATTTAGGTGTCAACATATTTAACTTGTTATTATGTCAAGGATTATTAATTACCCAGTAGCCAGCCAGGTGGCATTTCATTGTTCTCAAACTTCTGGCACAGGACTGATTGCTGGAGCACGTAAGAATCATGGCATGAGCCAGGGAAGCCAGATCTCACGGCCCGCAGCTTCATGTCATGGTCACATACCACCATGACGTTCATGGAATGGAATTATTTCCAGCTCCTGTGCACGGGGAGGGAGTAAAGGGATATGTGTACCATCCACGCACCCTAGCACATTAGGGATCCCTCCCATGCGGTAGAACGCACATTTAATATTGGCAACCTCCTCCTCATACTCAGGAAAATTAATATAAAACGGGGATAAGGTCGCAAATTGCCACGACTACCTAGTAAAATATGCGGCTCATTGTAGCCTGGCTGATCATGCTGAGGAGGGCAGAGGTTGCCTGGAAATTCCCCCGTGCCACTACATTTAGCATTGAACATAGGCGAACTATGGCAGGAATGGATTGGGTGCGTCTGGTGGATGGATCGATTTTGGTCTTAATCTTATCATATAGGCACTGTAGTGCTGCACGATTCAGACGAAATCGACTTCTGATCTGCTTGTCACTTAAATCCCATACAGAGAGGCGGATGCCAAAGGATCGGGGTGCCCTAAGCCTCACAGCACCCTCTTCCCTTGACTCCTCACCTTCCTCTGCGCTGCCACAACAATACATCCATAACCCAAACATCACCCCCACATCCATCCCACACTCACTGGCCATAGCTCATGCACTGCCCCCCAAAAAAACACAATCTCAACACACACACAACCAGTCCTCAGACACAATCACAATCCTCACACAATCACACAAATGCAGCTCACCACAAAACCAGATGTATAGTGGTTAGAACCATCAGCCTGCTGAAAGTATGCTTTCAAAGTTTGGCACAACCAAGAGGGGAGTTGCTGCACAACCCACAAAAGGTCCCCAAAACAATCCACACTTGATGGATGCTACACAATATTTGCAGATGCCACCAAAAAAAATCTCACAAAGAAACAGCACTGATGCCAGAAAAGCTCAACAAAGCCACAGATAGAAATCAAGAAACCCAGCAAGCCAGTTTGTGCAAGCTAGGGCAAAGTAACAACAAACACCACAGCCTTTGCAACAGTGTATCAAGATAAGAATGATTAAAGTATTTTGAATTTATACTTAACTTATCCAAAGGACTGGTCCGCTTAGCTGCCTCTTGAGTTTGTTAGCTGTTTCCGGTAATTAGCTTACCACAGGTGTTGCGGAAATGCCTAGCGCTTCCATAATAGCGTACTTGTCTCGATCTGGTTGCACAGACATCTATTGGCCAATCCAAGGTAACCTTTTCAAATATCAAATAGCCGTTTTTTCAACAACATTTCCAATGTTGTTAAGAGACATGGATCCTAGTCATTCCTAATGTATATATGGCTTGGTAAGTAGCTAATTAATTAGTTTATTGAATGCAACACATGTTTGCCTGATACATCAGTCATTGTAGTCAAGATGTATCTCCAAACACCTGTACAGTATGTGTCAATCAATTAACTGGGCCTGTTTGTGATTGTGTAATAAAGCACATAAATACTGGCAGACACATTCAGCAGTTGTTGCCATTCTGAAGTTTGCATGCATCCCTGTATGTTTGTTGTTTGGTGGTGTGTGCAACTACAGGATGGAGCCAAATTCTGGACATCTGCCGGCCACTGCTGTGTCTCCTGGTGGGCCCAGTACCAGTGGTGTGCGTCGTGGCCACAGACCTTCCTCAAGGAAAAGAGCACAGCCTGAAGGTGAAGCCCCATCCAAGCCCAAGCATGCCTATGCCAAGAGGGAGCCATTGCAGATGCCACCAAAACAAATCTCCCAAAGAAACAGCACTGATGCTAGAAAAGCTCAACAAAGTCACTGATAGTAATCAAGAAACCCAGCAAGCCAGTTTGTGCCAGCTAGGGCAAAGTAACAACAAAGAGCATAGCCTTTGCCACAGTGTATCAAGATAAGAATGAATAAAGTATTTTAAATTTATACTTAACTTATCCAAAGGACTGGTCCGCTTAGCCGCCTCTTGCGTTCCTTAGCAGTTTCCGGTCTGTAATTAGCTTACCACAGGTGTTGCGGAAACGCCTAGCGCTTCCATAATAGCGTACTTGTGCGGATCTGGTTGCACAGACATATATTGGCCAATCCAAGGTAACCTTTTCAAATATCAAATAGCCCTTTTTTCAACAACATTTCCAATGTTGTTAAGAGACATGGATCCTAGTACTTCCTAATATCTATATGGCTTGGTAAGTAGCTAATTAATTTGTTTATTGACTGCAACACATGTTTGCCTGATACATCATTCATTGTAGTCAAGATGTATCTCCAAACACCTGTACAGTATGTGTCAATCAATTAACTGGGCCTGTTTGTGATTGTGTAATAAAGCACATATTACATATATACTGGCAGACACATTCAGTAGTTGTTGCCATTCTGTAGTTTGAATGCGTCCTTGTATGTTTGTTTGGTGGTGTGTGCAGCTACAGGATGGAGCCAAATTCTGGACATCTGCCGGCCACTGCTGTGTCTCCTGTTGGGCCCAGTACCAGTGGTGTGCGTCGTGGCCGCAGACCTTCCTCAAGGAAAAGGGCACAGGTTGAAGGTGAAGCCCCACCCGAGCCCAAGCGTGCCTATGCCAAGAGGGAGCCAGAATTTAATTTGGCAGATAATAATACTATTGTGTGTCTGACACTGGCTAAATGGGAGTTATTATTTGGCTCCCAAAGTCAGTGTTTACGCAAACAAGAAAGGAGCAAATTGTGCCATAGTGAGCAGCTTACTAGCACTGCTCAATACCCACGTAGTGGCCAAGCCGTCAAGAAACGCTTCTACACTTTGCAAAGGGCCCTTATGCTAAAGATGAAGAAAGATCTACTTGTAGACAGTGGGACGAAGCAGGGTCCAAAGAGTAAATAAAGAACATATGAGGAGATGCTGAAGTGCAAGATTCCACTCTGTCGGTGCAGGGTGTGGATGCTGGGGATGACACCACAGGTTGGGGTGAAGGTACATTGTTTTTACCTTGTAAATTATTGTTGATAATCATGTAGACTCATTTCTGTTACTAAACTCTTTATCATCGGTCAGGTTAAGTATCATATTCTAGCTATGTCATTTTTTGTAAACATTTCTCTTTGTTTATGCATAGTGGCACATGAGGACTCACAGGAGTCAGATGATGAGGGGTCCCAGATTCCTGCCCTTCCCCCGGCCTCTACATTAACCCAGTCTGGTTAAAGAGGTAAAGAGTCTTGATAATGTGATTTTATGGTATTGTTGTGGATGTTTATTTTAATAGAGCACATTAACAATCCCTAATTCTTTTAATTTGTTTCACATAGATGCCCTCAGAATTGATGCACCAGAACAGATGCACCAACATCTTCTCATGAGTCTACATACTCTTTGGATGCCAGTAAGTGCATGTGTCAAGGTGGCTTTTGCGAAAGTAATTTAAATGTGGGAATGTATCTCAAGCATGCTTTTCATTTGTAGGCCAAGTCCCAACTTCATCTTTGGACCCCACTTCCTGTGTTGCAGGCCTACAAGACCCTGTTTATGCCAAATGGAATCCTTGCCGCCAACCCAGGATGTGCCCTCCTCACAAGTCTCATGTGGTCAGGTTACAGAGGCAGCACCAACGGTACATGTTATTGTAATCATAGATGAGTTTGTTAGAGTTTTATCTGCGAAATACATTCTGGAAAATAATATCTGGCTTTTTCTTTTAGCCTGCGCAACCAACTGCCAGAGCTGCCCCCACAAGTGCCGAGTTCTATGAGTTAGGGAGCCGGATGCTGGTGCCCTACAGTCGCCAACAGCTGCGTGATAGAACTTAGGAGCACATTGCTGCGTTGGAAACCTAATTGCTGGTGGACCAACAACAAATTCGGGAACTGAGGCAAGAAGTACGTGATCTGCGCAACCAACCCCAGGCAGAATTGATACATGCCATCCATCAATCTATTGAGCGCCAGGACGAAACTTTTTTGTTGTTACATCAGCTAATACAGCAGCAGTCTATTTTTTTTACTGCACTGTTGGCCCCCAACACCGCCCCTACAAATGACTCGGCACCAATCAGGCCACCCAGGGACTAAAATTCCATTTTTTATTTTGGTCAAATCAAATGATGTTCAAATGTAATTCATATTTAAAATTTGTGTTTGGTAAGTAATTACAGAGATAGTAACCCATACATTAAGACCTCTCTATATCTATATATGTGAATGTGTTTTAAAAATTACAACATTAATAGGTTGGGATACATTAGAATGCTTCAAGAATGTAAGGGGTAACAATGTGTTTCACAATCTAATAACTAATGGGTTAATGGTAACTTTAACTATGGTTTCAAGATCATGCTAGTGCACTCAGATGTGCTAAAATGTTTGCTGCTTATTCAACAACAGCGACTCTTGGCGTTACAAGGAATTTCATGCCCCCCCCAAAAAAAAAACATGTATCAAAAGCACAGCGCCACAGCCAGTGACAGGTAGCGACTGGTCATAGCGACTGGCCCTCACCATACTTACCCAGATTCAAAAATAAATTTCTATGAAATAGCGTGGGAGCTGTTTTTTGGCTGACTGCGGGATAGAGCGCCAGACACAGCTAGATTAAAGTGATTTTTTTGTGGTGGAAACAAAAATTAACCTGTAAAAATAACGGGAATGGCATTGGGGTAGGAAACATTACATTAAGTTCAGGAATAATGTCTAACACATTTGTAGTTTGAAAAAAAAATAAAAACATAAAAAAGGACATAAAAAATGGGATTTGAGGCTCTGCCATAGAAATGTATGGGAGAGCGACAGGTAGCGAGAGGTAATACGTGGCGCTCTGCAAGGCTGAAAACAGGCACTGTTCGCTGAGGCTGGGATCATGTTGAATCTAACGCTACATGGCGTTCTCCCAGTCGCTAAACAGGATCGGCTTCATAAATGTGTAATTGCGTATTTGATCCGGCGTTCTCAAGCCGATACCTCTCGCTACCTGTCGCTAAAGAGTTACTACCTGACGCTATCCCTTCTTAAATAAGGCCCTTAGTGACTTTAATCCATTTGGCCATACCACAGAGAACACAAGAATATCCTGAAAGAATTTAGTATGTAAAATGGGTGGATGGGCTACTGCCAATATTGCTGCCATGGCCTAGGCAACCTATTCAACCTATACATCCCTAGATGCATTGCTTTACTTTCTCAAACGTTCTACCACATGTAGAACATGTTCCTTTGATTTATAGTCAAACAATTGAATATCTAAAGGTTCTAATCACTTCATTTTATGCTTTTAGTGATTTTACCAGGTCAAATTTAAAGGAAAGAAATACATGATGTATGCTGGGGTCTATTCATAAAATGACCAGCAGCACCTAAAATTAAAAAATGTCTGCTTTACATTTTCAAATAAAAAAAATAAGTGCCCCCTTCTTTAAGTTATTATTATAACAATATTCTTCTAATGAAGCTTGAATGTAGTTGCCAAGAGAAGTCACTAAATGTCAGTAGGAAACTGACAAAATTATTTACACTCAGTGGTTAACCACTGTGTCACTGTCTGAATATAGACACATCAATTACTGTTGCATGAAATTGAACTTTATCAAGAGTATGATGTTAGAGATGGTCAACAAATTGTGTAGCATAAAATAAATGTTTAGCTTCAGATTTGCCATCATTTATACATTCATGCTTCAGTGCTTCTGAGTGAACGAAGAAAATAGATAGGTCAGGTTTGTAAATGGTTGCACAGAATGAAAACAATAATTAGGACAAGTGTCATCAATGTTCGCTCTGTTAATTGCTTTGCTTCTTTAGGTTGAATATATATTGAATTGAAATGAATATATCGATACTGAATTGAAAATCTACAGTTGTCTTTTATTTAGCCCTAGATGTGTGGGAGAAAGTCTGTGAAATGCAGTTGTAGTTTGCTGTTACTGGTCAAAATTAGCAAAATATGAATAGTCCTTTTCATAATTATTGGCAATGAGTGGATAAATCACAGGCAGAGAAAAAAGGCTGCAACAAGGGTGATATCTGTTGCCAGAGCAAGGACGGTGGAGGGAAGATTACTGCAGAAATTACAGCAGGCAGTGGGGAGAAACAATAGCTAGATGGCCACTGGTGACAACAGTGATGATCCCTGATTTGGCCAAAGGTGCCTAGCTATTAAAGATTTTTAACCCAAAAATAAACACCATTAACCTCTTGGGGGCATTGCCTATTGTTCCTATTGTGCACAGGGCATAGAGGCTGGAATACCCAGAGGACATGCCTTTGGGTTATTGCCATACAGTATCTGTGTCAGAACCTCGTTACTATGGGAGGGAGCAAGAGAAGGGCAGGTCCTGCTAAAAAGGAGAAGTCATGCTGACAATGTCACTGGACCTGCTGAGCTTTCTGGACCCGCCAGAGCCGCCACTGAAGCCACTTGAGCCTAGGGAAGGGAGGGAAGAAGCTTTCTAAAAACAAAGATTTTACTTATTTTAACAAAGGGAGTTGTGTGTGTTTTATTGTACACTGCTGTCTACTGTTTGTAAAAGGGTCCCAACCCTCTCAGGTTGCCTATACACAAGAGTGACAGGGTGTGTGGGTGCAGCATTACCTCCAGTAACTGAGTTTAACCCTTTAAGTGCCAGCATTCCTAGAATTTTTGTCACCCCCTGTTGCCAGACCATGTTTCACTATTTTGCGCTACACATGTTCAACCTTGATTTTTGAAGGGATTTCCAGAGATTTTCCAGGAAAATTATATATTGTTTTTTTTCAGCAGAGTCTGGGTTTCAACATGAAATGTTTTGTGTGGACTTTTTTAGTGTATTCTCAATACTTTTGGGTGAAATATGTGCAACAAATTTTAAAAAATAATTTTTTTGCAATTTGTAGTGATTTTTTGTAATAGAAAATGTAAGTTTGACAATACAATCTTATTGCGTGTGAAACCCCAATTTCTCCTGGTTACAGTGGTACTACATATGTATAGGTAGACACCCTTTCCTGCCCAGGAGACTCCCCCAAACTGAAACAGAGCTTTAGGAGATTTTCAGATAAAATACAACTGTGATATGCGCACCTTGCAGTTTTTCTAGAAATACAACCCTTTACATTTGAAATACCCTATACCCTATATATTTTCTGGAAGTACACGCCTCAAGCTTTCTAGGCATACCAGGTTTGTTTATGTGGGCATAGTTTTCTGGAAGTAATGCCTCAATCAATTCTTTGGTTGCACAGAGTTTCCTTAAAAAAGAATAAAAAAGAAGAATCAAAGCCACATTTTCTTAAAAAACTATATGCAAACAAGAAAAAACAAGTAAAATCTGAAAAAACAACATCCCCTGAACAGAACGATACCCAACATGCATAGGTACTGTCAAGGGAAGAGTTGCCAAACACCCCAAAGTAAAGCATGTGCGTAAGGGTAACTTTACTTGTAAATTTCAACTCTGCAGGCAAAATGAGCTCCTTGAAAATTTTCAACCTAAACAACCCTTTTGGAATACCCCCATAAACCATAAATTCCCTAAAAGTACACATGTTAAGCTTTCTAAGTGTACCCAGCTTGTTGTAGTGGGCTCATCTTTCTGGGAGTAATCCCTCGAAGAATTCTTAGGTTGCACAGGGTTTGCCTATAAAAATGTATAAGAAGCAAAATTAAAAACATGTTTTCCTAAAATATCTATATGCAAACAAGAATAAACAAGGTAAATCTGAAACCACAAGGTCCCCCCAAACAGAACAATACCCAACATGCATAGGTACTATTAACCTTTTTAATTGCCAGCCTACTTGAAATTTTGTCACCCGCTGTTGACAGGTCATTTTCCCCATTTTGCGCCATGTTTAACTGTGATTTTTGCTGGAATTTCCAGGAAATTATATATATATATATATATATATATATATATATATTATATTTATATTAGAGTTTAAGCTTTAACATTAAATGTCTTGTTTGTAATTCTTCTACTGGTTTTTAAAATATTTTTGCGTAAAAAAAAACAAAAATCAAATAAAATAATACTTTTTTTGACAATTGTCTCCTTTATTTTAAATAAAACATTTGTTATTTTAATAAAAACCATATTACACGTGAAAGCCCCATTTCTCACGATTACCACGATACCACATATGTATCGGTAGCCACCCATTCTTGCCCAGGAGACCCCCCAAACTGAAAAGAGCACTTTATAACATTTACAAATAAAATACAACTACTATCCACACTATAAACATAAGGGGTTAATTTTTTTTTTTTTTTTTATGACATAGGGTCCCCCCTACTAGGGGGGGAAACCACATTTTTTTTTTAGAATTTTAAGGGTTAAAAACCCTTAAAAATCCCCCTAAAAAATTACATGGGGTCCCCCTTACCCATCATAACCAACCCGGTACCAGATATGGGGGCTTGTAGGAACAGGGCACAGGTGTCAGCTTTGGTGCCCCTCCGCCCTGCCTGCTACAAGCTCCGTGGGCTTGGCTCTTCTGCTCCCCCTGGGCTTTGGGGAAGCAGGTAGTTGGCAGGGGACGCTATTTTGGGCACTCTCCTGAGGAAAGAAGAGCCATGTGGGGGAATCAGATACCCCCCGGGTGAAGAGAAGACCTGGCCCAATCCAACGAGGGGTCAGGTGAGTTTTTAAATTGTATACTTTTTTTCTGTGGGCGTTTAAAGTCAGCTACGTGAGTTTCACATAGCTGCCACTTAATGGTAGGAGAGGTGGCTACGCGAGACTCACGTAGCTGGCACTAGAAGAGTTAAAGGGAAATTGACCAGTTCTGGCTGTCAGACTCTGCATCTTTCATTCACCAGAACTTCATGATTTCCCTTTTGCTTTAAAGCAAAACAAAACCCGACAGTGGCCAGCCTGGAATCTAAAAGATTCCAGAGCCGATCGCTGGCTTTTCTCTGGAGCATCCCAAAGTGTGAAACCCCCCACTTCGCCCATTGAAACTCACCTTTCCACACTCCAGCGGCACATGTGCGGGCTCTACACCAATGAAGGCACCTACTGTGACTACGTTATTTTGCAGATGGCTCATTTTTTTAATGGGGAGCACCTGGTGCCACATTCCCTAAATCCTTGTCCCAGCCATTCAGATAGGCACTCCCCATTCCCCTCTCTAACCTGGAATTGCATTGGGGACAGTTGAAAGACATGACACAGAATTTGCATGGCCCAAATCACAAAATAGCAGTGCGACCCGAAAGGGCAAAAAATGCATACAAAAAATTTTCCAAACATCCTGTGACACATGCACCAGCCTCCTAAAAAATGTAAAAAAGTAGCCCAAAAAATTATAACCAACCCAGCCAATTGACATTTATGGGATAAGGCCACACAGTGCAGGGTGAGTGCCTGTTCCTATCTGTCACTGTAGAGAACTCAGCACCGCCACTGATCCCATCAACGGCACTGTTGATAGATGAGGCACTACCTGGCACTAGTAGAATTTTGACTTGACAACTACACCTTTTTCACTGGGATCTGACATTCACCTGATGTTCATCTAGCGCAACGTGACACTACGTGGCACTAGCACTTCTTAAATAAACCCTTTATCCATATCTTTTAATACACCTTACAAATTCAATCATATTACATAAAAAGAACAATTCATTTGATTTTCTCTTTCATCCAATATTATTTCATAACCAATATTATCACTTTTTAGATTTCAATATTATTTTTTTTATTGATAGGCTAATGTTATCAAGTAAAAATTGGGCTATCTGTCCTACTCTCATTGGCTAGAAATCCTTTCATCTTATCTCTCACCTCCATCCTTTTTCCAAGCTTTTGCAATTGCTTATTTTGCAGGCAGGAAAGCAAAAGTAATTGGCTTGTGTTGGTTCTTAGTGATACCTTCCGGCTTTACATGGAGCAGGGCCACCCAGGGGTCTCTTTAGTTTATTTGTCCAATTAGGGACAGGATTGGGTCTAGTACCTCCTGATTTCAAAAAACATCCACCAGATGTGGAGTACTGTTCCTTCATCCCGGCACCCCCTGGATAATATGGGACTGCTTTGGACACTTGAGATAGACCCGGTACCATCTGAACAGTAATTTATATGTGGATTCTAGTGAAATTATGTTAATTGAACATGTCCTGGTTGATTCCCATATAGCGTTCAATTTTTCCTCCTCTTTCAATCAACCTAAATCAGTATCCCCTTGTTTTACATACTTATGGGTTTGTGGTTTTGGTAAACTTATTAGGGAGCTGTAGACATTAGAGATTAAGCTTGCCTCTGTTATACCATTCAAACAAATATTCTTGAATGTGCATAAGTTTCCCTGCAAGGGTTTGTTCTTAAGCAGGAAAGAGACCCAGTGTCTCAGTTGCAAGTATCTGAAGTACTCACCGTTAGGAGCATCATTTTTTCTCCTTAAAATACTCTTGACTATGATTAAATTGTTAGATCGGTTAGCAGGTGTGCACTTTAGTAAGGGCCTTCAACACATCATGAAGCTAAGGTTTGATTCCCCCAACCGAAGAGTGGACTGTTCAAAAGATTAATCAGTGGTAGATGCGGTGACATATGGAGCCCAAAGTATTTAACATCGTCCCAAACATTCAGTGAATATTTAATTATGGGGCATGTGAATATAGGCCATGCTTGAGGAAGGGCTCAAAGCAGTCCATTGCGGCTAACTTAGGAGGGACCATAGCGGAGCCTCAGTTCTGCTATGCAAGACTTCTAGTTGGGTTATCTGAGTAGCTTAGAAATGTTTAAGTAAATCGGGCACTCCAAGACAACAGTGCCTTTTGAATCGAAACATTGTATATCTAGTGACAGTAGTTTTCGTTTGAGTCAATACAAATTTAAAGATTTTACTTTACAAATCACAAAGATTGTGGTATGGGATGTTAATTGGCGAAAGTAATAAAGCAGTTTCGGTAGTAAGGTAATTTTGAGTGTGTTGATGCATCCCATCCATGATGTGACTTCCAGGAGTTTAGGAGGTTGCCCATTGATTTAGCTGTGGAATAATAGTTTTCAGCGAACAAAGAGTAATAGAAAGGTGTTACACCCTTTTTAACAGATAATGTAAAACTTTAGTGTCCCAGCAAAAGGATAAATTTGATTTAATTAGATCCACTTCATTCTGAGTCATGTTGATGTTGAGAGCCACTGATTTCTTACCGTTAACAGTGCCACATGAGATAACACATGAATTTTAACAGCTTCCATCCAACAATACATTTGAAACTCAGTCACCAACAGAAATTATTTTCCTTGACACCACCATATATCTTAAGGGAAAGGACATACAAACATCCATCTAATGTAAACCCACAGACCGACCTTCATACCTTAAACATAACAGCTTCCATGCAAACCACATCAAGGGGTCTATCATATTTAGCCAGGGGATCATATTCAACAGGATCTTCTTTAATACCATGGACAGAAATACACATGTGGACAGTCTAAAAAGGGACTTCATTAAGCAGCGCTATAAACAATCAGCATCAACAGAGGCCCACTTTTGCAATATAAAGAAACCGCAAAAGATGAACCGTTTGTCACATACAATCCACTTCTGGAGGTTCTGAGGAAAATTGCAAAGGAGATCCAACACATTCTACGCAAGTATAGGAGACTTTCTGAAATAATCCCAGATCCTCCTCTGTTGACATAAAGACAACTCCATAATCTCAGAAAACTAATTGTGAGGAGCTCCCTAAGTGACCCAGCACAAAAGAAGACATGGCCCTGCCTGCAGAAAAGGTGTGAAACCTCCACCGACAGAATAAAGACACCAGATTTCACCTGCAAATCCCCTATTTTAGTATACCTGATCATGTGTGTGCAGTGCCCCTCAGCCATTTGCATCGGCATATGGGGCAAGCGATAAGAAAGTGACAAAATCTGCACAGGTTCATACCCCTATACATGTTATTTTTCATGTATAGGGGTATTTTTTATTTTTAAATAGAAATACAATTGTGTCAGCAGTGTTATAAGGAAAACATTCACAATAGTACCCCTTTTCCCCAAACTTCTGTATTTTGTAGACAATAGAAATACAATGCTGACATGTATGTACCTCAAAATGAAGACTAAAAAAATACATCTACAAAATGTACTGATCCCAAAGGATAAAAAGATGAAACATAGATTCTAGATCTGCAATAAAAATCCATTTTTGGAAGGGTTTTGTTCATTTTACAGTGAGGGGGTTAAGACACTTGTGTTCAAGTTTAAAGAAAAATATTGTCAATTAGTATAGTACATCAACCACTTTTCCTAGATTGTCTTAGTCTGTCTTAGATTGTCTTCGAGACTTTTCTGGGATAAGTGAATAAATAGGTTTGTAAGATGCACTTATGTTTATAGGCAATGTTTATATATGATGGATTTAAATAGCTTTAATGTACCTGGCAAAAATGTCAAGTGGTGCAGGGATTTAACAAAAATGACAAGTTGACTATGATCCCATTAAAAAAGTGATGATATAGTACAGCAATGTGTATGTATTACAATAGTACAACAGAGTATTAGAACAATAAATCTTTGTGGTTATCATAAATGTACAGGGGTTATTTTTCCATAGCAGTACGGTTTAAAATGTTACAGCATGCTGTTGATATCCATGAGGCCAAATAAAAAGAATATAGTAAAATAAAAAAAAAAGTAAAATAAGCTCTAAAACATGGCAGAAATTGTAGCTATCTTTACTGGTCCTTCGACTTTGCAAGTAAACAACGAAATACAATATGTACAATATTAGTTAACTTTCTCTGGTTAATCTCCCTTCTAGAATCTTATGAACATGACAGTTAAAGCAATCTTAGCCTCAGATGCAACAAATAATTTTTATTAAGCTGATATTTTAGTCATGTGGGAATGATACATTTTATAAAGAGGAAGCAGTTGTGGTTTCAGTTGCACACTCAACTCAAGCTTAGTCAACTTTCCAGCTCTTATAACAACTCAACTTCATTTTTTCCATCATTTAGGTTTTTATATGCAGGTCATGGTACAGTATAACTATAGTTATAAGCAAAAACAGACTTGCTGTTTATTCTTAAAGCTGATTTGCAGAGCCCCTAGTGTTGATGCACCCCTCAAATCCCTTATTTTTCCAGGCAAATTCCTGAAGTTGACGAATTTGAATCGTCCCTTCATGGTCCTGTTATGCATGGCTTACACATACACATCATGCATGGTCCACAGATTGCCAGTTATTTACAAGCTTAGCGATAGCATTTAAGATCTGAGTAAGCTACCCTATTTTGGACTTTCCGAGGAGTATTAGGGAATAGGCATGCTCATGGCATGGGGGATGCCGAAGCTCTGAGGGCCTGTGCAAGTTAGTGGCTTGTGGGTTAATTTTAAACCAGACCTTACAAGAAGCAGTGCTCATATGCAATCCCTCTCCAGGGCAATTCAGATTGCTGCACATTTTTGTAACACCTGCTGTGGTCGATCCACCCCCCCCCGCCCCCCATGGCATACAATAAATCTGACAGTGGCGTGCAATGTGGGCAATATGAGCAGCAGCACAGCTATCATTCTGGGAAAGGGGGAAGCTTCCTGGGTGCTCCAAGATTGCCAAAACCAGGAGAAAATTGGTGTTTCAGATTTGAGTGGATGCTGGAGCAAATATAAATCTGGAAATTGATTCAGTATCATGAATACAGATAAGTTGAGGTGAGTTTTGGAGAGTTTTTGTTTTTGCAAGTGTCTCTAGTCACACTTATTTGCATGTCCCCCCCTCCAGGAAATCAGTAGCACCCAAACCTGTTTTGCATTAGCTTTTGGAATTGCATTGTGACGTTACTCTGTCTACCATAGCAGGGTATATAACGCAGTTGCAAACAGTAACATTTTTCCTGCAAAACAAACAACCCTAATAGCAGCTTCTTTGACCCTGACATTTAAACTTGCATCCCATTTATTTAGGCCCTTTCAAAAAAAAGACATTTATATTAGTAAGAAAATGATAAGCTGTTCCTTGTACAAATGCAGGCCATAAGAAATACGCCGCACCACTTCTCTTTCACATTATTCAGCACCAGGTACAAAAAGTGCACTTTGAAGTTGAGAGTGCACTTTAGGTGAAAAATAAAAGAGAAAGATTTTACGACCAGGTGATGAATTGACCCCTAAGAAGTTCAGCAGCACATGCGTGGGCTATCATCCCATCAGAGCTGTTTGCCATGCCAATTTAATATGACAAATGGCTGTGATTGTTTACAATGGGAAGTGAAAGTGTTTGCATCCCCTGGATCCATTCAGACAGGCTGTGGTGGGAGCAAGCGCACTACTGTGGATGTGGCCGCTTCTGCACCCCATTTAAGTGTTTCAGGGCCATTTGCCAAATGACATAGTCACAGCAAATGGCTCTGATTGGACGAAAGCTTGCGTATGGACCATTGGATCTGAAAGACGTGAGTCTAGATTAGTATCCCTTTTGTTTTATTTTTATCCACAGGGTACTCTATCATTCATCATTTCATCAGCCCTGTGCACACACATGTGCATGCTATTGAAACCTTATTTTCTTCTTTATAAAGCGACAAATCTTAGACTGTGACAGAATTAAAAAAATGTTCTTTGTAGGGTCACTTGACAGACATTGCACTCAAGGTACTATCATTGACTTATTTGCTGCTTGTCAGAAATTCAATACCTAATATTTGATACTATCCCACGAGGAAAAGAGCAACATACAAAAAATATTAACCAAGCAAATAAAAAAAAATGTGTTTGATCCTCCTAAAATGGTACTGCAACTTTCGTAGATACGTGTATGCTTTAAATCAAGTATCACAACCTGTTTACATGTTAATGCATTTTTCCTGGAACTCTAATGTTTGTGTATCTTGCCTGCATTAAAATATATAGCTATTAAAATCAATAATGCTTTATGCTTATGTCTTTTTTTAACATGAAAGATAAGAGAAAAATGACAGCATTTCAGAAAAAAGAGCTCAGTACAATTTCTTCGCTTCTAACTGCAGATGTTCTGTCTTAGCTATGGAAGATATTATTTGTTGACAAAGAGAGTTCTGTTAACAAGACATTAAAGGTCAGTGTGCTATTACATTTATTGAACAATTAGGATATGCAACACACACTCGGAAATGTAATCCTTTAGGCTAAAGATGAATTATTAAATAATGCAAAGCTTTATTATGTATATAAACATCATAATAAACGCAAAGGATGATATTTTTTTCTAGCACAATGAATAGCTGTGAGACCAGCTTTCACAGAGTGGCATAGACTCCCTGTGCAGTTGCGTTTAAAAAGGACACATGAATATGCCAGTCAATGACGGGAGGGCTGTCACTTGGGATACTACTAACTCTCACAAGCTTATGGCAGGACATGTGTTTCCCGGCTGCACTCCAAGGCTGGTAATGTGTGAAGGTATGCCCACTCAGGCGCACATACACAATTCTAAGGCTTATAGCATTGGTGCAGAATGTGAACTGGGGTTTCTGGGCTTTGGGTGGTACAGTAAGACAAGGTAGAGAGGCTGGAAGAGGTCAGAGAATGGTCACAGCAACCCAGCCGGACTCAAGGCAGAACAGTCCACTGGGAATTCTTCCAGTCTCCCTGTGGCCAGTCCACCCCCACCCCTGTAGTTAATGGACTTGTTCATTTGTTCCCACTTTCTTCTTAATTCCACACTCATACTATCATTTCCTTCCACAGACAAAGGGTGAACTCAGCAGTAACTTCCCTCCCACCACAAAGCAGATTTTGGAAAAATCAGGCAGCAGTAATGATAGAGACTAGAGATAAGCGAATCCATTCTGACAAACCCGAATTCGTTACGAATTTCATGAAATATTTGATTTGTTACGATTCCGAATATCGCCGCGATTTGATTGCTCGAAACGCTTCCTTAAAACTCCATTTACTGCTATACAGCCCATCTAAAATGGTGGATCCACATGTCAAGACATGTCCCATGGGGCAAGGAATGCTGGGTAGGTGTCACATGCTACCTATCAGCAGACAGGCTTACCGATGATGTCACAGCCCCATATAAACGGCGGCCATCTTGCGGAAGATCATTCTGATACTGTATTGCGGCCAGAGCAGATCAGTCAGGGAGAGAGCGAGGGACAGATAGACGGACTGATAGATAGATAGATAGATAGATAGATAGATAGATAGATAGAAGAACAGAAGAAGCAGAGCGAGGGACAGATACAGAAGCAGAGAGCCCGTGACACTGACAGAGAAAGACAGGGACAGTTTAAACGGTTTGCATTAGCTTTCAAGCCCATTTAGTGTTAATAACACTCCTGCCTATTTAGCTTTTCCTTTACCTGGTGTCATTCTTTAAAAAGCGTGCTAGCATTAATATTTCAAGACTACCTGTGTAATAACTGCTTGCATTTTATAATCAACGTCCCTTTTCCACAATCAAAGGAGGCCACCTCTGTATGTGAGGAGGGGGCATCCCAAACACTAGCATAAATATTTCAAGAATACCTGTCTAATAACTGCTTGCATTTTATAAATTAACGTCACTTTTCCACTATCAAGGGAGGCCACCTCTGTATGTGAGGAGGGGGCATCCCAAACACTAGCATAAATATTTCAAGACTACCTGTCTAATAAATGCTTGCATTTTATAATTAACGTCACTTTTCCACAATCAAGGGAGGCCACCTCTGTATGTGAGCAGGGGGCATCCCAAACACTAGCATAGTTATTTCAAGACTACCTGTCTAATAACTGCTGGCATTTTATAATTAACATGACTTTTCCACAATCAAAGGAGGCCACCTCTGTATGTGAGCAGGGGGCATCCCAAACACTAGAAGTAATATTTCAAGACTACCTGTGTAATAACTGCTTGCATTTTATAATTAACAACACTTTTCCACAATCAAGGGAGGCCACCTCTGTATGTGAGGGGGGGCATCCCAAACACTAGCATAAATATTTCAAGACTACCTGTCTAATAAATGTTTGCATTTTATAATTAACGTCACTTTTCCACAATCAAGGGAGGCCACCTCTGTATGTGAGCAGGGGGCATCCCAAACACTAGCATAAATATTTCAAGACTACCTGTCTAATAAATGCTTGCATTTTATAATTAACGTCACTTTTCCACAATCAAGGGAGGCCACCTCTGTATGTGAGCAAGGGGCATCCCAAACACTAGCATAGATATTTCAAGACTACCTGTCTAATAACGGCTTGCTTTTTATAATTAACGTCACTTTTCCACAATCAAGAGATGCCACCTCTGTATGTGAGCAGGGGGCATCCCAAACACTAGTAGTAATATTTCAAGACTACCTGTCTAATAACTGCTGGCATTTTATAATTAACGTCACATTTCCACAATCAAGGGAGGCAACCTCTGTATGTGAGCAGGGGGCATCCCAAACACTAGAAGTAATATTTCAAGACTACCTGTCTAATAACTGCTTGCATTTTATAGTCAACGTCACTTTTCCACAATCAAAGGAGTCCACCTCGGTATGTGAGCAGGGGGCATCCCAAACACTAGCATAAATATTTCAAGACTACCTGTGTAATAACTGCTTGCATTTTATAATTAACAACACTTTTCCACAATCAAGGGAGGCCACCTCTGTATGTGAGCGGGGGGCATCCCAAACACTAGCATAAATATTTCAAGACTACCTGTCTAATAAATGCTTGCATTTTATAATTA
This sequence comes from Gastrophryne carolinensis, assembly GCA_027917425.1. Taxonomy (NCBI): domain Eukaryota; kingdom Metazoa; phylum Chordata; class Amphibia; order Anura; family Microhylidae; genus Gastrophryne; species Gastrophryne carolinensis. The sequence goes on along the minus strand of CM051237.1, from coordinate 175,967,097 downwards.
ACGTCACTTTTCCACAATCAAGGGAGGCCACCTCTGTATGTGAGCAGGGGGCATCCCAAACACTAGCATAGAAATTTCAAGACTACCTGTCTAATAACGGCTTGCTTTTTATAATTAACGTCACTTTTCCACAATCAAGAGATGCCACCTCTGTATGTGAGCAGGGGGCATCCCAAACACTAGCAGTAATATTTCAAGACTACCTGTCTAATAACTGCTGGCATTTTATAATTAACATGACTTTTCCACAATCAAAGGAGGCCACCTCTGTATGTGAGGAAAGGGGGCATCCCAAACACTAGCATAAATATTTCAAGACCACCTGTCTAATAACTGCTTGCATTTTATAATTAACGTCACTTTTCCACAATCAAGGGAGGCCACCTCTGTATGTGAGCACGGGGCATCCCAAACACTAGCATTAATATTTCAAGACTACCTGTGTAATAACTGCTTGCATTTTATAATTAACAACACTTTTCCACAATCAAGGGAGGCCACCTCTGTATGTGAGCGGGGGGTATCCCAAACACTAGCATAAATATTTCAAGACTACCTGTCTAATTACTGCTTGCATTTTATTATTAACGTCACATTTCCACAATCAAGGGAGGCCACCTCTGTATGTGAGTAGGGGCATCCCAAACACTAGCATAAATATTTTTTCAAGTCTACCTGTCTACTAACTGCTTGCATTTTATAATCAACGTCACTTTTCCACAATCAAAGGAGGTCACCTCTGTATGTGAGCAGGGGGCATCCCAAATACTAGCAGTAATATTTCAAGACTAACTGTCTAATAACTGCTGGCATTTTATAATTAACGTCACTTTTCCACAATCAAGGGAGGTCACCTCTGTATGTGAGCAGGGGGCATCCCAAATACTAGCATTAATATTTCAAGACTACCTGTAAACTAACTGGTTGCATTTTGTAAGCAAAGTCACTTTTCCACAATCAAAGGAGGCCACCTTTGTATGTGAGCAGGGGGCATCCCAGACACTAGCATTAATATTTCAAGACTACCTGTCTAATAACTGCTTGCATTTTATAAGCAACATCACTTTTCCACAATTCAAGGGAGGCCACCTTTGTATGTGAGCAGGGGGCATCCCTAACACTAGCATAAATATTTTAAGACTACATGTCTAATAACTGCTTGCATTTTATAATTAACGTCACTTTTGCACAATCAAGGGAGGCCACCTCTGTATGTGAGCAGGGGGCATCCCAAACACTAGCATAAATATTTCAAGACTGCCTGTCTAATAACTGCTTGCATTTTATAATTAACGTCACTTTTCCACAATCACAATCACTGCTCACATACAATCTCTGTATGTGAGCAGGGGGCATCCCAAACACTAGCTTTAATATTTCAAGACTACCTGTCTACTAACTGCTTGCATTTTATAATCAACGCCACTTTTCCACAATCAAAGGAGGTCACCTCTGTATGTGAGCAGGGGGCATCCCAAATACTAGCATTAATATTTCAAGACTACCTGTAAACTAACTGGTTGCATTTTGTAAGCAAAGTCACTTTTCCACAATCAAAGGAGGCCACCTTTGTATGTGAGCAGGGGGCATCAAAGACACTAGCATTAATATTTCAAGACTACCTGTCTAATAACTGCTTGCATTTTATAAGCAACATCACTTTTCCACAATTCAAGGGAGGCCACCTTTGTATGTGAGCAGGGGGCATCCCTAACACTAGCATAAATATTTTAAGACTACATGTCTAATAACTGCTTGCATTTTATAATTAACGTCACTTTTGCACAATCAAGGGAGGCCACCTCTGTATGTGAGCAGGGGGCATCCCAAACACTAGCATAAATATTTCAAGACTACCTGTCTAATAACTGCTTGCATTTTATAATTAACGTCACTTTTCCACAATCACAATCACTGCTCACATACAATCTCTGTATGTGAGCAGGGGGCATCCCAAACACTAGCTTTAATATTTCAAGACTACCTGTCTACTAACTGCTTGCATTTTATAATCAACGTCACTTTTCCACAATCAAAGGAGGTCACCTCTGTATGTGAGCAGGGGGCATCCCAAATACTAGCATTAATATTTCAAGACTACCTGTAAACTAACTGGTTGCATTTTGTAAGCAAAGTCACTTTTCCACAATCAAAGGAGGCCACCTTTGTATGTGAGCAGGGGGCATCAAAGACACTAGCATTAATATTTCAAGACTACCTGTCTAATAACTGCTTGCATTTTATTAGCAACGTCACTTTTCCACAATCAAAGGGAGGCCACCTTTGTATGTGAGCAGGGGACATCCCAAACACTTGCATAAATATTTCAAGACTACCTGTCTAATTACTGCTTGTATTTTATAATTTATGTCACTTTTCCAAAATCAAGGGAGGCCACCTCTGTATGTGAGCAGGGGGCATCCCAAACACTAGCAGTAATATTTCAAGATTACCTGCTTGCATTTTATAATCAACGTCACATTTCCACAATCAAAGGAGGCTACCTCTGTATGTGAGCAGGGGGCATCCCAAACACTAGCATAAATAGTTCAAGACTAACTGTCTAATAACTGCTTGCATTTTATAATTAACGTCACTTTTCCACAATCAAAGGATGCCACCTCTGTATGTGAGCAGGGGGCATCCCAAACACTAGTATAAATATTTGAAGACTACCTGTGTAATAACTGCTTGCATTTTATAATTAAAGTCACTTTTCCACAATCAAAGGAGGCCACCTCTGTATGTGAGGAGCGGGCATCCCAAACACTAGCATAAATATTTCAAGACTACCTGTCTAATAACTGCTTGCATTTTATAATCAACGTCACTTTTCCACAATCAAAGGAGACCACTTCTGTATTTGAGGAGGGGGCATCCCAAACACTAGCAGTAATATTTTAAGACTACCTGTCTAATAGCTGCTTGCATTTTATAATTAACATCACTTTTCCACAATCAACGGAGGCCACCTCTGTATGTGAGAAAGGGGCATCCCAAACACTAGCATAAATATTTCAAGACTACCTGTCTACTAACTGCTTGCATTTTATAATCAACGTCACTTTTCCACAATCAAAGGAGGTCACCTCTGTATGTGAGCAGGGGGCATCCCAAACACTAGCATTAATATTTCAGGACTACCTGTCTACTAACTGCTTGCATTTTATAATCAACGTCACTTTTTCACAATCAAAGGAGGTCACCTCTGTATGTGAGCAGGGGGCATCCCAAACACTAGCATTAATATTTCAAGACTCCCTGTAAACTAACTGGTTTGATTTTGTAAGCAAAGTCACTTTTCCACAATCAAAGGAGGCCACCTCTGTATGTGAGCAGGGGGCATCCCAAACACTAGCATTAATATTTCAAGACTCCCTGTAAACTAACTGGTTTGATTTTGTAAGTAAAGTCACTTTTCCACAATCAAAGGAGGCCACCTCTGTATGTGAGCAGGGGGCATCCCAAACACTAGCATTAATATTTCAAGACTACATGTCTAATAACTGCTTGCATTTTATAATTAACGTCACTTTTGCACAATCAAGGGAGGCCACCTCTGTATGTGAGCAGGGGGCATCCCAAACACTAGCATAAATATTTCAAGACTACCTGTCTAATAACTGCTTGCATTTTATAATTAACGTCACTTTTTCACAATCAAGGGAGGCCACCTCTGTATGTGAGCAGGGGGCATCCCAAACACTAAGCAAAAAAGAAAGTTAACCCTCAGCACACTCATACTAAAAACTGAAAAACCTAGCTAACACTTGTTAAGAACATGGACTGTTAGTTAACATAGATTGCAATGAATGTAAAAGCGAGGTAGCCACGTCAAGGCCGTCCAATTAGTATTTCAAATATTTCAAGAGTACCTGTCTACTAACTGGTTGGATTTTGTAATCAATGTCACTTTTCCACTATCAAAGGAGCCAACATCTGTATTTGAAAAGGGGGCATCCCAAATAGAGATGAGCGAACTTTTGAAAAATTCGATTCAACTGATTCGCCGAATTTTCCGACAAAAACCGTTTCGACCCGAATCGCTATTAAAAATCGCTATTTCTGAGCTTTCTAGAGCCTCAATAGGCTTGTAAACCATTCTGCCTTGCTGTAACACGCATAGGATGCGTGCTGGGTTAGTGACATAATATTGTAAATAATTAAGACATGCGGATCAGAGGCATCGCTACTAGAATCGCAGAGCGGCACAATTGCTGAGAATTGAAGTGGCATCACTATGAGGGTCCCCTATAGTGCCTTAAAAACAAACCCTGGAGCTGGCAGCAGCAGGAGCCAAAAAATTAGCTGATTCACACCCTGGAGTTGCAAGCAGCAGCAGCAGCTGCAGGAGCCCACACACTGCTTTGAAGAGACACTGGAGTTGGCTGCAGGAGCTCAAAAATTGGATGAATCACACCCTGGAGTTGCAAGCAGCAGCAGCAGCCCAAACATTGCTTGAAAGACACACTGGAGTTGGCAGCAGGAGCCCAAACATTGCTTGAAAGAGACACTGGAGTTGGCAGCAGGGGCCCAAACATTGCTTGAAAGACACACTGGAGTTGGCAGCAGGAGCAGCAGGAGCCCAAACATAGCTTGAAAGAGACACTGGAGTTGGCAGCAGGAGCAGCAGGAGCCCAAACATTGCTTGAAAGACACACTGGAGTTGGCAGCAGGAGCAGCAGGAGCCCAAACATTGCTTGAAAGACACACTGGAGTTGGCAGCAGGAGCAGCAGGAGGCCAAAATTGCTTGAAAGACATACTGGAGTTGGCAGCAGCAACAGGAGCCCAAACATTGCTTGAAAGAGACACTGGAGTTGGCAGCAGGAGCAGCAGGAGCCCAAACATTGCTTGAAAGACACACTGGAGTTGGCAGCAGGAGCAGCAGGAGCCCAAACATTGCTTGAAAGACACACTGGAGTTGGCAGCAGGAGCCCAAACATTGCTTGAAAGAGACACTGGAGTTGGCAGCAGGGGCCCAAACATTGCTTGAAAGAGACACTGGAGTTGGCAGCAGGAGCAGCAGGAGCCCAAACATAGCTTGAAAGAGACACTGAAGTTGGCAGCAGGAGCAGCAGGAGCCCAAACATTGCTTGAAAGACACACTGGAGTTGGCAGCAGGAGTAGCAGGAGGCTGAAAATGCTTGAAAGACATACTGGAGTTGGCAGCAGCAGGAGCCCAAACATTGCTTGACAGAGACACTGGAGTTGGCAGCAGGAGCAGCAGGAGCCAAAACATTGCTTGAAAGACACACTGGAGTTGGCAGCAGGAGCAGCAGGAGCCCAAACATTGCTTGAAAGACACACTGGAGTTGGCAGCAGGAGCCCAAACATAGCTTGAAAGAGACACTGGAGTTGGCAGCAGGAGCCCAAACATTGATTGAAAGAGACACTGGAGTTGGCAGCAGGAGCCCAAACATTGCTTGAAAAACATACTGGATTTGGCAGCAGGAGCCCAAAAATTGGATGAATCACACCCTGGAGTTGCAAGCAGCTGCAGCAGCAGCAGCCCAAACATAGCTTGAAAGAGACACTGGAGTTGGCAGCAGGAGCCCAAAAATTGGATGAATCACACCCTGGAGTTGCAAGCAGCAGCAGCAGCCCAAACGTTGCTTGAAATACACACTGGAGTTGGCAGCAGGAGCCCAAACATTGCTTGAAAGAGACACTGGAGTTGGCAGCAGGAGCCCAAACATTGCTTGAAAGAGACACTGGAGTTGGCAGCAGGAGCAGCAGGAGCCCAAACATAGCTTGAAAGAGACACTGGAGTTGGCAGCTGCAGGAGCCCACACACTGCTTTGAAGAGACACTGGAGTTGGCTGCAGGAGCTCAAAAATTGGATGAATCACACCCTGGAGTTGCAAGCAGCAGCAGCAGCCCAAACATTGCTTGAAAGACACACTGGAGTTGGCAGCAGGAGCCCAAACATTGCTTGAAAGAGACACTGGAGTTGGCAGCAGGGGCCCAAACATTGCTTGAAAGACACACTGGAGTTGGCAGCAGGAGCAGCAGGAGCCCAAACATAGCTTGAAAGAGACACTGGAGTTGGCAGCAGGAGCAGCAGGAGCCCAAACATTGCTTGAAAGACACACTGGAGTTGGCAGCAGGAGCAGCAGGAGCCCAAACATTGCTTGAAAGACACACTGGAGTTGGCAGCAGGAGCAGCAGGAGGCCAAAATTGCTTGAAAGACATACTGGAGTTGGCAGCAGCAACAGGAGCCCAAACATTGCTTGAAAGAGACACTGGAGTTGGCAGCAGGAGCAGCAGGAGCCAAAACATTGCTTGAAAGACACACTGGAGTTGGCAGCAGGAGCAGCAGGAGCCCAAACATTGCTTGAAAGACACACTGGAGTTGGCAGCAGGAGCCCAAACATTGCTTGAAAGAGACACTGGAGTTGGCAGCAGGGGCCCAAACATAGCTTGAAAGAGACACTGGAGTTGGCAGCAGGAGCAGCAGGAGCCCAAACATAGCTTGAAAGAGACACTGGAGTTGGCAGCAGCAGCAGGAGCCCAAACATTGCTTGAAAGACACACTGGAGTTGGCAGCAGGAGCAGCAGGAGCCCAAACATTGCTTGAAAGACACACTGGAGTTGGCAGCAGGAGCAGCAGGAGGCCAAAATAGCTTGAAAGACATACTGGAGTTGGCAGCAGCAGGAGCCCAAACATTGCTTGACAGAGACACTGGAGTTGGCAGCAGGAGCCAAAACATTGCTTGAAAGACACACTGGAGTTGGCAGCAGGAGCAGCAGGAGCCCAAACATTGCTTGAAAGACACACTGGAGTTGGCAGCAGGAGCCCAAACATAGCTTGAAAGAGACACTGGAGTTGGCAGCAGGAGCCCAAACATTGATTGAAAGAGACACTGGAGTTGGCAGCAGGAGCCCAAACATTGCTTGAAAAACATACTGGATTTGGCAGCAGGAGCCCAAAAATTGGATGAATCACACCCTGGAGTTGCAAGCAGCTGCAGCAGCAGCAGCCCAAACATAGCTTGAAAGAGACATTGGAGTTGGCAGCAGGAGCCCAAAAATTGGATGAATCACACCCTGGAGTTGCAAGCAGCAGCAGCAGCCCAAACATTGCTTGAAAGACACACTGGAGTTGGCAGCAGGAGCAGCAGGAGCCCAAACATTGCTTGAAAGAGACACTGGAGTTGGCAGCAGGAGCCCAAACATTGCTTGAAAGAGACACTGGAGTTGGCAGCAGGAGCAGCAGGAGCCCAAACATAGCTTGAAAGAGACACTGGAGTTGGCAGCAGGAGCAGCAGGAGCCCAAACAATACTTGAAAGACACACTGGAGTTGGCAGCAGGAGCCCAAACATTGCTTGAAAGACACACTGGAGTTGGCAGCAGGAGCAGCAGGAGGCCAAAATTGCTTGAAAGACATACTGGAGTTGGCAGCAGCAGGAGCCCAAACATTGCTTGAAAGAGACACTGGAGTTGGCAGCAGGAGCAGCAGGAGCCCAAACATTGCTTGAAAGACACACTGGAGTTGGCAGCTGGAGCAGCAGGAGCCCAAACATAGCTTGAAAGACACACTGGAGTTGGCAGCAGCAGCAGCAGGAGCCCAAACATAGCTTGAAAGAGACACTGGAGTTGGCAGCAGGAGCTCAAACATTGCTTGAAAGAGACACTGGAGTTGGCAGCAGGAGCCCAAACATTGCTTGAAAAACATACTGGATTTGGCAGCAGGAGCCCAAAAATTGAATGAATCACACCCTGGAGTTGCAAGCAGCTGCAGCAGCAGCAGCCCAAACATAGCTTGAAAGAGACACTGGAGTTGGCAGCAGGAGCCCAAAAATTGGATGAATCACACCCTGGAGTTACAAGCAGCAGCAGGAGCCCAAACATTACTTTAAAGAGACACTGGAGTTGGCTTCAGGTGCCCAAAAATTGGATGAATCACGCCCTGGAGTTGCAAGCAGCAGCAGGAGCCCAAACATAGCTTGAAAGAGACACTAGAGTTGGCAGCAGGAGCCCAAACATTGGCTGAATCACACCCTGGAGTTGCAAGCAGCAGCAGCAGCAGCCCAAACATAGCTTGAAAGAGACACTGGAGTTGGCAGCAGGAGCCCAAAAATTGGATGAGTCACACCCTGGAGTTGCAAGCAGCAACAGGAGCCCAAACATTGCTTGAAAGAGACACTGGAGTTGGCAGCAGGAGCAGCAGGAGCCCAAACATTGCTTGAAAGACACACTTGAGTTGGCAGCAGGATCAGCAGGAGCCCAAACATTGCTTGAAAGACACACTGGAGTTGGCAGAAGCAGCAGCAGGAGCCCAAACATAGCTTGAAAGAGACACTGGAGTTGGCAACAGGAGCCCAAACATTGCTTGAAAGAGACACTGGAGTTGGCAGCAGGAGCAGCAGGAGCCCAAACATTGCTTGAAAGACACACTGGAGTTGGCAGCAGGAGCCCAAAAATTGGCTGAACGGCACACCCTGAAGTTGACATCAGCAGGAGGCCAAAAATTGGTTGGAAGGCACACCCTGAAGTTGGCATCAGCAGGAGCCCAAAAATTGGCCTAAAGAGATAAATATGTTTTGCACCATTTGGAAAGTGTAAAACGTGGCACCATGCTTAATCTAGTCGCATGCATCAGGCATTGGTGGGTGGAAATCCTGGCTGATCCATCCCTGATTCATTTTGACAAAGGTGAGTCTCTCCACATTTTTAGTTGACAAACGAGTTCTCCTCGCCGTAACTATGGCCCCCGCCGCACTAAACACCCGCTCAGATGGCACGCTACTTGACGGGCAGGACAGCTTTTCCAGGGCAAACTCTGCTAGTTGCGGCCACAAGCCAAGTTTGCCTGCCCAGAAGTCCAGCGGATCCTCAAGGTGTGTTGTCATGGTCATGTCAAGGTATGACATGACCTGCTGGTTCAGGTCCTGCTCCAGGTCTTCCTGCTGCTCATGAGTAGACTCACTATGCGGGTGTAGAAAGCTACTCATTAGCGACTGAAGACTGAGGCTGCTGCTGATGGAGCTGCTGCTGCTGCTCCTGCCAACCCCCCCAGCAGGCATGGCAGTGGAAGGTGAGCGCAGAGGTCCCCCCGAGTCAGACCTGCGAGAGTATGGACCATGGCGCAGATAGGCATCGGCCAACTGACTACGTAGAATGTCTTTGTAGTAGTTCAGTTTGTCCTCCCTCTCGGCGGGTTTAAAAAATGCCCCCATTTTGTGCCGGAAGCGAGGGTCCAATAAGGTGGACAGCCAGAAGTCATCCTGCTGATAAATGGAAACAATTCTGGGGTCACTACACAAGCACGTGAGCATGCTTCCTGCCATTTGGGCAAGTGACTACCTGTTTCCATCTCCACTGCATACTGCCACTGTGTGTCCGGGTCCTCTGTCTCGCCTTCCTCAAAACCCTCTAGCTCCTCTGGCTGATCCTCTTCCTCCTCTCCTGTCCGCTGACTAGATAAACCAGCCATTTTGCCAAGCCTAAACTTTGCTTCACTGGGCCACTCCTCCTCCTCTTCCTCCTCCTCCAGTTCAGCTCCAACGGGGTTCATGTGGCCGTAAGATGTAGACGTCATGTCTCCAGTGCCCTGACCATCCATGGTTTCCAACATGTGCTGTAGTACATGAAGCAGTGGAATCACGTCGTTCATCCCGTAATCCTGCCGACTGACAAATAAAGTGGCTTCCTCAAAGGGCCTGAGCAAACGGCAGGTGTCACGTATGAGCTGCCACTGGTTGACATTGAAGTTACACAGGGGAGTCGCCCTATCCGCTTTGATCATCAGTAAATCAGTGATGGCTTTTCTCTGTTCATATAATCGGTCCAACATGTGAAGGGTGGAATTCCAATGGGTGGAAACATCGCAAATCAGACTATGTTGGGGGATACCGTTCTGATGCTGTAGCTCAAGAAGGGTGTGTTTGGCGGTGTTTGAGTGGCTGAAGTGCTTGCAAAGTTTCCTGGAAGTTGTTAGGATGTCTTACATATGGGGGGAACACTTCAGAAACCGCTTGACAACCAGATTGAAGACGTGAGCCATGCAGGGGGCATGGGTCAGCCTTCCTTGGCACAAAAGAAAAAAGCATAGAATTATTTCTTTCTCCTATCATCTATTGAAACTGCTGCTGTATTTGTTGTATTGTTTTTAAATTTCATATGAAAAAAGTTTTGATTGATATGAATTCTCATATAAAAAATGTTGTAATTATAATAAAGTATATTTTTGTATTTTTGATATAACTTGTGGTCATATACAATTGTATCTGTTGACGTGGTTAGTAATGGGCGAGCCCCCTTTTGCTATATTGATCGGGGAGGTAGTCAAAGGACTCCCGCTTTCTAATTAATTTTCTTATTGTTAAACAAGGGGCCACTCTACCAACCAGTCCACATCTTTTTCATTCTTTCCCCTACTACAATAGCTTTAAAATGTGGTCATCGGTGGGCCAGGTCATCTTGGATTTAACCACCCCTAGGGGGGGATAATCCTTTATAAGTATCAGCCTTCCTTGGCGCAGCGCAGACAAAATGTTCTTCCCATTGTCAGTAACCATGATTCCCATTTTAAGTTTTCTTGGAGTAAGCCATGTTTGGATTTCCTGATTAATAAATGTAAGCAGTTTCTCCCCTGTGTGACTCCGTTCGCCAAGACAAACCATGTAAAGCACTGCGTGACACCTCCGTGCCCTGCACACATGGTAGACTGGAGGGGCTTTCTGACTCTCCACCTCGGCTCGGCACAAGCCATCAGTTCTCTGAAAGGTGCAGAATCCACCACCTGAAATGGGAGCGACTGCAGCACCAGCAACTTGGACAGGAGCACATTCAGCTTCTGCGCCGTAGGATGAATGGGCACATACTGCTGTCTCTTGGACATGGCTTCACTGATGGATTGCTGGTGGGATGCATGAGTTGGAGGAGGAATTGGAGGAGGAGGAGTTTTTTGGGTGCACTTGCTATTGTAGGAGTGTTAGTAGTTTTTTGCACAATAGTACTGCACAAGAAGGTATTGTGGATTGTGTGGTACTGTATTGCCCTTTTTTATTTTGGGGCTTAGGTTAGTAGGTCACATGTGTGGTTTGGTTGGTGAGTGTGATTGCACAGTTAGGTTGTTACAGTTGTGGCTGGTGATGGGGTTTGCTCGATTTTATGACTATGCTTAATTCTTGCATTTTTAAATGCATAACGTCACTTGCATTATGGTGGATAACGTTATTAACTTGTACATATAGATATTGTGTTGTACCTTGCGTTATGTTCATTAATTTATGTAGAATGGAATATAGTATCTGTTTTTTTCATAGAGTTGGTTATTAATAGAGTGTTGCTGTATATATATCATTATGTTGTTTTTAGTTTAGATTGCTAGCCTAGTTGTGCTCTCCCAGTATGCCAGCCTGAGGAAGTGGTGGATACCCACGGAGCGCGTAGCTCATTCTGGTGAAAGGCGGTGGGGAGACCTTGGTGATCATTTGTGATGTATGTGATCTGGTTGCACACCATCTTATAGAGTGGTTTGACTATTCATTGTTATTTGATTGGTATTGCTGCTATTATTGTTGCTGCAATTGTTCTCTGCTGCTATTGTATACATTCTGGGATAGAAGCCTGTAGTTGATTTGTGTATTGATTATATATATTGAAATGTATAATTGTATCGGTTGTTGGATTTTGGCATGCATGGGCACTTGCACTTCATAGATTGACTTTGGATCACATTTTTTTCACTTATATTTATCACTGCGCATTTATAGGTGGTTTTATGGATTTGCTTAAGTATGCAGCTGTTGAGCTATGAATTTAATTGCTAACAAATATAGGTCTCTCCCCACCGCCTATATACCTGTTTATGTTGGTATGTCCTGTATGTCTTGTGTTTATATGTTTTTTAATGTTTTTAATATGTCTGGGTATATATGTTTTGGGCATTATTTTGATTAAATAAAATCGTACATAGATTGGGATAATTGTGTACCTCATGTATAGGGCCTGCAAGGGGTTGTGCACACTTTTGTATGGTGTTGACCGCCAGGGGCCTGATTCTCCAGCTATCCAAATTCTCCAAACTATACTAACATACGTGTACCACTCAATATACCACTAACACACTTGTACAATAAGCTCTAAAAGTGTGTTTTCAGCAGGATTTCTTTAATTATCATAACCAAAATGGCCACAGAAGTTAACCTGCTTGCACCTGCTTGTGCAAAGTGCAGTGAAACCAAACATATTGCAATCAATTAGTCAGTTTTCCCCTATGCTACTATTATAGCTCTGCTGACTATAGTTACAGCTCTGTTTGCTGCTATGTTTACAAGTTGCAGCATACATGGTGCAAACTAGCAAACATTGTAAAGCAAGCATATATGTGTGCCTAACACAACAAGTTTGTAGCCAGGTACCAGTGTTTCGCTTTTATATACCGTACTTCATAAAAAATGTTGTGAATATGTGCTAAATAAAATATGTGTTAAGTAAATAAACTTTTGCAAAATAAACATTACACCTGTTCCAGGTCAATGGCATACTGAGCAGTGAAGGGATAGAGCTTATTTTTAGTCAGATAACAAGGGTTTTTTTTACCAGCAATGGCAGGCCTGAATTTCGCTCATGACAGGTTTTCATGAAGTAGGCTAATTTGTGTATGCAAACTCCTAGACCATAAAACAGAAAATGAGGCATGACAGAGCTTGTGAACAGGTTTCTAAATCATTCTTTAACAATATCATTTTTTATTGTAATTGTTCAGAAAGTGACCTCTGTCAGCACCTTCTTGCTGTCATCAGTCTTTTGTGTATCGGTTTATACAACATGCTCCAAAAATATAAACTTCATCACATGAAAAATCCCTAGTATACAATTCTGTTCAGATATCAAAGTTTGAACACAGCACGCATTTTACACCAGTAACCAAAACAAACTAGATAGTTTTCAGGGGGCATTAGACTAGAACAATAAAGGATACTGTGCACTATTACCACATATATCCTCGGGGGAGTAAAATTGGGAGAAACACTCGTTGAGAAGGATCTGGGGGTACTGGTTGGCCACAGGCTAAATAACAGTATGCAATGTCAAGCAGCTGTTTCCAAGGCCACCAAGATATTATCATGCATTAAAAATTATCATGCACCTGGAATATGCTGTCCAGTTCTGGGCACCTGTTCATAGAAAGGAAGCTCTGACTATGGAAGGGGTGCAGAGGAGAGCCACCAAATTAATATAAGGAATGAAAGATCTTAGTTATGAGGAAAGATTACGAGGATTAAGTCTGTTTAATCTTGAGAGAAGATGACTGAGGGGGACATGATTAACTTGTATAAATATATAAATGGCCAATACAAAAAATATGGGAGAACACTATTTCAGGTAAAATCCTCTCTAAAGACAAGGGGGCAGCCCCCCTCGACTGGAAAAAAAGAAATTTAGTCTCCGGAGGCGACAATCATTCTTTACCATAAAAACTATAAATCTGTGGAATAGCCTCCCACAGAAGCTTGTTACAGCAACAACCGCTGGCAGCTTTAAAAAAGGATTAGATGCTTATTTAGAAGAAAATAACATTAACAGTTGCTATTAGTGGTTATCAGTAAAAAAAATAAATACAAAAATAAAATATAACTTCCCCGATCCCAACACCCTTGGTATCTAACATTGCCGTAGTGGTCACAGAATTTTTGACAGTTAAAAAAAAAAAAAAAAAAAAAACAGTCATATCAATTAATTACGAATATTTAAAGATTGCTCCATTGAAATGCATTGGAGAGCACCAGGTAGCGAGAGGTCATACCTGGCGCTGTCATGGGATTAGCAGCGGCGCTGTTTGTTGCAGTCCGCTACATGATGAATCCCGCGCTAGGTGACGCTCTCGCCGGCGCTAGCCTCATTTAGCGTGATAAATGCGTGATTGTGTCCGCCGCCTGGCGTTCTGGAGTCGGTAGCCACCGATAGCTGGCGCTACCTGGCGCTAGTGAGACACTACCTGGCACTATCCCTTGATAAATAAGGCCCTATGTAACTATGCAATATATATTGTATTATCATACTATTCTTCTTTCAGGCCTGGGCATGCAATATTACTGGTCACCTCCATTGTATTCTATGGCGGTACAAACACGTGAGCCACCTTAGACTGAACTAACCGCCACTGTGCACCATCCACTGTGTCTATGAAACGCAATAATGCTAAATTGTTAATGTTTTCCCCAATAGTCAAGTCTTGTGGATGCTGAAAATATGGCACAGAGCTTCATGCTCCAAAGTAAAAGAAAGAAGATCAGAACTTGAAAGTTCCACGAAAAAAATTCAGTCCAACGTCTAGTTTCATTGGAAAACAATCCATGAAGATACAGCAATAGTAAGTAGGCGTTTTGAGGCTTTGCTGGGCTCTAAAAGGCAAAATGCAACATAGCAGTGCGAACATATGCATTCATAAATGGACCAATCACAGTACTGTTCTAGATTACCACATAACGTCTTGAAGATGTAACTATAGCAAGGAACAGCTGTTTCCAATTTGTATGAGAAAAATCCTAGTGAGTCAGACCAGGGGGTGACCCGGCCTATAAAGAAACATCCACATTAAAGGAGCACTATTGTGAAAAAATGGCCCAATGATAAAAATCCATATGAATATGCTGGATGGTGGGGGGAGGGTTCACTTATACACCCGGCATCAAAAAATATCCAAACTAGTTTTCTTTATTTTAATGGAAGTAAAAGGACATCCCTGGTGACAGGCTCTGTCACCCCTGATAAACTAAATCTGTCTCCCCTGGATTGTATTACTACCATGAGAGAATAAACCACAAGCTTGGCAGGAACTTTAATTAGTTTAGTTACCCCTCCTCTCTTTACCCCGCGTGTTTATATGGATTTTTAATATTACACAATTTTGTGATAGTGCGCCTTTAACAAGCATAGTAAAGTAGGGACTTTGCAAAAATGGGAATACTTTGCCAAGGTTCTCCAGCTGATATATATATTGCAGTATTTGTTAACTAAGTTTTATTGTTTTTAGAAAATGTTATATTACTGAAGTAATATATTTATATAAAGGTGGAAAAAACTCTAAACACATGTTAATATTAGTGTAGTTTAGCTCAAGGCTAAGTACCTGTGTAATTGCTATAAGCTCTTAGGGACAATCTAAGCTAGATGATTAAAAGGGACACTATAGCCAAGTCATCACTGCCTCATTGACATGTTGCGCAAATGGCAGCCATTCATGTAACTACAGGAAACCATTAAGGTTTGATGTGCAAGCCCACTCTGCAAACCCGAATGGTCACTGGCAGTCAAGTAATTGGCAGCTTGAATATAGTGCTGCTTCAACCCTATATGGTAAGCTCCTTGTATTACGAGGTGAACAAATCAACTCCATTGGCAGGTATTCACTAAAGTTTTGGTCAGCTCTACAGTTTTGAAATCCTACAGGAAATTCTCTAGCTAAATTACAAAAATAATTACAAAAATTCCAGAGGCAGAGGAGGAGACATTTTCAAAATGTTCCAGTAATCTGTGCAATTGCAATAAAAAGATCAGCTTACCACATAAAGCAGCAAGCTCTTCCACAAAAGTTAGGGACGTCACTGCTTTTGAATGAATTACCCCCTATGTGCTCCATTCTGTAGTCTCTAGCGCATACTGGCAGCACAGTGTAGACTGTAATTGGTGTATTGGCAGATAAACAATAAAAGAACACAATCCCCAAACCTTATTTTCCAGTAGCACACTCATCTAAATGCATGAATCATTAATATTCCATTATAATTTGCTAAAGTAATTGTGTTCATATGACTTTGTTCAAAAAGAGAGAGAGTACCCATATGTGAGTTATAATATCTGGAGTATAGGAGTATAAGGGTGTTATTCGAGAAGGGATAAGGCCAGGTAGTGCCTCAAAGCGGCAGGCAGCATCTGGTGAATGCTGGGCGCTGTAGGCAAAACCACATTTATGAAAGCGAATCTGGTGAGCGACTCTAACAGCACCATGTAGCGTCACATGTATTATTACAGATGGCTCAGCGTATAGCGCCGGCGCTCTAGCTTCCAGAGCACCATGTATCACTTTTCGCACTGTCGCTCTCCCATACATTTCAATGGGTGTTTCCTGTGTTTCAACAGTGTGTTTGACATTTTTATTTTTTTATTTTTTGCTCAAATCATTAAGTGACCTCTCCTGGCTGCAAACAAACACTTTTAGAAACTTTTTTGACTTTTTATATTTTTATGCAGAATTGTCATTACAGGTCTGGCGCTGAAGTGTTAATGTCACAGTGTTAAAACAATGTCATTCCATGTGTTTTCGCTTTGTTACTGGTGGATATGTTTTCAAAAGCAGACTTTAATTACACAGGGTCTGGCGCTCTATGCTATAGCGACTAGACTTTGAGCGCCAATGCTGTGTGTGTGTCCTTTTTTGATAAGTATGATGTGGAGCGCTGAGAGTCGGTCACACTGGGCTGGAGCTACCTTTTGCTCCCTGCAACGCTGTACTGGTGTTAGAATTCCCCACATACATCACATTCATCAATGCAGGCCAGGTTACTACAGCGACTAGCGGTTTCTGTACTGCTATACAGATGCTCATCTGCCTATACCTGGTGTTAGTTACCAGCCTCCACGTGTGGCTCTATCCCTTTACAGTTGATTCATATTAGAAACACCTTATAACTTTAGGCTGCTAAGATGTTCTGCCCACTGCAAGTGCACCTGTTTTTTCAGGTTAAATTATGAACTAAAGGGACTCATGAGGATACACTGGAGATGCATCAATATAAAAGGTTGAGAAATGTGTCACCTGACAGCTTTTGTCGAGACGTCTATTGGATATATTGTTGTCAATTACACCATCCCCGGGTGGGGAACACATTAATCTGTGAATGATTCTTAGGGCCTTATTTATCACGGGCTAGCGCCAGGTAGTGTCTGACGAGCGCCAGGTACCGGCAGCTAACGGCGACTATCGACTCAAGTACGCCCGGCGGCAGTCACAATGACGCATTTATCAAGCAAAATGAGGCTAGCGCCGGCGAGAGCGACGGCTAGCGCGGCATTCATCATGAAGCCGCCTGGACCGAACAGCGCCGCTGCAAATTCCTTCACAGCGCCAGGTATGAGCTGTCACTCCCTGGCGATGTCCAATGCATTTCAATGGAGCAATCTATAATTAATCCTAATTAATTGGTATTAATTTTTTTTTTTTTTTTTTTTTATGTCAAAAATTCGGAGACCACTTCTGCAATGTTAGGATTTATTTTTAAGTAAAAAAAAATTTTTACAAAAATTTGTGCAGAATTGATCTAACAGGTCTGATATTAATGTATTCATATTACAAAATGATTCTAAAAACATGTATAATGTTACAATCAAAAAATATGGTTGTTTAGGGGTTAAAAACTAGTTAACACCCATCGCCGCCAGCGCTCTGGGGTTTAAACAAGGAATGGACAGCGACAGCAAATTCGGAGCGTGATTTGTTAATGAATATGAAGCTAGCCGTTCGCTCTGGCCATTCGTTGTCAGGCGCTCACATACAACGCTGAACCTGTGAAACAGCGACCCCTAAGCCCGTATTTAACATTACCGCACACCGACTGAGTCGCTGTCATCAAGCTAACGCCGGCCAAGCACAGCGAATACTGGCTGGCGCTGAAAAAATCACGCTACAGTCGCTCATCTGGCGCTACCTGGCGCTATTAATGAATCGGCCTCTAAGTTAACTTACTTCTTTTTTATTGTATGCTTGTCTACTTACAGTTAGTGAAAAATGGAATTGAAAATGTCACCAATTTTGTAAGTAAATATATTTTTAAAGATTATATTGATTAGCAAATATCTGTAACAACATATCCAGTGCAAAAATGCAATGAAAGCAATCCACAGATATCCATAATTTACGTTTTTTTAAATAATGAGATAGGCAAAAGGTATTGGACACGTGACGAAAGAGAGATGCAAATAGTCATGAAATTTCATGACACCTGATTAAATATATCAGCAATTAGAAAGCAATCCTGTCACTTATTGTAAAATAATATCAGCTGGTTCAACTGATAGCCTTTAAAAAGGTGTCTCATTACCTAGGTGCCACACAAAAAAACTCTCATGATGGATAAAATTAGAAGGCTCCCCCAGGACCTTTGCAACCTTATTGTTGCAAAACAAACTGATATCATTGGTTACAAATGAATGTTTAAACTACTGCAGGTCCCAGCACTGTTGGGCTCATAATCTGAAAGTGAAAGAAAGACCATAAACTGTCCATGACCAGTGTAGGGAGAAAAATCTTTAGAAGAATTGACCAAGAGCCAAGTACCACTAGCGGAAAGTTACAAAAAGACGGGGAGGCCGATTCATTAATAGCGCCAGGTAGCGACAGATGAGCGCCAGTAGCGTGATTTTCACAGCGCCAGCTAGTATTCGCTGTGCTTGGCCGGGGTTTGCTTGTTGACAGCGACTCAGTCGGTGTGTGGTAATGTTGAATACGGGTTTGGGGTCGATGTTTCACAGGTTCTGCGTTGTATGGGTGCGCCTGACAGCGAATGTCCAGAGCGAACGGCTTGCTGCAGATTCATTAACAAATCACGCTCAAAAATTTCTCGCGCTGTGAATTCCTTGTTTAAACCCCAGAGCGCTGGCGGCGATGTGTGTAAAGTAGTTTTTAACCCCCAAACAACCATTTTTTTTAAATGTAAAAATTATACAAGTTTTTCTAAACATTTTGTAATATGAATACATTAATATCAGACCTGTAATATCAATTCTGCACATATTTTTTTTTTTACCTTAAAAAAAATATCTAACATTGCCGTAGTGGTCACAGAAAAAAAAAAATCAATTAATTATGAATATTAAAAGATTGCTCCATTGAAATGCATTGAAGAGCGCCAGGGAGCGACAGGTCATACCTGGCGCTGTGATGGGATTAGTAGCGGCGCTGTTCGTTGCAGTCGGCTACATGATGAATCCCGCGCTAGCTGACGCTCTCGCCGGCGCTAGCCTCATTTAGCGTGGTAAATGCGTCATTGTGACCACCGCCGGGCGTACTTGAGTCGGTAGCCGCCGTTAGCTGGCGGTACCTGGCGCTCGTCAGACACTACCTGGCGCTAGCCCTTGATAAATAAGGCCCATGGTATCAGCAGGTACAATTGTTTTAATGACAACTCAACCTCCATGGCTGGTTTGAAGACTCCATTGCTGAAGAAAAACATGTTGAAACGCTCATCCCCATTTAGACAAGACTGTGAAATACTAGGAGAATATAGACTGGTCAGATGGGACCAATACCGAAATCTTTGGATGCCATAACACCCCATGTTTGGAGGTCAAAGGGCACTGTATATCACCCCAAAAACATCATAGCAACACTGAAGTTTAGAGGTAGGAACATCCCTGTAGCCCGATACAATGGGATCGAGCTTGCCATTAAAAAATTATAAATCATGAATGTAATATCATGTAAGCACAACTATTACTGATAATGTCTAATTTGATTAGGCCCACACTGTTTTGTCAAGTGTTTTTCTTGAATTCTTTATTTAAAAAACGATTGAAAACTAAAATCCCAGAAAACTTATGCAAATACAAAAATATACAGTGCGATATTCCGAGCTAGAACAATGTAATGTGACCTCGCACCCTAGGAATGCACCTCATGAACAGCACACCAATAGATGCAGCTTCTACATTTTCATGTATGTTTTTGGAACCTAATGCTGAAATTATCTTCTAGAGAAGACACCTTAATGTAATGAGTGAATAGGATAGCTGTCTTATATGTTTTGTTGCACGTCCTTTATAGTACAATGAAACTTGAGATTAGTAAGTCATCTCAGGTAGCTAAGGTAAAAGAAAGCTGTTTAGGTGATCATTATCTGCAAAAGCTTTTTATGTCAATTGCAAACCACAATATAACTTATGTTAAGGTCTATCCATACGGACATGCTCGAGATATGGTCACTAGTGGCACTTTACTGTGAGCTACCAGAATGCTGGACTTATGTGAGGCCTTTTTCAGGCAGCCAACCTCCTCTCAGGACAGAATACACTGCTGCTGGGGCAACAAGTAAGTTATGTGGCAACAACCAGTTCTGAACCCTAAATTGAAGTTGGTTCCTGTAGCATCAGTCTGATATATCTGACTGGATCCGCTGTTATTTCTCCAAGTCATGGACCTTGATTTATCGGAAGTACAAAGCAATGTTTTTGCCAAAGGAAGCCCAGCACCTGCTGCCTTTCCCTCAGACACTGAGACCACAGAATATCCCCCGGTCCTCCAACTGCCAGTTCATAACCCAGATTCTGCAAGTGACTCCACACATAAGGCCTGAAAGGTGCCCCCACCTCCCCTAACATGTAGACCTATACTAAGCTGGCCAGTTTTTCGAGGGACACATTTGGGAAGCCTGAATTGTGGCGGCATCAAAAAATGCTAGGTTAATTTTTGATAGCGACTACATTGTATGATGTGTGTCAGGAGAATCAGTGTTTCAGAGGCATGCCAGGGGATGAAGAGATCCTCGATGGAGGTGAGATTTTTTTGGGATGGCTCTAAACAAGGGAAACTGCAAGGCACTTGAAATTCACAGGGATGGTTAAGGGTAGGAGAAGAAGCTACGTAAATGTCACGTGCTTGGTGATTAAAGGAGGTGTATAGCAAAATTGAGAGTAGACGTCACCTATACACCCGAACTAAACAAAACTCCCTTCGGCAATTTCTTCTCTTGGTACAAATAAAATCCAGGGGTGACCAATTTGAGTGTCACTGGGGTAACAAAACTAATAGACAGAAACAAGCCTGGGCAGTATATTTCTTGATGCCAGGTGTATAAGTGACCCCTCCTCCTGCCATTCAGCTAATTTATATGAATTTTTATCATGGGCAATGTTTTTCGCTATAGTCATCGTTTAACGCAGGACTCACTGATGGTGTTCAGTGTCCCCGTGGATCAGGACTCTCCATGCCACTGAATTTTGATGTAGGGCTTAGATCCGCTTTAACTTCCCCTTGTCTGCCGATTCTACTTTTTATATACATTATGAGCCACAGAAAGCTCAGGCAGCCTTTTTATAGTGTGTCACTGCTAATTTCTTAGCTGTAGTAAAAAGGGCACCAAGCAGATCTTCACATACAGTAGTAATATGAAGAAATCAATTTCCGTTCCCATGCGACAGGTCTACCGGTTTGATAGATCTTTAAATGCCGCCATTTATTGTACTGAACTGGAGTCTTGAAGGAAAATACTATTAATTAGGTGAGCACTGAAATCACAGTAGCATGCTTTATCAATAAGATCAATACTCAGAGACACAATGAATTGCTCCAGGGAAATCTCTGCTCTTTCATTTCACATTCTAAGCTCATACATTAATTGTGCATTTTATCTTATTCCCGATACACCATATAATACATCTTTAATGTAATATTTGATACAACTACAAGAATAATTAAAGAAAATACTAACAAATATAACTTTGTTGTTTTAAACACTGATAAGATCAGGTAGTGCTTGTGATGCAATTCTTTAAAGAATAGATTTAATCAAATGAAACAGTTGTTGAAGTTTTTGTTTAAGTATTAATGTCAGAGGCCTTGTTTTTAAAAGTATTGATAATGAAAGCCTGGAGGGAGGAGTAGTGCTGAATGAATAATGCAGACCCAGCTTTGAAAATGGTATAAAGTGGTGATCAATAAGGATTCAGATGGTGTCTGATTTGCATTTTAAGAGCTTTTGAGTACAGTTGTTACAAAACAAAATGGTATTGAAAGACTATAAATAGGACAACATGGAACACATTAATGGGAGGCTAATTAATAATTACCTATACGTAATGATCTGAAAAGTAAGAAGAGCCAGATAGGGGAGGATGTCTCATCGAAACAACTGGTGAGACATTTGCTTATCTTTCTCCACCATAGTAAATAGTGGTCTGATGCTGTTGTATGAAGAACACAAAGTCATACTTGGTGCCTTATTTGTGCTGCAATCTATAGCCTGTACCTGGTGTATTACAGTAATCCCATTTCACCCTTACTTACCTCCTATCACTTACCAACCCTTACCTCCCAGCCCTTTCGGTTGGACACACTGGGCGTAATTACCTTGGCAACCACTTTCATCAATTCCAAAAATTATTGTTTGGCAGGCTTACGGGATGTTTTTTTTGGTAAACCCTCTGATATGTTTTGGGATTTTTTTTCTCAATTACCTTTGGCAAAAACAAGACGTCTGCATCATTTGTAGTTTATCCATCATCAAAACAAACAAAACAAAAATCACTATCCCAGACTTTCTGACCTTTCCCATAGGATTTCTGCAACTAGTTTAAACAAGCAACTTCTGTGAAACACATGCAACAGGACATTGGTTACCATTTGTGATGAGCCGAAGCAACCTCGATTCAGCCAAATTGGCTATATTATACAATGTTCGAGTACACCTGTATGCGGATCCCATTATAGTCTATGGGAGGGATCCTGACTTGTATCCTGGTCTCTGGAAAGCCCAAAATGTATGCCAAATGCTCCAAAATTGGACAGACAGTAAAATCCCCAAAAGGCTGCCAGTATTTATGAAAATTATGCAAGTAAGTGAGACACCACACCAGAGCAAGATTACAAAAGCAGATGGGCTCTTAAAATTTGCCACGTACCTCCCCCCCCCCCAATGCAGCCAAAACATTTACATTTTAAGTTGATAAAAGTGGGATGGGGTAGGGCATGTCTTCTTCTAATCAGCCTGTCTTCTGCCCAGGTAAAGATGGAGGGCCACAGCAGCCAGCACATTGCCCAAAAAGGCTTTCATGTGTGTTTTCATGTGCAGGGCTCCTCCAGTCCAAGAATTAGCGCGCCTCCTGCCCTAGTACAAGCCTACTGCAACTAGCACATTTCATTAAAGGCATGATTATTGCAGAGCATCCTGGAAGGGCTCCCACAGTTCAAAAATTAGCCTACCTCCTGTCCAGGTAAATGCAGAGGTCCACAGCAGCCAGCACATTTCCCACAAATGGTTTCATACATTTTAAAGGGTTACTACACCCAAATAAACATCCACCTTGGCTCCCACTCAGCAGCTGAAGCCCTATCCTCTGCTTGGGGGGCACTCCCTAACTAAAGGTCACCCCCGCAATTTTTGCTTGATCATGTGCTCTGTCATTCATTGTAATTGAGGGCAATTACAATGAATGACTGATGGAAGAGGCGGGGCGGCGCATGAAGCACCAGAAGTGCAGTTATCTGAAACCTTTTGACCAGCCTGGGCGAGCTGCACAGGAGTAAAGGTGAGTGCCTGTTTGTTGTTTTCTGTGGGTTTAGTAACCCTTTAAGTTTGAGGGGAAAAGTGCAGAGGGCCCTGACATGTAAAAGGCTTTTCTTTAATTTTATGTTTTTGCTTGGTTTTTATGCACCCAACTACACCAGTATGGAGTAACCTGCCACAAATGAACTTCAAACAGAGGGCAGTCCCAGTGATACAGCTGTTTTTATCTTTACCTTAATTTTAATTTCTGGACATAAATTCACACAGTGACACCAGTATGAGGTGTATAGCCACAAATTACCATCAAGCAGAGGGTCCTGCCCCCTATATGTCTGCTTTTATTGTTTATTGTTTGTTTTTTCTGAATAAATGCACCCCACAACATCAGTATGGGGTAAATTACAACCAGTTACTGCCTAGATAGGGAGCGAAGATGGAAGTGGCACATGTCAACTGGTGTGTCTCATGTTTCAAATAATTCCTTATTCACAGTTATGCATTTTCTTTAAGCAACACAACATTTTAAAACATTACAGCTGATAAACACGTACTCTATAGTATGGAAGCAGAAGCATACAAAGCAGAGGAATTTAGGTTGGCCAGAGGCATAGCTAAAAGGAAATGCACTGGGGCAGCCTTTTAACAGGCCTATAACAAAAATAACTTTCCCACTACCTGAAACCACAAAGGCACTAAAGCATTCATGGTTGGGCCCTGTGACCTAATAGCCCCTAGAGTTGCTGCTACCTCTGCACTAGTTTGTAGCTATATCTCCAACAGCGATAGTAGACATCAACAGGAATACCTTGGAGTGTATCTTATTTTATCAAAGAAGAAGCACAGTCTGGCTAGTCAGGTATTAATAAAAAAAGACCACAGGGACTTATGTGCCACAGAGGACTACAGGGACTTGTGTTCCACAGAAATACAAGCTAATCAGACAACTTAAGTTTCAGAACTGGGAAACTGTCATGAAATGAAATATTTAAGAGTCTTTTAATTATTAAGCATTCACAAGGTGAGCTTTTGTCCATTACAATGACAAAGAGATACCTTTTGTATACAGTGAAATGTTATGATGTGCTAAAACAAACAACAGAATTCAATGCGACTTGTGTTAAGTATTACGATTGCATATCAACCTTACAAAGCCTGTCAGAGCCGTGGGGATGAAATAGCTCTGTGATTATTCCTAATAAATCGCCCCACTTGACAAAAAGACTGGTAGACTTAATTTAGGCCTCCTGGTCTTAAAGAATAACTGTAAACAAAACAAAATTCATCTTTGAATATCTTTCCAGACTAGCAATAGAATCAGTAATGCAAAAGGTTAATAAGGTTACAGGCTGATAAATAATGTTTTAGTCATCTTAGAAAATAATTTTGTTGCTTTCAATAATTGTTATTGAATTTTCGATACCATTGCAAGTAACAATATGGACAATGAGAGCGATATGCAAAAAAGTTTTTTCCATAATAATGTAGGTAGTTACAAAATAATTGTATTACTGTGAGTCACAAGAAGTAAATAAATTAAGACAGCTATGCCTTAAAGTATCCTCAACTAAAATTTGGTAAATTTAACATTGTGGTCCTGCTTTTTAGCTTGTTCCCCTGTAGATACCAATACCCAGCACCTCAGTGCTGCAGAGAATCATGGGTGACGCCCTTATCACCCAATCACAGGCAGTTAAACAGCTGAGATAACACACAAACAATCATCACTTCACCATATTCAGACCAGATATTTAGAATCTAATGTTATGGAAATGTGCATTATAGCCGACCAACCCCCCCTAAATGGCCCCCACACCTCAAACTGATAGCTGACTGGCTGATCTCAAATGTGGGTTCAACCGGCAGGCAGTTTTAATCCACTTTAACCCTTTCGCTGCCAGCCTACCTGCAGCATTTGCCACTCCCTGTTGCCAGACGATGTTTCACCATTTTGCGCTACACATATTCAACTGTCATTTTTGAAGGGATTTCCAGGGATTTCCCAGGAAAATTATATATTGTTTTTTTCAACAGAGTCTGAGCTTTAACATGAAATGTCTTGTTTGTATTTTTTAGGTGTATTCTCAATTTTTTTGGGTGAAATGTGTGAAAAAAAACAAAAAAAAAACATTTTTTTACAATTTGTAGAGTTTTTTTGTAATAAAAAATGTAAGTTTGTCAATAAAATCTTATTGCGTGAGAAACCCCAATTTCTCCCGGTTACAGCGATACCACATATGTATAGGTAGACACCCTTTCCTGCCCAGAAGCCTTTTATAGCTGCTGGATGACAAATGGTTAATTAAAAAAAAAAATGACATAGGGTCCCCCTTCCCGGGGAGGGGGACCCCATTTTTTTTTGGATTTTGAAGGGTTAAAAACCCTTCAAAATCCAAAAAAAAAAATGACGTGGGGTCCCCCTTACCCAAAGTAACCAGCCCGGGACCAGCTATGGGGGCTTGTAGGCACAGAGTGGGGGGGCCAGCTTTGGTGGCCCCCCCACCCTGCAGCCTACGAGCCCACATAGCCTATGTGGGCCCGGGCTCTTCTGCCCCCCCCTGGCCTTTGGGGAGGCAGGTAATGGGGGTGCGGGGGTTAATGGCAAGCCACCCGCTAGGGCAGGTGACTTGCCACCCCCCCAGCCTTGTGAACTGGTATAAGGGGTCTCATGGACCCCTTACCAGCTCACAAAGGGTTAATGTGAAAAAAAAACACCACACAATAATAAAAAGTATTTTATTAGAAAAAAAAAAAATTTTTTTTACTGTACTTACCTTCGATTGCAAGCTCTTGTCCCTCGCCGCTCAGCTGACAGATGCCGGTGATCGGCATCCAGAGAAGGAGAAGGCAGGAGATCAGAGGATCTCCTGTCACTTCCTTCCCCTGTGCCGATCACCGGCATCTGAGAAGCTGAGAAGGCTGAAGCCTGAGATCGGGGCCGGGATGACTTCATAAGCCCCGCCCCCAAGGGGGCGGGGCTTAGAGGCATGATGGCGGCCGCCATCGTGCAGAAGAGAGGAGAGAGCCTCCCAGGCTCTCTCCTGAAGATCGGTAAGTCCTGGGGGGGGATCGGAGGCCCCCCAGGTGAAGAGGAGGGACAGCGGGAGCCAGCGCACACACAGGTAAGTGAATGTCATTTTTATTTTTTTATTTTTTTACAGTTAGAAGCTGCTGCTGCAGAAGCGGGGGGGGGGGCGGCCTATTCCGGGGGCTCTCCTGGAGCCATCCGACCCCCCACGGGGGATCGGATGGCACCAAATTAAAGAGGAGACCCGGCCGGATCCAACAAGGGGTCAGGTGAGTATTTGTTGTTTTTACTTTTTAAACTACAAGCGAGGAAAGTCAAGCACGTAACACCTACGTGCTTGGCACTTAAGGCCCAGCCAAGCCAGCACGTAGGTGTTACGTGCTTGGCAACAAAAGGGTTAAAGAAATATTCCAGTTAAGATATCTTTTTCTTTTCAAAAATATAAACACATTAAAATGACACTCAATATGTGTTGAATTCTCTCTAGGCTGTTGTTATTTGTTAAGGAGTATTACTTATTTTTATTACGCATTTTAGTCAGTGTTTAATATAACTCCTCAGATAATAGCATTGTTTTCTGCCACCATGCTTTATGAGAATTACAGTTTAAATTATTTGAGACATGTTTACCTAGCATGAGATTATTGGAAAGTAGTCAAACAAGTTTGTTTGGTTTTAAAAAAATATGTGTAGTAAACTGGTTAAACTAGTTTGGAATTTGTGGGATAGAAGTGCTTGCTGACTATCGCTGAAATACTTTTACTTACTAAAGGTCACAGTGAATACTATCTATCAAGTAGAAGTGAATTATGATTTCCATCCTTATACAATATTAATATCAATCATAATAATGTCTCCATAATAAAGGTTCTGAGCAAATAAGTGCATGTGCACCCCTCAGCACCCCCCCTTTTAAAAAGTAATCTTGAAAAGGGAATATAAATGGTCATGGACTTTGGACCCTGACTGAAGTTACATTCAATCTGAATCTTGTCATTTTGGTCCGGTTGGCCCCATGCCAGATACTGGCAAAATCTTGGTAAAAAAATATGGAATGCCACCATAGCGTGTGAACTGGTATAGGGCTCCTTGTACTCCTGACCAGTTCACAGGCCGTTAAAAAAAGAAAAAGAAGAAGAAATTTAGGTCTTGGAGTCTTCTTCCTCCTGGCCGGGTGACATCCCCCTTTCATGTACACCTCTCTTAATATACATCAGAGACTCCCTCCTGATCTGGCTGGCATTGGTCTGATGATCCGGGGAGCAAGAGAACCAGCAAGGAGGCATTTATACCATAGAGGAGCATATGTGGAATCCCCCCCCACGCAATGTAGGATGTCACAGGTGGGGAGGGAAATGGTAGAAGATTTCCTGGTAAATCAGCCTCCACTTTCCTCCACTCCAGTGACATCATTAGTCACATGGAGGATTCCACTGAGTCTCCTCCTCTATGGTATAAAAGCCTCTCTGCCCTGACAGCCCGGCACCAACTTGGCCAAGGAAGAAGGGAGGTTGTTGGAAAAGCAGCTCCATGGCATCAGCAGACTAACGCCTTCGGGACCAGGGGGAATCCCCAGCAAATCTGAAGAGAGGATGTCATCCATTTAAGTGACCAACAATCTAAAACAACAAAAAGCCCAGAGGACTTACTCACCTTTCTGGCACAGGTTCGGATGTCCCTGCAGCCAAACAGCCGACTAATGTCGGCTGTACAGCTCCTTCTGCAAGCCACTTTCAGGTTCATGGTTTGGCAAATTCCGACAATTTATGAATGAACAGCTAGCTGCAGACTACCGGCCGCAAGTCGCTGGCCAATGTTTGTGGCTTGTTACCTCATCGAGCGGCGACTTGCACCGATTAACGTGCCGCCGCAGCTCGCTCACTGTTCCGTCTGCTCCCACACCGCTCATTCACTGTGCCAGGGATGTTCCCGCTGTCAGAGCCAGCCACCCTCTATGAGGCTGCCCGGGAGGATTGTGGGATACATACTCCCAGATGTAGCCAGATGGCTTGCAGGAGTGAGATGTCCTATGCTCCCGGGTTTAGAAAACTGAACCGGATTGTCCCCACTTCAGCATATCACTAAATATAAATGGCCTCTTCAGTCAGAATCTCTAGCTATAATTTCCTGGTTATTCTCAAGGTACTGTAGATTTAATAATCTGTATTTTGGAGTCATAATGCTGCCTTTTGGGTTTGCATTGTAGCTGTATCCAAAGAAAACCTATGCCTGTCAATGGGAACAAAAGTGTTTCACTGACAAACAAAACTCATTTGTGGCACCTTGATCCAGTTAGATTTCAAGAAATATCCCAGCCTATCTGTACAAGAAGAACTATACACACCATTTCCCCCCAAAGCTTTATCCATCTGATGCATGGGCCAACAGTGGAACACTAATCCAGAACCAGAAACTGTAGCACATACACTGACAACTAAAAGGGGCGCAGACTATAGCTGTGGGCATCAATTAGCACTGGGGGCATCTTCTATGTTTATACTTACATAGCAGTCTGGATTTGAATAGCCACTTAGTAGTCACAGGTGGAGCCATATAGCAAAAGGTGTGCCAGTACCATTGATACATCAAAAGTTTTATTTGGTAGATTCTGACAGTGTTTTTAAAGGCCAGTTCGACCATAGAAATGACCAATGGGCCTTGATTTTCTTAAACTCTTAATGTTTTCCTTGATAACGTTGAATACTTTACCAAGCTTTATTGTTTTTTTAAGAAAAATGTTCTACACAAATCCCTAGGAATTTGGCTTCACGCCAAAGCAATTTATCCCCGAAAACTGGAGCTAATTTCAGCTTAGTCCAAATTGGTTCGTTCATGTCTACTGATAGACTGATAGACTTGTTCCAAATATCTAACGCTATTGAACAGTTCCGCCTGATATGGAGGTACATTTCAATTTTTGACCATATAAAACATCCGAAGATAAGTCTGTAAATGCATTCAGGGACATGGTACTTACCTTTCTGATGAACTAAAAGATATTTAGAAGGTGGTCTTCCAAAGTTTAGAACAACACGAAATGGAAAGATCCTCCTTCCACTTTAGAGGGTATGGAGGGAGGCCCTCAGAGTATTTCTAAAAGGCCAATAAGTTAATATCCCTTAGTCCCATAGACAGGGGGTAACCATGCCATGCTCTCTCAAAGGAAAATGTGAAGGATTTGAAACCAAAGTTATATCAGATGAAATACTTGGTTTGGAGATAGCAGATTCTTTCAGATGAAGGGTGCCCAAAAAAAAAAAAATTAATAGATCATATGATTCAATACTATCTGGTGAAATTAAAGTGATTGTCCAAACATTAACAAAACAAACCTTTTGTCCCACGCAGATGATCACTCCTACTCCAGTGCTCTGGATCTTACCTGATCATGAGCCCAAGCTTTGGTGTGTTTGGTGTACAGAAGAAAGACTTCCTGACTTTGGCTTCATACTCAACTGATTGCGAAAGGTAGAGACAACTGGTTTAACCCTCTTCTGCTCTAATTCAACCTCTTCATATAAGAGGTTATATAATCTTGTGTTCCAGTAGCTAAGGGGTTACTGGCATCATTTTCACTCTCATTCTGGGGAGGCCATTACTGCTCCTTGATTCAGTCAAAGCTGCTGATGAGCTCACCTCAGTGAAAGGTTTCTGGGACTTGTAGTCAGAAACTTTACTAAGGCCAGGAAAGCCACTCATACTTCAGCAACACAGGTATTTAAGAAACTTGGAAACAGCATGCTGACAAGTAAATCACAGGTATGGGGGCACAACCCTAATACAAATGTTTTTCTTTTTATAAAACATAATACAAATATAGGCATTTTTCTAAATATATATATTCACACAGCCTATTCTACAGTAGTTAATACTGTACTATACCTGTACTATACCTTGTAATATACAGTACAACGCAATCATTAATGTCATTCCCCTGTTAGAACATAAATCATATAGAAAACATATGTTTCAATATGGCCTCTGCTATACTCTGTAAAATCTATAAACCAATATGTAGGTCTCCTAATTAACAAAATAGTTATTGTACTTTTTCACTTAATTAGGGCTCAACCCATTGTGCTTAATATGCCAATTGGAGTCATCTCAACCACCACAATGCTCACCATGGTACATACAGAGCATGGTAGTATGCTATATTTGCTGTTCACTACCAACTAAATTTCAGCAAGTAGACATTTTGAAGTGGACCAAAACTGCACCTAGCATCTAACCCTTTCGCTGTCCGCCTACCTGGAGTTTTTGTCACGCTTGGTGCCAGACCATTTTGCACTATTTTGCGCTCCCCATGTTCAAATGTGATTTTTGAAGGGATTTCCAGGGATTTCCCAGGAAAATTATATATTGTTTTTTTCAGCAAAGTTTGGGCTTTAACATGAAATGTCTTGTTTTTAATTTTTTAGATGTATTCTCAATACTTTTGGGTGAAATATGTGCAAAAAAAAAAAAAAAAAATCTATTTTTTGCAATTTGTAGTGTTTTTTGTAATAAAAAATGTAAGTTTGTCAATGAAATCTTATTGCATGTGAAACCCCAATAAATCCCGGTCACAGCGTTACCACATATGTATTGGTAGACACCCTTTCCTGCCCAGGAGATTCCCCCAAACTGAAACAGCGCTTTAGGAGATTTTCAGATAAAATACAACTATGCACCGCGCTAAGCACACCTTGCAGGTTTTCAAGAAAAACAACCCTTTACATTTGAAATACCCCCCACAAACTATATATTCTCTGGAAGTATACACCTCAGGCTTTCTAGGCGTACCAGGTTTGTTGACATGGGCGCAATTTTCTGGAAGTAATCCCTCAATCAATTCTTTCGTTGCACAGAGTTTCCCTAAAAAAAAGAATAAAAAAGAAGAATCAAATCCAAATTTTCCTAAAAAAAAACTATATGCAAACAGAAAAAAACAAGTAAAATCTGGAAAAGCAACATCCCCCGAACAGAACAATACCCAACATGCATAGGTACTGTCAAGGGAAGAGTTGCCAAACACCCCAAAGTAAAGCATGTGCGTAACGGTAATTTTACTTAAAAATTTCAGCTCTGCAGACAAAGTGCGCACCTTGCGATTTTTCAACAAAAACAACCCTTTAAGTTTAGAATATCCCCATAAACCATATATTCCCTGAAAGTACACATGTTAAGCTTTCTAAGAGTACTGAGCTTGTTGTAGTGGGCTCATCTTTCTGGAAGTAATCCATTGAAGAATTCTTAGGTTGCACAGGGTTTCCCTAAAAACAATTATAAAAAAAGCTGAATAAAAACCATGTTTTCCTAAAATATCAATATGCAAACAAGAAAAAACAAGCTAAATCTGAAAGCGCAAGGTCCCCCGAGCAGAACAATACCCAAAATGCATAGTTACTATTAACCCTTTTAATTGTCAGCCTACTTGAAGTTTTTTCACCCTCTGTTGACAGGTCATTTTTCCCCATTTTGCGGCATGATTAACTGTGATTTTTGCTGGAATATCCAGAAAAATTATATACATTACATATACATTTTTTTGCAGCAGAGTTTAGGCTTTAACATGAAATGTCTTGTTTGTAATTTTTTTACTGTTTTTTGAATATTTCTGCTTAAAAAAACCAACAAAACAAAAAAAAATATGTATATATTTTAGAAAATTGTCTCCTTTATTTTAAATAAAACCTTTTTTTTTAAAGAAAACCATATTGCATGTGATAGCCCCATTTCTCCCGATTACAACAGTACCACATATGTATCGGTAGCCCCCCCACTCTTGCCCTGGAGACCCCCCAAACTGAAAAGAGCACTCCATAACATTTACAAATAAAATACTATCCACACTATAAACATAAGGGGTTAATTAAAAAAAAATGACATAGGGTCCCCCCTCCCAAGGGGGGAGGTGCTTTTTTTGGGGAATTTTAAGGGTTAGGGTTAGGCTAACCCTAACCCTTAAAAATAAAAAAATATACATAAATTAAAATCCCCCCCCAAAAATGTGGAGCCCCCCCCATCCTATGTAATTTTTTGGGAATTTTAAGGGTTAGGGTTAGGCTAACCCTAACCTTTAAAAATAAAAATGACGTAGGGTCCCAACTCCGGGGGGGGGGGACACATTTTTTGGGGAATTTTAAGGGTTAGGGTTACTCCAAAAAAAATGCCCCCCCGGGAGGGGGACCCTACATCATTTTTATTTTTAAGTGTTAGGGTTAGCCTAACCCTAACACTTAAAAAAAAAAGTGGTCTCATGGACCCCTTACCCGTTCACAAAGGGTTAACAGTAAAAAAAAAGGCAGACACAAAAATTTCATTTATTAAAACAAATACAAAGCAGAAAAACTTTACTCACCTCACCCGATTGTCAGCTCCTGTGTTCATCAGCTGTCAGATGCCCTGGTGATCACTGGCCAGAGGGGGCGGGGCTTAACAGCAAGATGGCGGCGCCCGTCGGGAGAGGAGAGGAGGGGGAGAGCCCTTTCAGGCTCTCCCCTGAAGCTGAAGATCCTGGGGGGGGGGGGCGATCGGAGGCCCCCCCAGTGAAGAGGAGACCCGAAGGGAGGCAGCGCGACTGCAGGTAAGTAAATGTCATTTTTATTTATTTATTTTTTTTTACAGTTAGCAGCTGCTGCTGCCAAATGGGGGGGGGGCTATTCCGGGGGCTCTCCTGGAGCCATCCGACCCCCCACGGGGGTCCGGCTATATCCCCACCTCTCGGGCATCCCGCTGTGTGATACCCTGCAGGTGGGATAATATTCTTACCTTGCCTGTGAGCCCACAGTGCATGCACATCGACGGCACCTCCCGTGTCCTCCGCAGGCTGTTAGCACCTGCTGTAACTGAATAGCTGGCATGGTCATGCACAGCCATAGAGAGATGCAGAGGGTGGCACGCCGATAGCAAGTGTGGCTAAGATTCCATTCAGCTTCTTCAGCCACACATTAATATGTGCGCCCAAAATAGTTGATTGGAGAAGAGCTGTGTCTGTACCATGGAAGCAATGGCGAGGCACAGTGTGTATATTGTCTGACCATTTTATACAGCCTTTTGGTTATGACAGGGTGCACCAAAATATATTTATTTATATTCATGGAAATGGCTTAGCCTGGTGTTGCCAATCACACACAACACACACACACTTATTAAAAATAACATTTTTAAGTCTCCAGGGTACACGTGGTCTGTCTGGTAGAAAGTAGAAAGGCAGAGCTGCAAGATTAAGAAGGTGGAGGTTTTAGGTAAGTTTCTGTTTGTTTCTTTCACAGCGCAACATGGGCTAGGGTGGGGTAAACATGTATTTGGTTTACACTGTTGGTCCACTGCACGGGAAAGTGAAATTCATGTGTGTTGTTCCACTTTAATATATTTTTAGGTGTCGTGCCACTTGCAAACCATTACTTCTATGTATACCAAGTATATAGAGAAGATGGATCACCTAAATTATTTTGCCTCTTAGCAATGTCTCCAGTTGCAATGTCCTCATTCTTTCATGCTACAATAGCTTATAATTATTTGTATACATTGACTGATCTGATGCTGTCAATAGTACAGCACACTCCGATCTTTATTGACCACGTTTAATTAACTTTTTCAGCCATTGCAGATTTACTCACAGTGTTTTATGACATGACATGCTGAAATACAAGAGATTTTCTTAAAAAATCACTAAATGGCTGTCACTGGATGAAAGGCCCGTCACTTGAAAACATGGTAATCCAATTATTCTCTTTCCTTACTATCGTAAGTGCATTGATTTTTATTTGTTTAGTTTGAAATGTTTAAACATCACACCCAGCCATTGTGGCAGGCTTACTATAAAAATGTACAGAGTACAAGATCACTGAAAGACTGGCCAAGTCTCCAAGGAGCTTGTATTGTGGCCATTGCAGAAGGAAAAGCGTGTACTGTATCTCTTGGAAAATGCAGTGACAAAGAATGACCTTGCAATTGCTGCCAGATCAATGGCTTGTCCTGGCTGATCTCCATGCTATGTCAGACTGAAGGAGCAATACATTCACATTGCCCTATTACCAGATCTCTTCAGCATGTTAATACAACTACATGTTCTTTGCCACTTCAATGCATTTAGTAATGCATTACTAGGAGGTGAAAAGAAACACAGCATCATACAAATACCTCTTACAAGACTGTAGAAAAATGCAGGTTGTCAGTCAAGGGTGGACTTAGGCAACACAGCTGAGGATTTTACTGGCCCCTAGTCAGCACATGACATCCTAACTGAACCTGGCCTCCAAAGTGCTTCCCAGCAAGCCAAGTGTGCTCCATAGCTGAGAACTTAACATAACAGGGACAGATTATGTGGCAGGGGTTGCAATGCACCTGACACATGATTCTGATGCTATAACATTGCAGGGCAGAATATGGTATGGGTCTTGGCTGGTAACACAGTGGAGCAAGTATGACGGGTTGGAAGGGACACTCAGAAGGTGGGAAGTGGAGGCGGGGGGTTAGAAAAAGCAGTGTATCAATAGGAGAGCTTAATACTGGCACAAGCTCCAGGTAAGGTGGACTGAATGTTCAGTACTACAACCATCACAACCAGAACCCAGTTCAGCTCATTGGGAATTCTCCCAGCAGCCCCTCCAGTCCACATTGTTGTCAGTATAGTGTAAACCTAAATTGAGTAAATCAGTCTTCCCAAATCCCATGAGCTACCAGGTCCTCAAAATTCCCAGTCACAACAATCCAAATCTATAGCAATCTTCAATCATATCACAGCTGGGAGCCATATCTGAAAGTCTCCGGTCACAAGATCGGTCCCTTAACCACTAGGCCATCCATAAATAACAAATACAAATAATTACATAAACGAAATAATTATTTTGTGATATAATATATGCTCAAAAGTATAGAAATAAGAATCCTACATTTCCTAACATCACACCAACATAATGTCAGAATAAAAACATGGAGCAAAAATAGTTTTTAAAATAAAGCAATTAGCTGAAAATAATATTTTCGTGATTAAGGAGTATATTAATTTTTGTTGCCACGCTATGTGAAATCCCCCAGATGGCCATAAACTCACCACTACAGTGATTCCCCAGTGAATGCACGGGACACTGGACAATTACCATCTCACGTTACATTCTTTTTTTTTCATGCTGCTCTTAGCTCAGTGCAGCAAGAACAGATGAGGTCTGCACTGAAAGCTGTTCCTTCAATTTCCTGCAGCAGCCATTCAGAAATGTATGGCATGAGTACGGGACAGATAGAAAATAGCAAGGATGCGGCCATCGTCCGCACATGCCCCAGGGGATCAACAAGAAGGTTAGTATACTGAGCCATCCTCTGGAATACACACAGCAGGGCTTTCTGAATTGAGGGAGACCACCATTTTTCTGATTTGAGGGAGACCACCATCCCTTGTGTCTTATAGACTCTAGGTCGGTGGTTGCTTCTCTTTAATACACTTGCACTTACTTACCACGTAAGTCTAGTATATCCAGTTTTAACAACATTCGTTTTATTAAAACAGAAAAAAATAATTTCACAAACAAGAGGAGGTACCAGGGATCCCCACTCTCAGGACGTGTTTTATCTACATTAGATTTAGCCTAGTGAAACTCCGATGTAGACAAAGTGCTTCAGCAGATACTGTATGCGCCGAGAAAGAAACATGGTCTATCTGGTCCTGTTGGTGGTGAACTCAGGTACTTCCTTTGTTGGCACTGAGAGTAGGTGGGATAGGGTGCTGAACCTATGGAATGGAACAGTTTGAAGGTTTAATGCCCTTTAACCATCTATTCAGAGAAACAGTACCAGGGGTGCACCTGTAATTTGGCCATGTGAGGTGGTGATCTCAGGCAGAACTGTAGAGGAGGGCAGCAATCACAGGACCTCCTTTATTTATTTATTTTTTAGTTAAAATATTTTTTTTACTCTCACACTTGTGGCTCAGTGGAGAATGTGTTTTAAAGCAAACTATTGTTAGCTCAGCAGCCACGGGCCCACCTCCACTCCCTACCCCTGCGCTCTGTTGAGGAGTGGAGGGGGCGTTCTGTAGTTTGCCTCAGGCAGTTTGCCTCTCTGAAACCATGAAGATATCCTCCTACCACATCGTTCATAAAGATGGTTTATCATAAAATTGTCTAATATTCAAAATCCATATAAACATGCTAGACCAGACCCAATTTAAAACAAATCATGCCAAACTTGTAATATATACTGGTAGAAATAGAATCAAGGGATGGTAGGTTTTTGAATGTTCCATTACACTTTTAAAGTAGAGTACAACTCCCCTCTATATGTAAAATGCTTGTCTCCTGAGCTAGCCCATGGAGAGCAGTAGCCTTAAAAGGCATAAACAAAATAAAATCATACAACCTTTTTCCCCGCAGCTGGTACCTTCTGCTCTGGCTCAGTAAAACTTACCAGCTTCCAATATTAAGTTCTGTAGCATTTATCCCTGTCCACAATTTAATGGCAGCATGGGGGGCAGGCAATGGCCACCCCCTTGCATCACTCTTAATGCCTCAAGGGCGCCTACTCCATTTACTGCAGTGAGGGGGGGGGGGCATTCCAGGCTTCAGCATGCCCCTTCTATTAGAGTGAATAGAGTGGGTCTGTCTGATGTGGGGGACGGCATGGCCCGGAAGTTGCTACTTAACAGGAATAACAGGGGACTTGATCTAAGCTTTACTGAACCACATAAGAAGCAGTGAGAGACAAAAGGTGAAAATCTGAAGAACTGCAGTAGAAATAAAATGTTATTCCAGCACACTGGCTCAAAAAATGGCAGTTCTTCCCTGGTATGTAGTATGCTGTTTCCATGGTTCTCATATTTCTGGGACTCGGTTTTGCTACAGTGGGAGTGGTCTTTATGGCCTTGAATACAAACAATGGACTACAAGTCCCACAATTCTTCCAATGTAACAGGTGAACTCTTTAGCAGCTTGGGCTAAATTTAAGCAGCCTAATGACCTATCCAGATGAGAACCCTGCCTTTAACCTTTTTGTAAGGGAACTGGGACACAAGACTGTGATCCTTCCTTACTGAAGATCATTTTGCCACACAATAATAGAAACTTTTAAAAATGCCATTGAAAGAAGAATTACCCTTGAAAGCGGAACAAATCCCAGGATTTTGACTATCCCATGTTTTGTTCTTTTCCCTGGGACATGCCAAAAACTCAGCTTCCCTGGTGCATTGATACACGTTCAATGTTTGCTCATATTAATGCTCAGTAAATGGCTCTGCACTCAGCAATTGGGACTGGCCATATCTTCAAACAGAGGTGTAAGGCAGTTTTTCAGAAAGATTGACTCTAAGGTGTGTAGCAACATGTCCGCTCCCAAGCAGTTCAGGAGCACAGCTTCTGCATGCTATTCTACAACATCTGCATGGGGGTAAGCCCTCTAAAATAGCTTATGTCACAGATAGATGGGGGGGGGGTTGGGGGAGCAATTTTCTCAAGTTGATTTTTGAGTGAAGGTCCTAAGATTGGCGGGTCTACCATCCTCTCTGGGAATCAATTTTTAGGTGAATTTTTTCCTTGTTGTTAAGTTTGCATTTAGTCATTTATTTGGATGTTTTTATATACATTGACTTAGCACTTTTTTTAGCACTCGAGCGCTTTCTTATGAGATTGATTGTATGTATATATACACAAGAATTTTCCAGATATATTTTTTTATTGGCGTGTAGATAGGATATATATTAACTTGGATTATCAGCTTTGGTTCTTTCTTTGCCCAGGGGTGGGTTCCTGCGATGGATTTATATGTTTGTGTAAGTGTGTGTTTTTTATGAAACGATGAGTGTACTTTTAAATTAATAAACATTTTGTGGATGATTTCTGCTTGATTGACATTTATTTCAAGGGCTTTCTGGTGCAGTGGGTTTGAGCCACCTCTTTTTGAGGTAGCTGGAGCTGCAACTTGCTACAAATATTTCAAGGTTTGCTTTGAGGAAAAGTAAAGAACAAACTAGCCTGGAATATTTTCAATGTCTGATGTGACTCCTCCTCTTGCTATTTAGCTGTGGATTTTTATTATTGAACTATTTTCGTGATAATGTTCTTTTAACTCGTGAAGTATCGAGTTGAATTTGATCTCTTTTTCATCCAGTTGTCTGCAGTGTTATTAGATGTGAAGCCCAAATGTGTTGTCGGGAGTTAAGGGTTAACGCAGCACAGCCATTGTTTGGCAAGCCTGTAGAGTCAGAAGAAAGTAAATAGTTGTGGTAGAACAAGTGATATTTATGTGCCGAGATATTTTCACTGCAGCGTATGAACAAAAGCATTACTGGCTCCAATTACACGGGGACTCAGGCCAGCCTTCAAACCGTGCTGGCATTTGATACAGCCATCTGAATAGAGACCAGTGTCCTCAGAGAACAAATATTGAATTCTTTGACAGGGTACACATTGAAAAGAATGAATCACAAAATGTAACACAACCAATGACAGAATTTTGCTAATCTGTCAGCTATATCCCACAGTGGGAAAAGCAACCATTTAGCTTGCGTGTTCTTATATATGAAACAAAGATGCAAATCCTGATTGGTTGCTATCAGGGATCACTAATACTAAAAGTGAGATCTATTCTTTCTATGGTTAAACCGGAATTTCAGCATCATTTAATGAAAAACCCAAACCCTTAAAACTATTCCCCAGCATCTAAAATGAATATATTTTACGTTTTAGTCAATCTTCTGAGGAGAGGGGGCAAAGATGCAGGGGGGGTTATAGCTGTGCTTTGCTCAGACAGAGCAGAGCTGGGGTTAGGAAAATGGCAGCAATCCCAGAATGCAAAGCAGCACATTCAGAAGACACTTTCTGTTTGCAAGCAGCCTGAGACTCCATGTGCCGCCATCTTGGATGTTTAAAGTTTCAGAAAATTAAGTAGATGCAGGTAGGAGGATTTTTAATGTGGGGAATCTGTATGGTCTATCTATAAGATAGACTCTTATTCAGGGTGAAGGTCCGGTTTAATGAGTTACACACGAGAAGTAAAATAGGAGTGCGCAGAT
This sequence comes from Gastrophryne carolinensis, assembly GCA_027917425.1. Lineage (NCBI taxonomy): Eukaryota > Metazoa > Chordata > Amphibia > Anura > Microhylidae > Gastrophryne > Gastrophryne carolinensis. The sequence goes on along the minus strand of CM051237.1, from coordinate 175,927,856 downwards.
TCCTGCTTGCAGATTGCAAGGTCACAGGGTGTAGTGTAATCATGCAGAGGCATCAAACCCAAGAGGTCCCCCCCATTGCTCCTTCACTTTCTTATTTGTGCCCATGGACAGGAAGGAAGTATCATGTGTTAAAACAAATTGCAAAAAGGATACTGTAAGAGCCATGACTAGGCCCCATTTAAAGGCAGCCCAGTGCCTGGCAACATATAGTCTATACATCTTCAAGGTAATAAAATCTTTGAAAAAAAGGAAGACTCATTCTGAGAAAGTTTGTGCATGGGCCTTAGCAGTATAACTGTTAAAACATAAATAGAATAATTTTTAATGCAGACCTAAACCTTTCATTGCCACTCTGTGCCAGGGAAGATCCTGATCCACAGGGACACTAAACTAAGCTAAACTATCAGCCACCAAATACACACACACACTTCAGTACCCTTTTTTTTGCTATGTGCCCCGCTGTGTGAAACCCCCCAGGTTGCTCACCTACCTACCTCTTCCTGGTCCTACTGTGCATGTGCGGCTGCTCGTCCAATCAGCACGCTCGGACATCCCTTGGACGCTGACTGCTGCGTCCCCTGCTACCCTCTAACAGGGAGCATGCCCGCCCCAGCCATTCACAAATGCCTGGCATGGGCCCTGCCAGAGGGAAAGCGGAGATGCGCCGTTGGACCGGAGAAGAAGCTAAGTGTATGGGCAACCTGGGGGGTTTCACACAGTGAGGAATCACAATTTTGGATTCCCGGACCGATCGCTATGGGTTTTGGTCCACTTTAAACCAGACCAACACAACAAACCTTGCTCATATGCACCTCAGGGCAATTTAGATTGCTGCACATATAAATTAATTTACCCTTTTCTAACTTTGCTGTGGTAAATTTTAAAAACAAGATGGCCACTCATGCATTTGCAGGCCACCTGCAAACAGGAAGGGTTGCTGGGCTTCCTGTTACTGTGCATTGTCAATAACGTCAGTTGAGTCCAGGCAGCAGCATGGCTGAGATGCTGGGGAGGAAGCTCCAAAATGTCTGCTACCTTTCTTTTCCAACTGTGCCATGCTGTTGGTCCGGTTTAAGCTAATACTGCCCTTATGTGTTTATTGACTTGACTATCCACCTGCATATGTATGCAACAATGCCTGTGGTGATCCAAGCAACTTTCAGTTTGTCAGGGCAAGGAGAAGGGCGCTCCTGCAACAGTGAAAGGTGTGTTTTTATGGGCACCCGGGGGGGGGGGGGGGTTACACAGGGAGGCATCCCAAAATGGGTTTTGTTTCGCTTGAAAGAAGTGCTACTACAAAATAAAATGCCCCGATAATAAAAAACCCTCATAAATATTCTGGATGGCAAGAAAGGGGTTATTTATATAACCTGCATAAAATGTATTCTTTTACTTGAAGAATCAGGTAACAGGGTTTGTATGTGCCATTATGCTTTTAAAGCAGAAAACAGCTTACTTTTAATAGCCTATCTACTAAGCTGGGCTGTGTTGGAATAACATTTTATGGCTATTGAAAGTCATCTGATGTGAGAAGATGCTTTTACCTAAAGTGGTTAATGCTACTCTTCACCATAGTCTGTGAACAAATGGTAAGCAGGTCTACCCTGTTAAAATTGAATGGTATGCTCAGACACCTGTCACCTGGATTTAGTTGGGATGTACAAGTAACATCTCTCAGTATCCAAGTAAACTTTTCGGATAAATTGGAATTTGCTCCAAAAATCATTTTGCCACAAAGCTTGGGGGTTCATGGCGATTGAATATCCTCTGAAATAGTCAAAAAAATGAACCAACAAAGTCACCTCCCCCCTCACTATCCTCTGGCGTGGCTGTCCCATGCTGCTCCCTGTACTGCAGCCAGGTAGGGGAAACATATCTTTTTCCCTGCCAGCTGTCCTGCCAGCTCTTCCAACAGTAGGGGGGGGGGGGCATTTTATACCCCTAGTAATGAGCTTCTGGGTGGAAGCTCATGCCTTTTTTAAAGAAGAAATGATGTTGGGTCCCCCCCCTCTTTAGCAAAACTGGCCCAGATGTGAGCAATGTGGGTTTGTAACCCAGATCTCAGAGTGCAAGCAGATGTCCCCCAGCCCTGAATGCTATAGGCCCCTATAGCCCCAATATGCACTGGGCTCTTATGCACCTTCCTGGCCAGTGGTTATCAGATGGGGATTTCAAAAAGTTACCCACTTGCCCGCAGATGACTTGCCGACCCCTCTTGCCCTTTGGTTCACAAGGGGTTAAAGTGAAAAGACAATCACATCAGAAAAGGTAATTTTATTAAGTCTATACCTCCTCCCTCACTGTCCATTGCTGGGTGCTGTTCCACACTGTCCACTGCTGTCCCACTCCACTCTTCTCTGACAATGGGACAGGGGACACAGATCCTCCACCCTGCACTGGATTGTTCACTCCTGCTGTAGGGAGGGGCTGCCAGGAGGGAACTGGTGCATAAAACCCTCCATGCCCCCTGTCAATCACAGTGATTCAAAGGTGATAAACTTAAAGCATTTGGACTTTAAGTTTAGATCTTCTTTAGCTTTTGTACATATAATACAAAAGACCTTTGTGTCACTGGCAGCAGCGAACAGTGCAGGATATTACCCAACTGTGGATAGCCAGAAAAGAAGTAAGCATTAGTGTAAAATTAGACCTAATAAAAGGTGCTGCATTTTTTTCACTTCAACCACTTGTTAATTAGTAAGTGGTCCTTCTCTGGGCAGCTCACTCCCAGTATATAAAGAGCCCCTACATACAGTGGGGAATGCTGGCGGGTGAGCGTACCCACGCTCGAGGATAGCGAGGGAGAAGCTGAGTTCCATTTTTTTTGTTTTGGACAATTCATTTAAATTTGATTCCCTGTAGAAATTCGACAAATCGTGCTAATTGAATTTTTAGGAAATTCACTCATCTCACATTAGAGCTCATTTAACCCCCTCCCCCAAAAACCTTTAGCTAGAATTATCAGCTCGGCATTTTAATGTCTTCTAAATCACAGACTTAACAACAGCATGTAATGTCAATCTGCTGCTTCTAAAGCCAATGAAAAATTAAAAAATTCAAGGAGAGAGGGATATTGGTGATATGTGGTTCAGGGCTTCACTAAAAAGATGCACTTGAGCTCGAAAAAGTACTGTAAAGGTTAACCAAATGATCAAGGAGCCTGGAGGAGCTCAGTTATGAGGCAAGACTAAAATGGCTATACTCATTTAGCATGGAAAAAGGGTGATAAATGTTACCATCATCCATGTATATAAATATAGTTATGGTCTGTTTCTATAAGTCCCAAGACAAATTATTTATCTTAAAGTCAACACAGCAGACACAGGAACATTCCTTGCAGCTGAAAGAAAAAAAGGTTTAGGCACCAGCTGAGAAGTGAAAGTAGGGAATATTCTGCAGCAGAAGCTGGTTTTAGCTGATAAGGGAAATGCCTTTAAAATAAGGCTTAATGTTGTCCTTTAAGTGCAGAAAAAAATACAACCAACAGCTATAACCCCTAGTAAGGTGAGCGGTACTTAAAGAATAAATCTGATCACCATTAATTTGCAGAATTTTAAATTGTTAAAGTATATCTATATCATTATTGCATCCGTATGTTCAGAAACACAATTAGATTCAGCTGCCAAATTTGTGTTTTCCAAATAGACTCCCCTTTTTTGCTTTACACGGTACTTACTGTACATTTTGAACGTGTTTTAGCGTAACTTTTTTATTAAATAATTTTGCTCAAAGATGATACAATAATTATATATTTACACTTAATAAATAAATAAATAAAAGGGAAAAACGATTATAAACTCCTTATTTTAGTGACGTTTCTTTATGTGCATTTTCAGCTTTAATAAGTATTATTACAGTATATTAATGTATATACTGTACTGAACTGTACATTCTGTGAGCCCTTTTAAAGACCCCATCTGGGCAAAAATAATACATAACGGATAGAGATGGGCGAGTCTGAACCTCAAAGTTCGAGTTCGTACCAAACTTTGTGAGTTCGGGTTCCCGAACACAGACCTCAGTCAGAAGTTGGTGTTCAAGTCCGGTGCCTGGCCCGAACACAAAAAAGATGGTTGATGGGCTGCTCAGCACCACCACAATCCGTGATCCTCAGCGGTGGCAGCAGCAATGTTTGAATTTGGTCCTCGTCGGCTCCCATGACTAAGAACATTTCTTGTTCCATCTCTTCTAGCTGGCACTAGAAGTGTCCTCAATTCTTATGGGACCTGGTGACCATCTTTTCTTAGCCCGACTATGGCCAAATTCAAACGCTGCTGCCGCTCCACCTCCGCTGAATGGAAGGGGATCGCGGGATGAGGTGAGTTACAGCAGCACGCCTATTGCTGCACACTCTGTGCCCCCAACCTGCCACAGCCACTCCACATTGTTTTCAATGGGGACCAAGTTTGGCTCCCCAAACATTTATTCAAAATTCATCCAAACTTGCCGGACCCGAACTTTGAGGGGTTCGCCCATCCCTAATAACAGATACTCACCTATAGTGTTGGGCGAACCCAAACTGCAAAGTTTGGGTTCATACAGAAGTTTGCAAATTTGGGTTCCTAAACTCTACGCGGACTTCATTCAGATGTCTGTGTTTGAGTTCAGTGTTTGGCAGAACCTGGCAAAGCTGTTTGATCAACCATCAACCATCTTACCCTAATGCAGAGTGTGCAGCAGCATTAAGCGGCTGTACACCTACCTGAGCCGTTGATTGGGTCAGCGTTCTTTCCTCTGCCAAAATGGCCATGGTCGGGGTTGAGAATACTGACAACAGCTAGTAGCACTTCTAGTGCCAGATGCCAGTGTCCTTACTTCGTTGGGGGGCTGCCATCTTTTTCAAACTCTGTCCTTAGCTCTGATTTTGACAAACAAAAGAACATCAACCTGATTGCCAGGTCACGTAAGTGTACATACACTTTCTGCTGCTGCACACGTTGCATTAGCTTAAAGGGGGCCCCTTATTCCTCACCACCACCCGCCCTCCTACAGCAATTTATTTATTTAAAATTACATATGAGGGGATAATGGTGGACGGGTGAGGAGTGGGGGGCCCGTCTGTCAAGGTCAACCACCCATGTGGGATTTTGGCCCATTTTTGAGTTTGGGTCCCCATTAATTTTAATGGGGACCAGGTTCGGGTCAAGTTTGGGTACTCAAATCAAGCTTCTGTTGAACCTGAACTTAAAGCGGTTAGCCCAACACTACTCACCTGCAGTCCCATGCAGCTAACTCATCCGATACCAGAAATACAGAAAAAATGCTGACTTTGAAATGTCTGATGCCAAAAGTCTCTGCATTGATTACTTGCAAAGTATTACATGCAAAATAAGGAAGGATCTGGAATCTGGCTTACTGATGCCAAGGGGCCCCCAGAGGAAGAATGCCCCCCCACCAAAGTTCGGGTTCCTATTGATTTGAATGGGGTTCGGGTTTGGGTATCCGAATCAAACTTTTGTTTAAAGTTCGGACTAACTTGCTTAACCCAAACTTCGGGGGGGGGGGGGGGGGGGTTCACCCAACACTAGTTGAGATGCTTTTACCCACCATGTAATGTTTTGGGCAGATACTGTATTTAGTGAGGTTAAGGCTGTCTCTTTTAAGCTGGCTCAAGAAACATTGGAATGGAGCAGAGAGTGGAATGGAATGCTCAAAAATCTGTCACCTCTAGGTTTTAATCCTACCAGGAGAAGGAAACAACAAGCTTGGTGGATTTTTTTTTCAGTTGAGGTGTATAAGTAACTCTTCCTCTTACTGTGCGTGTTCACTCCAAAGGAGGAAGCATAGGTTTATTCCTGCAGATACACAGGAGTTAACTTTATTTATTTTGTAACTGTTTCAAATAAAATGAAAAAAGAATCATGCCCTTCCTTCAGATTACCAGCTTAGTGCACCAGGCATAGAAAGCCCAGGGTCAAAAAGCCAAACAGCCTACCCCTGGCAACTTTTAGCACTTTTTCTGGGGGGTCGGCTTTAATATTTTATTAAAACAGTAATTAAAAAATGTAAATTAACTGATAAAGAGATGTATTGAGTAATAGATCAAGTCAAATGGACTTGCTGTTTTCTTTTGCTCCACATGTAATTTATCCCACTGGATGTATATGTGAATTCAACATTGCCTATTGGGAAAAGTGGCTTGATGACTTGTGAAACGTAACAAAGTAAAAAAAAAAAAACAGCTAGTTTGGTCCTGGCAACTCACCTGCCCCTTTAGCCTTTGGCCCAGGTTTGGTTTTGGCCCAGGTTTGGTGCTCTACCCAAGGTGTTAAGTAAATTCCGCATGTCATTTACACTGATAAAAAAAACATGCTGGCAGTGTCTAACCTGGCTTTTTTGGGTAAAAAACTATAAGAGAATGTGCTGAGAATTTTTTACACCTGCTTGGGGCAGCTGTAAATAATTTGTTCAAAAGAGTAGTAAAAACTAGAGTCAAACTAGAATCACATTTCTTACAATTGTACATTTTAGTTGTATTTTTTTCACTTTAGACAACTAAAAAAAAATAGTGTAGAAAGTTTAGCATGTGTTTTTTCTTTGCTGAATCACGAGAATTTGAAAAAGCTAATACTGTAGTTTTAAGACGGGCAGGCGGATTCATCACTAACGCCAGGTAGTGACAGATGAGCGTCTGTAGCAGGCATTTTCAGAGCGCCCGCTAGTAGTCGCTGTGTTCGGCCGATGAATACATTGTGAGGAGTCGCTATTTGACCAGTACAGTGCTGTATGGGAGCGCATGTTAGCAACTGGTCAGTACGACCGACTCACAACATATTCATTAAAAAAACAGCCTCACAAAACTCCGGCGCTCTGGGCTTCAGAGAAGCATTTTTCAGCGCCGGAGTTTTGTGAGGCTGTTTGAATAAAGTCTGTTTTTTAGCATGTATCCACCAGTAACAAAGCGAAAACATATGGAATTACATTGTTATTACATTGTAATATGAACACATCAATGCCAGACCTGCATATATTTTTAAAACATGCAAAAAAAAAACCAAATGTTTAAAGAAAAATAAAAGAATGTCCATTGAAATGTATGGGAGAGCAACAGGTAGCGAGCAGTCATACCTGGCGCTCTGCAAGGCTGAACGCCGGCGCTGTTCGCTGAGGCTGGGATAATAATGAATTGGACGCTACATGGCGTTATCCCAGTCGCTCAACAGATTCTGCTTCATAAATGTGTAATTGCGTGCCGTGTCCGGCGTTCACCTGTCGCTACCTGTCGCAACCTCTCATTTACAAGGCACTACCTGACGCTATCCCTTCATGAATAAGGGCCTAATTTCTTTGTTGAATTGAGCCCAATGTGTGTCCTTCATATAAGGGATGGTTTGGGATTGCCAACTCAGCTGGTAAACATTCAATTAAAGTATTAGCTTTAGAAAATAGCTATAAGATGTTATTCCATTGGAACATGAATTAGGACCGAATTGCTGAATTTCCCCTTTATCGACATCTGCCTGCTTCAGAGGTTTCAGGAATGAAGGTTCTTTATGACATATATTTTAGGAATGTTGTACAGTTAAAAAATTGTGGGATCAGGCTTATGACCTGGATAATGCTCTATTTTCTGAAACCCCTGGGAATCCCTATTAGGTAGAAAAATCTATAATCTAAAAAACCTAAATGTACTTTGTTGACTTTCATCTTTACAGAAACTAGACAAACAATAGCAGGTATGAGGCTAACATTTGGCCTGGAATTTAGGGAGGTCACAATTTCCATAATTTCCATACATGTAAAACATCAGTTCTACTAGATAAATGTGATATTTTTATAATATACGATTCCCTTGGGTCCAATTTATACAAAGAGTTCATCTAAAGCTTGGAATTATTCAAGTTTTCATAGGTTTCATTATGAGAGTCATACACTATGCACACTATACACAGCCGGTGTGAAATTAGCCTTAGAGTGCATGGTGCTCAGTGCATTTCCATGAGCTAACTAAAGTGAGGCCTTTCACAAAACACAGAGCAGATTGTGGTGCACAGCAAACATCACAGTACAGATTGTGGGGCACAGAAAAATACACAGCTCACATCACATTGCAGATTGTGATGCACAGAAAACTACACAGCTCTTGCCACAGCGCAGACTGTGATGCACATAAATCTACACAACTTTCATCTTAGTGCAGATTGTGGTGGACAGAATAAGAGGTGCACATGTTTCATTCTGCTGTCCACAGAAAAATACACTGTGGGCATTTCACGCATGACTCTCCGCTTCAGAAACTTACACTGAATTGGAAGCTGATGTGCACTTGAATCCACACCAGGGAAAAAGCATGGCCCTTTAGATACTAATTACTGTGGTCCACATTGCAGTGCACATACATATGAAAAAGCTGACTTACCAGTGACAAATATGTAACATGTGAAAACTATGGGATTCTGCACCAAGATCAAAAAGTGCACTTTGGAGTAAAAATAAAGTGTTCCTTTTTCACCTGGTGTTGAATCAAGCACTTAGGCAGAACATGAAAGAGAATACTTTTTACTCTCCTAAAAAAGTAAGCCACTTTTGCACCTCATGCTGAATCCTATGTAAAACAACAAAGCAACAGCAATAGGAAAATAATTGCAGAAGCCAGCTACACACAACATGCTGCCACCAATGCAGAGCACATTAACAGCACTATGACTTTGCCTCTGTACAGGAACCTGTTAGCATGACAGCTGTGGGATGGCTGAACTGTAAATCCCCATGAACAGGACATGCTCCAACACACAGCTGCAGATCATGTTAGCACTCACATATTACCTTAACAAAGTACGACAGAAAAATACCATTACTGGGAACACTTTCTTCTTTCTCTGGCATTATATTTTCAATTAGTCAGACTTTAGGTATTGAAACACCAATACATGTTGCTGCAAGTGGCAATCAAATATCACAGGTTGCAGAGACTAATATAACACCTGAACTCTGGAAAAAAAATCGCTTAGCACACTGTTGAACTCACCTTGCTAAGATATACTTGAATTTGATTCCTTTTCTCTCATTGTGACTCACATGGGGGGGAAAAAGCAGGATAGCTTGTTCACGTTGAATACACTACGGTGCGGGCTGTGACCTCCTGACTCGCTAGTGTACTGTACTACTGCAATACTATACCTATTTAGCTGGTGAATAATTAGCAACCTGTTTCCTGAGTTACCTGGGCTTGCCTGACCTGTTCTTCTATCAACTGACATCATATCCTTTTGATCTAGTACTCTGGAGCAGACAGCGTGCCTTTGTTTCTCTTGAAATTTATAGTCTTCTCTTATTAAATTTATCAGTAGCTGCTATATTTTAGTGCTTCACAATTTAATTAAGTCTGTTGCCTCTGATATATTAGGACTACAGGTTTCAAATATAAATATACTAATTCATCGTGTACACCTAATTTGTTTCATCCCACAAAGCAAGTGTATTTGTAATAAGACAAAACATAAAGGGAAAACAGATACAGTTCATTTTTACTTTATGAAGCCTGCATAAACTGTAACATAGATAATTGGTGTGCTCTCATTCATTGCAATAGCCATGTGGGTGGGGACCAGGTTCCGGCTCATAGGATGGGCATTAAGGTGGTTTCCAGGACAACCAGGATGCTTCTGCAGAAGAGAGAACATTAACTGACAGTTAAAAGGGCAGACGGTATATGATAATAATAGGTGAAATGGTAATCTGGCCGCCATCTTGTCCACCATTTTGTCTAGGTCTTGTCCGCCATTTTGTATCAATGTTATTACCATCCACCATTTTGTGTTTTAAGATGGATGCCACTGGCAGACATTTTGTGATCATAGTGTTATAGCATAGCAAATGTAAGCCAGGAATATGCCCTGACATGTCCAAAATGTGAAAAACAACTATGATATAGCAAATTTAAGTGAAAAACATGTTTACCAAAGTTTTAATTAAAACATATTTTTCAAAAGTGAGTTTAAGATGTGTTTTCTGAAGATAAGGTTGAAAAACATGTTTACCAGAGTTTTAAGTCAAAAACATGTTTTTCAAAATGTACAGCTGTGATGTGGCATGGGGGGCTTATCAGTATAGCATATGGATGACATATGTTCCTTACTTATCTTACCTGGGAATTTGGCCAATTCTTTAGTAAGATAGGTATGGAAGATTAGATAAACTCTTATCAAGAAACAGGTTGCTTTCACCCCTTGGAGTTTGGCCAGCTTTTTGGGGTGACAGCGCCATAAATATGAGGGGTATTCCACTGTGGAATCAGGAGACTCAAGAGCCATTGATGAGGGACGCCTGTCATGGACAGTGATCTGTGGGGCTGTTAACCCACTGACCTCCCAAGCTCATCCTGATCTCGCTGTGACGCATCGCATCGGCACGTGGAGCTCCTCGGCGACCAGGACTCATGATTAACCATATGCGTGCTGGGTGGGTAAGCTAAACATTCCATGGAATAGTTGTTGATTATGTTTAGATGTATCTGAAGGATATAGGATACAGTTTGAAATAGATGAGAGGTACCATTAAAGCAGTGTTGATTAAAGCTATGATTACGTGTTTTCATGTTCTTTGTTTTTGTATAAGTTTTATGCTATTTATGTGCTTTAAGCTGTCATTATTTCTTTGCTATTATTAAAGTTATATTTTACAACATTTTGGAGTTGTAGTGCTTCCTTCAGGGTGGGAATCCGAACAAGGGTCCTGGCTAGCAGGTCCCTCACCAATTGGGAACGTCATAACCTGTCCGGCTTTTTCCGGTTCTGGTTCTGGCTGATCCAATTGGCAAAACAACGATATGAGGGGGTGAGAAAAGGAGACAACAAGGAAACAACAACAAGTTTAGAAAAGCAGACGAGAAGAGGACAGAGAGAGACTGTAAGAAGTTGTGGCATGGTGCCTGTGGGTTGCTGCTACAAATCGTAAAAGGTGTGATGGGAAATTTGAATGAAGAATTTAAAACCATCTTAAACAATTGCTTACCACCAAATATTTTGTGTCAGAGGCACCAACCTGACCCATTCCTGCAGGATGATTTTTCTCCAGCCCTACACTTTACATACCATTTACACCTGAAATTAAAGAAGAACTACGGTAAGAAATGACCATAGTCCCTTTTTAATATGCAGCAGTGGGGGAGCGTGACCCAGGCTGTCACTCTGTACATTGCGACAAAAAAACAAAGAACCATCCATTGGGGGAACTCCCTGCTTCAGGGATCCCATTCTACAGCTACTGTGGAGCATTTCTTGAGAAAGCTTCTATCACTTGTCACTGAGGTTGTTCTCAAGTCAATGCACCAACCTTGAAATGTATAACTCTCTGTTAACTCTCTGTTTAGTATAAAAGGGACACTGTCTCATTTGCTCTGCTTTCCATATAGTATAGTCTCTCTGTGTCCCTGCGCACCCTAATTTCCTTGCTGTGTATCTTTGTGTTTGTAACTTTATAAAAGCTCCCTTTTTACTGATATTCATTTATGTGCCTGGTCTTTACAAATGCTAGTGTCAGATCTGTCCCAGGACTTCACTCCAGTGCATTAATCAGTGCATTATATGTATTGGGTAAGCTGCACAGCAAAATATTCTCACTGACTGATATGAGTTGTATTCGCTCATCTCCAGCATGGCATTTATATGCTCCTGCATGTCCTGCTCTCTGCTAATCATCATTTAGTAAAGTTTCTTAAGCAGAAACAACTTGCTGTTTAACCCTTTAAGTGCCAGCCTACCTGCAGCTTTTGTCACTCTCTGTTGCCAGACCATGTTTCACTATTTTGCGCTACACATGTTCAACTGTTTTGAAAGGATTTCCAGGGATTTTCCAGGAAAATGATATATTGTTTTTTCAGCAGAGTCTGGGCTTTAACATGAAATGTCTTGTTTGTAATTTTTAGGTGTATTCTCAATATTTTTGGGTGAAATATGTGAAAAAAAAAATAAAAAAAAAATATTTTTTTCACAATTTGTAGTGTTTTTTTGTAATAAAAAATGTAAGTTTGTCAATAAAATCTTATTGCGTGTGAAATCCCAATTTCTCCGGGTTACAGCGATACCACATATGTATAGGTAGACACCCTTTCCTGCCCAGGAGACTCCCCCAAACTGAAATAGCGCTTTAGGGGATTTTCAGATAAAATACAACAATGCAATGCAATATGCGCACCTTGCAGGTTTACCAGAAAAGCAACCCTTTACATTTGAAATACCCCCAACAAACTATATATTCTCTGGAAGTACACACCTCAAGCTTTCTAGGTGTACCAGGCGTGTTGATGTGCCCATAGTTTTCTGGAAGTAATTCCTCAATGTATTCTTTGGTTGCAAAGAGTTTCCCAAAAAAAAGGATAAAAAAGCAGAATCAAAGCCACATTTTCCTAAAAAAACTATATACAAACAAGAAAAAACAAGCTTAATCTGAAAAAGCAACATCCCCTGATAAGAACAACACCCAACATGCATAGGTTCTGTCAAGGGAAGAGTTGCCACAAACACCCCAAAGTAAAGTATGTGCGTAACGGTAATTTTACTTGAAAATTTCAGCTCTACAGACTTAGAGGCCGATTCATTAATAGCGCCAGGTAGCGACAGATGAGCGCCAGTAGCGTGATTTTTACAGCGCCAGCTAGTATTCGCTGTGCTTGGCCGGGGTTTGCTTGTTGACAGCGACTCAGTCGGTGTGCGGTAATGTTGAATACGGGGTTCCGCTTGTATGGGAGCGCCTGACAGCGAATGGCCAGAGCGAACGGCTTGCTGCAGATTCATTAACAAATCACGTTCAAAAATTTCTCGCGCTGTGAATTCCTTGTTTAAACCCCAGAGCGCTGGCGTAGTAGTTTTTAACCCCCAAACAACCTTTTTTTTATATGTAAAAATTATACAAGTTTTTCTAAACATTTTTTAATTTGAATACATGAATTTCAGACCTGTAATATCAATTCTGCACATTTTTTTTTTTTTTACTTTAAAAAAAAACCTAACATTGCAGAAGTGGTCACAGAATTTTTGACATTAAAAAAAAAAAACAGTAATAGCAATTAATTATGATTATTTAAAGATTGCTCCATTGAAATGCATTGGACCACGCCAGGGAGCGCCAGGTCATACCTGTCGCTGTGATGGGATTAGCAGCGGCGCTGTTCGTTGCAGTCGGCTACATGATGAATCCGCGCTAGCTGACGCTCTCGCCGGCGCTAGCCTCATTTAGCGTGATAAATGCGTCATTGTGACCGCCGCCGGGCGTACTTGATTCGGTAGCCGCCGATAGCTGGCGGTACCTGGCGCTCGTCAGACACTACCTGGCGCTAGCCCTTGATAAATAAGGGCCAAAGTGCGCACCTTGCGATTTTTCAACCAAAACAACCCTTTACATTTGAAATATCCCCCATAAACCATAAATTCCCTGAAAGTACACATGTTAAGCTTTCTAAGCGTACCCGGCTTGTTGTAGTGGGCTCATCTTTTTGGAATTAATCCCTCAAAGATTTCTTTGGTTGCGCAGGGTTTCCCTAAAATATTTATAAAAAAGCTGAATAAAAAACTCCTTTTCCTAAAATATAAATATGCAAACCAGAAAAAACAAGCTAAGTCTGAAAGCGCAAGGTCCCCCGAACAGAACAATACCCAACATGCATAGCTACTTTTAACCCTTTTAATTGCCAGCCTACTTGAGATTTTGTCACCCTCTGTTGACAGGTAATTTTTCCCCATTTTGCGCCATTTTTGTGCCATTTTTGCTGTAATTTTCAGGAAAATTATATTTATTTTTTTGCAGCAGAGTTTAGGCTTTAACATTAAATGTCTTGTTTCTAAATGTTATTTTGTTTTTTACAATATTATTAAGTAAAAATAAATAAATAAAAACATTTTTAGAAAATTGACTCCTTTATTTTAAATAAAAAATGTATTTTATTAAGGAAAAGCATATTGCATGTGAAAGCCCCATTTCTACCGATTAGAACGGTACCACATATTTATCGGTAGCCCCACGTTCCTGCCCAGGAGACCCCCCTAACTGAAACAAGTACTTTATAACACTTTATAACATTTACAAATAAAATACAACTACCTTCCACACTACAAAGTGTTAAATCGAGAAAAAAAAATGACATAGGGTCCCCCCTCCCAGGGGGGGGGGGGGGGGGGGTGGGGGGGGTGGAAACCCCATTTATTGGGGGGGATTTTTAAGGGTTAAAAACCCTTAAAAATCCCCCCAAAAATTGACATGGGGTCCCCCTTACCCAAAGTAACCAGCCCGGGAACAGCTATGCAGGGCTTGTAGAAACAGGGCGCAGGGGCCAGCTTTTGTGGCCCCAGGCCCTGCAAGCTACAGGCCCACATAGCCCGTGGGCCCGGGCTCTTCTGCCCCCCCCTGGGCTTTGGGGAGGCAGGTAATGGGGGTGCCAGGGGTTAATGGCAAGTCACCCGCTAGTCACAGGTGACTTGCCACCTCCCCCAGCCTTGTGAACTGGTATAGGGGTCATGGACCCCTTACCAGTTCACAAGGGGTTAAATGTAAAAACCCTTAAAAATCCCCCAAAAAATGACGTGGGGTCCCCCTTACCCAAAGTAACCAGCCTGGGACCAGCTATGGGGGCTTGTAGGCACAGAGTGGGGGGGCCAGCTTTTGTGGCCCCCCCACCCTGCAGCCTACGAGCCCACATAGCCTATGTGGGCCCGGGCTCTTCTGTCCCCCCCTGGGCTTTGGGGAGGCAGGTAATGGGTGTGCCGGGGGTTAATGGCAAGTCACCCGCTAGGGCAGGTGACTTGCCACCCCCCCAGCTTTGTGAACTGGTATAAGGGGTCTCATGGACCCCTTACCAGTTCACAAGGGGTTAAATGTTGGAAAAAAAAAAACACAGACACATAAATAAAAAAAAGATCTTTATTATTTTTTTTTTTTTTTTACTTTACTCACCTCTGATCCTGTGTCCCCCGGCGATCTCTGCTGACAGTCTGATCGCGTGTTTGGAAGAGAGAGCCTGGGGAGGGGGGGGGGAGATCACAGCCCTCTCCTCCTCCTCTGCTCTCTGCTTCAAGCATCGAGTAGACTGATTGATACTCTCAGGTGCTGGAGTTAAGATGCCGGCTGCTGGTGACATCACAATGATGCCACCTGGCCCCGCCCCCATGGGGAGGCAGCGCGGCCACAGGTAAGCAAATGTAATTATTTTTTTTTTACAGTTAGAAGCTGCTGCTGAAGCGGGGGCGGCCTATTCCGGGGGCTCTCCTGGAGCCATTCGACCCCCATGGGGGATCGGATGGCACCAAATTAAAGAGGAGACCCGGCCGGATCCAACGAGGGGTCAGGTGAGTATTTTTCATTTTTATTTTTTAAACTAGCAGCGGGGAAAGTTGAGCCCATAACACCTACGTGCTTGGCACTTAAGGCTCAGCCAAGCCAGCACGTAGGTGTTACGTGCTTGGAACAAAAGGGTTAAGCTGAAAACTCAGAATCTTTTACATTTTTATTTTTCATTTATTCATTGGTGGTTAAGTTTGGTTGGGGTAAATTCCCCTCCTGCTCAGGCTGCATCTTCCTCTCCTCATTGCATTTTAGCAAGCCATCACCCTGCATGCTTCTGATTAATGCTAAAGACAGCTACGTCATATCCGGGAGCTTTGTGACTGGACTCTGCCTTACACTCCTCTCAAACAGATGGGCAGCTTGCAAATAATGTGAATGGATGGTGGATCCTCTTCTGTTAATAACCATTGTTAAATTATCTGATATGGGGCAGTGAGTGATAAGGAGAGGGACCTGTTAACGTTACTGTTGATGGCTGGAATGAGGCGAGGTGGTGCTTAATTACTGGTAGAGGAGGAAAATAAGGGGTTAAGTAGTTAATTTGGAGATGCAAAAATTATATTTGATGTTTATGAGTTGGATAAGGGAATCTGACAGTTAAAGATTAACTACCAAGTCTATAAGGTTATAGGCAAGGTGGTCACCATTTTTGTGAAGCATCCTGTGAAACAAAGTGTGAAACCCCAGGTGAGCCCCACAAAAGAGATCCCACAACACATGCATGGGCTGCAGCCACATCTCTATTCACCTCTGTGCGTATCCATGCCAGACTTTTCTGAATGGCTGGTGTAGATTCATTGGGAACGGGATGCAGCCAGCAGCAAGTTTTCCATTCTACTATGAATGAGGTTACAGCAGCAAAGGAAAAGCTGAATAGAACAATCTCCAGTAAATGGATGGTGGGCCACACCTATGCTGTAGGAACGTAGGAAAGTTACATTTATGGATGGTCTGGTTGAATACAGACAGCAGGGCATCCCAAACTGGAATGCCCCAGGCAGGAGGAGAAAACCCAGGATAATGAAACTGCAAGGCAAAGACCGTCATGGACAAGTTAAGTATCTGGCAATATGGCCAGGTCAGGGCCAGTCAAAAGGTCAGAGGGCAGATGGCAAAGGTGCAGATTCAAGGTCCAGACAGGGTCTAAGTTCAGTTATCAGCATTTCAGGAATAACTTGTTGGTGGAATATGAATGGCCTGGTGAGCAGTCATTATCTAATTTTTCTTTTTTTTAGTTATTTTTTCATTTTTTTTCTTGACAGTCAGAATTATTTTTGACGTGCAAAATTACATCTCCTGTGGCATACAAACACAGTCCTAAGATATTCTTGGTCCTTAAGAACAGGCTCCTGCTGCATTGTCAAGGGTTGTGCTGTGTATAAGCTTATGGTATGCTTCCAGGTAGAGGTTAAGTGGAGCAATTACTTTATCTACTCCCTCCACCCCTCCAGCTGGGAACCCATGGGTTAGAACAATGCTTTTAAACTTGTGGGCCACAGACTCTCTGGGTCTAAGGTGTCTTCACAAGGGGTCCACATTTTCTCTCTGAACTGGGTTGAACAGTCAAGAAGCATTCATTGTCTCTGTCTAAGTGTCTAAAATGCACGCAATATGGTACAATTACCAGGTTTTTAATTTGTACCTGGTAAAAAGTTGATTTATACATTGTATGAGTTGTAACTGTCCACTTCCTGTTTAGGACAGAAATCCGAAACTCATGCCCTCTAATGATTTGTGGTATGGCTAAAGCACACCTACTCAACCCTCCTCCACAAGGGCTGCCAGCAGGGCTACTCAAATATGCATTGGTTTGGAAATCTGCAAAAATTAGTGAATGTATTGCTTCTTGATTTTTATTAATGCTACCTACCTTATAAACTAATAAAAAACATAACTAGACACAAATTTGGCACTGGCCAAAACTCTGAAATCCAGGCTCTGTTCCTGCATGCACTCCATACCGGACTCTGGGGCTCACTGTTTGTCAGCGCCAGCTATGGGATACCAGCCTGTCTGCAGCACAATACATATTTCCTTTCGGGAAGCTCTGGTGAAAACCAACCTTGCAGGCAGATTCCCCCACACTGAGCCTGGCTTGTGGTGTAGTACTGCAAACACTTACTGCTAGCTTACCTCTCCTCAGCCTGCTTAGCCAGCATTAATCCCTTCCTGTTTTTCAGCTCCTGAGTTTCAGTTCTGCTCATCAGAATCTGCTACTACCATTACCTGACACTCTGGCCTTCCCCTCTGCTACGTTACCCCTGTAACCACTATCAAGGGAAGCCACAGACAGAAAGGCTAGCAGTAGTCTGTGTCTGCATCAGCCAATCCACAACCAGGTACGTGACACCTGAGAAGACTGTCATCCAATCCCATTCTTATGCCATGCTCATCTTCTCCTGTCCTTTAGTACTGGCTACATGAGTCTGCTTCCCCTTGTTTCTGTTTGTTGGAGCTACAGCATGTCACTGCATGTGATTTGCCTCTATATTGTTGGAGTTACTGCAGTTTGTTGTTTTGACAGTAGATGGCGCTGTTACTAATGACTATGTGTAGTCTCTTTTCTGTAGTATGTTCTATTTCCTGTATATCGAGTTGAACTCTTTGATTTCTTTTTCCTGTCTGTGTAATCCTTCATGCCGAGATTATCCTTCTTACTGAACGCATGTTCCAGTAAACCTATTTTGTTATTTCTTCACAATATCTGTCTAAGTTGACTCCATCACTCACATTCTGCAACAGGTTATGGGCCCAATGACCAGATAAGGCCCAGAATGACACAGTCCAGGCAAAGCAAAGCCCAGTATGGGAGACAGCATGGCTGATGAGAAGATTGGATGATGAAGAGGAAGCTTCCCAGAGACATCTGAATATAAGTAAGTCTGTTTATATACATAAAGGAGTGAGAATGACCAGCAGCTCAGAGCTTATACTCTCAGCAATGACAATCAACTATAGAAGTTTAAAATGGAAATGCTAATGTGCAGAGATGACTTGTGGAAGAAAATCTTCACAGAGAGGCCACAGGACAATAATCAGAACTGAGACATAACAAACAGACAGTTACGGGCCACCATAAGCTTACTATTAGAAGATGATCAGCTTATTCACATACACAAAGAGAGCACAATGAAAGACATGTGGGATGTACTGAAATATCCAGCAAGCTGTTTCTGCTGGGGAAACTTTACAAAATGAGGCTTAGCAGAGAACAGAACATGCAAGTGATTGCACAATTTAGTCATAGAGAATATAACAGACAGCCATGCTGTAGCAATATTGCTATGCAGTTTACCCAACACATATATTGCACCATTCATTCTCTGGAGACAAGGCTGAGGCAGATTTGACACACCCGGCTGTTACATGAGTAACAGAAGAAGAAAGGCGCATGACTCCAAAGAAACCAACACCAGAAAAGCTCTTAAAGCTACACAGACACAGGAAGTAAATGTGTATGTTTCACATGCCACAAATAGGGACACATAAAGAAGAACTGTGCAGTATATAAGAATTCAGCACAAATGAAACAGCATTTGTCATGTGTCAAACAAAAAGCCAAAGCTACAATCTTTTATTCCTGTGAAGGAAACAGTGAGTGACAGGTAATCATAAATTGCAGCTACTCTAATTTACCCCGGGGTAACATGTCACATGACAAGAAATATTTTTCCACAGAACTTGATCTAAATAACAAAATAACTATGGAAGTGCAGCAGATTGTGCAGCAGAAGAGCACTGCTTTAACTCACCACTGCCGTGATCCTCTTCCTGTCGGTGGAGGCGGGGGTGTATAAAATCCTGCCTCAGCCAGGGCTACAGAAAGATGGCCACCAACTCCCATAAGTGAGGACACTTCTAGTGCCAGGCTGGGGCCGGTTTCAAACATCAAACAGCGTCACCGCTGACAGAAGGAGGATTGTGCAGAGGTGAGTTACAGCTGCTTCTTGCTGCTGCACCTTTAGGAGCCCTGTTTAGCAGCCCATCAACCAGCTTTTCTGTGTTCAACCCAAACACCGAACACAGACGCCTGGATGAAGTCCATGCTCTGGTTTGGAAAGCCGAACTCACAGGCAGGGACTGGAGGGGGTGTTAGATGGGGGCCAGTTGGCCTAAAGCAATAGAACCCACAGGGAATTCTTCCTATGCTCCCTATGTCTAGTCCAAACTTGTCTGGGTATGCTCATTTTAGGATTCAATACAAGGTCTCTGTATTATCTATCTAAGTTTCGAGGATGTAGGTATGCCTCTGATATAGCCACTTGGTATGTTTCCACTGCCAGACTAGGTAGTGCCTATGTGCCATCAGCACATTCATTTCTTGTTTAGACGTGGTTGTGTAGCTTACATGAACAGGGGAAAATGACTGACTTACTACCTTAGCTTCTGGAATTAGATGATGACTTGGATACAAAGTTACAGTGCAGTAGTGATCAAAGCTTATTGATTACCCCTTTATATCTTAATTATTGTCATGATTGCAGTAGGAGTTAATATTAAAGTGTGATTAATGTAATACTAATACCTGCTATTGCAACACATCAAAGCATATTGTTGGAATATGTTATAACTTACATGAGAGAAAGCCAGCAAGGACATTGTTTTGCTTGTACATATAATGTAAAGCAATGCCACACACAGGGAAGGTCAACATCCAATCAGTATAATCCATCTATTTAAAGATGGGCATCAAAGACAGGCATCTCTAATTACACATCCTATCACAAGGGCTGCTTGCTCCCTCTGAGACATTTTTGTTTCTATGGTGACCTTCCCTACTTGCATTTTGGATTTCCTGACAATGGCTGTGTAGGCAGAGAAACAGCATGACTGATATAAATGTCATTTGTTGTCAGCTTGCTCCTTTTTCTTTCACTAGTCGCTCTGCTGATTGTCAGGAGACAAATAACCTTCAACCTTATTTTTATTCCCTGCTGCACCTCCTCCCTCATCACATTGGGAAAAAGATACCATCACGGCATATTAAATGCCTATGTTGCATAAGGCTGTAATGTAAGGCTGTGATGTTGCAAGAAAGCTTTATTCCTTGTTGCAGAATTTGCTGAAGTCACAGTCCGTGTGTGTGTGCGTGAACGCTCGTTAAACAGCATCAAATGAAATTGACTTCACCCTTGTATTGCTCCGTCTTCTTTGGGAGTTGTTAATTTACTCTCTGTGCTGCCATCACGCATTACAGTCAGAACCTAATTATATTCACAATAGCATGATGGCCACTTTGTTTCTTGACAAGATAGTGCAGTCTTGTGTGTCTCCTGGTTGCTAGGGGCAACCTAAATTAATCTGATCACTGATGTCTGCCAATTTAAATGAAACAGCAGCAATGCCCACTTAAATTAGGAGAAACACAGCAGGAAAATATGTTTGTATTACCAGCCATTCTTATAAAGCTATTTTAAAATACACGGATCATGGATACACAATTATTCATGTTTCAAGTAATTAGTTAATGTAGACAAGAATAAGGATATAAAAAGCAAAAAGGTAACTATGTTACAGCAGAACAAAACCCGCTGTGGCTAGCTCTGGAATCTGAAAGATTACAGGGCCGGCCACTGGCCTTCTTCAGGAGAATCCTGAATCCCAGGGTTTAGAGGCAGAACCAGGCAGCACCTGGCTTGCTGGTTTGCTAGCTCCATTGCCCTTCGCCACAGATCCAGTGCTTTTTCAGAGGTCATGCAGTTGGGCACCGAGTTTCCAAGAAAGGGTTCAGGTATTAGAGTGATGGGGTATTGGCATTGCACTCCATACCCTTTAAACTGGCATTTTTTAAATTAATTTAATCCCTCTGTGTCTTCCTTCTTCTGTCCCCCTTCAGGGGGCATCCTCTTTCCTGGTCTGCTGGGTCAGAAGCTGACTCCTGGTCTGGTGGACAGGGGACCTCTTCAGCAGCCACCTCCATCTGCTGTTTGGAGGGACAAAGGTCCCTCTTCTCTCTACCTTGGCGTCCCGGTAATGGACAGGGTTCTGGGAAGGGAAGCATATATGCTACAGAGATGAAACCTCAGTGGCTCATTATGTCACTGGGGGGGGGGGGGGACATGGAGGATATTTCCTGGAGAATATCTGTATCGATGGCTTTTTGAACCAAGTAGTCCCTGTCTGGCTTATTGCTAGCATGAACATACAACTTGTGTTTGCCACACATGTATCATGTTTAACAATCTTTTTCAGTCTATAAATTCAGAAGTTCAGACTATACATTTTTCTATAACTGTGTGTGTTTTTGTGCACTCCTGGCTATGCCATGTGCTGGAATAGTGATAAATATAAGTTGGCAATATGGGTGCAAACTGGCTTAGCATATGAAGAAGCAGTTTTAAATGGCAGCTTTCTATGGTGCAATGAAAGACCAGCATACTGCGGCACACTAGTGTGTACCATGGTAAGTAGAGATGAGCGAACTTAAAAATTCGAAGAAGAAATTCGGGTTCATCCGAATCGAACTTTAAAGAATCGCTCATCTCTGCCGACATGTAGGTAACTGTATGCTACATGCCGGCATGGTGGTAGCGGGGAGGCCAGCTGCGCTGTCAGTGGGAGGCGGAAGCCGACTTTCGCCGCCCGCTGACAGCGCAGCCGGCCTCCCCGCTCCCACCAAGCCCTGAAATAAATAAAAAAAATGCCGGCATGGTGGGAGCAGGGAGGCTGGCTGCGCTGTCAGCGGGCGGCGCTATACAGCCTCCCCGCTCCCACCATGCCGGCCTCCCCACTCCCACCATGCCGGCCTCCCCGCTCCCACCATGCCGGCATTTTTTTTTTTTTTCATTTCAGGGAAAATTCGGTCAGCACGAACCACCAAAAATTCGGGTTTGTGCTGAATCGAAATTTTCCTGCTAATTCAGGTTCGTTAGAACCGATTCACTCATCCCTAATGGTAAGCATTGTGCCATTTAAAATATGTATTTTGGCAAAATGAGTAAATTATGCCCTGAGATGTGGGGAGTTAATGTTTGCTGCTCATAAAGAAAACAAAGGATAAACTGAATTTTGATCATGGACACTTTAAAGTGGACCAACACCCACGGGTGATCGGCCCGGGAATCTATAAGATTCCCGGGCCGATCACCTCCCTCCCCGCGGGACATCCGAGATCGGGATGTCCCGCGGGGTGAAACCCCCCCAAACACCCCAAACTCCTTACCTTATCTTCTGTGAATGGCCGGCGCGGGCACGCGTGCGTCAAGAGGGACGCGCGGGAGGCGGCGGCGGAGGAGACGCTTGTCCGTGGCTTGTCCGTCGGCCCTGGGAGCGGGGAGAGGTGAGTTGTTCGGGGGGGTTTCACACAGCGGGGCACCCCGATCGGGGGTGCCCCACCGAAGTGGACCAAGACCCAGGATAGTCAAAATCCTGGGTGTTGGTCCACTTTAAGCTTGATTCATAGCCTCTCCCATACGCATTCCTGCATGAGGGAAAGCTTATAAATCTTGGTTTTGGCCATTTTCCCGGCTTGTGCTACTGTTAGTGCTAGTTCAGTGTAGTGGTTTTTGGACAGAGTTTGCTGTTGTCCAGGAATCTTCGGTTTGCATACGTGGAAACAAGTATCAACACGTGTCAGACCGAGTTTTTGCGTTCTCGCATTCGTAAGTTTACAGGTTTATGCTGCTCTTGCGCATTATTCTGAGCCATGATTGGGTGTTTAAAAAAAACGGAAGTTACCGGTGCCAAATTACCCACTCTTTTTGTTTGCGGGATTGCTGGCCAACGTGTGTGATAGAGCCCCTTGACGAGTTCCTAGAAGAGTATGAGCATATGCAGTGCCATGACCTGCTCTTCCGGAGATTAGGCACACCCACCATGGATGTTGATCAAAAAGTGTTCAAATCGACCAGACTGAACCGCCTTTCACTTGAGAAGCTTTACTCAGAGGTGTGGCCATGGTTGGCCCCTGCCACAAGAGAGGGGCATGCAATTGATGGTATGACCAAATTTGTTGGATGCCTTTAATTTCTTGTGAATGGCTTCTTCCAGAGACTTGGGGCACTGTATGTTGGCATGTCTCAGCCTTCACTGAGTCACGCCATGACTAAATTTCTTGATGGCATGGTTGCCGTGCAGGAGAAATAGATCTCTTTTCCTGACAGCATGGCAGCCTGGAACGCGGTGAAGTTGAGTTTTTTCAACCCAGCAACTGCATGCATGTTGCGTTGGTGCCTCCTGTGGCGCAGAAGTATATGCGATCCATTTGGCCAAGCAGCACATTAGAATTTTGATTCAGTCTATCAAAATTCATTTTGAGGTGATGCTACTCAACCACCCCTGAAACCAGGTCATCAAGGAAGAGACTGGCAGTCATCTGCACCACTTCAAAATATCTTGTTAAATTCTGGTGGAAAGTGGTGCTGTTGGCCTGCCAGTCTGCCTCCATCAATGCCATACCAAAGGGGTGGCGTCTTGCTGCAGGGCATGGCTGGCTGCCTCCGGTAGTCTGTGAGCTGATGTAAGACTGGCCAGGGTCCAGGGTGTTAGAGCTGGGATGCATTGTGGGTTCCCAGGGGAGGCAGAGGGATTTCTGGAGGCAATTGGGGGACATCTTTACACTCTGCTGTCCCTGGGACTTCCCCAGGTCCTGAATAGCTTCCAGTAGAGATGGGGTCTGTAAACATTAGTGTTAGTTTGGGGTCAAGGTCCCACACAGCAAATACATATCTTCATTTTGTTAGCCTGAGTCTACACATCCCCCATTGCCCTTTCCATAAGCTCATTGTGGCTCCACATTTACCTCATTAAAGGGTTGGGTCCCCTCACTGTGGGTGGGGCTGGAGGATGGGCCAGGTCTTGCAGGTGGTTCCAGTGGAGGAAGCAGAGCCGAGGTTGCTGGAGGCACAGTGGTTGCTAGAGGTGGAGGCGTGCTGGTGGCTGGGTGGTTGCTGCAAGGCTCCACTTAAGCTACTCAACATGGGGTAGACACTGGGCACCACAGCAACTTGTGTCCACCACACCTTTGCAAGCTATTAAATTGGCGGTCAGGCATGGCAATTGTTGGTAACCCCATCTGGATACTAGGTTGGAAAACATGTGTGTCCCAAGCAAGCAATCCCTGTTGTTGCATGCGTCAGGCCACTCATGTTTGTAGCGACTGTTTGATGTTTGCCTTCTCCCCCCTCTCAAATTCAGCATTGTGGAGGCAACTCTTACCACTGGTGGGATTGTGCCACCAGTCAGTGTTGAGGGACCCCAACACCCCAAATAGGTGCCGAGTTGCAGCATAATCTAGACACACTCCTTGGCGGGAGTACATTTGATGGTTTTTGGGAGCCCTCCATCAGTTTGCAACCTAAAAACAAACACAAATGGAGGAGGGTCTGAGTGGTCAAATTTGTGACCCAGAAGCTCCTCTCTTGGCCCTCCCTACTTACCCCTTAGCCCATCTTGGCTTAGATTTTCTTCATCAAATTTCTTGGTGACCTGGCCCGCATCCTTGGGTTGCAGCCCCGCACTAGTCACCGAGAGGGAAATCTGTTCCCAGATTTCATCACATCAAGGCCGGTCAAAATTAATAGAGACCCTATTCAAAAGGGTCTCCAACTAGGCATCTGTGAACCCGGGAACTCACCATGCCCTTGGTCAGTGTCCATCTGCTCTCTGGGGCAGCAGCTGTTGGCTGTGGACTGGACTAGACTGGCCAGGGGAGGTGGAGCCACTGTGTTCATCCAAGGCCCAAAAGGGGTGGTGCATAGGCTGGCAGGGGAACCAGCAATGCTGGCTGCGGCTCTGCTGCTCTGTTGTGGGCTCCGCAGTGGGGCCAGGACTGGGGTACGCACTGGGCTCTCGTGTCCCGACCGTTGGCTGGAATGTGGTGAGGCTCTGCTCCCAGGCCACACTGCTGTGGGTGAACCAGACTTAAAGTGGGTAGGTGGCTGGCAGCAGGGGAGTGCTGGTGCCTGGGGCTGCGTTGCTTTGGCCGGGTGCTGAGTTCCCATCTGCCATGTCTGACTTCCCGGCTCTGGGAACTGCAGTGGCATCTACCTTGGGGCATGGTTAATTCCAAAATAAGCACTGACATCAAAGTCTAGGTGTCAGGTGTGTTCTTTAGTACACACGTGAGTGTGTAATTGGGCAACAATTGACTTAATTTATTAGCCAGCAAAGACATTTGCAGACTATAGACTACAACATCATAGGCACACTTCCAGGATCCACTGGGGCACCTCGGAGCGGGGGTGGATCAGGCTGCTGGAAGAAGCTGGAAAAGACCCTCTGCAGCATGGCACCATCCCTCTTCATCCACAATGAACAAGAGTACATAATGCTGGTAAGTACCCATACCATGCTTTGCCTACATTTGCTGCTTTACAAGGATAGGAACCAAGGCACATGGCTGGTCGCACAGTAAAGGAGGAGGCCTGGTTTAACAACACAAACAGGGTTTGGCTTGACTTGAGAGAGCAAAAAATGTGCCGACCACATACCTGTGTGTCTGTTCAAGGCCTAGATGTGAAACAGGCCACCATTATTAGCGTGCCACCCCACATGTGTAAAGTGAACATGCCATCAGTCATACACTCTGCCCACTGTTACATGTACCACCCTTGCCTGTTTGTGGGGGACTCTGTGGGGGCTCAGATGTGTGTAGGGTGAGGGCTAAGTGAGACTGTTGCAAGATCACAGAGGAGTGAGCCCCTAGACCTTCCAAACTGCCAGTGATACTAGCCTGGAGAGCTGGGTAGGGCTGGGAGGAGTATGTGTATTGCTCTTTGAAGTCGGTAATATTTAATTATCATATGTGCTAGTGTAGTGGATGCATATAGTTACGAGGACTGTTTTAATAATTCAGCATGCACATTTTAGGATTGTATATTATTGAATTTTTGCATTGGTGATATTTTTTGATTATGTATTTTATCATGCACTATAATAGTTAGGAATATTAACAATTACTGTATATAACATAGTATGGTTTTTGCACTTTATTATTATTGATCTGCACTTTATTCATGGTAGAACTTAAATGAATTTACAATATAATATTCACAATAGCACTATTGTTATCTTTTGATAGTCCCATCAAAGAATACATTCTTGTAATATTTATATTGTCCTTGTGGTATTTTGTGTGTATTTATTGTTTTTTTTTTATTGGTTTTAATTTCTCTTGTTTGTCTTAAACATGTGACTACTTAGTAAAATAGTTTTGTTTTAATATTCAGTATTGTAGAGATTTCTAGTGATTGTTGTGCCTTTATAGCAATTAGATTAGGGGGTTGTATACAGTTTATGTGTCAATTGTGTCATTGTACGTGGTAGTATTGATAGTTTGATATTTTGATTATCATTTTTAGAGTTGTGGTATAGAATTGTGGGGGGGGGTTAGCTTTTTCTAGAGAGCTGGGTACACCACGGCTCAGTGCATCAGTGAATCCAATCCACCAGTCATGGCAGCCAGGAGAGCTGGGAGCGATTTGAAGATGCCTATGTACATGTTGGTTTGGAATAGCATCATGCGCCACTCAGTGGTGCATATTCCCATACTGGTGAGGTTACTCACCAGCCCAAAATGTTAGGCCAATACATGCATTGGCCTGCTGCATATGGGGGAGATGTGAGACGCAGGTATTAAAAGGGGAAGGTTAGTGTGCAAGTGAACCTAAACTAGGACAATACATGGACTACAGTAAAGTGGAATTTTAATAGTGTTTTTACATTGCAGACTTTTAGAACAGAGCACCCATGCCAAGAGGACGCTGGCATTACAGGTGGCAGAACATCCTAAATTATGCAGTACTGGTCGGACCTCAAAAGAAGACAGAGGCCCCAGATTTCTGCCAGAAATTGGATGCTCCATAGATAAGTAGCCCACTCGTGCTGAACTGTGTGACGGAATTGTGCCTAGTCTCTAGCTTTGGAGTTCTGGCAGAGAATCAAGCCCTCTGGAGAAGAGGGGTCTGACCACTGGTGCATCAAAGCCAGGGTAAGGCGTCGGCCCCAATCATTGCCAGCATCCTCATCCTCCCCTTCAGGCTCAAAACCACTAACGGAACCAGCTGAAGAGGGGGAGGGCTAGGTGTTGGGCTTAGAGTAAGACCTAGCGCCAGGTCAGGTAGGAAAACACACAAAAAACTCATAGTTCAAGGCAAGGAACTTCCCTTTAACATGTATGCTAAGTGCTGGTGTTTTGTGCCTCTCTTTCCCTACAACCTACTCGTACCAAGGCGAATATACAGCTATGGGGAAACCCAAAGTCTGACCCTCAGACAACTCAGATGGGTTCAAGAATAAACAAGATGACCCCTCCAGGAGCAGAACCCACATCACACATGTGCCTAGTTCTAACATCTGTATTCATGGCACGCTATGGAACAGAGATAGGGGGCCGACACCCTGGCAGCCCCCAAAATGCACACAAAAGTGTTTTTTTTTTAATTTTTAGAAAATTTTAAAAAGTTTTAGAAAATGTAAAATATAGATTAAAAAAATACCAAAAAAGGTAAATTTAGTAGTTCAAACCAATTTAATATTTGACACAAATAAAAACTAAACATTTTCCCCCAATACAGTGTACTGTGCTTTTTAATTGAAACATGCTTAAGGCAGGGGGAGGGAAGGTGGCAAAAAACACTAGGGGGACACAGATAAGAACGAGGAAGAAGAACATGAGTGACAATGCTAGGATGCAGACGACACAGTATGCCTCAAGGAACCAACAGGGAGAAGGTAATTCATACTAGATGGATGCAGATTACATGGGATGACCCTCAAGGAAACAGCAGGGAGTTGGTAAGGGATGCAGACTAAATGGGGGGCCCCTCAAGGAACCAGGATAAACAGGAAGAAGAAGGTGAGTGACAGTGCGGACATGCACACTACCTGGGATGCCCCTCAAGGAACCAATAGGGAGAAGGTAACACCCTGCTGGGATGCACACGAACATCAAATGCCCCTAAGGTGGACTACAGCGAGGGTTAAAAAAAGATAAACCCGTAGGTGTGTGCCACCATGTCAGCAAGATGGCCACAGAGCGCTGAGATTCAAGGACTCCAGGGCAACATGCGGCTGGAAACAGGTACAAATTCGGCACCTGGCCGAGAAAACCATGTTTTGGTAATAAAAAAATAAAACTCATGCTTTTTATTGTTTTTTGTATATGACATTCAGTTGGCTGTTTGTGTTAGCTCAGCTTTGTATATACTATTTTCCTTTTAAGGCTTTAGCCATTATGGACACAGAATGTGTGCCACTCTGCTAATTATCTATGGATTGTCATATTAGCTATGTCTCTATGTCAATGGTTTACATTCCGCTCTTTGGGAACTCTGGTTCTTGTAGTCCACCAGTTGCAGTGGAGATGCAAACATAGTTTTTGTTCATTAGATGCATTATGTATTATGTAAAAATGTCAGTATTTTGTATGTATATTCTGTACATTAATTTAGCCTGTGTATCTTCCCACATGTGATTTGGTATAGTTGCTGTCTGTACTGGATATGTTTTGAACTGAACTGAGCACTGCTATGTATGATATTTTTCTGTCTCATATTTGATATTAATATACAATATAGTTTTTCTTGAACTTTTTTTGTGTCGTGTGTGTTCCTAGTATACAAGTACCCTGTAGCAACAAACAGTTACAACTATGTAGGAGATCAACTATTGAGGTTACCAAAATAAGTAGGTCATGGTCTGTGTAGCATCTTTAAAGTGAACCAAAACCCAGTTGGGATGCCCAGCTGTATAAAACCCTGCCATTTGCCAAAGAAACATACCTGTCCTCAGTCCACTGTGCATGCGTGGCCACTCATCCAATCAGCTACTCTGGGATGAATGAATATTAATGTGCGGCTGGAAAAGCTGAATGGAATCTCCAGCCGCAAACATCAGTGGTGTACAGCATTGCTTGGCAAGAAGAGAAGGGATGAAAGTGAGCCAGCCACGCATGCACCATGGGCTCTTTGAAAAGGTAAGATTTGCAGGTGACAAGGGGGAAGGGGGTACACAGAGTTTGGTATCCCAGTTTGGGATTTCCTGGGGGAAAAGAATCAGAGACTCTAGGGACAGTTTTGTCCCACTTTAAAGAGAGAAAAAATAATTATTTTACTGTTAAAATAATAAACCAGACCTATAATAAACTCCCCTGTTGGTGCACCCCTGGACATTGTTGTGTACGTGTACTGTAGGTTGAGAACTTGTGTACTAGAGGCCAATCAATGGAAAAGGCACTAAAGGGGGGATTAGTCTAAAGGGGGGATTAGTGACAGAGTAGGTCCATCAGTGACATCAGAACAGAAGGATGACAGGCATTATCAGGGACCACTGAGACTTTCTCGCCCAAGGGCCCACGTAAGCCTGGAGCCAGCCCTGCAAAGCACTGAAAATAGCCAGCCTTTTACTCCCCATTCTCAACAGTGTGCTAATCTAGTAGATAGTCCACGAGCAACACCTTAGGGGACTGCAAGCTCCTGAGTTATAGGTTGGGGACTCCTGATCTAGCATGTGTATATCATGAAGCACCGAGGCCACATCCCTGGCTCCCCTGTGGAGTGCACACTCCAGCAAATTGAATGGCTGGGCGTGGGGAGCGCGCACAGCTGCAAAGAACCTGGGGGCGTTTCACACATCAGGGCATCCAATGTAGGATGCCCCGGGCACAGGCTAGTGGCCGGTCCTGGAATCTTTTAAATTCCGGGCTGGCTGTAGGGGACGATTGGTCCTCTTTAAAGTGATTGCTAAATAAGAGGCCTTCCAGTAAAAGATGAGCACAGTTGCTTTGCTTCACAGTAAGTGACATTTATTGTAGCTTACTACAGAAGAAGAACAAACAGAGGAACAAACAGAATACAGGTCTTACTAGATCCAGACCAGCCCATGACTGGCCCAGCATCCCTGAGCCTGCAGTGTACACTGTATAGGGTAGGTATATGTCCAAACCCAGTGTGGCCGGCATGCAAATCTAAAAGATCGTGATTTGGGATGCCCCTCTGTCTGAACCCTATCGATTTGGGATGCCCCTCTGTCTGAAACCGCCATTGACTTTCATTGTCTGCTGTGGGGCTGATTCAGAATGAGGTGAAAGTTTATACCTGGTAGAGAATGAAAGTGAAAAAAGGAGTGAGAATTCTTACCTGGCTCTGAATCGACCTCATCGTCCAGATTGGGCCCGTATGGCTGTTGTCTCAGAGTGAAGTTGATTTTTCCTAGATTAGACCACAGGCCCCCTTTTCTGCAAGTGTAATCATGATCTGCTAGAATCCTTATGTCCCACCTCCCTATGTAAACAAATTCACATGGTGCACCCTTCCCTGATCCAAGCATCTGCAGGGATGGTTGGTTGTGTTTATAAATCAGAAGAGTGGATTCGGTCACAAAATTTTTTTTAATATTCTATTGGCTCTAACAGGTTCATAAGGATGTTCTGGTAATGTAATTTAAGACAGAGTACTGTGACACAATAATGCTAGAAACTCCCTTTGGCAACCATACAATAGATATTGCAGTTTTTGTTTATTACATTTTAATACTAAAATTCAAAAGTCAAATAACTATATTTTGCAAAAGAAAACTCTGGATTTAGAGGTTTCTAGGTGTTCATTGGAGTGAGAGCATGTAATTTAGCCTTTCAGTCCAGGGTAAATCTTATCATGAGTGTACGGTGCCTGTAAATCAGGCAGACCTTCTAATTGATGCTTGTTTGGATGTGAAACGGTGAAATCTGTCTGTCAGTTTCATGCTCAGGGTTACCAGCCCAAAAATAGTAGACACACAATAGGGTTGATTCAGCGAGACAAAAAATGACTTTCGTTTTCATGTCGATCTGTTTTTCTTTTTAAATGTCCCCGCTCTCGTATGAGTGTGCGAGCGATTCTATGCATGCATTGCAAGACTTCTGTAAAGTCTTCGTCCGTTCGTAAGCCGAGTCAGAGTACGAGAATGTCATCTTCCAGCTTTCGTTTTCCATTTCATTTTCTCATGTTACAACGTCGGCTTTTGTTTTTGCCCTTTTTCCATCGTCTCCTCCCACGAATCCTTTACGTTTCCCGTTAAATTCTGTTTTCATTTTTCAATAAATAATCGTTCAGACGAAAATCCTTACGATCTTAAGCCTGCGCACTACAAACCTCACTCATTAAAGTGCTTGCCTACATATTTGCCACCCTCACTTCTAATACAATGCTTAGCTAAATCACTTTGCACTTTCCTTCTTCTTCCATTTATGACCCCTAAAAGGGGCAATTGTGGCCTAGAGGTAAGGGGAGCGGACTTGTGACTGGAGGGTTGCAGGTTCAAATCCCGGTCCTGGGACATGACTGAAGTGCTCTTGAGCAGGGCACCTAACCCCCCAACTGCTCCCCGGGCGCCGCAATTAGGGCAGCCCACCGCTCCAGGCACATGTACTTTCACTGCACGGATGGCTTAAATGCGGAGGATGAATTCCTATGTGTGTGCAAGCATACAATGGCCATCTATGCATTAAAAAAAAATAAAACTCACCTAAATCACTTTGCACTTTCCATCTTCTTCCATTTATGACCCCTAAAACTCACCTAAATCACTTTGCGCTTTCCTTCTTCTTCCATATATGACCCCTAAAACTCACCTAAATCACTTTGCGCTTTCCTTCTTCTTCCATTTTTCACCCAAAAAACTTACCCAAACCACTTCGTGGTTAGGTTCTTCTTCCATTTTTCACCCCTAAAACTTACCCAAACAACTTCACGGTTAGATTCTTCTTCCATTTTTCACCCCTAAAACTCACCTAAGTCACTTTGCGCTTTCCTTCTATTTTTTGCCCCTAAAACTTACCCAAACAACTTCGCGGTTAGGTTCTTCTTCCATGTTTCTCCCCTAAAACTTACCCAAGCCACTTCGCGGTCAGGTTCTTCTTCCATTTTTCACCCCTAAAACTCATCTAAATCACTTTGCGCTTTCCTTCTTCTTCCATTTTTCGCCCCTAAAACTTACCCAAACCACTTTGCGGTTAGGTTCTTCTTCCATTTTTCACCCCTAAAACTTACCCAAATCACTTCGCGGTTAGATTCTTCTTCCATTTTTCTCCCCTAAAACTTACCCAAACCACTTCGCGGTTAGATTCTTCTTCCATTTTTCACCCCTAAAACTTACCCAAACCACTTCACGGTTAGGTTCTTCTTCCATTTTTCTCCTCTGAAACGTACCCAAACCACTTCGCGGTTAGGTTCTTCTTCCATTTTTCACCCCTAAAACTTACCCAAACCTCTTCGCGGTAAGGTTCTTTTTCCATTTTTATCCCCTAAAACTTACCCAAACCACGTCGTGGTTAGGTTCTTCTTCCATTTTTCACCCCTAAAACTCACCTAAATCACTTTGCGCTTTCCTTCTATTTTTCGCCCCTAAAACTTACCCAAACCACTTCGCGATTAGGTTCTTCTTCCATTTTTCTCCCCTAAAACTTACCCAAACCACTTCGCGGTTAGGTTCTTCTTCCATTTTTCACCCCTAAAACTTACCCAAACCACTTCACGGTTAGGTTCTTCTTCCAATTTTCTCCTCTAAAACGTACCCAAATCACTTCGCGGTTAGGTTCTTCTTCCATTTTTCACCCCTAAAATTCACCTAAATCACTTTGCGCTTTCCTTCTTCCATTTTTCTCCTCTAAAACGCACCCAAACCACTTCGCGGTTAGGTTCTTCTTCCATTTTTCACCCCTGAAACTCACCTAAATCACTTTGCGCTTTCCTTCTTCTTCCATTTTTCACCCCTAAAACTCACCCAAATCACTTTGCGCTTTCCTTCTTCTTTCATTTAGGACCCCTAAAACTCACCTAAATCACTTTGCGTTTTCCTTCTTCTTCCATTTATGACACCTAGAACTCACCTAAAGCACTTTGCGCTTTCCTTCTTCTTCTATTTTCCACCCCTAAAACTTACCCAAACCACTTCGCAGTTAGGTTCTTCTTCCATTTTTCTCCCCTAAAACTTACCCAAACCACTTCGCAGTTAGGTTCTTCTTCCATTTTTCTCCCCTAAAACTTACCCAAACCACTTCGCGGTTAGGTTCTTCTTCCATTTTTCACCCTTAAAACTTACCCAAACCATTTGGCGGTTAGGTTCTTCTTCCATTTTTCGCCCCTAAAACGTACACAAACCCCTTTGCGGTTAGGTTCTTCTTCCATTTTTCTCCCCAAAACTTACCCAAACCACTTTGCGCTTTACTTATTCTTCCATTTTTCACCCCTAAAACTTACCCAAACCACTTCACGGTTAGATTCTTCTTCCATTTTTCACCCCTAAAACTCACCTAAATCACTTTGCGCTTTCCTTCTTCTTCCATTTTTCGCCCCTAAAACTTACCCAAACCACTTCGCGGTTAGGTTCTTCTTCCATTTTTCCCCCCTAAAACGTACCCAAACCACTTGGCGGTTAGGTTCTTCTTCCATTTTTCACCCCTAAAACTTACCCAAACCACTTCGCGGTTAGGTTCTTCTTCCATTTTTCACCCCTAAAACTCACCTAAATCACTTTGCGCTTTCCTTCTTCTTCCATTTTTCTCCCCTAAAACTTACCCAAACCACTTTGCAGTCATGTGAATTTTCATCTCTAAATATTTCTCGGCCCATTCGTTTTGTGTTAATGTATTTTAAAATGAAATGACACTGAAACTGTTTTTTGTTTTGGTGGCTTTTTTTTAAATAGTGTTTGTAAAAAAGTTATAATTTTTTTTTTATTTCAAAAAATTCTACATTAAAAATGTTTAAAAAATTAAAAACTTTTTACAATTAAAAACTATATACATAGCAATGGCAGCACCCAGAACATTAGTCTTCATCTGTGGTCCCCAATGAGTTACGCAGCTCCTGCATGTCGGCCACCAACTGAAGGACCCTTTCACTCATTGCTGCCACTCAGGCACGTGTGGTCCCTTTATAAAAAAGAAACAAACATTATTTGTTGGCAAATACAAGTTTCTCACCTGTGGATGTTTTTTTTTTTAGGTGGGAAGCTAACTAATGACGCCATATGTCATTATGCTAAGTAATTAACCTAAGGAAGAGGGCATATGTCATTATGCTAAGTAATTAATCTAAGGAAGAGGGCATATGTCATTATGCTAATGCAATTGACTATGGCTTTAGGTGTCTTGGTGATCATGTCAATTACCACATAGTCAAAAAAATGACATTACAACTTACTTCGTTGGTGGCCGTGTGCATCGGGGACCACCCTGGGTTCTGGGCCCTGCCACTGCTGGGAAGTTGAGGCTGTAGAGACATGTCAAATAGGGTCACTTCTAATGTCTTAGTCAACAGTAAGCAAATGACAAATTCAATGTGTGTGTGACATCACCCACCTTCTCCATGTGCCTCCTGGGCCTGATCTGCTGCAGACTCTTCCACAGATCCTTCACCCTCTACATTACCATCTAGAAAAAGAGATTAAGGGAATCAGCTTTGTTTTAAATAGCATGTATGTGTGTGCGCTTACATGAAGAGTCACATACCAGAGGCTCTAAGTGGCCTTAGAGGGCCACTCGGGGCGACGGGACACGGACATCCCTACTATTGCAGCAGGTTAGTAATGTTAGTGTGTATGTGAAATGTTTTAAACCTGTAAAATGAGGCTCACAGGCATATATGAACACATGCCCCTAGGGAGTGTCTTGTAGGGGAGGTTACAGTTTTAGCAGGGTGTGTAATGTCTGTGGAATGTTCATTTTCTAATTTGCCAGCCCATACATGACCTTGGAGAGTATTTATGGTCACTATTAAAGTCTAAAGATTAGCTAAGCACTGCCTGTTATGTGATTCTACTCAATCATATACAACACTTCCTTCTTTGTCTTTAGGCCACTTGGGTTTTAGCTGTGCTTTGGTCTCAAATACTTGATCTGGGGTCAGGGAAAGGTCTACATAGTGAGAATGCCCACCAGCATACTCCTAAGCAAAATGCTCTTTGCAAGCTGAGTGTGTGTCCCTAATGGCCCTTTAGGGATGTGTGAATCCTCATAACATGCAGTACATGCACGTTTGTATTATTTAAGGTGACCAATGTGTATGTACAGGGTGACTCATACATATAACAGATAATGACATAGTGAAAGTCAACTTGGACCATTGGGGGAGTTGCCATTCCTGCTTGCCCACGTGTTTTATAGAAGCATATGTAGTAATACAGATCATCAATGGATATTTGGGTGTTTACATGCCTTTTTTTTACCATACAGCCCAGCATCAACCCTCAGCTAGTGTGGAAGCCATCAACTTCCGTGCTGCCTAGGAGCCAGGACCAGATATATACGGTAAGTGTATTTTGCTGAATCTGCTGATGCATGTGAATGAACATGACCAATTGGCATAACAAATATATTTAGGGCCCAAACTGCACCTTTTTTTTCACATGTCCCAACAGACCCACACACTGATGGAGGAAATCCAGGAGATGGAGGAGGATGCCACCTTGATGGGACCTTCACAACAGACCCCCCTGGAACATAATCTGCAACTGTCCCAACATGTTTCTTCACCAAATCCTCTGCAGCAGAGTGAAGCTGGCCGCATGCTGCCAGGCCATCGTAAGTAGCATGCAGAGACTGAGCCTAAAGTCCCCAGTGGTAGGTTTGCTGCAGAGGATTTGGCAAGCACATCTGTGGCTGTTGGTCGGCCTAGACGTCCATCATCTGCAGGCGCTCCAACCCGGGGAATTTGGAGGCATAGTCAGCTACGTCGCCCAGTTTCCCAAGGGAGGCGCGTGCCGATCATGGAGTCAGCATGGCACCATGAGAGGCGTTTATTTCGCCAACTAACTGAAAGAACCACAGAGCAGCATCATGCACAGAGACCTTAAATAATACATTAAACACCATGCTGGGAGAATTAAGGTCGACCAACAGCCACGTGGCCACCTTATCTTCTAATTTCATAGCCATGCTTGAGGAAGTTCGAACTAGCAACACCGACATGGCCACCTTAACTAGTAATTTCAGTGGCATGCTGGATGAAGTTCGAACAACCAATAGACACATGTTGGAATAGTTGCAGATTCTGAATGCCACACATGCCCAGGTGATGGGCCACCTCCAAGGCCCACCACCAGGGTTTTATGGGCATCAACCATTTTAACACCTATTTGCCCTGTATCTGCTAGACATCTTTCCTCTACATCTCTACTGTATTGACCTGTCTGGTGAGCGCTACCAATATAGCCTTTTTGTATGGCTTTGCTTGTATGCATTGGATTTTCGCCCATATAGCTCATTAGAGTGCTGAGTTACCCCACTAGCCAATGCCTGAGCTCAAGCCTCACTGAACCTGCCACTCAAGCTGCCACGCTGCAGGCTTTGGCTAATTACATTGCTTCTGGCTCATCCTGTTTGTAGGCATGATTGGGGGACATTCTGGGCTGGCAAACTACTACCATGAACCCTGTCAAAAATTGGACTGGACTTGGATTTGGACTGAGGGTTATTGTTTGGGTGGGCCACATTACATGCGTAGATGTGGCATAGGTATGTCTGCTTTCCACCTGTGCCTGTGGCAAATGTGGCCAAGCAGGAGAGGGTGTGTATGTGGCCCTATTTATTACAGGGCAAATATTGACATGCAAATGCTTGCTCCCTATGTATGTTTATTATATTTGTTATTGAAACTTCGGCCTGGAGTGCGTTAATTTAAAACTCCTGGATGTGGCCAACTGCTAGGTGCCATGATTTGCCACAGATGTATTTGAATGTTGTACTATGTATGTACATGAAGTATGCGAGTGCCCTTCAACTCCAAATTTTCATATTTCAATAAAAAATATTGAATGTGACTTGACCTGTTGTTGACTAAGTTGATGCATTAATGTTTTGGTTATTTTTAGATTACTTAAGGTTTTCCTAAACAAACAGGGCAAAAAAATGCATGAGTCTCAGATCATGTGTGAATATTTTAGTAATTAACTCATTACTAATTGATACACCAAAAAAAAAAAAGATTTACAAGGCAACATTAGAGTAGCAAATAATAATTACAGGCACAAAACAAACACAGGCAACAAAAATTATGCAAAATGTGGTCTTCTGGGTCCTGGCTGGGTGGAGAGGGGGCAGATCCACATACCGGGGGACACGCTGCATGATGGCATAGTTATGTAAGACACAGCAGGCCAGTATGATGTCTATGACCTTGTTGAGGTCATGCTGGAGTGCCCCCCCGGTATGGTACAAACACCGGAAGCGTGTTATTAATAGGCCAAAGACCCTCTCCACACCGGCCCGGGTCTTCGGGTGTGTCCGATTGTAGGCGTCCTGTGCGGCATTCTGTGGCCGAAGGACGGGCGTCAGCAGCCAGGGAAGTAGTGGATAGCCGGAATCCCCTGAAAATACTAACATAAATTACACATGATACAAAAATGTATTAAAAAAAAAGGTCGTTCACCCTGAATAAGAGCCTATCTTATATTTTAGACACACCCTGAACATACAGATTGCTCTGCTAAAGAAACAGCCTAACACCATCTACTGCATGTTCTGACCCTTTAAACATCCAAAATGGCGGATGAGGGCAAATCAGGTAGACTGCTAACAGGTATTGCCTTAGGACTGTGCTGCTCAGCATTCTTGGATGGAACAGCCATAGCTTCAGACATGGGTCCAAAACTATATTAATAGGCATACATTGAAAAGTGACATTATTTGCGTCAACTTACCAAGGAGCCATCCACCTGAGAATTCTGCAGACTCAAACCGACGGTACAATCCAGATCGTCGCAAGATGTACGCATCATGATATGAGCCTGGAAACCCGGCGAGGACGCTAAGGAATCGCATGTCCGGGGCCACCACTGCTTGGACATTCAGTGAGTGGCCCATTTGCGGTTCCTGGGAAAAAAGAAAAAAAAAAATTAGCAAGGCTAGGTAAACTACTCAAACACTAACTTCTAACATCCTCCCAAAAACATGTTGGTCAATACAAATAACACTAAGTACCTAACTATTTTTTAGGCCTACAAAGGATATGTATGTTCGATCAACTAAATATTAACCTTTACATGACAAATTAAGGTCCACATGCAAATGTTTGGCTTTGGGCTACATGAAAAACATTGATGACGCTAAATCCGGCCAAATATATCACATAAACAATTTACAAGGAGGGATTAACAGATATACAGTGTAAGCTATTTCACAGGCACTATTTACAAGGAGGGATTAACAGATATACAGTGTAAGCTATTTCACAGGGACTATTTACAAGGAGGGATTAACAGATATACAGTGTAAGCTAATTCACAGGGACTATTTACAAGGAGGGATTAACAGATATACAATGTAAGCTATTTCACAGGGACTATTTACAAGGAGGGATTAACAGATATGCAGTGTACGCTATTTCATAGGGACTATTTACAAGGAGGGATTAACAAATATACAGTGTAAGCTATTTCACAGGAACTATTTACAAGGAGGGATTTACAGATATACAGTGTAAGATGATTCACAGGGACTATTTACACGGAGGGATTAACAGATATACAGTGTAAGGTATTTCACAGGGACTATTTACAAGGAGGGATTAACAGATATACAGTGTAAGCTATTTCACAGGGACTATTTACAAGGAGGGATTAAGAGATATTTAAAATACAATTTATGTAAACTATATAAAAAAATGACTGATTGAACTTACCTATAGATGTACTCGTCGGCTGCCGGAGGGACCAATGCAACATGGGTGCAATTAATGGCACCCATGAAGTTGGGCATGTTGGCGATATTATAAAATGCCAGCTTAAGCGCGTTCCAGGCTACCATGTCGTCAGGAAAATAAATATATTTCTGACTAATGGTAGCCATGCCTTCCAAAAACGTGGATAGCGCGTGGCTCAGCGTAGGCTGGGAGATCCCCATGAAGAGGGCACCCAGCCTCTGGAACGAGCCGTTCGCCAAAAATTGCAGGCAGCCAAGCATCTTGGTCATACCTGAAATTGCTTGCCCCTTCCTTGTGGTGTGGGCTAACCATGGCCGCAGCTCACTATACAACTTATGGAGGGAAGCGCGATTAAGTCTGATCAGCTAGAACAACTCAACATCATGCATGCCATCAATATTCATGCGCTGCTGGTGCAATCTGGTCTCGGCCCTGCTGACACATTCAATTCCCATTAGCTGGAGCTCGTGATGCTCCTCCACAAAGGCACACAACTGGTTCTTTGCAAGGGTATCCGAGGTCA
The DNA here is from genome assembly GCA_027917425.1 of Gastrophryne carolinensis. Classification (NCBI taxonomy): domain Eukaryota; kingdom Metazoa; phylum Chordata; class Amphibia; order Anura; family Microhylidae; genus Gastrophryne; species Gastrophryne carolinensis. The sequence goes on along the minus strand of CM051237.1, from coordinate 175,888,439 downwards.
AAATGGTCCCGTAAGGGGATCGCAAATGAAACGGTTTTATAGGGTGGTGGTCCCTCGGCAATCAGCTCTCTGAATGAGACGCAAGCCCATACCAATAACGTAAGTTATCTGAACGAACGCAAAATATCAGATTTTGATGGGAAAATGATCCGAACTAACGCAAATGATCCGATTTGCTTTCGTTCTTCAAAAGCGCATATACGCATTAGCCCGAACATTCGTACGAATGAAAAATGAAAGAAAAAAACAAATAAAATGACAAACACACACAAAAACTTTCAAAGACAGCTACGGAAGTCCAGATGAATGTGCCTCTGAATCGAGCCTAATGTCCTAAACCTCCATTCATGTACTGTTCTTTGCGTTTAAGCAAGGACCTTGACTTTCTTTGTAGCTTGTGTCATGATTAATTTATCTATCATATAATTCCCTGCAGAACCAAAGATTATTCTGTTTCAGCTAAGATGATTTAGGCATGCTTTATAGCAAGCTAAATGTACAGGATGATTTGTAAAATTTAACGATTTACTGTATGCTCCAATGTTTTATTTTACAGAAGCCCTATCAATCTTTTATTTCAGCATTATCTTTATTTAGAGCTTAAATAACAGCAGCCCTGCCAATTGTTAGCTGAGTCATTTCTACTCCATTGACTATATTTATTCATTGAAATGTGAAAAGAAATATTACATTTACACTGAAATGGCAGTGTCTGCCTTAGCATAGTATATTTCAGCCAGCGCTGCTAGTTACACATTTGACAGTAACATAGATCCAGGAATGCTGACAAAAAGGCCTTCTTTCGGCCAGTTAAAAAAATTGCTTACCTGACAGCCTGCAGGATCGAGCTACTCTAGTTTCTTCAGTGTCATTCAGGCACATTCCCTGGCCAGCCTTGGTGCATACCCCTGCTTCCAGTCATGAGTAAGGAGCAGGAAGACTGGCAGCAGAGGGTGAATAAGGTGAAAGTCCACTGCTTATATGTTGTCAGAGGTAGTTTCTCAGATTTATGCCGTGGTGGTGGTGGTGGGGGGGGGCATCCAGCTCACTTCTTATGGCTACAAGGGATCTAGCCTGTGGGCTAGCCGGAAAGTGATGTTTTTTTTCCCTAGAAAATCCCTAAAAAGCTACCAGTTGAAGCTGGCACACAAAAGGCATGAAGTGATTATGTACAGAGGAATTGAAAAAAACTGATACTTTAAGATGGAAAGTTAAATCTGACCTATAGTAAACTCCCCTGGGTCACCCTGTGGTTTGGTAGAGACCTGGTCTACAGGCTTCATAAACATAGCAAATACTCCCTCCCACTGCTGAGTTGCCGAGCAATAAAATTATTTTACTCTAACAACACATGTTGGTTAGAGGCTTACCAGAGGCAAATGAGGATGGCTTTGTAAAAAACTCACCTGGGGGCCGGTCCCGCGGCGCCTCCGCACGGTCTCGGCCGGCTCGGTTCCTCCGGCAGCCGTGCCGGGCAGCCGCCTCCTAGTCCTCATCCTCTGCTTGGGCTTCAGCCTTCGCCTCCCTCTCGGCATCGGCGGCGGCGGCTGAGGTCCCCGACGTCTCTGGCGGCTCCTCCGCCTCCTCGGCGGGCGCGGTGTCCTCTCCCCCCTTCTCGGGGGGCGCGCCCGACACTCAGTCACGTGCTCAAGCGTGTTCAGGTTGTGCCCTCCGGCGGCGCTGCTCCCAGCGCATTTGCCGGGGGCAGATTTGAAAGGACCAATCCTGGTCCAGGGGTCCTTGGTTCTGTTGAACCCAAGGACTGGACAGCTTGACTGGTCAGGGTGGTCCAGTCCCTGGGGTCGCTCCTATCAGGGGCAAGATCACAAGTTGTACCAATCACAAGTTGCACCCATCAGTACATTCCCCATTCCTATTGGCCAGTTTCCCTTTAAATGTGTTCCTGCCTGGACCACCAGTGCCCGTTATAGCCATTTCTAGCTTGGGTGTGCTTTTGAACTACGTCTTTGTAGTGTTTTGATCCGGCTCCGTCCTTGACTATTCCTGTTCGCTGCCCGCATCAACCTTCTGCCTGTCTGACTTCGCTTCTGCTTACCCCTTTGGATACCGCGCTTCTGTGACCACCCGGCTTCGACCCCTTGCTAGTCTCGACTTCTTTTTGCCTATCCCTTGGTTTTGACGTTTCGGACTTTTGTTGCTTCAACTCCTGAATTGGGATACCCCGCAGTTCATCCATCTTGACCGTAAGCCTGCAATCTTTGCGCCAGTAAGTCCTGGGGGCAACTGAGTCTGGAGAGGCATAATCCGTGTCTCCAGCGAGCAGGGACAAGAGGCGGTGGAGATTGGGGATTGTTGGCTCACGCAAGAAGGGTGACTGGCGGTCCCTGATAGGCTTAGTGTGTCAGGGAGGACCCAACTTCAGTTTGTTTTAGAACTACATGACTTCATATTCAGGTTCATTCCCCATGTATATGGGGGATCAAGAAGACACCTGAACACTACCAGTAGGTTTCAGTAACCATAGGGTTGATTTAGAGACAGATACGTCTGGACTTTAGCATGTGTCTGTGTATGTTTTTGTGTCTGTTTGGCATGTTTTTTGTTTTTTACGTAACTTTTTCCATGCGTATGTTCGTTCCCACTAATGCGTATATGCGCTTTTGATGGACAAAACAAAATCTGATCATTTGCGTTAGTTCGGATAAGTTACGGATCTAAATCTGATAATTTGCGATAGTTCAGATAATTTACGTTGCTGGGATGGGCTTGCATCTGATTCTGAGACCTGATTGCCGATGGTCCACCGCCCTATAAAACGGTTTCATTTTCGCTCCACTTACGGGACCATTTTTGCCTCGGATTGCTATTGTTGAACATGTCTTGCGGCTATGTGGAGGAGTATGAGCGCCTTCAGCTCCAAGGCATTGCATGTATTACACACACATTCTAAGTGTCATTTGCTTACTGTTGAATCAGACATTAGAAGTGAACCTATTTTAAATGTCTCTACAGCCTCACATTCCCAGCAGTGGCAGGCCCCAGACTGTAGGGTGGTCCCCGAAGTAGAGGTCGCCCACCACCAAAATAAGTTGTAAAGTAAATATTTTGAGTATGTGTAAAATAACATAATCACCAATCAACCTAAATCCATTGTCAATGTCCTTAGCATATTGACATATGGCCTCTTCCTTTAAGAAATGCCTTAGCATAATGACATATGGCCTCATGAGTTAGCTTTCAACCTAATAATCATTCCATCCACAGCTCGTAAACATGTATTTGCAGAACAATAATTTTAATTTTTTTTTTACAGACACCGCACATGCGAGATTGACACAAATCAGTGCCACGGTGTTTCGGTTGGTGGGTGAGATGCAGGAGCTGCGCGATTTGTTGGGGACCACAGATGAAGATTAATTATCTGGGGCCTGCCATTGCTTTGTATATAGTTTTATATTTTTTTTTAGTTTTTAAAATTTTGATAATATTTTGATCATTTAAAATTTTTAAAATCAAAATAAAAGAAAGTTTGCACTTGGCCAAATGTTAAAAATGTTATACCAAAAAGAAAGGCACACAAAAATGCCATTTGTTTCTGTGTCATTTTCTTTACAACATACATTCATTAAGGATTGGTTACAACAAAACAAAGTCAAAACCCAAAATTTCTATATGAAGAATCGCCAGGCCGCAATGTGATTAAGGTAAGTATTAGGTGCGGGAAATGGAAGAAGAATAAAACCGCGATGTGATTAAGGTAAGCTTTAGGTGCGGGAAATGGAACAACATACAGGCCGCAATGTGATTAAGGTAAGCTTTAGGTGCGGGAAATGGAAGAATATACAGACCGCGATGTGATTAAGGTAAGCATTAGGTGCGGGAAATGGAAGAATATACAGACCGCAATGTGATTAAGGTAAGCTTTAGGTGCGGGAAATGAAAGAATATACAGACCGCGATGTGATTAAGGTAAGCTTTAGGTGCGGGAAATGGAAGAATATACAGACCGCAATGTGATTGAGGTAAGATTTAGGTGCGCAAATGGAAGAAAATACTGGCCGCGATGTGATTTAGGTAAGCATTGTAGCAGAACTGAGTGAAAAATATGTAGACGAGCACATTAATGAGTTAATTTTGTAGTGTGCAGGCGAAAGGTCGTAACGATTTTTGTCTGGACGTTTATTTATAGAAAAAGGCATTCAGAATCTAACGGAAAACGTAAATGATTTGCTCAAGGCGAGGTTGGAAAAAGGCCAAAAACGAAAGCCTACGTTGTTTCACGAGTAACATAAACGGAAAATGAAAGCTGAAAAATTCTCGTTGGCATACGAACGGACGAAAACTTTACTGAAGGCTTGCGATGCATGCTTAGAATCAATCGTACACTCACACGAAAGCGGGAAAAAAAAATAAAAAAATCAGATCGACACAAAAACGAAAGTCTTTTTTTGTCTCTCTGAATCAACCCTCATATACGAAAGGCAGTATGAATCTTAATAGACAAGGGAAGATCAATTTTAAAGGTAACGTTGCTTAGTTTCTTGATAATTCGAAAAGGACCAATATACTTAGGTCCTAATTTAGATGATATGCAGGGCAATATTCTGGGTGGATACCCAGACCAAGTTGCCTACTTGAAATGGTGGTTCAACAGATCTATGGCGATCAGCAAAGGTTTTATAGCTCTTAATAGCTTCTTGTAAATAATTTTGGACCTTAGTCCAGCCATTGGCTCTTTCTTGAAGCCATTCCTTCAAGATCGGTAGATTGAAGGAAGGGCCAGAAAGCGAAGAAGCTTCTGGATTTTTACTATTACTACAAAAGAACGAAAAGAAATTTTGTCGATTTACCGGGTTCATTGTTAAGTGCAAATTCTGCGAAGTCAATACATTCTGACCAATTGTCTGATACATAACAGCGTAAATACTGCTCTAAAGACAGTTTGATCCTTTCGGCCTGGCCATTCTTTCATGCTGACAAAAAGCACAGAACTTTCTCCAAACCGGCAAACTTGGATCCATCATAGACATTATTTTGGGGTATACCATGTATGTGGAAAATAAGCATGACAAATAATTGAGTAAATTAAGGGGCATAAAGGAGTTTAGGCAAAGGAGCAAAATGCACCATTTTACTGAAACGACCGACTATGAACCAAATGGCAGTGTTACCTTGCTTACCTTGGGTAAATCAACAATCAAATCCATAGAGACATGAGTCAAAGGCTTTTTAGGGACTTAAAGAAACAAGTAACCCATCTGGAGGTGTATGGGTTCCCTTGTTCTGAGCACACACTGAACATGATTTGACAAAGGCAGTGACATCACATCTGAGAGTAGGCCACCAGACATGATGCTTAGCGAGCCCTAGGGTCTATTGCAAAATGCCCTGACCTGATGTTTTAGCATCATGAAACTCTTTGCTTAGAGGTGAATCCGTCTGGAATGGTTCCAACGAGCTAAACAAATCTAGCAGTAATGCACCAACCACACAACCCAGGGGCAAAATGGGTTCCTTCTCTTCAAACCTACCCTTACATTCCACAAAGTTGTGAGACAAAGCAGCTACCTTGGTGTTTTTAGCTCTTGGCTTAAAGGTCATGACAAAATTAAATCAGTAGAAAAAAAAAGCATCCAGCAGGGCCTGGTGTGAATTTAATCTCTTAGTGGATCCATTGTACTTTCTTATGGTCAGTGTACACAGTAATGGGATGTAAGGAACCTTCCAACCAGTGCCTCCCCTCTTCGGATGAGTGCTGGGATACTGAGAGAGAAAAGCCCCTACACCAATTTCAGAAGCATCGACTTTGACAATGAATGGACAATTTACATGAAGGTGAATTAACACTGGAGCCGAGGTTTTGGCCTCCTTCAGAGTGTGAAAGGCCTTTACTGCCAGAGAGTGCCATTCCTCCTGAAAGGCTCCTTTACAAGTTAGGGCCATAATTAGGGCAATTATGGAGAACCCTTTAATGAACCGCCTATAGGTGCTGGTCCACCTTTATGGCTAGTTGGATGTAATCATGTAATCATCAAAGTTTTTAGGAGTTGGGAAGTTTACAAAAGCATCTTTAATAGTTTCAGTGAGACCGATCTGAAATTGACTACAGAGGGCAGGATCTACCAGCGGGAATCAATCGCCTAGCAGAATTCAGTGCTGTACTCCTCAGTAGTTAATTTCCCCTATTTATGACCTTGCAGTTTGCTGTTGGCCATTGATGTCAGATCCGGGTCATCGTACATGGCTTTAAAGAAAGCAGCCACAGACTGTAAAGCAGTGGAAGTAGGAGCCAACCAAATGCTCATGTCTGTGGGTCTCTTTGCAGAAGGGAAATCACCAGACCCACTCTCTAAGACTCAGTACCTGACGAGCATTTGGGAATACAAAAGGCAAGAGTTTTTAAAGTTCGAGAACTTGGCATGGTCCCCTTTAAACTTTTCAGGAAGGGGAATCTTAAGATCTGCAGAAGTCCACTTGTGAGGCAGGTGAATGATGATTTTCCTGAGCATCCACTAGATTTGCTTTCCATAGAATGTCAGTTAATTTCTTGTGTGACCCAAGATAAGGGCCCACCAGTTAGCAGGTGCAGGTTAGATAGCTTCCAATCTCTGCAACTATCGTCACCTTTCGACAAGCCCCCCACACAAGCAGGCCTCGTCAGACATGGTTGCTTCCAGGTGAGGTGAGTGAGCATAAACTGGGGTCACTGGAAGTCAGATGAGCAAGGGTCATACACAGAAAATCAGTCCAAAAAGCGTCAAGGCAGAGTGATAACTGGAGGCTGTCAGAGGGTGAGCCGAAGGTCAAAACTGTAGCTGGAACAAGATACCAAACGGATCAGGCAGAGACAAGGTCAGGAAATCCTAGGTCACAGCAGGGTTCAGAGGAGGTGAGGTCAAAGGTAAATCTGGGTGAAACACAACAACATGAGTAACAGAGCACAGCACTACACCCAAAGCACACGCTATCACGAGAACTAATGACAAGACCTGAGGCAGATTAATAGGGGAAGGTGTAACGGGATTGGCAGGCAGACAGATGGGCTCACTGGCCCACAGAATCCCCTGGGCTGATTTGCCCAACGACAATAGGGGCTAGGTAGCCCAGTGACCAAGCATAGGGCTCATTGGTCCGTTTAAACTAACCTGCTCTCAGCACCGCCGGAGGGCACGAAGTGCTTGTGTACAGGCATGCATGCTCACAAGTTGACATGCCAGGGATGCGCAGGGAGAAGGAAGCGGGCCACTGGAGCAAGGGACGAGGTGAGTAGACCATCATGACAGGATACACTTGCAATTACTGACAGTGGAAGACGGTATGAGTATAGACTTGCAGTGACTGACATTGCAGAAGAATATGTTGTCAGTATACACTTGCAGTGACTGAAACTGCAGTAGAAGATGGTATGAGTATACATTTGCAGTGACTGACAGTACAAGATGGTATGCGTATAATACACTTGCAGTGACTGACAGTAGAAGATGGTATGAGTATACACTTGCAGTGTCTGACAGCAGAAGATTATATAAGTATACACATGCAGTTACTGACACAGCCCTGAAAAGCTCAGTTATTTAAATGTTTCTATGTCCCATACAATATGAAGCTCCTCTCCCTACTGACACTGTCCTGAAAAGCACAATGATTAAAGGTTTCTCTGTCTCTCACTGTATAAGAATCCTCTCCCTACTAACACTGCATTGAAAAGGACAATTATTAAAGGTTTCCCTGTCCCTCACTATAGGGTCGTTTCATGGTCAGTGCACAAAAACACCCAGACGGAGTGCAAACGATTCTGCGTGTGCCTAGGTGCATGATTCGTGGTTGTGTGTGCATCCCGGGCGCACGTGTGAGACTCGAGAGAAGTGCAATTTTCACCTTCCGCACGGTAAATCTGCTGTATTGAAGCTCAAATGCCCCTGCCCCATGCGCATTTAGCCGGCTAAGCGCTTAACTGCTCCTGATGTTCCCCTATATTTCTCTCTTCCCCATAGCAATCTGAACTCTCCAGCTTCTGTGATTTCTACGAAGATCTATTTGTAATTTCGGAGTGTATTCTCCTGTGTTCTCCTTTTTTTTTTTTTTTTTTGGGGGGGGGGGGTATTCTGATTCCAGTTAAACCTTAACGTTTTTATGCCTAATGTTTTGTCCCAGATGTTCTCTTTAACCCTCCCTGTTTGGTTTGCATATTAATGCTTAATAATAATTATTTTATTGTTTTGGTTTTTGCTAAACTTTGGGGCACAATATCCAAATTTTTGTTGTTTTTGTGTTTTTCAAGGTGCAAATTGATACTAAAACAAAAGCGCATCCCATTTTGATAACTATGAATCAGACGGAAGCCCGAACACGACGGCTCCAAATAGCTTGCACAAACTCACTGGTGCACTGATCTTGAATTGACCCTTTTGTGAACCTCCTCTGCCTACTGCCCTTAAAAGGACAATTATTAAAGGTTTCTCGGTTTCTCACTATAAAAGCCTCTGCTCCCTACTGACACTGCCCTGAAAAGTAAAATTATTAAAGGTTTCTCTGTCCTTCACTATATGAGCCTCCTCACTCTAGTGACATTGCCCTGAAAACAGAAGACAGTGGGATCACGTGTTCCGTCTGGGCAATCCTAGCCATACTGGGCATGTCTGTAGTTGCTATCTGCTAAAAGCTGGTTCTATGATTCTATTAATTATTTTTGTTTGACTTCTGGTTTGGTCAGTGGAGACAGGAAATACATATTCAAAGGCCATATGGTGTTTTTGTTCCATTGTGTCATTGTTTGCCATTTCATTATATCCAAATGACAACCCGGGAGGGGGGGTCCAGTATATTAGAGTTGGACAGTCAGATTTGTGTCAAATAGTTTGGACAGCACGCTCAGCTTTGGCGCTGTCTAGTCTAGATAAGCTTAGTCTCCAGGCAATTAGGAGAAATTTGGCCTACAGGCTGGCAATTAGTTAATTTCTTTTCTTTGAGCCTGAACATTTCCTTTAGGTGCAATTTCATATTAAAAAACCTTGCACAAAGTGACACAAATTTTCGAGTGAAAAAAGGGCACCAGGTACTATTCACTCTAATCCACCAATCATGACAATGATGCATTTTAATTTAAATTTAACTTAGGAAACAATACTTATACATGTACCCTACGTAAACAGGCTTGATTCATTTTGGGCAGATGGCTGAATGATTTGGGTCAAAGCAGTTCAGTTTCCAAAGACATAACAGATGACTAATTATTAAATAAACCCTATGGTTGCCAAAGCTAAAACAAACTTACACAAATTTATTGCATTGCGCAGTGTTTCAGAATATCTAGTTTTAGAGAGTAAGGTGGTTGGCACAAAATTATGCCTTACAGCCTTTTTAAAAATTTGAATAAAGCAGAACAAAACCCGGGAGTTTGATTTTCCCGGGTTTGACCCATGCTCCCAGGGCATCCCGATTTGGGATGCCACCCTGGTGAAATCCCTCAGTTCCCCCATAAAGACCTTTCCACGCATGGCACATGCTTAGGCTCTTGTCCAATATGAGCCGCCTGCTGTGACTACGTAATTTGGCAGACGGCTCTTGTTTTGAATGGGGAACACATGCAGGACCTGAGGTAGGGTGTGCATGCTGATACAGTACTAAAGAAGGTCCAGCAAAGACTTTATTTGTTGAGACAGCTTCAGAAATTCTGCCTTTTCCAGAAACCGATGTCCTCATACTACACAGCCTTCATGGAATCAATCAACATTGAACTGCTGAGAATAATCAGAATAGCAGAGAAAATCATCAAGACCTCTCTTCTTATTTTAGATAAGCTGTTCACTCTACGAGTCAAAACCAGGGCCCAAAAGATCCTCAATGACTCAATCCACCCAGGTTACTCTACCTTCTGTAGGTTACTGCCTGGACGGAAACTCAATTCACAAGGCTGAATGATGAGTGGCACGGGAATGCTATAAGGTATGTCCTGCACTTGGGTAGAAGGAATCCCCTCTCTGAGTACCGTATGGGCAGTACTGTGTAAGCCAGGACCTCTGATTACAGATAGCTGTGAGGGAGCTGAGGGAGGTTGTGATGCCGCTGTATAGAGCCCTGGTGAGGCCACAGCTAGAATACTGTGTGCCGTTCTGGAGACCTTAGCTGCAAAAAGACATTATTCAAATAGAACGGGTCCAAAGGCGGGCAACAAAATAGGTAGAAGGACTTAAATTTAAAACTTATCAGGAAAGACTGAAAGAACTTAATTTGTACAGTCTAGAGGAAAGAAGGGAGAGGGGGGACATGATTGAGACCTTTAAATATGTGAAAGGATTCAATAAGGTTCAGGAGGGAAGTGTTTTTAAGAAGAAACTTAGTGATAGAACAAGGGGGCACAACCTGAAGCTAGTCAGAGGGAAGATCAGTAGCAATGTTAGTTACATAGTTAATACGGTTGAAAAAAGAAATACGTCCATCAAGTTCAACCAAGGGTGTTGGGGAAGGGGAAGTTATGTTTTATTTTACTGTTTTTTATACTGATAACCACTAATAGTAACTGTTAATGTTATGTTCTTCTAAATAAGCATCTAATCCTTTTTTGAAGCTGTCAGCGGTTGATGCTGTAACAAGCTTCTGAGGGAGGCTATTCCACATATTTATAGTTCTTATGGTATGGTAAGAAAATATTATTTCTTATGGTATGGTTCTTATGGCATGGTAAGAAAATATTATTTTACAGAAAGCGTAGTAGATGCTTGGAACATACTTCCAGCAGAGGTAGTTGAAAAATTGACAGCCACTGAATTAAAAAATACCTGGGAAAAGCACACATCTATTCTAAAATAAAGAGCACATACAGTATACACATAAGGTCAGACTAGATGGAGCATATGCTCTCTTTCTGCCGTCATCTTTCTATGTTTCTATGTATGGCCTTTTCATTTAGCACACACACATTAAGACCCATAAGACCCCTTAATACCCCCCATTTGCAATATAATAGTTATTTTAAATTATAAAATGAGCAAAGTTAATTGGTATATTTCTCTGTGTTTAAAACTATAATATGTATGTAAAGTCTTTCAGTGGGCAAATAAAAAAAGGGTACTTACCTTTGGTAAACTGATCTGGGGCGGTCCGGCAATCAGTAAAACACATCACTGGAACTGACCCCCCCCCCCCCCCCCCCCCCAGCACAGCCCCTGCCATCAGTTATCAGTTACATCAGTCACCATGCCCCCTTTATTCACTTCAATGCAGGGGGCATGTCAGGCCCCGGCCCACTTCCTCCATTGCAATGAATGGAGAGGGCAGGTAGCGCACTGTGATTGATGGCGAGTCGCAATCCTGACTCACCATCAAACCCATGTACATGTCCGTGCCCTGAAGAGTGCTAGATGCGGCAGCTGTGGCCGGGCCCAGTTTGGGTATTCAGGTGAGTTACTGATCGCTGGACTGTCACCGATCAGCTGGACTAAAGGTAAGCAACCTCTTGTTTTCTCATCTGCCTGCTGAATCAATTTTATCATATCTTAGAAAAGTGGCTTGGGTGCATAAAGCACAGGAGGTGTCTGACATAAAGCATAGCATGTCTGACATTAATTATTTAAACAATGTAATTGATTTGAAACCAACCGACCCAATGGGATTTTTTCAAATTGGGCAAGTGAATAAAAGCAGTACTCAGTACCTATTAACAGATCAAGAGAAGCAGGAATGTAAAGGCGCTTATATAATTGCAGATTATAGTTCTGGTGGAAAGCATTTTATCTCATACCTCTTTTGTATTGATCCAGTATACATTGTGCTTTTCTTTTTTATTTTTTGTCCCTAGAAATGTATTGAATGTGTAGCCATCTATTCTAGAAGAATGAGTGGTATCATTAAAGTTCGATTTTTTAAAAATCATTGTCCAGGTTTAAAGTATACAACAAAGACAATTTGTTTTCTATAAAATATTGCACACCAAGCAAGAACTCTGAATGAGTAATGAGCATTCGTTTGGAACTAGCTGACCCATCAATGGCTTGGCTTCCATGCACAACCCTGGATTTAGTATGAAGATAACACTGATAATAATGTAATCCCCTCTTCTGTTATACAATGAGTCACAGTGTAATATGCATTAAATTAGAAAAAAAATCAATATTAACTGAGAGAGAGCGGCTGTAATCCACTGAAACACCATAGTTGATTGGTAATGAAGAACCAATTTAAATGGATAGCAAAAGCATCTTCTAAGTCTTAGAATTAAAACTCTCACCAGGACTGAGATCTATAAATCAGAAGCATTTAGATTGACTTTACAAGCTTTCTCATATCATGAGTGGTAAAGAACAAATAGCTTTTTCTATACCATTAAATTAAATCTTTGAAAATATTGATAATTTTACATATGAAAAGCTTAAGCTAATATACTATAAGGAACCTTGTAAACGCAAGCTAAGTGCTTTGGTCACTTACATGATAGTTAGGATTTTTGATGGTTTGTTTAACACTGGCTCACATGTTCAAAAAATAACTTTCAACTTTTTATTTAATTGTATAGCTGGCCAGAAATGGCAACCAGCGATGAAAGTGCAGACAAAAAACATGTTTGGACTACTGGCTTAGCTATGGTGGCATGCAGATGGTGAATAACAAAAGCATTGCTTCTCTGCGTGACTACACAGTAAAGTGGAGATATCAGATGGGCCAAAGCATTTGGTGTGGCATTAGTATCCTGAGACATTTATAGTAGATATCCCAATGGTATTGCAGTCTTGGATCACTTCCAGGGGTTGAATTTTGCCATGCAGGTTCCTGATATGCAACGCTGCTTACCTTGTTGCCTGATTTCAGTTAAAGTCAGAGGATCACTCATTTCCGGGCTATGTTTGGCAACCCTTCTACCTCTGGGCATCGTCCATCAATAGAAGGGGGCGTCCTGGATGACTGATGGCTCTCTATTCCCCCCCTCAGCTAATTACCAATCCCTCCTTTCCCCTTGTGATTCTATGAGCTCTCCCCCTCCCTCACCTCGCTTCATGCCAAAGGAAAGCCTCATGCTAATACAAGCAGTACTCCCGAGATAAGGGTACTTCTACCACCTGTGTAGAAATCAGTACAAAAAATATAGTATGTATTCTCTGAAATGCAAACTTAATAAAAAAAAACAACAAAACATGAGTATGCTGCAGGCTGGATGTAGAAAACATTTCATCTAGCCAGTGTTTTAGTCCCTTGGGTCTAGTCGGAGTTCGATTTTTAACTTAGAGGGAAAGTCCATTTTCAATAGTGCTGATCTTACTTAGAATCTTTTTAATTTTTTCTTATGTTGGCAACTACCTGCAATCTGTTGCTATTGTCAATCATACACCAAGTCTGTAGACTACCAGAAGAGAAAAGTTGCTGCTTGGTATGTATAAGTATGAATGAGCTCTTTCACATCAACAGCGGCCATAGTAGCAAGGTTCTGTGTGTATAGGGCTCGATTCTCTCTTCTTGTAGTTCTTGGTGTACAGACTTAATGTAAAGTTGCCAATAGCAACAAAAAGAGGTAGTAAAACTGCTTCCATACAACATGCATTTGCTAGCATAAAAAATAACAAATTTTGTAACTCTCTGTTGCCAGACCATTTGTCATTTTGCACTATGCATGTTCAGCTGTGATTTTTGAAGGAATTACTAGAGATTTCTCAATATTATTGGATGAAATATGCGCAAAAGTGTTTCTTGTGATAAAAATGTACTTTTTTTGATAAAATCATATTGCGTGTAACCAATTAATGTGTACCACATATGTATTTGTAGACACCCTTTCCTGTGCAGGCAACTCTCCCAAACTGAAACAGCGCTTTAGGAAATTTTCAGATAAAATAATTTGCTATGTGCACATTGCGTTTTTTCAAGCAAAACAACCCTTTACATTACAAATACCCCGAACAAACTATATCTTATCTGGAATTTCCAGGAAATTATATATATAATTTTGGGCAGCGTTTAGACTTTAACTTGAAATGTCATATTTGTATTTTTTCCAGTGCTTTTTTGTTAAATATATTTGAGTGAAATGAAGTAAAAAAAATATTTTTTATAAGATTGACTCTTTCATTGAAACATTGATTTTATTAAAAAAAAACATATAGCATGTGAAAGCCCCATTTCCCCCAATTACAATGGTACCACATATGTCTCGGTAGACCCCAAATCCTGAAAAGCAGACCCCCCAAACTGAAACAAACACTTTAAATCATTTAAACAATAAAAATAAAACAATCCACACTAAAAAGGGTTACATTTAAAAAAAAAAATGCGTGGGGTCCCATTCCCCATTGGTGGGGCACATTTTTAAAAATTAAAAAAAAATGTTGTGGGGTTCCCTTTTCCATGCATAGACAGTCCAGGCACCAACTAATGGGGCTCGTATACCAGGGTGCGGAGGCCAGACTCAATGGCCTCTGGCCCCAAAAGCTACAAACCTGCATAACCTTCATGGCCCCCAGGCTCTTCTGCCCTCTCTGGGCTTTGGGGAGGCAGATAATGTCAAGTCGCCTTCAAGCCTTGTGAACTGGGTCTCAGGAAACCTCTTACTTCCCATCCATCCCCGGGCACTGTGTCCCCCGCCGATCACTCTAGCTTCTTCTCTCCTGCTGCTGCTGGAAGCATTTTATACTTGATTAAAAAAATGACATAGGGCCCCCCTGGAGGCTAAAATGCCTGCTCTGCCTTCATAGTCCCTGTGGCTCTTCTGCCCCCTGGGCTTTGAGAGGCCAGGTACTGAAAAATAGTTGTTAAAGGTGGGGCTAGAGGCGTCAATGACAGAAGCGAGGTGAGGGGACCTGTTTTGGACCCACTCCTCACGGCAGTAAGACAGGGGGGAGCGGAGGCCCCCAGGTGAAGTGGAGACCCGGCAGGAGGGATCCCGATTGCAAGTGAGAAAATGTAATTTTCTTTTTCTTTGCATAAATGTTGGCAACAGCGATGAAGGGGTGGGCTCTTTTGGGCCCTCTCCTGAAGCTGGAAAAGCCTGGGGAAGGATCGGATGCCCCCCCGGGTGAAGAAAAGACCTGGCCAGATTGATCAAGGGGTCAGGTGAGTTTTTATCTTTTTAACTTTTCATTCATGTAGCTGGCACTAAAAGAAATAAAGTGGACCAATCTCCCCTGCAACCGTCACTCCCCATGCCCTGCTGTTCAGATAGTCACAGGTGCACGCACTACACAGGGAAGCCTGAGATGCAGCAACAAGTGTGCCCTTGCTAATGCGAAGTTCAAATCAGCGTCTTTATGCCATGCACTAGTATGTGCTACAGAAAGCGCCTGTGCATGCACTGTGGAAAAGGGGGAAGGTGAGCAAAAGTGGGCGATCTGGGTGATTGGTCCACTTTAAATAGTATAAATTTCTAAATAATAGATTAATTTGTTATTTTTGTTTATTTGTTCAGTTATCTAAAGAAAATATGTATTTTTTTTTTAAAGTGGTATCTGGATCACTTAGCAATATTAGAGGTCAAGCAGATACCTCCCTGACCGCCAACTAAAGATTTAGAGATCCCCCAGACCCCAAAAATATCCTCAGAAATATGCAGAATTTAGCCAAAAGATGCAAAGAAGATGCAGATCATGAACTGATCCAATATCAGAGCCAGAATTCAAAACGCAGAATACAAGCAGATCTCATCAACAGAACACTCCTCTCAGGTTGGGAAATATGTTATTCTGTATTGAATGATATACTTACCCAGATCCTGGACTTCAGCTCTCGGTCTCTTTTCTCAATGCTTCATCACTACTTATGTCATTTCCCTGAGCCATGCAGAAGATGGAAACCTGAATACAGGAGCTGGATGAGTACAAAGTTTCGCAACAACACTGTACCTAAATCCATGCCATTCCCTGGCATCACCTGATGGGCTTATGCATCAATATTTTCTTCTTTTATAACTAATGGATTATAAAGTATAGGAGAGTCCTGTCATTTTGTTCAAATTGTTCAATTCCACCATCTTTGTTATCCCCAAACCAGATAAGGATTTTTTTTGATTAACAGCCTTAAAGGCTCCATGCCAAACAGAAATAATAGGGCAGCAGGAAACTCACCGGATGCCTTTCCGATGTGCCTTTTCTCCATGTCCTGCAGCCCTGGGTAGAAGATGTAGCAAAGCTCCAAAATGTGGCTTCCCCATAGCTGTAGTGGCTTCAGCCTCAACAATTCAGATAGGCTTGGGGTGGAGGCTGCAGCCAGCGAGCTGGGTCATACCAGCCGGCATTCTGGAGGACAGCCAATAGGCGACTGTAGGGGGAACAACAATGATTTTGTGCTGCCTTAAACTGTTTACTATAATTATCTGGACAAGGTTGCAGTCTGGTATTCCTGGTTTGATTTATCTTGGCTTTATTCTTTGAGGAGATCAAAATTAGTCTTCCTTCTTGGCTTGCAATGCTAAAAAGGCATTCAGTAAGGTCTTTTGGAAATTTTGAAAGCTTTCTATTAGGACCATCTCTTTTGTCCAAAACACTGACATTACAGTATACATTACTGGAAATCTGTGTGAGTAAAGGGCTAATGATATCCCTTATCTGTTTAGAATAGCAAATTGTATGCAGCAAGAATGACCTTCTTTTCCATATCTGTGAATTATTGTTCTGGAACACCAAGCAATAACAATTTACAATGATCCTACCATCAAGGGAATAGATCACGCAGGTGATCTTTACACAGATGATTTCTTACTGCATTTGACCTTCCTTCAAACATAATTCCCAATGGTTTTGATAGAGTTTAAATGCTTTGGGCAACTCATTAATTTTCACATTAATTATTCTAAAACAGATACACTGATTCTTACACTTCTTTGTTCAAACATTTCAAAGGTTTGTTTTGATTTTGTTGCCAAACTACGTTGGGTTACGCTCTCTTATAACCAAAACGCTATGGTCTTATCGATCAGAGAGATTATGATAGACTCTGACAGAATTTATATCTTAAAGATTGGTAGCCTTTCAAAGTTTATACCCTGTTTCCCCGAAAATAAGACATCCTCCGAAAATAAGGCCTAGTGCCTGCTTTCGGAGGATATCGTTATATAAGTCATCCCCCGAAAATTGTATTGTAACCACTAGGGGGCGTAATGACGGAGCACGTAAAGGGGGAGCTCCAGGGAGGTGGAGGAGACGCACGCTGCCTGTCTTCTGTCAAGACATCCCCCGAAAAAAAGGCCAAGTGCCATATTTCCGGGGAAAAATTAATATAAGACAGTGTCTTATTTTCGGGGAAACAGGGTATGTATTTTAAACATTCCCCATAATACACACATAGACTTTTCTTCAAAGTACTCTAGATACAATTCAGTATAATTGTCTCCAAACCCAAATGGACTGGATGTGCTGTCTTCCTCAACCTAAACAAAATATAATACATCTGTCAACTAGCTGGTTCTAAACATAGAGGGTCGTGCTAATTATCTGTTGGAGCCGGTGTGACATTCGCTGTTCACTGCAGTGTGGATTGGTCCATACTTTAATTCCAGCCTGTTTAAGAACTCTGAATTGTTTTTGGAGTTTAGAGTAAGAGTAATAATCCCTGACTACATATTTTTATAACAGGCAGTGATGTCCCTACTTTGTTTATTTCTCCACAAAGTCTTTAGTTTTAGCATTTGTTTTACTCTAGAATCTCCCTAAGGAGGTTTCAGAGCAATTTTAGCAAATGGTTAGTCAAAAGTAAAGTAATTTACTAAAATATGTTGCATTTGCCATCTCACCTTGGAAACAGCAAACATGTTTGCTTATGTTTCTTTTTATAATGAAATGCCATTGACAATTATGGATCCAGGTAATGTGGATTTTACCCCATGAAGAATTAAGTACATTTTTATACTAAGCTGGATGACAATTATGGATCCAGGTAATGTGGATTTTACCCCATGAAGAATTATGTACATTTTTATATTAAGCTGGATGCTTGCAGAGAACTTACATATTAAGCTATTCACCTTAGACAATGGGGTAGCTGGATAATATTTTTGATAGGCCCTGAAGCCTGTGTAGCTCACTAAAGTATCTGCTGTATCCTGTAGCTTAAACTTTATCTTTTGAGGGTGATAGCACTTGTTAAGTGTGAGTAGGAAAAGGTTTAAGATTTGTTGCAAACTGAGGCCGTACTTTGTAAACAAGCAAATTGTCTTTATTGAAACCAGTTCACTTACTTCACCTAAAATGCTCCTTCCAAAATTCCTTGTTAACCTTCCATGTTTTGGGAGTACATTGCTCATCATATAAAGATTCTGGAGTGCTGTGTCTTC
This sequence comes from Gastrophryne carolinensis, assembly GCA_027917425.1. NCBI lineage: Eukaryota > Metazoa > Chordata > Amphibia > Anura > Microhylidae > Gastrophryne > Gastrophryne carolinensis. The sequence goes on along the minus strand of CM051237.1, from coordinate 175,870,231 downwards.
TCAAGACTGATTTAGTCATTTATTGTAAGCACATTTTACAGTTTTTGTACACAATAGAGAATGATTTGAATTTGGTAATCAACAGATAATGTGGGTCATTTTACCCAAGTCCTTTGGGTGGATAAGTTGGAAGAAAGTTAGCATGTTATCATAAAGATGGTAGATAAATTGGTATTTTCAAACATTTTTGAATAATGCTTGCCTGAAACTAGTTACATAGTTAATATGGTTGAAAAAAGACATATGTCCATCAAGTTCAACCAAGGGTGTTGGGGTAGGGGGAAGTTATTTTTATTTTACAGGGGAAGCTATTTATTTTATTTTTGTCTTTATTTTTATTTTTTATTGATAACCGCTAATAGTAACTGTTAATGTTATTTTCTTCTAAATAAGCATCTAATCCTTTTTTGAAGCTGTCAGCGGTTGATGCTGTAACAAGCTTCTGTGGGAGGCTATTCCATAGATTTATAGTTCTTATGGTAAAAAACGATTGTCACCTCCGGAGACTAAATTTCTTTTTTTCCAATCGAAGGCAGTGCCCCCTGTCCTTAGAGAGTATTTTACCTGAAATAGTGCTCCCCCATATGTTTTGTATGGTCCATTTATATATTTATACAAGTTAATCATGTCCCCCCTCAATCGCCTCCTCTCAAGACTAAACAGATTTAATTCTCGTAATCATTCCTCATAACTAACATCTTTTATTCCCTTTATTAGTTTGGTGGCTCTCCTTTGCACCCTTTCCAGAGTCAGAAACTACTCATAATAAAGATGCATGTTGCTACAAGTGGTTGGATTTAAAGAGCTAGGTTCATTTATATAGTAAAGTCTTTCAGTGATCCCTGCCGCAGTGGCTTGAGGGACCACTGAGCGATTGGGTTCATTATCTTGCATTATCTTCCTGCTACAATTTTTTTCTGTTGAGGTCATGTTTCTTATGTGTGATAAGTTATTCTTTTCATTGGTCTGTATTTCACTTGTGGTCAACAATGGATTAAGTGCAAAAGAATTCTCATTTAATCCGTATTTTCAAATCTTTTGTATCCTATTGGGTTTTGATATGGAAAAATCCGCTGAAACTTCAAGTATGGGCACAGATGCGATGGATAAGTTCTCAGCTAGCATTACAGTACAGTAGCTCTCCACACATTAGGTTAGTAAATAGTGCTCTGATCTATTGCTTTTTAGTTACAGACAGATGATTTCTCAGTTTAAATCACAGGATGGTAAAAATGCTACCCTTGAAGAATTAAAGAAAGAAGAAACATTTTCAATAAAACGGCTGCAAAATTCAATGTAATTCTAGAATATGTTAATGCCATGGCATAGTAATTAATGCTATACCCATCAATATAGTTTATAGCTATACATATATTAATTTTCCGCATGCAGTGTCACAGAATAAGAAATATGGCTTTGGGTGTACATCAATAAACATTTCAAGGGTAGGTAGTCATGCATATTTAAGCTCATTCATAAAAGTGTGCACGGCTTACATTAGAGAACAATAATTTAGTCTCTTGTCAAACATAAACTAGAAATTATACTAATTAACAGATGCTTAGTGTTAACTTTTTCTCTAGACCTTACAATATTACAGTCGTGAGAGCTATATAACCAATATGTGACACATTGTAGGATTGAGGAAAGCACGATAAATCTTCTGATAAACATATCTGAACTGATATATGTAAGAAGGCTAATCCCGCCTTATGTACTAAAGGTTGGCACATTAACCAATACTGATCATGGCCAATGTGGTAATCATCATATACCAGCCACTTACTCCACAATATTGTTTTTTTAATTATCTATATGATTGAACCTATATTCTAAAGGCAAAAATAATAATTTATGATGTTTGCCATATCATAATGTTTGTGGCTATAGTGCCAGCTTTGGAACGTCGGCATTCCCATCTTATCTGGCGCTGTGCTATGTACTGCATTGGTGCTAGAAGTCGCTCTGCCAAATGCTATTAATTAGCTTTGATTCTTGCACTGAGGTAGTGGCCGGCCTATGTCAGAGCCTGTTGGACCCACAAGACATTTTTCCCAGAGCCAGCAGTACTTCAGCATCTCTTCTGTTGGGTGCTGCAGGTTGCATCATACAATAGAATGCATCAGACCTAGATGCTGGGTACATACTATAGAAGCACTGGTGTGGGCACAGATAACAACCAGAGGCTGAAGACTCACTGTGTCGAAAAAAGGTGGGTTGGCAGGAACTTTAGGAACCACAGTGAGGGAGCACTAATAAATGGTGTTGAGCGAAGCTGAACTGTATAGTTCAGGTCCGTGCCAAACTTTGAGAGTTTGGGTCCCAGAACCCGAACCCAGACTTCAGCCAGAAGTCTGTGTTTGGGTTCGGCATTAGGCTCAACAGTAAAGCTAGTTTATGGGCTGCAGAACAGAGCTTTTAGCCCTCCCTTTACTCAGAGTAAGCTAGCAGGCCTGCAATCTTGCTGCCCCGCCTTGTCCAGGCCTCCTCCAACCAATCAGGAAGGGGAGCAGGCATGACATAGACAAGGATGGGCCACAATGATGGATGGCCGCAAGCTGTTGCAGAATACGGCAATATGATGGTGGCTCTGCCATACAGCCTTTTATTGGGGTGTTTCTGCCACACAGCCTCCTATGGGGTTATGGGGGTTCTGTTACACAGTCTGCTATGGGGCTATGGGGGTGTTCTGTTACACATTCTGCTATGGGGTGATGGGAAATTCTGTCACACAGTCTGCCATGGGCTGATGGGGGGGGGGGGGGTTCTGTCACACAGCCTGCAATGGGGTGATGGGAATGTTCTTCACACAGTCTGCAATGGGGTGATGAGGTTTCTGTCACAGTGTCTGCTATGGGGTGATGTGGGGATTCTGGCACACCATCTGTTTTAGAGCTATGAGGGGTCTAATTATTTTTAAATAAAGTATACATAATATTAGTACTGTCCCTACCTAATTTTTTGGTCCCCCCAAGCTTGGATTTGAGTTTGGGTCGAGTTCGGGATTTAACATGAAATATCTTGTTTGTAATTTTTTTCAGTTCTTTCTCAATATTTTGAGGTGATTTTTTTTGTAACATTTTCTGAAAAAAGTGTGTTTTTAAGAAACCCTTTGAACTGGTATAGGAGTCTCAAGGATAAGTGTCTCAAATTTGCCTTTCAAGACGGGTAGGCTGATTCATTATTTGCAGCAGGTAGCGACAGATGAGCGTCTGAAGAGCAGATTTCAGAGCGCCTGCTAGTAGTCGCTGTGCTGGGCCGTGGGTCGCTATTTCAGAGCGACTCAGTCGCTGTGCAGCATTGATGGAGATGCATTGTGGGGAGTCGCTATATGAGCAGTAGAACGCTGTATGGGAGCGAATGTTAGGGGCTGGTCAGTGCGACTGACTCACAAGCATATTCATCAAAAACCACCTCACACACCACCAGCGCTCAAAAATGCTTCTCTGAAGCCCAGAGCGCCAGAGGCTGTGTAATTAAAGGCTGTTTTTTAACATGTATCCACCAGTAACAAAGCGAAAACATATGGAATTACATTGTAATAACATTGTAACATGAACACATTAATGCCAGACCTGTAATTCTGCATAAATATGCAAAAATATAAATAAATTCTGCATAAATATATAAATTTAAAAAAAATGAAAAAATGGCTTTTTCAAGGCCAGGAAATATCCCAACATTATTTGAGAAGAAAAAAAAAAATAAAACAAAAACCCTGTTTAAAGAGAAATAAAATAATGTCCATTGAAATGTATGGGAAAGCGCCAGGTAGCGAGAAGTTATACGTGGCGCTCTGCAAGGCAGAATGCCGGCGCTGTACGCTGAGGCTGGGATAATGATGAATTGGACGCTACATGGTGTTAACCCAGTCGCTAAACAGATTCTGCTTGATAAATGTGTAATTGCGTGCCGTGTCCGGTGTTCACCTGCTGCTATCTGTCGCTACCTGTCATTTACAATGCACTACCTGACTCTATCCCTTCATGAATAAGTTCCTTAACCTTTTCAGTAAAATCCCAAATCACCAGGAAACTCTCCATAATAGCAGTCTGCTGTGGCATAGTATTGAATGTATTCTGCATCAGGCAGTGTGTGTTTGCATGTTTCATCTTGTTTATATGTCTTTTGCATTACCGACTTTGCAACTAAAACTCTAAATAATAAAGTAACCAAAATTATGCTTACAAAAAATTCCAAAAGAAAAAGAAACAAAATACAAAAACAATGAAAATTACATTATCCTCTGCTTTTTTATTATTCAACCTTTAAAACATTATCAAGAACTGCCAAAATACAGTACATATCTTAAAGCCAATCAAAATATTAAAAGCTTTGTGATAACAAGAGGATGGAAACAACTTTCAGCATTATTAGCTTTTTTAGGATGTGCTGTTGGTACCTGGAAATGGAGGAAATGAATGTTTCCTTTTTAGTGCGCTGACTGAGTTGACTGGCTTTGCAGGATACATTTATCTTAAGTTTACAGTACGTCAGGAAAGAGCCCCTGGAGTGATTCTTCCAAACAAGCTCTGAAAGCTAAAAATATATAAAAGAGAATAACCAGCTCAATAATCCCAACTCCTTAAAACTTGGTTACAAACAGAGGGATCTGGAGTGTTAATTGAAAATATGATATTGATGAACAAAAGGTTATGCTTAGATTTTATTTCCATAGCAACAAACTCTACTGCAATTTCTCCAGAAATGTTTCGGTAAAATGAACAATTTAGGAGATTTTTAGTTTAAAAGCAGCAACACATATTTGTGTCTGTTCTTTAGGAGGGAAAACATTTATAGCTAAAAGCTGACATCTTAGGGACTGAACAGGAGAAGGGTTACTGTATGAGCAATCTCTGGTCTCTTGTTTGCAGAAACATAATTCTTATTACATGCCAGCACATATTGAAAACGTGTTACACTGGGACCAAATCTGAACCTATGAAACAGCAGCTCATATAGTAGATAACCTTCCTAATTCATAGCTAGGGATGAGCGAATCGATCCGGACGAACCCGGATTCGATCCGAATTTCAGGAAAAATTCGATTCGGATCGAATCCGAATTTCCCCGCGATTCGATCACTCGAAGTTTTCCTTTAACATCCATTCATTTACATTACAGGCATTCTAAGATGGCGGGCGGGACATGTCTGGACATGTATCCCGCGCCAGTGCAAGCTGGGGCAGTCACATGCAGCCTATCAGCAGCCAGCAAGCCCGGTGACGTCACACAGCGGTATTTAACGGCGGCCATCTTGCTTTTCCTCATTTCTCTATTGCATTCGTGACAGACAGACAGAACGCTGTGTAGCTGAGGCAGTTAGACAGGCTGGAGACAGGCTGGAGACAGGGACAGACAGGGACAGGCTGGAGACAGGCAGGAGACAGGCAGGAGACAGACAGGAGACAGACAGAAAGCCAGGGAAAGGTAGGAAAAACGGAGCTGGCTGACAGGGAGATTTTTTTTTTTTCATCCAGCCTTTGTTAGCGTTTTCAGGCTGCTTATAGTAACTAACTGTGCATATATACTGAACTGATCTTAAGTCTGCTGTGAGGCATCCCATTCTGTGACTAAAGCAGCCTCTATTTAATAGCATAATAAACATTTGCACTTATTCTCATAGAAATCAGGCCTGATAAAGACACTTTTGCTGTGCATGCTCTCTGGTTTTTGTGGCACTGGCATCCCATTCTGTGACTAAAGCAGCCTCTATTTAATAGCATAATAAACATTTGCACTTATTCTCATAGAAATCAGGCCTGATAAAGACACTTTTGCTGTGCATGCTCTCTGGTTTTTGTGGCACTGGCATCCCATTCTGTGACTAAAGCAGCCTCTATTTAATAGCATAATAAACATTTGCACTTATTCTCATAGAAATCAGGCCTGATAAAGACACTTTTGCTGTGCATGCTCTCTGGTTTTTGTGGCACTGGCATCCCATTCTGTGACTAAAGCAGCCTCTATTTAATAGCATAATAAACATTTGCACTTATTCTCATAGAAATCAGGCCTGATAAAGACACTTTTGCTGTGCATGCTCTCTGGTTTTTGTGGCACTGGCATCCCATTCTGTGACTAAAGCAGCCTCTATTTAATAGCACAATAAACATTTGCACTTATTCTCATAGAAATCAGGCCTGATAAAGACACTTTTGCTGTGCATGCTCTCTGGTTTTTGTGGCACTGGCATCCCATTCTGTGACTAAAGCAGCCTCTATTTAATAGCACAATAAACATTTGCACTTATTCTCATAGAAATCAGGCCTGATAAAGACACTTTTGCTGTGCATGCTCTCTGGTTTTTGTGGCACTGGCATCCCATTCTGTGACTAAAGCAGCCTCTATTTAATAGCATAATAAACATTTGCACTTATTCTCATAGAAATCAGGCCTGATAAAGACACTTTTGCTGTGCATGCTCTCTGGTTTTTGTGGCACTGGCATCCCATTCTGTGACTAAAGCAGCCTCTATTTAATAGCATAATAAACATTTGCACTTATTCTCATAGAAATCAGGCCTGATAAAGACACTTTTGCTGTGCATGCTCTCTGGTTTTTGTGGCACTGGCATCCCATTCTGTGACTAAAGCAGCCTCTATTTAATAGCATAATAAACATTTGCACTTATTCTCATAGAAATCAGGCCTGATAAAGACACTTTTGCTGTGCATGCTCTCTGGTTTTTGTGGCACTGGCATCCCATTCTGTGACTAAAGCAGCCTCTATTTAATAGCATAATAAACATTTGCACTTATTCTCATAGAAATCAGGCCTGATAAAGACACTTTTGCTGTGCATGCTCTCTGGTTTTTGTGGCACTGGCATCCCATTCTGTGACTAAAGCAGCCTCTATTTAATAGCATAATAAACATTTGCACTTATTCTCATAGAAATCAGGCCTGATAAAGACACTTTTGCTGTGCATGCTCTCTGGTTTTTGTGGCACTGGCATCCCATTCTGTGACTAAAGCAGCCTCTATTTAATAGCATAATAAACATTTGCACTTATTCTCATAGAAATCAGGCCTGATAAAGACACTTTTGCTGTGCATGCTCTCTGGTTTTTGTGGCACTGGCATCCCATTCTGTGACTAAAGCAGCCTCTATTTAATAGCATAATAAACATTTGCACTTATTCTCATAGAAATCAGGCCTGATAAAGACACTTTTGCTGTGCATGCTCTCTGGTTTTTGTGGCACTGGCATCCCATTCTGTGACTAAAGCAGCCTCTATTTAATAGCATAATAAACATTTGCACTTATTCTCATAGAAATCAGGCCTGATAAAGACACTTTTGCTGTGCATGCTCTCTGGTTTTTGTGGCACTGGCATCCCATTCTGTGACTAAAGCAGCCTCTATTTAATAGCATAATAAACATTTGCACTTATTCTCATAGAAATCAGGCCTGATAAAGACACTTTTGCTGTGCATGCTCTCTGGTTTTTGTGGCACTGGCATCCCATTCTGTGACTAAAGCAGCCTCTATTTAATAGCATAATAAACATTTGCACTTATTCTCATAGAAATCAGGCCTGATAAAGACACTTTTGCTGTGCATGCTCTCTGGTTTTTGTGGCACTGGCATCCCATTCTGTGACTAAAGCAGCCTCTATTTAATAGCATAATAAACATTTGCACTTATTCTCATAGAAATCAGGCCTGATAAAGACACTTTTGCTGTGCATGCTCTCTGGTTTTTGTGGCACTGGCATCCCATTCTGTGACTAAAGCAGCCTCTATTTAATAGCATAATAAACATTTGCACTTATTCTCATAGAAATCAGGCCTGATAAAGACACTTTTGCTGTGCATGCTCTCTGGTTTTTGTGGCACTGGCATCCCATTCTGTGACTAAAGCAGCCTCTATTTAATAGCATAATAAACATTTGCACTTATTCTCATAGAAATCAGGCCTGATAAAGACACTTTTGCTGTGCATGCTCTCTGGTTTTTGTGGCACTGGCATCCCATTCTGTGACTAAAGCAGCCTCTATTTAATAGCATAATAAACATTTGCACTTATTCTCATAGAAATCAGGCCTGATAAAGACACTTTTGCTGTGCATGCTCTCTGGTTTTTGTGGCACTGGCATCCCATTCTGTGACTAAAGCAGCCTCTATTTAATAGCATAATAAACATTTGCACTTATTCTCATAGAAATCAGGCCTGATAAAGACACTTTTGCTGGCCAAAGGCCTACTGGACCCTGCCAGCTCGATTCCTGCCCGGGGCATCCCATTCTGTGACTAAAGCAGCCTCTGTTTAAGACCATATAAGCATTTGTTCTTATCATATTTGAAATTAGGCCTGATAAAGACACTTTTGCTGGGCATAGCACTACTGGACCCTGCCAGGTGCACTCCTATTTGGGGCATCCCATTCTGTGACTACAGCAGCCTCTGTTTAAGACCATATAAGCATTTGCTCTTATCATATTTGAAATTAGGCCTGATAAAGACACTTTTGCTGGCCAAAGCACTCCTGTACCCTGCCAGCTCGATTCCTGCCCGGGGCATCCCATTCTGTGACTAAAGCAGCCTCTGTTTAAGACCATATAAGCATTTGCTCTTATCATATTTGAAATTAGGCCTGATAAAGACACTTTTGCTGGCCAAAGCACTCCTGTACCCTGCCAGCTCGATTCCTGCCCGGGGCATCCCATTCTGTGACTAAAGCAGCCTCTGTTTAAGACCATATAAGCATTTGCTCTTATCATATTTGAAATTAGGCCTGATAAAGACACTTTTGCTGGCCAAAGCACTCCTGTACCCTGCCAGCTCGATTCCTGCCCGGGGCATCCCATTCTGTGACTAAAGCAGCCTCTGTTTAAGACCATATAAGCATTTGCTCTTATCATATTTGAAATTAGGCCTGATAAAGACACTTTTGCTGGCCAAAGCACTACTGTACCCTGCCAGCTCGATTCCTGCCCGGGGCATCCCATTCTGTGACTACAGCAGCCTCTGTTTAAGACCATATAAGCATTTGCTCTTATCATATTTGAAATTAGGCCTGATAAAGACACTTTTGCTGGCCAAAGCACTACTGTACCCTGCCAGCTCGATTCCTGCCCGGGGCATCCCATTCTGTGACTAAAGCAGCCTCTGTTTAAGACCATATAAGCATTTGCTCTTATCATATTTGAAATTAGGCCTGATAAAGACACTTTTGCTGGGCATAGCACAACTTGTCCCTGCCAGGTGTACTTACTGCTGGTTTTTAGGGCATCCCATTCTGTGACTACACCAGCCTCTATTTAAGAACCTAACCATTTGCACCTATTCTAATTGAAATTAGGCATGATAAAGACACTTTTGCTGTGCATAGTCTTACTGCTGCCTGCCAGGTGCTCTCTGGTTTTTGGGACATCCCATTCTGTAACATACCATTAGCCTCTGCATTAACTGTAAGCTGCACAGTTATTTAAAGAAATTTGGCCTGTATGAGCCTGCTAACACACTGCTGCTGTGTGCATATATACTGATCTCAAGTCTGCTTTGGGGCATCCCATTCTGTAACATACCATTAGCCTCTGCATTAACTGTAAGCTGCACATTTATTTAAAGAAATTTGGCCTGTATGAGCCTGCTAACACACTGCTGCTGTGTGCATATATACTGATCTCAAGTCTGCTTTGGGGCATCCCATTCTGTAACATACCATTAGCCTCTGCATTAACTGTAAGCTGCACAGTTATTTAAAGAAATTTGGCCTGTATGAGCCTGCTAACACACTGCTGCTGTGTGCATATATACTGATCTCAAGTCAGCTTGGGGCATCCCATTCTGTAACATACCATTAGCCTCTGCATTAACTGTAAGCTGCACATTTATTTAAAGAAATTTGGCCTGTATGAGCCTGCTAACACACTGCTGCTGTGTGCATATATACTGATCTCAAGTCTGCTTTGGGGCATCCCATTCTGTAACATACCATTAGCCTCTGCATTAACTGTAAGCTGCACAGTTATTTAAAGAAATTTGGCCTGTATGAGCCTGCTAACACACTGCTGCTGTGTGCATATATACTGATCTCAAGTCAGCTTGGGGCATCCCATTCTGTAACATACCATTAGCCTCTGCATTAACTGTAAGCTGCACAGTTATTTAAAGAAATTTGGCCTGTATGAGCCTGCTAACACACTGCTGCTGTGTGCATATATACTGATCTCAAGTCAGCTTGGGGCATCCCATTCTGTAACATACCATTAGCCTCTGCATTAACTGTAAGCTGCACATTTATTTAAAGAAATTTGGCCTGTATGAGCCTGCTAACACACTGCTGCTGTGTGCATATATACTGATCTCAAGTCTGCTTTGGGGCATCCCATTCTGTAACATACCATTAGCCTCTGCATTTACTGTAAGCTGCACATTTATTTAAAGAAATTTGGCCTGTATGAGCCTGCTAACACACTGCTGCTGTGTGCATATATACTGATCTCAAGTCTGCTTTGGGGCATCCCATTCTGTAACATACCATTAGCCTCTGCATTTACTGTAAGCTGCACATTTATTTAAAGAAATTTGGCCTGTATGAGCCTGCTAACACACTGCTGCTGTGTGCATATATACTGATCTCAAGTCAGCTTGGGGCATCCCATTCTGTAACATACCATTAGCCTCTGCATTAACTGTAAGCTGCACAGTTATTTAAAGAAATTTGGCCTGTATGAGCCTGCTAACACACTGCTGCTGTGTGCATATATACTGATCTCAAGTCTGCTTGGGGCATCCCATTCTGTAACATAACATAACCTACCTACCATACTAAGCAGCTCTCTTATTTAAACTAAGCAGGCCTCTTGGAGGCTGAGTGTCCACTTTTGGGTGTGCATTTATATTCGGTTTCATATACAGTGGGGTATCCCAATTTGTAAGATAACCTACCCCAACCATGTAAACTAAATAGGCCTGTTGCAGCCTGAGTTTCTCTGCTTGCGTATGGCCTGCATTACAATCTGTCTCTTTCAATGACACTGCTGCCTGTGGTATCCCAATTTGTAAGATAACCTACCCCAACCATGTAAACTAAAGGTTACGTCCTTCCAGAAGGAAAACTTATGCCGAACACTATTTTTGTTAGGGGCATTGACCTTTGGATTGATCGGCATGAAATTAATTTTTTTTTTTCAAAGTATGGCGCTGTGAAGAAGGTCAAAATGATGTCTCATACTTGGATTATTGTTACTTTTTGTTCAGCTTGAAATATAACAGGCCACACGGGCATCCCAAGGCACATGCTATTTTAAACCTATCTGTTATACAACATAAGCGTTGATCAGGCTACTTCAGTTTGCACTTGTTTTTGACTGATTTTAATAAACCAGGCCGCAGGGCACCCCAAAGCTGCACCTTGCACCCTATCTGGTATACAACATAAGCGTTGATCAGCATCAGCTTCATTAAGCTACTTCAGTTTGCACTTCCTTTTTGACTGCTTTCATTTAACCAGGCCGCAGGGCACCCCAAAGCTGCACCTTGCACCCTACCTGTTTATACTAAATAAGCATCTACAGCCTCAGCTTTATTAAGTTATTGCATTTTGAATTGGTTTTGGTCTGCTTTAAATACACCAGGCCGCAGGGCATCCCAAACCTGCATGTTGCACCCCATCTGTTATACTAAATAAGCGTTGATCAGCATCAGCTTTATTAAGCTATTGCATTTTGCATTGGTTTTTGTACTGCTGCCAAAACACTAGCCCATATGGGCATCCCAAACCAGCACATGTCACCCTATCTGTTATACTAAATAAGCTTCTACAGGCCCTTTTTTTATTTATTTATTTTTATTTATATAGAGCTGCAATAGCTTATATTGTGAGGTTAATTTGCCATTTTGCAGCATAATATAGAGCAGCCCCTGTGTAAATCTGAGGGGCAATAGCTTATATAGTGAGGTAAATTTGCCATTTTGCTTCGTTATATAGAGCAGGCCCTGTGTAAATCTGAGGGGCAATAGCTTATATTGTGAGGTAAATTTGCCATTTTGCAGCATAATATAGAGCAGCCCCTGTGTAAATCTGAGGGGCAATAGCTTATATTGTGAGGTAAATTTGCCACTTTGCAGCATAATATAGAGCAGCCCCTGTGTAAATCTGAGGGGCAATAGCTCATATAGTGAGGTAAATTTGCCATTTTGCTTCGTTATATAGAGCAGCCCAGTTGCCATCTAAATCAACTACTGTCCGGCCAGTACAGCTTTTCCAGGGCAAACTCTGCTAGTTGCGGGCACAAGTCAAGTTTGGCTTCCCAGCAAATCCAGTGGATCTTGAAGGTGTGTTGGCATGGTCATGTCAAGGTATGACATGACCTGCTGTTTGAGGTCCAGCTCCAGGTCTTCCTGCTGCTCATGAGTAGACTCACTATGCGGGTGTAGAAAGCTACTCACTAGCGACTGAAGACTGAGGCTGCTGCTGATGGAGCTGCTGCTGCTGCTCCTTCCACCCCCCCAGCAGCCATGGCAGTGGAAGGTGATCGCAGAGGTCCCCCCGAGTCAGACCTGCGGGAGTATGGGCCATGGCGCAGATAGACATCGCCCAACTGACTACGTGGGATGTCTCTGTAGTAGGTCAGTTTGTCCTCCCTCTCAGTGGGCGTAAAAAATGCCCCCATTTTGTGCCGGAAGCGAGGGTCCAATAAGTTGGAGAGCCAGAAGTCTTCCCGCTGACAAATGGAGACAATTCTGCGCTCACTAGTACGCAAGCATGTGAGCATGCATCGTGCCATTTGTGCAAATGACTCGGAGGGACTACCTGTCTCCATCTCCACTGTAAACTGCCACGGTGTGTCTGGGTCCTCTGTCTCACCTTACTCACAACCCTCTAGCTCCTGTGGCTGCTCCTGCTCCTCCTCTTCTGTCAGATGACTAGATAAAATGGTCATTTTGTGAAACCTAAACTGTGGTTTGCTTTGCCCCACCCCCTCCTCCTCCTCCACTTCAGCCCCCACAGGCTTCATGTGGCTGTGAAATGTATGTGCCATGTCTCCAGTGCCCTGACCAGCCATGGTTTCCAACATGTGTTGTAGTACATGAAGCAGTGGAATCTCATCGTTCATCTCATAGTCCTGGCAACTGACTAATAACGTAGCTTCCTCAAAGGGCCTGAGCAAACGGTCGGTGTCACGTATGAGCTGCCAATGGTTTACATTGAATTTACACAGGTGTCCCCCTATCCGTTTGGATCATCCAGAAATCCGTGATGGCTTTTCTCTGTTCCTATAGTGCAGTGGTCCTCAACCCTGTCCTCAAGGCCCACCAACAAGTCATGTTTTTTGGATCTCCAAATAGCCAGCTCTATTGCTCTGCAGCTGCACTAATTACTCCACCTGTGCATCTTTGTGGAGATCTGCAAAACCTGGCCTGTTGGTGGGCCTTGAGGACAGGGTTGGGGACCACTGCTATAGTGGATCCTGCATATGGAGGGTGGAATTCCAACGGGTGGAAACATCGCAAATCAGACTATGGTGGGGTACACCGTTGTGACGCTGAGGCTCAATAGGGTTGTGCTTCGTGGTGTAGGAGTGCCAGAAGTGCATGCTAACTTTCTTTCCTGTTGTTCTTTCAGATGGGGGCAAGACTTAAAAACTAGACTGAACACGTGTGCCATGTGAGGACGCATGACTTTGGCTTCCTTGTCGCAGCGCAAACAAGATGTTCTTCCAAGTGTAATGCAGCAGGCTGGACTTATGGTGACGCTGTCTGAGAGGAGAAATCCCTCAGACATCAAGATTAAAAATTCCAAGAATTTTTGAGGGCTAATTATTCAGAGGCAAATGATAGCTAGTTGTTTCTGATTTAATTACAAGGTGGAAACACACCCTCAAACAAAACTTCACTTTGGCAATACTATTGCATTTGTCTATTCATAATTTTATGTATATACACTAACTAACCTACTTTTTCTCCCCAGGATGCTGCATGAAACACTGCCACATCGCTGAGTAGCTGATTTTTCCGAACAACAGTCCGCAATAATCTGCTGCTGCTGCCGCCGCCACCGCCGCAGACTCCAGGGACCCTCTTCCACTACCTCGGCTTGCAACACCTCCTCCCACGACACTCTCCTCATCACTAATTGCCGGCTACTGGAAGAAGAGGCGAGTGTCTCCTCCACTTCTTGGCTGGGCAGTAGCTGCTGAATTTTATGATTATCAGATCTTCATCAATGGATAGTGGAGCTGAACCCAAAGCATAACAGACAGACAGTTGACTGGGGGTGTCAGATGCCACTTGTGATGCAGTGGACTGCTTTTGCAGCACTTCGAGACAAAGTTGCTTCATTGGCTGACACAATGACTGGTAAATCTGTGGAACATATGGTTTACAAGCAAGAATAACCATTTGTTTTTATATGAAAAAGACCCTGGTTTATACAGACTTTTTTTTTCCAGAGACTGCCCTGCGTGGAAATGAATGGCGCTTGGATCATCCAAGCTTTCCTCCCAACAATGCCTGATGTATTCCAGTAGATTGATGACGGGGCCAGACCTACACTAAAGAAAGATGGATCGTGCAAAACAGATTTAAGGCGCTGCTCTCCAGTTACAGACATTCCTCCGCATCGGACCACAAGTAAGTATTGATAAAAAATCCTTTCCGTTACTCTTACTTTTTATTAATATTCTTCGGATAAGACGGATCAGACATGATTCCAGATTAAAAATTCCAAGAATTTTTGAGGGCTAATTAGTCAGAGGCAATGATACCTTCTTGTTTCTGATTTAATTAAAAGGTGGAAACACACCCTCAAACAAAACTTCACTTTGGCAATACTTTTGCATTTGTTTATTCATAATTTTATGTAGATATTACTAACTAAGCTACTTTTTCTCCACATGACTCTCCACAGGGTGTGATTCATCCAATTTTTGGGCTCCTGAAGCCAACCCCAGTGTCTCTTTAAAGTAATATTTGGGCTCCTGCTGCTGCCAACTCCAGGGTGTGATTCATCAAATTTTTGGGCTCCTGAAGCCAACCCCAGTGTCTCTTTATAGTAATATTTGGGCTCCTGCTGCTGCTGCTGCCAACTCCAGGGTGTGATTCATCCAATTTTTGGGCTCCTGAAGCCAACCCCAGTGTATATTTGGGCTCCTGCTGCTGCTGCTGCCAACTCCAGGGTGTGAATCATCCAATTTTTGGGCTCCTGAAGCCAACTCCAGGGTCTCTTTAAAGTAATGTTTGGGCTCCTGCTGCTGCTGCCAACTTCTGCCAACTCCAGGGTGTGATTCATCCAATTTTTGGGCTCCTGAAGCCAACTCCAGTGTATATTTGGGCTCCTGCTGCTGCTGCTGCCAACTCCAGGGTGTGATTCATCCAATTTTTGGGCTCCTGAAGCCAACTCCAGTGTATATTTGGGCTCCTGCTGCTGCTGCTGCCAACTTCTGCCAACTCCAGGGTGTGATTCATCCAATTTTTGGGCTCCTGAAGCCAACTCCAGTGTATATTTGGGCTCCTGCTGCTGCTGCTGTCAACTCCTGCCAACTCCAGGGTGTGATTCATCCAATTTTTGGGCTCCTGAAGCCAACTCCAGTGTATATTTGGGCTCCTGCTGCTGCTACTGTCAACTCCTGCCAACTCCAGGGTGTGATTCATCCAATTTTTGGGCTCCTGAAGCCAACTCCAGTGTATATTTGGGCTCCTGCTGCTGCTACTGTCAACTCCTGCCAACTCCAGGGTGTGATTCATCCAATTTTTGGGCTCCTGAAGCCAACTCCAGTGTATATTTGGGCTCCTGCTGCTGCTACTGTCAACTCCTGCCAACTCCAGGGTGTGATTCATCCAATTTTTGGGCTCCTGAAGCCAACTCCAGTGTATATTTGGGCTCCTGCTGCTGCTGCTGCCAACTCCAGGGTGTGAATCATCCAATTTTTGGGCTCCTGAAGCCAACTCCAGGGTCTCTTTAAAGTAATGTTTGGGCTCCTGCTGCTGCTGCCAACTTCTGCCAACTCCAGGGTGTGATTCATCCAATTTTTGGGCTCCTGAAGCCAACTCCAGTGTATATTTGGGCTCCTGCTGCTGCTGCTGCCAACTCCAGGGTGTGATTCATCCAATTTTTGGGCTCCTGAAGCCAACTCCAGTGTATATTTGGGCTCCTGCTGCTGCTGCTGTCAACTCCTGCCAACTCCAGGGTGTGATTCATCCAATTTTTGGGCTCCTGAAGCCAACTCCAGTGTATATTTGGGCTCCTGCTGCTGCTGCTGTCAACTCCTGCCAACTCCAGGGTGTGATTCATCCAATTTTTGGGCTCCTGAAGCCAACTCCAGTGTATATTTGGGCTCCTGCTGCTACTACTGTCAACTCCTGCCAACTCCAGGGTGTGATTCATCCAATTTTTGGGCTCCTGAAGCCAACTCCAGTGTATATTTGGGCTCCTGCTGCTGCTGCTGCCAACTTCTGCCAACTCCAGGGTGTGATTCATCCAATTTTTGGGCTCCTGAGGCCAACTCCAGTGTATATTTGGGCTCCTGCTGCTGCTGCTGCCAACTTCTGCCAACTCCAGGGTGTGATTCATCCAATTTTTGGGCTCCTGAGGCCAACTCCAGTGTATATTTGGGCTCCTGCTGCTACTACTGTCAACTCCTGCCAACTCCAGGGTGTGATTCATCCAATTTTTGGGCTCCTGAGGCCAACTCCAGTGTATATTTGGGCTCCTGCTGCTACTACTGTCAACTCCTGCCAACTCCAGGGTGTGATTCATCCAATTTTTGGGCTCCTGAGGCCAACTCCAGTGTATATTTGGGCTCCTGCTGCTGCTGCTGCCAACTTCTGCCAACTCCAGGGTGTGATTCATCCAATTTTTGGGCTCCTGAGGCCAACTCCAGTGTATATTTGGGCTCCTGCTCCTGCTGCTGCCAACTTCTGCCAACTCCAGGGTGTGATTCATCCAATTTTTGGGCTCCTGAAGCCAACTCCAGTGTATATTTGGGCTCCTGCTGCTGCTGCCAACTTCTGCCAACTCCAGGGTGTGATTCATCCAATTTTTGGGCTCCTGAGGCCAACTCCAGTGTATATTTGGGCTCCTTCTGCCCCTCATAGTGATGCCACTTCAACTCTCTGCAATTGTGCCGCTCTGCGATTCTATTAGCGATGCCTCTGATCTGCATGTGATATTTCTTCAAAGTATTATTTAACAAACCCAGCACGCATCCTGTGCGTGTTACAGCAAGGCTGAATGGTTTACAACCCTATTGAGGCTGTAGGAGGCTCAGAAATAGCCGTTTTTAATAGCGATTCGTCGCGAATTTATTCGGGTCGAAACGATTTTTGTCGGAAAATTCGGCGAATCAGTCGAATCGAATTTTTCAAAAGTTCGCTCATCTCTATTCATAGCTACTCTTTTGTTTTAAAAAGGAGCTCCCACCCTCCCCTCATGCCAAGCCCAAGTTGGGTGATAAAATAATAAAACTCCTCACCTGATCACTGCAATCCTCCCCTTATTATGGTGGGGGTGGGACTCTGAATGGCAGCCATAGACCTGAGTGACAGCAGGACCTAAGTGAATGACCAGTACAGTCGCACTGCACCGTGGGATTGTGTGACAGACCTGCCACTCTAGGTAGCGAGGAGCTCACACTCAAAATGGCAGCACCCAGGACCTGAGGGTGTCTAGAGCACACCAGCGCGATTGCGGTTCACTCGCGCTTTCGGGCATCTGGGTGGTGTTAGCTTTTGTGATCTCCACCCAATGCCTCAAAATGCTGCAGGCAAGGCTTTTGCAGAGCGCCCAAAACATATGTGAAAGGGCCCATAGATTACTTGGGGCAGCTTTTCACAGGTGGCTGCAGGGCACTAGCCCAAAAGCGCAAACACCCCACATCTGCAATAGCGTGAAACCAGCCTTATTGTAAATAGTAATGGCATATGTTAAGCAGACCTCTTTAGAGACAAAATACTGTAGGGAGAGAACCATACCTGAGTAAACTTGCTTTACAATCAACAGCCTATAATCTGGGAGGCATCCTCCACTTACACTGGTAATAGGGTTGCTGAACTGGCATATTAATTGCACATCAAAATTAAAAAGACACTATCTAAAAAATAAATGTGAACTCACCCTTTTAAGTCTAGATTTTTAAGTCTAGAGGCTTTTTTGGGAAGCAGTAGTCCTAATATACTGTAGTAAAATTTGTTGTGTTTAGTTAATATGGGGTATTACCAAAATGTAGACAATCCCTCCACTTAAGATGGAACAGGGGGTAGGATCCTGATTTGTAATGCACGACAACTTAAAAGTTAAATGGAAGCCCAAGGGGGCGTGGCTGGGCATGAGCGGCTGAGGCAGCATTCCCTGTGAGCTCCCTCCGGCCGTGCCGCAATTCCCATTACTACCGGGGGTTCTGTGACACCACTCCGACCCAACTAGAATGGCGAAGAGGAGGACAGGGCAGAGGACTCCACCAACACAGCAGGGCAAGAAAATAAGCGCCTACCTGGCTGTAAGCAGGTCCGGAGGGGCGAGGGTGGCCGGACCCAAGATGGCGGCGGTCGGGAGAGAAGAGGGGAGAGGCGGTGACTTGGCAGCAGGGGGCGAGGAGCCGGCCCGCGGGAGACTGCCGCCCAGCAGCCGTGCGGAGGAGGAGGTCAGTGCGGGGGAGCGGATGGCTCCGTGCCCCTCCGATAAAACAAGCAGCAGGAGCGGCGAGAGGCAGCGATCGGCCACTGCCGGCGGTGCGGGTGACGTCACTGCTGCTTTGCCCGGCGCTCTTCAGACTGGGACAGCCAGTGAGCGGGGAGAGGAGATGCCTCGTCGCTCTGTGAGGCAGCAGGCCGGCGCGGACTCCCCCCCGGGAACGGAGGGGGGGAGAGAATCATACAGCACGGAGGACCCGGAGGACGGCTTGGGCGGGAGCCATCCCCACCACCAGGTGAGCCTCGCACACAGTCTCCCGGGCAGGAGATTCGGGAGGGCCCCCGGATCCACAACTGCACTGTAGCCTGGAGTGACAGGGAGGGGAGAGATAAAGCCGAGGGGCCTGAAGTTCAGAGTGGGCTGCGTCCCACCCCCCACAATGTGACCTCGCCTAATCCTTCTTGGAGGAAAGAGACACCTGGCCCTGCGCTCCAGGGCGCAGGGTACGCTGATCTTTGGGGGGGGAGCCTGGTTGCTCGCCCCCAGCCACTGCATTCTCCAAGGCTCCCGACCTCGGGGAGGCCGAGGAATACTCCCAGCAGCTGATGCCCGGTCCGGGTTCCCCGCAGATTGTCCTCTCGAGCCCTAAGTCCCTGGCCTCTTCGGAGGCTCCCACGAATCCGGCGGCAGAGGGGTTCACCCCCTGTGGGGGCATCCCTAACGTACCCACACCCCCCTGGTGTTCCTCGCACAGGGCAGGGGATAGCTCTTGGCAGGCCAGTTTGGAGCAGATTTGCACGCCCAGAGAGCTACCCATTCCGACGGCAGGCCCCGTGAGCCTGAGACCTTGCAGTGCAGTGCCCGCGTCCCGGGTGATACCAGCCCAGCTTCTGGAAAGGAATCCAGTCTCTACGTCAGGGGCTGCCGTCAAACAGATGTCCACCCCAAGTGGGATTCCCGTTCCATTTGCTTCGAGAGACCCGCGGAACAGTCCTGGGCCCCACCAGGCGGTCGAGACCCACCTGCTCCGATCAGATTACAACAACTCAGTTCTGGCGGACATCAAAGCTGAAATCAAAGCCCTCCCCTCTAAAGCGGACTTAGCAGCCTTCATCACAAGAGTGGAAAATACTTTCAAAAAAGAAATTTCGGTCCTGCAAAACTCAGTAGAGTCCCTAGATACTAAGATGTCTGGTCTAGAACACGCCCATGGCTCGGCCCTTCAGAGAATAGAGGCACTGGAGAAAAATATGGCATACCAACAGTCCATTTCACAAGCGACAATCTTGCAGCTGGACGATCTTGAAAACAGGAGCCGCCGGAATAATATCCGGGTCCGGGGCCTCCCCGAGGCGACAGGCCCGGAGCAACTTCGCCATACCGTCACGGGCATCTTTAATGATATCCTGAACCGTCCGCCGGATTCCGAGATCGTGATGGACCGTGTCCATAGGGCCTTGGGCCCTAAACCGACTGATCCTAGCCGCCCGCGGGATGTAGTTTGTCGACTCCACTATTTCACCGTCAAGGAGGAGATTGTCAAGAAGGCGTGGGAGAAAGGTTGGCTCTCTTTTGACGGGGCTGCTTAAACCCCTGTTGGGAAAGATACTAGATAGTGGAGCGTCCTACCGCTGGGGATACCCCTTCCATCTCTTGGTGCGCAGGGACGAACAGATCTTTGCTCTGAGGTCCCCGGCGGATCTCCCTGAACTTTTTACCTTCCTGGACTCGGGGCCTATTGATGTCCCTAATTGGCTGGACCTGCAGCCGCTCCCGTTATTCCAGCAGCCCGGAGGGTGGCTGCCGGCTGGGCCCCGCCGGGCCAGGGGGACCGCCGCACCCAATAGAAGGAGGGGGGGAAGGGGGGGATAACCGCCGGCCCATGGACAATGAAGTCTAGGTCCCCTGCTGCCGGAACGGAAACTTGATATCCCTTAAATAGCATTTTGCATTTATACAAGTGAATTTTCTCTCTCTCTCTCTGCTTTGCTGGATTTAATGTTGATCACTTTTTAGTTAACTCCGCTGCGCTTGCCCACGCTCGGACCGTCAGTGAGTGGTCCATCTGGGGAGGCTTTTCCCGGGGCCCCCCGTCTTCTTGCTGCAGGAGTTCGCGATGGAAACATTGTTCTTCCTGATCTGCGGCGTTCGGAGCGCTGGAGACCGCAGGATGGACTGTGTATGCACGTATGTGCTCACTTGGGTTGGTGGTGGGTACCCCCCCACACTATGGTTCTCTACGGCGACTCGAGTGTCGCGGTGGAGCTAATTGACTGGGGTTGCGGCTGGCCTGAGGGATCTCTGCTTCCCCTCTGGTCTGCCTCGCTCCCACAATAGGTTGGGTCTCCCTCTCCTTCGGCCTCGTACGGGGAACCTAGTTTCTTGGAAAGTTTCTCTTTCCGCTTAGTTGGAACGTTATATTTGTATATACCTGTTCTGTATTTTCCATTTTTGCTCTTTTACGTTTTACATATCTGTCTGTCCTCCTCCTTTCCCTCTAGTCCTATTTTCTGTCTCTGTACCCCCCCTCCCCTCCTTGTTCCTCCCTGGTCCTCCCCCTCTCCCCCCCAGCGGTGACCCTCCTGCCCTGTGGGTGGTTCCCCGCAGGGATCTACTCCGTTGGCTCTCATTAGATTTGCGCTCAGGCGCCCAGTATGTCCACAATTAGGTGCACGTCCCTCAACGTCAAAGAGAACCTCCATCTTCAGAGACCTGAAACTCCTGAAATCTCATATTGCCTTCCTACAGGAGACCCATCTGAAGACGGGGCGCTCTCACACCCTCACCAATCAGACCTTTAGGACCCAGTATCATAGTCTCTCCCCAGACTCCAAATCGCGGGGGTGGCGATCCTTATGGCCGGATCCTTACCCTGGTCCCATCTTGACTCTCTTCAGGATGCTGCAGGGAGGTTCCTTTTCGTCAAGGGAACACTCTTTTCCCAGAGGGTGACCTTGGCCACCTGTTATTGCCCCAATGACTGCCAGTACAAATTTCTACAGTCGACTCTAGATAAATTGGCCACTTTCACAGAAGGGATCTTAGTGTTGGGTGGGGATTTCAACCTGACCTTAGATCCGCCCCTGGACACGTCCGGGGGGTCCTCCCACGTCCCCTTTTCAACTCTCAAAAAAGTAAAGCATTTGCTCCTCAACAACCAGTTGATGGATGTTTGGCGGACCCTCAATCCTAGAGGTAAAGATTACACGTTCTTCTCCAATCCACATAACTCGTATTCCCGCATAGATTTGTTCCTAGTCCCCCACAAGTTTTTACATCTCATAGTGAACATGGATATAGGACATATTACTCTCTCGGACCATGCCCTGATTACCCTCACCTTGTCGATACCGGATGCTCCCCTCTTTAGGGGCCAGTGGCGGCTTAATGATTCGCTGCTACAGGATACCGTGGTCAGGGAGGACATCCAGAAGGCCATTAGAGAATATTTTGAATTGAATAGCAATGGGGAGGTCTCGCGGATGTCCCTGTGGGAGGCCCACAAATGTGTGATCAGAGGGGTGCTAATGAAGCACGAAGCCCGACTGAAGAAGGAGAGAAGTGAACAAATCCTCAAGATAACCCAAGAAATCATCAAATTGGAGGCCCTCCACAAACAGACCCTGTCGAGGGAGGTGGGAGCCAAATTAACAAGCCTACGGGACTCCCTCAGGGACATCTGTTTCGGGGAGGCGAGGGGCTTGGCAGTTAGATGCCGTAGATTTTTTAACGAATTTGGTAATAAATGCGGTAGGGCATTGGCCAGATCACTCAGAGTTCAGTGAGGCAAAAACTTCATCCCACTCATTCTTGACGCTAGAGGGAACAGGAAATGCTTAACGGCAGATATAGCAAACTCATTTAGGGACTATTATGAGGCCCTCTATAACCTGCCCCAAACCCGGACTGGTGACCATCAGAATAATATAGTCGCCTACATTCGGGGGTCGGGTCTCCCCATATTGAACCAGGAGGTGATAGCCTCACTTGATAGGGAGATCGAATTAGATGAATTTTCGAAAGCCATTAAACACGCGAAGCCAGGCAAAGCTCCAGGCCCTGACGGCTTTGGACTAAGCTATTATAAAGGATTTGCGGAGACCCTCGGCCCCCGGTTTGTGGCGGCCTTCAACTCCCTCAAAGGCGGACTGGCCCCGCCCAGGGATACTCTTAGGGCTAGCATAACTGTCATACCCAAGGAGGGCAAGTACCCGACGCAGTGCGGGAGTTACAGACCCATATCTCTGCTAAACTGTGACCTTAAAATCTTTAACAAAATAATCGCAGACAGATTGGCTCCATTTATCCCCTCTCTGATTCACTGGGACCAGGTGGGCTTTGTCCCATCACGGGAGGGTAGGGATAATACTACTAGGGTAATTAATCTAATACATTGGGCACAGTCAAATAATATAGCGTCAGTCCTCCTCTCGACAGATGCCGAAAAGGCATTCGACAGGGTCAGTTGGGACTTTGTGTTTGCAGTCCTCAGACACATTGGCCTGGGGGAAAATATGTATCATTGGATATCGGCCTCGTATTCGGTCCCCTCTGCGTCGGTCAGGGTGAATGGCCTCCCTTCCGGGGCCTTCGCTCTGGCAAACGGTACGAGGCAGGGCTGCCCACTCTCCCCTTTGATCTTTGTTCTGTCCCTGGAGCTGTTTCTCTGCACTGTCAGGAATAACCCTGATATTGCGGGTATCCGTGCTGGGCGGGTGGAGCACAAGGTCGCAGCCTATGCGGATGACCTAATTTTCTTCTTAACAAAGCCCGAGACGACCCTCCCGGTCCTTCTAGCTGAACTCAAAACATACCAAACACTATCAAACTACAAAATAAACTACCATAAATCCTCGGCCCTCAACATAAATATCCCATGCGAAAGAATGGAGCGCATCAGGGAGAACTTCCCCTTCTCATGGGAAAGAGAGGCCATAACATACCTAGGTACACAAATTCCAGCACACCCTAAAAAAATGTATAGTTCTAACTTCCCCCCGCTGCTGAAGAGGGTAGAGGAGGATCTGCGGAGATGGTCCAAGGGCACCTCTTCTACTCGCTGCCAAAACCTGCATCCCCACTTGCTGGAAATCTTCGGTTCCTCCCACTACGGCTATGTGGCTGTCACAGGTTGGAGACATCTGCAGGATGGAGGAGCTCACGGCCTCTCTCAGGGATGACTCTGGGAAACACTGGGAGACTTTACGTTCCTGGGCCCAGTTCACGTTATCTGCGGAATATCTTCAATTCCTCCAGGAGTGATCGGGGCGGGTGGGTGGCTGCTGGGGGAGTCCCCCGCCCGCCTTTTTGTCCCCTTCCCTCCCTTACCCCCTCCCTTTTTCTTCCTTTATTTTTTCCTCTTTCCTCTCTGACGCACCATTGGTGTGTCTTGGTCGCCATTCTTAGTTTTGCCTGTGTTGTTATCCTTTAAAAATGTTTTGGGGAGGGGCAGGACGCTGCCGATGTCCGGAAAAGCTTTATTATATATGATTCGATGTTGTTATGAGCAATCCCTGTGAAGTAACTCAGTTGTCATATAATCTCATGCTCAGTCGCTTCTGATGCCGTACTTATTGTTTCCGATGATATTGGCTCGTGCCTTGTGTCTTCCTTAATAAAAACGTACAATATAAAAAAAAAAAATGGAAGCCCAAGATACGACATACTTATCAGGCCTATGTTTCTATGCCAGTTTTTCTGCCTACCTGACCACCAGCCTAAAGTGAGTGATAAGTGAGGAATACACAGCTGCCATTCCTGAAAGACTCTAGGAAAGCATATAGTATTTTAGGTAACATTTAACTGGCGGGGCAAAATTGCTAATTCTAATGCCTCGTGGGGGGCTCCCTTAAAAGTTTTTAAAATCTTCTATATTCAGAAGGAAGTACACATGCCTTATAGGAAATAATAATGATGTATGCACAGACAGATACAGCTTTAAAGGGTCAATCCATGCAATGGCAATAATAAGGTAGCAAGGAGCTCACAGAAGCCTGTCTCATGTGCCTCACCTACATTTCCTCCTGCACGCTGTAGATGCTGCAGGAGGTCACCAAAGTGAACCCTTTCTTTCATTTTCTTCCTCCCATGACCATTCAGAAATGTGGTTGCACAGCTACCCCTGTCACTCATCGCTCCTAGTTTGAGTGAGCCCAACAGGCCACAGTCATGGTCAGACTGGAGTAAATATTTTTTGTGGCCAGCCAGAAGAAATTATCATTGGAGCCTGGCCTTCAGTTGAAATTACAATTCAATTACAATGTAATAATATAAAATCTTATGTTCTTTGACCAAAAAACAAAAGTAACCTACTGAATCATTAACAAACTCACCACAAACACCAGTAAAACAAGAAAGACTGCTTTAGTCATGGATCTTGTATCCAGGTGGCACTAGGTCACTGCCTGAAGTCTACTGGTGTTCTTGTGGGTCAGTTCAACATTGGCCACAGAGGTGGCTGTCCTGCAGCCCTGCCTATTCTCCTTTGCACGGGGTGGCTCCAGTCGTGGCCTCCAGGTTGAATAGTGAGCAGGGTCTGTGTCACGATCATATGCATCCAGGTACTTCTGCGCAGGTGTAGACTAGCTTGGCAAATGTGAACACTAATGCAAAGTAGTACAGCGAATAGTACATGCAAACCATTATGCGCATACCCAGCCATAACACAGGTGTAATCAGCTGGCGCTGAGAACCAATGGGTGTACCTGTGTAATCAGGTGACTCTGGGAACGAATAGGTGCACCTGTGTAATCAGCTGACTCAGACCTTTATAAGGAATTTCTTGTGAGCAAGATGGGGCCAGAAGATTTCTTCCAGTCTCAAATCCTTGATGCAAAGGTGTCACTTATTGTTTATAATATTTGTTTCACCTTTCTTAGCCAACTGTTAAGAGTTCTCAAGTGGAATCTCAAACAGCAGCTTAGGGACCTGAGAGATGAGATGGCACTGGCCTTTTATTCTGCCGAAAATGTAATATTATCACACAACTGCTAAATTAAGATTATTTGTCTTAGGTGTTCCTAAAATCAACAGTTTGCTTGATTTGCTCATCAATTCACCAGCTGTTTCCTTCATAATTCATTAGTAGCTCAAGGCTGTTAAATGCAACAGTGATCAAACCCACTTCTTAATATTAGATATATGAGAAGCCTTATTGGGACATTGCCAGGTATTACTGAAATCTTATTGCCAATTACACAAGATGGCAAAATGGTCCATTAGATTATCCTGCGGGGGCCCTATAGTTATAAATGTTCCTTATATTGATCTAGAATGGTGGGTTTTTAATATGTAGTTTAGAAAGAGCTGTAACTTTTTCTGCAATACCAAGTATCTCCATATTGGTTTACAAAGATAACAGCAAAACAAGACATTATAGAGATCAATCACATCTAAAGCTTAAAAACACAGAACAATATGTTTTTCTCCACACACTTAAAAATTAACCACATGAGAAGAACAGTGTGGTGTGTTAAGACAACCCAAAAGAAAAAGGTGAGCTTCGGGTGCTTTTGGGAATGCCTTGCAAACTGCATCTAGATGCATCTACTGCGAGCTTGGAGTGAGATTTGTTATACAAAAATTGATTTTACAAAAACAATAAAACATTGTCACAAAAAAGTTATATTGTATATGTAAATAACAACACCCTATGAACTAAAACTTAGAGCTTTTATTTCCATTTGAAAAACAAAATCTTCTTAGCTGTATGGGAGAGTTCTATAATGAAATATAGAATAACTTATCTACAGTCAATGTCTGTGCAATGCTGATGTGTAATAAAAAAACACACGGTTTTTGTATGGGGTAATTTATAGGCATAGGGTTTCCAATTCAAAGAATCTTACTGGTACAAATCACACCTCTGATAGCCCGACCATGGCCAGCAGGAAACCGCCTGCCAAGGTGCTGTGCTGCCTGGGAAATTTCAAATAAATCCAGCAGACATACTGACTCCAGTACTGTACATTGAATTATCCATATTACACATAAACGGATCACAATTCAGAGATCATAATGCATTACATTCTTGGATGCTTAGGGGCCGGGATGAGGATAGCTCAGGTAAAGTCATATAAAACAGCAGAGTCTAGTTCCATAGGTTGCACAGCGCCCCACTGTGTCCATTGACAGCAGGATCATCTTTCTAGGAACTTCTACTGAAAAGTTATGACACGTATCAGTTTTTAGTTTTAGTGGGGAGATGACAGGGGGGGGGAAATCAAGGTCCATCCTAGTGAGAAGGGGGATTGTGACCTTGGGGTAAAGGTCTGGAGAATCCAGGCCCTTTGTGATGTGGGGGACCAGAATCCAGTAGGCTCTACATGCCCCCTGTGGTCATCTGTATCACTGCCGAATAATAAGGTTGCTGACACACGTTTTTCCTGCTAACTCTGATTGTAACTTATCCACTTGTATAAGCCCTTCTGACCTGAATTGCATATATTATTGTATGTACATAGTATGTCTAGTGTACTATTAAAGTGATTAAATACATAACTTAATCTTCTGCTCTGTTATCTTGATCCTGAACCCACACTAGCTCTGTTATCTTGATCCCGAACCTACACTAGTCCTTGCTTCTCAGTTATAGTACACACTACTGGGGCTGGCTTCTAGCCTGATATAATCCCATTAGTGCTGAGGACATTGCTAGGAGGCTGGCAGGGCTCTGTCCACCAGTGGTAGTGAAAGGGCCCTGCAGCCTGTTCTGGTCTTGAAGGCCTGTATCAATTAAATGTACTGCATGATATATGTGGCAACATGTATATGCAGCTCAGTACATTAAGCAGTACCCATATATGTACACCATATGAAAGCAAACTGCTCTGGTGTACCTACATCTGAAAGACACAGGGTATTCATTTGATGACAGACAGGTTCACATCCCTGGAACGGTGAGGAGCTGGTTCAAAAGAAGTGTGAGACAGGTAATTAATGTTAAAATAGAGAGGCTAAGCTTGAATAGAGTCAGGGGGCAGGTGAGTCTGCTTAACACCTCTTCCAAGCAAACTTAATAACACTTCATGGCTCCAGTCATTCTAATTCAGTTAGCATCATAAATCCATTAGGTCTCTGCCCTCATGCTATTTATGGTATAAAAAGGATGAGAATGGAAGCTACAGCCAGAAAGATTTGATGCTGGTAATTACTGTAAAAGTCATTCTGAATTAAATCGGACCTGCAGCTTAATTTAATGAAAAGCCCAAACCCTTAAAGTGGACCAACACCCTCCAAAACAACAAGTCTCTGAACAGTTAAACTTGAAAAGACACTTACCTTTTGATGACTTTTGCAGCCTTCTGTCCCTCGCAGCGCTTGTATTCTCCAAAAATCTCGCCCGGAAGTTCCGCCCCCTACAGCTCTTGTCCGTTCATTACCATGCTGTCCCTCTTCCTTGTCCATGGATAAGCTGTCCTCCTCGCGTGATTTCACTTTCTCTTCTGCTCTTCTCAACGTCATCGGGGGGCGTGGCCTCTGTCCTCTCTCGGGAGCGTGCACGTCTCCCTGGTCTATTTCCTGAAACAAAAACATGACATAAGTAAAAAATATAATAAATAAATAAATCAATAACTCACATATCACAGGCATATCCCTGCTTTTCACTCCCTCCGCCATTCACCCGCTTGCGCGCTCACGTAAAGGAAAAATAAAATGCGCATGCGCTGTAGCGCCGCTTAGGTAAAGGGAAGTGCCGCTTGTATCGGGAGCGAGCGGTGCTTCACTTTACCTAACGCGGCGCTACTGCGCATGCACGAGATTTACAAGAGGAAGAGGTCAAACTATTTCTTCCTCTTACATGAAATTCAAAGATGGCGGCGCGAAACAAAAATGGACGCATGATCATCGAAGGTAATTTTTTTTTTTTATTGTTATGGTTAACGAATCCTGGGGCATGGCATGGATCATTATTTGAAGGGAAAAAAAAAACGTCAGGGTATTGGTCCACTTCAAACCCCAGCGTCTAAAATGTAAGTTTTTAGTCACTTATTTATTATTCTTGCCTATACTGGGCTGCAACTCTGTTCGGGACTCCAGGATACAGGCGCTGCCATCTTGCCACAGAAGCATCACATACTGAGGAGAGGGGTGAAATACAAGGGGGCGGGGTTATAGCTGTGCTCTGCAGAGCAATCTCAGATTGCAGAGCGGCACAGTCAGAAGACACTTCCTGTTTGCAGACAACCTGAGACTCCATGGGCCACCATCTTGGATGTTTAAAGGCTCATAAAATGCAATAGATGCAGGTAGGATGATTTTTATTGTGGGCATCTCTATGTACAGGTTGGGGGAAACATACAAGATACACTCTTATTCAGGGTAAAAGTCCGGTTTAAGAAACATATTACTGAAAAATGTAGCAAGTTCAAATGATAAAGAAGCTTCAAAGACACAAATGCATTCCATGATTACTATCTGTAAACAAAGTTTTGTGTAATTTGAAGTCATTTTTCTACCTTATAAGTATTTCTTAAGGTAAGCCAGCTTGCTGTATTTTGGAATTCACTTTTTTGTTGAGCATCATGGATGTTTGCTAAAATGAACAAGGGAATTACTTCCCCCAGCCATATTGCAAATACCTTTTTGAGAAACATGACCTGACAATCAGAATTCCCTTTGCATGCATGTGAACTTTAAAAAGAATTAGGAAAAGGCTTGCGTAACACCAGTCCCATGTGTAAGTTGCTGCACAGAAATCCTTTACCCTGTTTAATGTTTGCTGTATTAAAGAACGTCACAAATAAGTACGCTTCCTTCCCCTGGCATTTCAATTAAACCTTTATAACAACAACCTATGATCAAATATTAAAACAGCAGGTAACATAAAGCTATCACAACTTACCATTTTAGATGCATGGGGTGAAATATGAACAGTTAATTCACTATCCATTATCTTTTTTATTGCTTATATATTTTTGCTGAATTTTTTATTGCTGAATAGAGCTAGAATTTGTTTAGATAAAGAACAATTAAAGCGGACCTGAAGTTAGCAATCAAGTGGAGTCTCAGAGGCTGAATCCGTGGTTTTATCAACAGTCATTTGTTAAAAATTACCATTGAATTTCTATAAAATATTCCTAGGCTTACAGTTATTTTAAAATGTGGGTTCTTTATATTTATTTAGACTATTTATAGCTACAGATGTACTGTAATAGGATACATATTAGTGATGTTACACATGTGAGACTTATATTTAAAGTGGAAAAAAAACGGGAAACCCCCCCAGTTCGCCCAGTAAAACTCACTTCCCCTTGGTCCAATAGTACATGCGCAGGCTTTTGTCCAGTCAGACCGTAGGGAGTGTGTGCTGCCTCATCCCCAGCCTATCTGAATGGCTGGGATGGGAGCATGCACATGCCGTGGGGAATGCAGAAGATGTGGCAGTGTATGCTCCCCTTTGTAAACAATCCTGATTCAGAAAACCCCAGGAGAAATCCAGTGGATGGCCATGAAATATTTTAGATTCCAGGTTAGTCCGGGGGGGGGGGGGGGGGGGGGGTTATGTTCGACTTTAATGGAAGTTCATTGCATTGGCGGACATCTAAGAAACACTGCTTCTAAGTGTTCTTCCTTCTTGTCAGACTTCAGAGTTGGCTACCACTAAATCCAACTCTAATTGAAGGTGGCCAGAAGCATCAACAAGACTAGACTGTGAAGGGAGACCTGTCATACTTGGGGATGTTTAATCAATAATTGTGGTAGACTGGGATTACTGCTAAAAGAATAATTGCCATTGCCAAGCTAAAAAAGTTATATTCGTGAATCTTACTTCTTTAGTCCCTGTCCAGGCAAAAAAAAAGTCTATGCTGTGCTCCCCCCTCCCCCCCCCCCCCCCAGCTCCTCAATTCAGCTTCTGAATGCCAGAAGAAAGATGCCAGAAGATAGAGTGATTCCGTCCTCCAGTGACGATCAGACATGGCGGCATCTGTTAAAATGGTTTTAGGCCACTTTAACCTCCCTGGCAGTGTTCCCGAGCGTGACTCAGGGTTAATTTTCGGTAACCCCGAGTCACGCTCGGGGTAGATTAGGCAGAGGAGCAGAGTCTGGCAGCGGAGTCTCCTTACCTTTTCCTTGCGATCCAGCGATGTCCCCGCTGTGATCGCCGGTGAGAGCCCCGGCAGATGCGTCCCTCTGACTTCCTGGTTCCGTCTCTGTGAGCCGCAGAGGCTCATGGGGGCGGAACTGGGCGGCAGATTCAAATGTAAAAGTGAAACACACACACAAAGTCAAGTGATACAGTGACATCCTGTGAGATTACACTGTATCACCTCAGATTTGACACTGTAACACCTCATATTTGCCCTTTGATCATCCTACACTGCCCTGCCTGCCCTTTTTCTGCCCATAAAATAAATTTTTTACCATGGCATCAAAGCGTCACTTTAGCATCTCCAAAGCGGTTTTGGATCAGATAAGTGACAGCGGCAGCGACACAGAGCCCCTCGCAGAAATTAGCGACAGCGATTCGTGGCAAGATTCGTCATCTGACTCTGACACTGACCAGAGAAGTGGCGACAGCGACGATTCTGCACCCGAGCTCAGTGATGTGCGCACTTGGTGCCCAATTGATTGCGGTATGGATGAGGTACCGCCGCCAAGATTTCCGTTTACTGGATCACCTGGGATGAAGGTAGACGTTGAGCACAATGATCCTTTGGCGTACCTAAAATTATTTCTCACAGATGACATCATTGAAAAGATTGTCACGGAGACAAATCGCTACAACGAGCAGCAATCCGCAACTCTGCATAGCAAGTTTTCCAGGAACAGAAAATGGGAACCGGTGACTAAAGAGGACATCTGGAAGTTCCTGGAGCTAATACTTCTTTCTGGGGTGGTGGGGAAACCCCTGCAGAAATGGTACTGGACTACCAATAAATTGCTGGCAACCCTATTTTTTGGCACCATCATGTCCGAGTGCCGATTTTCCCTCATAATGAAGAATTTGCACTTCACCAACAATGAGGAATTTGACGAAGCCACACATCCAGCGCCAAAACTCAAGAAGATCTGGGAAGTATACCAAATGATCATAAAAAATTTCCAGCAGTCCTATGTGCCAGATAGAGACATCAGCATTGATGAAAGTCTGATGGCTTACAAGGGACGCCTCAGCTGGATTCAATACATCGCATCCAAGAGAGCACGGTTTGGAATAAAATTCTATATGCTCTGCGAGTCTGCCACTGGCTATATATGGAATTCCGTCATATACACCGGTAAAGGAACACAATTCAACCCCAGGTACAGCGGCTATGGGATGGCAACGTCATCAGTCCTAACACTGCTTGAGCCATTGCTGAATCAGGGGTATTGTGTGACAACGGACAACTTTTACACATCGCCTGAGCTGTACGAGTTTCTGCTAAAACACAAGACTGATGGATATGGAACCGTTAGGGCCAACCGACGTGACCTGCCATCTATGTTTGCCAAGAAAAAACTGAAAACAGGAGAAATGGTTTCCTGGCAGAAAGGAAAGATGATGGCAATGCGTTGGTGTGACA
Organism: Gastrophryne carolinensis; assembly: GCA_027917425.1. NCBI lineage: Eukaryota > Metazoa > Chordata > Amphibia > Anura > Microhylidae > Gastrophryne > Gastrophryne carolinensis. Next base: position 175,838,141 of record CM051237.1, on the reverse strand, counting down.
AAAAAGACGTGTGCCTAATGAGTACAGTGCATAACACCTCCACTGTTATGGTCCACACAAGAGGTGGGAAAGATGTCATGAAGCCACAACTTGTGATTGACTACAACAACACCATGGGAGGAGTCGATAGAGGCGATCAGGCGATGAAAATTTATCTGGCTATGCGGAAACAACAAAAAGAATATTACAAAAAAATCTTCAGGCATCTCCTGGAACAATGCCCCTGGAATGCCTATACACTGCACAGAGGAAAGAGTGACAAGCCTCTTGTTCATTCTGACTTTATCTGGAAGGTGGCGGAGCGGATTTTTGTGAACTACCAAATGCCATCAGTGGCCGTGAACAGATCTGGACGTCGTGCTGTTGACGCTGTCAACCCAGAACGCCTGACTGGTCGTCACTTTATGGATTACATCCCGCCAACCTCAAAAAAGGCAGCACCTACAAGGATGTGCGTAGTTTGCTGGTCAAAGCGAGATGGCAATGGAAAAAAAATCAGAAAGGAAACCAGGTTCCATTGCCCTGATTGTGACGTCGGTCTATGTGCAGTCCCATGTTTCAAAATTTACCACACCCAGGATGTTTACTGAATTTTCTTTGTTTGACAAATTTCATTATTTATTACATTATTGAATAAAATTATATTATTTATTAGATTATAATTCATGACTTTATGTTTCGTACTTTATCACATCTGAGAGGTCTACTAGAGTCTTCTATGGTCAGGTTTAAGTAAGTAATTACTAAGAATTGCAGGCCTACAATACATAACACCAAATTTCCATACAAAAAAAATGGTAACGCTTTTGGTACAAAATTCCAGACATAATCATAACGCCAGGGAGGTTAATGTGCTGAACCTTGGCATGACCACTACATTGCAATGAATGGCCCAGATGTGCTAGGGGTGCACACAAATTTTGATGGAGATTCCTGGCGCTGCTTTTAATTTGTTATTTTGTTGCTTAATTATGCCCTTTAAATATCTGTATGTGAAGCAAGTGGTTTAAAACTCCCCCAAACCTCACCCGACTGGTCCCTCCCTCCGGTTTCACAATTGGGCAGTATTTACCTTGCCGAGGGGGGGAATCCATCTTCTAGGTCCCTTGTATTCTGGGTGACCTCCCGACAGGTGGCGCCATCTTGCATCCCATCAGGCACTGCATGCGCCTCCCGATCAAGCACCTGCACAGTGCCCATGAATGGGATGTAATGAAGCCAAAACTAAAACATAAACCAAAACACATGAACATCGGTATGTAAATTGCCTACACTGTCCAACCAAAGTTTCTTCATAACACCATTACACTGAGTGCAAGTTCACATTGCATGCTTTTCACAAGCTGGCTAATTGGCAGACATATCCGATAAATAAAATATGTTTTGTTAATGCCGTACTTATTTATTTTGTGGTTGTATACAAAGCCTGTCTTGTCAATTTGTCCTTACACAATTGCTCTGCAGCATTTATTTTCACACTCCAACAGGCAGAGGAACTATCCAGAGCTGCAAACCCTATATGAGCTATCCTGAATTAATTACCTCCCTCAATCTCACTTCAGTAATAAGTCTCCATGGGAATTGATCAAATTAAAAAAAAAGTTCCAGGCAGACAAAGTTAAATCAGTAGCGTGAAGTATTCTTTTAAGCCATAGCTGTGCATTCTGTGTAGATAAAATTAAAGCAGCGCATTCCTACCCTTAAACACTAGGACAGGGCGTGAAGCCTGATTCAGAGCCTCTCTCGAACACATTCCCTCCAGCGGGAATGATGTCAGTGGACCATATTTGGGCTATTTTCCATGTTGGGTGATTCAGGGCCCTGTCTTTTGGGCTGAGTTGCTCTTTTTGCGGGAAAATATGGTATGCGTACGCCAAACCGAGTATTCACCGTATTATTGTGGCTCAAGGCATACATGAGTCCATAAACTTATGGGTTTAGCCTGCGCTTGCACGTGATTTGGTCATTTTTGCTAGCGGGAAACGTCCGAAGCACCTATGATGGAGCCGCTTGATGAACTCTGTGACGAGTACGAGCATGTGCAGTTGCAGGGGCTGTTAATCAGGTACCTTCTATGCTTAGGCATTCCTGTCATCACCTGGACATCGATTAGATAACCAATCAGCAGGTGTGCAAATTGACCCGACTGAACCATCTTTCTCTTGGGAAGCTTTATTTAGAGCTGCGGCCATGGTTGACCCCCACCACAAGAAAGGGGCATGCAGTTGGGGGTATGATCAAATTGGTTGGCTGCCTTCAATTTTTAGCAAATGGCTCCTTCCAGAGGATAGGGGCACTGTCAGCTGCTTCCTGACTAAATTTCTCAATAGCAAGGCTGCCCTGCAGGCAGTCTGGAACACAATGAGATTGGGCTTTTTTCGAATAGCAAATATGCCACGTGTCATGGGCGCCATCGCATGTGGCCCTGGTTCCTCCAGCTGCTCAGGAGTATATGTTTCGGTATGTTTAGGTCCACATTGCTCCTCCATCTTGACCATTCTCTTCTTTTTAGGCTAGCCTTGTTTAACCTTCCCTAAGCCAGCTTTCATATGTCACAATTGGCCCTGATTTTGTTTTATTTTGCCTATTTAATTGGTGTTGGCAGTCTAGTGAACCTTTATTTTTTGGCATTATTTTCAGTAATCACAAGCTGTGCCACTCTCTTATTGTCCAATGTGTCGTGGAACCGAATCTTAATTTTCTCAGCATTTTGTCCAGCTTCCCTGCCTCATCCCCCTACGCATTCATCTTGATGAGTTCTAGTTTGTACACCTGCTTTGAGAGTGGCGAGCTGACTGGCGGTTTTCTTCTAGGTAAGTCTGTTTGTTTGGGTAAATGTTAATACACAGCCTCCAAGGCCCCAAACATTTCCAGGGGATCACCCTCTTCCACATTTTCCCTTGGCTTTTGCCAATGAAGCACACACATTTACCTCATCACTATCCAGACTCCGCTCCCTGGGTGGGTGGCTGGTGGGTGGGCCCGCCAATGAGGGTGGCTTGGTGGTAGGCAAGCCAGGCGGGACAACTGTGGCCACAGATGGAGGGTCTTGAGAGCAAGGTGCTGCTGGCTGGGGGGTTGCTGCAAAGGTAAACGCACTGTTAGTTTACTCTTTACATTATATGTGCCCCTTCAAAATCATAACAAGGGCTACACACTGGGATCCACATCGAAGTAGGGGCTCTACATTTTGCTGCTACCCCATGTTAGGGGTTACATTTATAGATTGACAAATCACCTTGGTTTGTGTTGTAGGCCAACATGTGTGTCCCAGGCAAGCCCTCAAAGTTGGGTGTGCATGTGGGCACTAAGGTTGGTGGTTTTGGTGTTTGGTCGGCCTCCTCCCCCCTGTGCCAAGCTACGTCGGAGGGAGACAGGAAGATAAGCCCGATGAGAGAGCGGTGCTGCTCAAGGTGCTGGTGCAGCGAGGGACCTAGATGAAGCCTTTCAGGTAAGCGCTGCAGCCCTGGACTAAGAGCAATGATCTGAGTGGGAGAAATGGTGAATATAGATTTTTTTATGTTTTAACTGAAAATGTACTTTCATTTGGGGTCCGATTTATGGAGCCTCTATGTCAATTAGCGCCAATGGTTTTTAATTAAAAAAAATGTATAAACAAACTGTAAAATCCCAAAATAGATTGTGCCTTAAATGTTGCCAACTGCATTTTTAAAGAAGTTCATTCATCAAGTGGATAGGAATGCCAGCAAAATGGTGCATATTGGCACAGAAAAGCACACATAAATCAGGCTATGAACTTTCAGTACAGTATCTTCATATATATTGCTAATTACACTGAAGGACAAACAAGCATTTTATTGAGCATTTTTTGGGGATATTTTTGTTCTGGCAATTTAGAAAATACCATCCATTCCATACTAGGAGCTCTATTTTTTGCAGTTTCGCTGAAATCACTACTGGTTGTCATGAATACATTATTCTCCTGCCAGCATTTGTTATTATATACATTATTCTTCTGATTTTGCTGATGTTCTTATGATTTGATTGTTTGTATGCATACTTTACATGTTCCGACATGCATAATATCTATTTCGGGTATGGACATGGATTCATAACAATGACATTGTGTAAATTATCCTGATTTACTTTGTTTTATTTGCAGGCAGCACATGTTCCTTCAACTTGGAAAACTTATACCTGCCTTTGTATAAAGAATTTATTTGGACTGTGTTTTGCCTACAAGTTTAGAACAGTTTCTGCACTGAACATGGAGTAGCTCAAAGCAGGTATGATCAATTAACTGTAAATAGGGGAACTCAATGAATACCAGCATATCAAGATTTAATAGACACTAGTCAAGTGCATGGTGGTTGTTTTAATACCTCCCAACTTTCTCTCATTTGAAGGGACTGTCCCTCTTTTGAGTCCTGTCCCTCGACGTTCTCATTTGTATCTCTTTAAAGTTTAACATGAAGATCTGCATCAATAAATTATTAATTTGCCTTCCTTTACATCATGTTTATATTGTAGTAACAGTTACAACCTACCCCCTATCCATCCCTCAATGAGGGAGTATGCATTTTGTATGATAGTAAATTATATTTTTGAGAGCTATAAGGCCACCAACTATGGTGACCACATTTACACTTGGTTGTAATATGGGAGTGTATTTGCTTACCTCCACAGATATTTGGATCGATTTCCAGATTGTCTTTGTGATGTAGTGTGATAAAAGTGATAAAAGGGGACATTTCACTAAGAAATAACAATCGAAAGAAAAGTATCATGGACAAAGGGATATTTTGCAGCATCCACTGTGAATATTGTTTGGAAGTGACAAAGTCCTAGAAACCATGTAGGATGATATAAACGTGCTGCAGTGAACAGAATTTTAAGACCAATATTGGGGGAAATATGCAGTTTAATCATTATTGTGACATTATCACTTTACTTAATATATTTTTATATATTTTTCAGGCAAATTACAAAAAAAGCTATACTCAACTTTTCTCCCATGCAGCCCATTGCTCCTAGTACAAAGCTGCAGCTCTTACCTGGTCACTGGGTTCTGGGATTATACATGGCTGAGTTCTTCTGGAAAATGTAGATTCATCTTTGTATTTTTTTTCTATTTTAGGTGAACGCCAAAACCCTTGTGTGGCGACCGTTCCACAGGGATATCCCTGGGTCGCCATTAAACACACCTTCCCCGTGGCTCCTACAGCATTTCTGCAGTCTGCCAGCCAGGAATGCGGCAGTGGAAAGACCTATTTTTTTAACAAACGGACCACCGACAAGCCTGCACAGCTATAAAGAGTTGGTGCTGCTTAAAAGTCCCTCCTTAAAAATAATATTGCCCTTTTTACATACTTGCTTATCCCACCATTAAATGCATGCACATTGAATCTACATTCTTGGCATTTTCCCATGCTAATGCAAAAAAAGAAAAAAAAGCTCACCTCTGTCCTGCATCCAGGAGTAGAGGAAACCCCCTGTAGGCCTTTGATCACTGATCTGGGCCCTGTGCCGGCTTCTGGCATGTTGCTCATCTTATCACGGGAATAAGATAACATCATCTCACTCAGCCTAAGTCAAATGTCTGAAGTGATTGGTGGAAGCCAGTAGCTGGCCGAGGGAATTTCTGACTCAATCCGCTGCACGGCTACAGGCTTACACCCATCACTTCCCGTCCACAGTGCCTGGAGAGGGGGACCCCACACCATTTTTTCTGAAACAGATCAGTTCAAAATCCTAATCCTAACCTACAAGGCTATCTACAGTCAAGCACCTTCCTACATTTATTTGCAAGGATACCAAACTAGATGTAGTCTCTGATTGGCCTGGGACCTCCTCCCGGCATCAACCCTGATCACCTCCTCCCACTCTTGCGTCCAGGACTTCAGACGTGCCACACCACTCCTCTGGAATGCCCTCTGCAATGACACTCTTCAACCATTAAAACCTTCAAAAGCACCCTCAAAACCCTTAGACAAGTTTACCATGTGGCCTAACCAAAACCACTTTACAGTCTTGTCTAACAGTCTTCTTTCTCCAAAGATGCTGGGCCTTCATGAGGGCCCCTTTTTCTCCCTCCTTAGCCAACCTTTATATATTCATACAGAATATAATATATTTTGGTTGCTATATTGATGCTCTACTGATGATTTGGCAAGGAAATTCTATTTTGAAGTTTGGTGAGTATATAAATAACAATAACCTTAATTTAAAGATTATGTTGGAAAGCCATGATCACATGATTACTTTTCTTGATCTTATGTTATCTATATTGGATGATGGAAAAAGTGTTTCCACATCTACCTTTCAAAAACCAACAGCAGGCAACACAATATTAAGAGCTGAGAGTTGCCACCCCAGGCATACCATACATCAATTCCAGTAGGAGAAATGATAGGTGTGCGTAGAAATTGTTCACAAGAAATTTCCTTTGAGAAAGAATTGATGCAGTCTTCTGAGAGATTACATGAAAGGGGTTATTCCACAGATCTTATAGAAAGAGCAAAGGCAGTGGCTAGGAATAGAGTAAGGAACAAAATGCTGAATATAAGAACTGGGAAAAAATGCAAAAGTAAACCTATTACATTAGTTACTATATATAGTTCAGGATTTTTCCAGATAAAAAGAATAATCAACAAGCATCTGCCAATCTTGGGTTGTGATCCCACTTTAATAAAGGTGTTAGATAAAGGAGTAAGAATTGTTTTTAGGAGATCCCCAACCTTTGGTCACTCATTATCGCCCAGTATGCATAACCGTAAGAATAAAGGCTTACCCCGCACTTGGTTATCCCATACAGGATTTTTTAGGTGTGGTGGTACAAGGTGTGGTTCCTACCCATTTGCATTAACAGGTAACCAGTTTAGATCGAAGTCTTGCAACAGTGCATATGTAATTTATTTAATACTGTGTACAATATGGGAATTACAATACATTGGCTGTACAATTAGAAATAGCAGAACATGTGGCATAGCAGAACACATGGCAGATATAAAACATAATAGATTGGGCCCCATATGAAATTATTACGACTTTATGTTGGGGTATAGCAGACCATCTCCCCAGCATGAGAAAAGATTATTGGGGCTCATTAAATATCACCTCGTCTAAATGAACCAACGGTTTCTCATCAATACAGTGCAATCATTTTTTAATTAGAAATAGTGACATAAAAACGTTATAACAATCCATACATGATAAACAACACTTGAAATGATGTCCCTCATTTAAATGTACAAAAAGCATTAGTACAATCACAGATTCAATAATGTATACATTGATAAAACCTTGTCCGATATGGCAAACTAGTTTCGCTATTTTTTAAGCTTCATCAGTGCCTTTCAGGGACTCAATTAATTTCAATGCTCCTACATCTGTGAGTGCTTGAGCAACCGCTAGGACAGATTTAAAAGCCTCTTATGTAGGTCAGCTTTAGTAACCGGATTAAAAATTATTAGGTTTCAGTCAGTCGAGATGTCAACTCTTTTAGGGCAAACTTTGAGAGCCCAAATACGGAAATTAGTTGGTCAGAAGTATATAATCAGGTGCCTGCACCTCCGGGTGCCGATGGGTGCATCCGCGTGTCTGTGCTGCCTAGCAGGTATGAGGCAGTGAGGGCTCCTGCCGCCCGTTGGAAAAGACGCCGCTGTTGCACCACGTGTGAGGCGTCCGCCGTTCCTCCCCATATGAAATGCTTCTAGACACTTTATAGATTTTCATGGAGGAGATTTAACATCTTTCAGATGCATGGCAATTGAAAAGGTGACTATGGGTCCCAGAGGAGGTGACCTCCATAAGAAGTTATTGTTTAGGGAAACCCAATGGATTTTTGATATGGATACTCATGTCCCTAAAGGACTGAACCACCACTGGGATGTAGATTTAAGTATGAGGTAGGCTCTTAATAGTACCAAGTATCTATAATGCTCATTAGGGTTAGAAGCAGAGGTGTGATACCTAGAGCTGCTATATTTATGCTATTCGGGTTTCTTCCCCTTTGATATATCATGTCATATTGTTTACAAATATGGTAGGGTTTTTATTTGTGAATACACTTGTTCTGTGTTGCTGCCATATCCTTGCTGTATCCAGCAGGGTGGACAGTTTTATTAATTTCTATATCCTGTGTAATTATGCATATATTCTGTGTAATTATGCATATATTCTGTGTAATTATGCCTTTTTATATTTCTCCCATAGAACCTGGGATCGGTGATGTAGCCCCTGCAGCCTCTGCTGTTATGTTCTCTTCTTGGCTGTGCTTTCCTAGGCTGTTGGCCCACTTTTCTAGCAGTGCGCCACCTGCTGGAGGAACGCCTTCTGTGATCTTTCTCCTGTCATGATGAGAGGCACGCTGACATGCTCGGGACTCTTGGCTCCCGATTTCTATGCTGCTCCCTTTCATGAAAGAGCTTGCGCGGGCTCACTCTTCAGAGTCTGTAGGGGCTGCCTCCTGATTTTTGGTTTCGAGGTGAGGTCAGTGTTTATGTATAAGATGTGCTTTACACCAGTGACTCATTGTTTTGACTGCTAATGTGAGATGGCTAATTGGGATTACCTGCCTGAAGGTAATCTCGGCGGGGATTTAAATTTCAGTTGTAACATTGTAAAAATGTCATAAGTAAGGACCTACTTAGGTCTGAAAGGCGTAGACGTTTTGGAATTTTAACTGGCATATGCCTGCACTGCGATTTTATGGATTCATGAAATAAAGTTTTGCATTGATTTTTAATGGAAAGCCTGGCTGGCCACATGTTTCTTTGCAGGGCACTCTCTCCTCACGTACTCCATACACTAATGTGTTCTGTTGCATTTGGTGCATAATACTGTATGTATTATAGAAATTTGTAGTTACATCTCTGTTATATATAACTCATAATATCCTGTGTATTTTAAGTATCTTATTTGTCCCTCCCTCCTGTAACTTTGTACATGGCCACGGAATACGATGGAGCTTTATAAATAAACAATAATAATCCCTATTAAAGTCAATGAGATTTGTTTGCCAATAGAGATAAACAGAGCAAATGTCTCTCTTTGGCTGAGCGCCCACTTATGTGACGGTGGAGCGTGGAAGTGGTGAGTTGTTTAAAGCTTTCTGGGGGGGTTCACACAGCGGGGAATCCTGCCCCTGAGGAAAAGGAACAAAACCTGGGAAAGTGAAAATCCCAGAATTTGTTCAGCTTTAACCCTTGATAGTGGGCATAGTAGTTGTGTTTAATTTAAAAATTTCATAAAGCGCTCTTTTCATTCTTCTTTTCCCATAAGGAAGGGCACCGGTTTGTGCGCCTGAAACGTTGGGAGGGTGCTCCACTTGTCTGCCACTCTGCATTCCATGTAACCTTCACTTGTCATTCTACTTGCGCTGCAAATAAGTGTCATCTATTTAACTGTGTGTATAACTACAGTGTACAAGCACATGATGCCATAGGATGGTCAGGGCCATGTCTGCCACAATTTTTCTGTCATACTAATCATGCTCTGTTCATTAGTGGCTGCATGTTTTGCCACTGAAGGGCTTTATAACTGTTTTACACATACTGCTTTCCCATTGCATGTGAAATCATTTGTTGCATTTTTTATTCTTAATTGTAACATTATTTATACTTTGTGAATGTATTTTATAAGCCCATTTTGATCAGCAAATATTCCAATCCGGTGAACTCCTCCAGCAACCATAGAATAGCATTCTGGTTACCTGTTTACCTTGGGTTGTGCAACTCCATACATATATTTAATCCTGTGGGTTGTTGTTCCCTGGAGTGTTTTCCAATAGATTTTTTAAGCACATGAGTTTGTTTGTACACCATCCACGGTGCTGTCTGCTTAGTACAAGCTTCAAAACACAGATTGGGGCACACCAGCTCCTTGGCTCAATACAAAATATACTAAGGGCCTTATTCATGAAGAGATAGTGCCAGATAGTGCCTGTACAGCGCCAGGCAGCGCCAGGTAGCCCCACGTAGCGTCAGGTGAACGCCGGAGCAGCACGCAATTACACATTTATGAAGCCTAATCTAGTGAGTGACTGGAACAATGCCATGTAGCGTACGATTCATCATTATCCCAGCCTCAGCATACAGCGCCGACGTTCAGCCTTGCAGAGCACCATGTCTTACCTGTCACTACCTGGTGCTTTCCAATACATTTCTGTGGACGATCCTAAAATTCCTGATCCCAATTTCATTTTTTTTCCTTAAACAAAAAATCTCAAAACTTCTGACATGTATCCTTGGCAAGAAAATTACATTTTTGAAAACGTTTTCGATTAATAATATTATATAATAATATAATTATATATTAAAGTGTTCATGTTACAATGTTCTAACAATATAATTCTATCTATTTTTGCGTTGTTACTAGTGGATACATGTTCAAAAACAGACTTTAATCACACAGCTTCTGGCGCTATGGGCTACAACTACATGATTCTGAGCGCCGGCAATGTTTGAGACAGTCGCACTGAGCTGGCGTTAACATTCAGTCCCATACAGAGTAGTACTGCACACATCATATTCATCAATGCTGGACAGCGACTGAGGTGCTCTGAAACAGTGATCCATGGCCGAGCACAGCGACTACTAGCGTTCTCTCTGAAAATCCGCTCTCCAGACGCTCACCCGTCACTACCTGGCTTTAGTAATGAATCAGCCTGCCCATGTTCGATCAAATGAATAAATATTATATCTCTAACATTTGCCATTATCCGGATCAACACTGAAAAAAGTATTTCATTGTGCAATTTCTAAACATAAAAAGTGCATGAGTGCTATTGCCAAATGCCTACAAAAACAACCACAATGCATTTGCTATTATAATATATTAACCAATAAAATAAGCAAAATATTTATATGGGGTGCAGGGGGTGCACTGGGGGAAAAGAAAACTCCACCAGTGCAACCCAGGTGCCCCAAACCCTCCACAATCCGTGAACATCAAGGATCAGAATAGTAACCAATAAAGGATTATAGAAAAAAAAACACAACAACAAAATCTATATACTATAATTTATATATACCAATGAAGAGAAAACATAACTAAAATGTCTACAAAGCAAATATAAAACCTGTTCAGTGACCAGATTAGGGGGATGCCAGGATCTAGAGGGCTGTACCCGTTAGGCCACACAGCTACTTCCTCAGGCCAGAATGGTATAAATGTGTACTGAGCTTTAAATAGGTGTTCCATGGATGCCAACAAGTGTCCTGATAAGTCGCAGCTGAGAAGGTATTGACCCGGTGCAGACAGATGACATAATCAGCACTCAGATCAGTATGAAGATAACCAAGAAGATAGCAGCCCCCATCTAAGGCGATGTCCGCAGCCTGCATCCAATAAGGCCACCGTAACTAGCCAACAAGATGGCGGCCGCCAAGATGGAGACAGGCGAGGGCGGATGCAGAGGGCGGGGCAGTGCAAGCACCGAGCAAGAGTAACAAGCCCCGTTCATCCTTTGATGTAATACACCTCCCTGGCTTCTCAAGCTGCAAGCAAACCAGGACAAATTAGAGGCTGATAGCTGGGTGTCACACAAAAATCTGTGAGACCACCAGCCACATTCCAAAAGGCACCAATTCCTTCTGCTCATTTATATACGAACCAAACGTATGTACCATAAAAACAATAACAATAAATATTTATCCATCATAGCTACTCAAAACTCATGTAACTTTAAATATACCGTATATTATTTAGCGCATGGGAAACACAGGGGTTTATTCATCAAGGGATAGCTTCAGGTAGTGCCTTGTAAATGACAGGTAGCGATAGGTAGCGTCAGGTGAATGCCGGACACGACACGCAATTACACATTTATCAAGCAGAATCTGTTGAGCAACTGGGATAACACCATGTAGCGTCTGATTCATCATTATCACAGCCTCAGCGAACAGCGCCGGCATTCAGCCTTGCAGAGCGCCAGGTATTACCTCTCGCTACCTGTCGCTCTCCCATAAATTTCAATGGACGTTCTTTTATTTCTCTTTAAACAGGGGGGTTTTATTATTATTATTTTTTTTTTAAATCTCATATAATGTTGAGACCTATCCTGGCTTAGAAAAAGCCATTTTTGAGAATATTTTTCATGTTTTATCTATTTATGCAGAATTGATATTACAGGTCTGGCATTAATGTGTTCATGTCACAATGTGATTACAATGTAATTCCATGTGTTTTCGCTTTGTTACTGGTGGATACACGTTAAAGAACAACCTTTAATCACACAGCCTCCGGCGCTCTGGGCAGCAGCCAAACATTTTTGAGCTCCGGAGGTGTGTGGGGCTGTTTTTTTGATGAATATGTTGTTAGTCGGTCGCACTGACTAGTTGCTAACATGCGCTTCAATACAGCGCTGTACTGGTCATATAGCGACACCCAATTTTTTTTTCCCTAAAAAAAAAAACAAGCCCTCTGACGTATCCTGGGCTAAAAAATTACATTTTTGAAAACTTTTTTGAATAATAATATTTTTATGCAGAATTGTCCTCACATGTCTGGTATTAAAGTGTTCATGTTATAACAATGTAATTCCATATGTTTTTTCTTTGTTACTAGTGGATACATGTTCAAAAACAGCCTTTAATCATACAGCCTCTGGCGCTATGGGCTACAATTACATGATTTTGAGTGCTGGCAATGTTTTTGGCTGTTTTTTAATGAATGTGGTGTGCATCAGTCGCACTGAGCTGGCGTTCGCTCACATACAGCGCAGTATAGCGACTCACATATCATATTCATCAATGCCGGACAGAGACTGAGGCGCAGAGAGATCCATGGGCGAACACTGGCTAGAAGATGGGGGGTGCCCCACTAAAAAAACCCCAAAGTACTTAACAGAGTCTTATAACTGCACAACACCAGAAAATTAAGTAAATTAAGTAATTTTATTAATTTCTATAAATTCTAAAAAATTACTTTTTTTACATCAAAGACATACTGTTAAAAAACATATAAGACAAGCTAAAACCTAATCTGCCAGGAGGGGGCGCTAATGAACCTTGCTGCCATAGACATAATTTGTGAATATACAATACAGTGTATCAAACTTATTAAAAGTAACTGATTTCTCTAATAAAGTGCCAAGTGCTTATCCCAATAGTACATCAATTAATAGTAAGAAATAGGTGCAAAGAGAATTATCAGTTCTATCATAAGGAAAGAACAAAAACACAAATCAACAGAAAAAACAGTGCAAAAAAGCAATTACTTATCAGTCAAGGCAGTAAGCGTCCCCCCCCCCTTTTTCACGAGCCCACGCGTTCCGAGACGTGTGTCTCTTTTTCAAGGCAGAGTGCCAAACACAGCAACTACTAGCGGGCGCTGTGAAATCCACTCTACAGACGCTCATCTGTCGCTACTTGGCGTTAGTAATGAATCAGCTTGCCCGTCATGATCTTCTATCCCAGCCCAGTGCCCCAAAACTGCCTGTGTTTCTTTTTTTATAAAAAGCCTTTCCTCGATATTCATAAAAACACAAACTGCTTGCAGTCTGCTTTTGGAATGGTCAGCCATATTTCTACCTGGTGCTTTACAGTGATGATACATTCAGTTAACACAGCCTAGCTTTGGGGGTCATCCTTGAAACAGAATACCTTAGCAAATGGCATGCCTTTTAACATCATACTGCTTTCTGTTAGTGTTTTTACGAATGTTGTGCAAAGGCTTTAGTAAATAAAAGTAATGCAGGCTCTTTTGGGGCACTGGGTTGGGGATAGAAGGTGACAACATAACTTTTGTGGGTATAGGTATGTGTCAATTTAATTTTAGTATTATTACATCTAACCCCTAGAGCAGGGGTACTCAACCACTTCTTGTAAAGGTCCATTTACAGGCATCTGGTGAGAGGCGGAGGTCCGAATGGGGCGCTGTCAGGGGGGATGGATAGTTAGAAATCAGCACATTGGGGGTGGGCTGGGGGTGGATTATACCTTGCAATGCCACTTCCTGTCCATGCAGTACTTCATATTGCAATGCTAGGTGCCAGGGAGTCATGACACTGGCAGGGAGACAAACAACTACAACGCCAATCTGTAAAGGGGCAGCGCTGAGCATGGCAACACAGAAGCAACTAAGTGCAGGGCTGTCAAGTCAGGGGTCCAGAAATTTGGCACCGAGGTCCGCATTCGGACCCCGGTCCGCCAGTTGAGTACCGCTGCCCTAGAGGATATATACGCTGAATTACTTGACAACAATATTGGGGTCGATTTAGAGCCAGGTGAGAATACTTCTTTTTTAGGAGAGAAAACTGCCATTCATTTTTATTGTCTATGTGGGGGCTAATTCAACAACATTTATGTAGATGTCCCCCTGGTTTTAAATCAGCCCCAAGGTAGACAATGAAAGTGAAGGACAGTTTTCTCGCCTAAATAATTAGTGAGTTTTCTCACCTGGCCCTGAATCAACATTAAATTCACCTCTGAGCTAGATAAAATGAACAATTTTTTCTTTACATTTTTTCTTAAAGATCAGTAGGATTTAGGTTTAAATTATTGCCAAATGGTAGAAAAAAACATTGTTAGGGATGAGAGAATGTGGACTGTAAAGTTTGGGGTATGTACTGAAGACTGGATTTCCAGGCATCCTAACATGAACCCGGATTATTCCCCGAAGTCCAGGGTCTGAATTCGGAAGTCGAACTGAGGACCACAGCGGCAGATGTGGCGGAAATCTGAGCCAGCTGAGGTGGGTCTGTTCATGGAATCCCTCTACCCTGAGTGATTTCCTCACAGCAGTGTCTTGCTCAGTGCTTCCCTCTCTACACCTCATCCCTCACTCTTTCTCCTGATGTTCATCTCCAGACTGGGATTTTGACACCTGATCCTGTCCCTCCCCTCTCAACCTCTTTTATATCTGTGTCTGCCCCCCAAGCTGCATGACTATAGGAGTAGCTCCTTCCCCTTGTGACTACTAAAGGCAGGTTCAAGCTTATGCTCTGAAGAGCCACCAGCTAATTATAGCTTGCCACACCATAGAAACCTGGAAGAAGACATCAGTTGGGACTATATAGTTGCTGGATGTGGACCAAAATTTTAATTTGAGTTTTGAGTCTCATTTAGGCCCTTATTCATTAAGCGATAGCGCCAGGTAGTGTCTGAAGAGCGCCAGGTAGCGGCAGCTAACGGCGACTACCGATATCAAGCAAAATGAGGCTAGCGCCGGCGAGAGCGACGGCTAGCGCGGCATTCATCATGAAGCCGCCTGGACCGAACAGCGCCGCTGCAAATTCCCTCACAGTGCCAGGTATGAGCTGTCGCTCCCTGGCGATGTCCAATGCATTTCAATGGAGCAATCTATAATTAATCATAATTAATTGGTATTATTTTTTATATTTTTTTAATGTCAAAAAATCGGAGACCACTTCTGCAATGTTAGGATTTATTTTTAAGTCAAAAAAAAAAAATTAAAAAAATATGTGCAGAATTGATCTAACAGGTCTGAGATTAATGTATTCATATTACAAAATGATTCTAAAAACATGTATAATGTTACATTCAAAAAATATGGTTGTTTAGGGGTTAAAAACTAGTTAATACCCATCGCCGCCAGCGCACTGGGGTTTAAACAAGGAATGGACAGCGACAGCACATTCGGAGCGTGATTTGTTGATGAATATGAAGCTAGCCGTTCGCTCTGGCCATTCGTTGTCAGGCGCTCACATACAACGCTGGACCTGTGAAACAGCGACCCCCCAGCCCGTATTCAACATTACCGTACACCGACTGAGTCGCTGTCATCAAGCTAACGCCGGCCAAGCACAGCGAATACTGGCTGGCGCTGAAAAAATCACCCTACAGTCGCTCATCTGTCGCTACCTGGCGCTATTAATGAATCGGCCTCCCCGTCTCATGTCTCATGGAAGCTCATGACCTTTGAGACTTGAAAACTAATCCAAAGATTTTTCAACTGAGTTTGAAGAGAAGATGTATAAATGTATTTAAAAAATTCTGCTCTAATGAACCAAACCTGTAGATAGTGTTGGACTGAAATACTTTGGGCCTGCCAGAGAAAATCATTTCCACCATAGAAAAGCAATCTTAAGGACCTACCGTTCAGCTATACAGAAATAATACAAGGCTATGCCTAATTAATTGCAGAATGCAGAACTAAACCATTTCCCATGGGTTATTAAAATTGATTTTAGTGGCTTCTTATGCTTAACAATGTGTCCTTTGGACACCAACAACTAAACCTCAGCCAAAACGCACTCTAAAGCTTGTCCCCTTTGCCCCCAGCAGTGATTCCTTGTAACTATAATGAAGATTTGCTGACCAGCAGCATAAAAATACAGCACCAAAGATTTCAAGAAGAATAAAATTATAAATATAATGTTGAGCGCCAGAAGATCCGCAGTACAAAGTGGCGCTCACTGGCACTGGGATAATTGGCTGACAGGTTCAACCGGCACTGACATAGGCCGGCCAGTACTTAAGTACAACAATCACAGCTAATTTGTATAATTTGGCGCAGCAACTGCTAGAGCCATTGTTGTACACAGCACCTTGGCAGATTAGACAGTAATGCTGGGGCTACAAAGCTGGTGCTATAGCCTGAGTCATGGCTTTGAACTACTTTTTTGGCTGAGCTGATGGAATATTGCATCTATTTATGACGCCAGGACCTGCTGGAAATAGCTCAATCTATTCAAAAGCTAAAAGGTTGCTGTATCCTGTTAATAGGTTCTGGAAAAAGCACAATTTCCAATATGATTTTAAATATCATCCATTACTTTACTCAGTATATACAACCGTTATCAGTACTCAACCTGTGTAAATGATGGTTTGCTTATATTCATATGTTCTAACTACCCATTAAAAAAAAAGCTGATAGGAATGATGCATATAACTTTATTAAAATATCCAGGAAAATTGTATAACTGTCTCTATTTGTTTTGTAACAGAATGCTGTTTTAAAAGATTTGAACTTGTCTTGTAACTTTAAACCTGAGAAACGTAGAATGGGTTAATTCCTACAACTCTCAAATGGCTTGGTATTTTAGTGATTTATAATGCAAAGTTCATCAAAGGGTTTGCTATCGACTTTACATATAACTAGAACACTTTTTAATATCTGACTTAACTTTTAATTAGGCAATGTACATTTAGTATGTCACATTCATCCTTTTTTACTCTCTATCATTAAGATCTTTTATTGTCCAAGGCTTTAGTTTAAAAGCATGTAGGGTACAAAAAGTCCTGTGAGACCATATGTTTATACAAAATTATTGCACTATAGTAAACCATTGGTCTATGGGTATTTTACACTAAATCTATAAAAGCAATTTAGGTTGTATAATATATTTAGGCTACACTTTCCAATAAAGTGATTTTCTGCATTAAAGTGCGCCGAAACCCAACCCACTTAAAGTAGACCAAAACCTGAACTAAAGTCTGCTCGCCTAAATCCTCAATCCCATAGGGCATAAATGGTCCTCTGGCGTCATCTCCGCTTGTGAGCTTGCCATGCCCAACAGACCTGAATATCTACCAGCAGGACCACACTGTCTGGAGGGAAAGGGGATGCTGTGTTGTGTTGCAGATCAAACTTAGCAGTGTAGTTAGCGGTCTCATTAAAACATAATTTATTCCAATAGCTTTAAAATCAATAACCGTTCAGCAGTTCACAAATACACAGAAGCTCCAAAGATTCATCCCATTCACTTCACTCATCCCTACAATTTAGTATAGTAGTTGTTCTTCAATACTAAATCAACACTATGGCTAGTATGCTTTTCTTGGTATCATTCTTTGTTTTGCTTATAAAGGATTTCACAGAGGCTCCACCTCTGTACTATAAAGAATGCCCTCCCCGGCAGCCACCATGCTCTTGGCTGGATTACTGGGACACAGCTATGAATATTTTACACAGCCATCCACTGCACTTGTGGACGCATGCTCGAGGGACTGTCCCTCATTAGCACAATTGCCCAAGAAAATGGCTGAATGGGAAGGAAGCCTGAAACACATCTAAACATTACATTGTCAAATATAGCATTCTATTAATGAAACTCACAGAGGGTGTTTCAGTAACCTCCTCTGTTCAGAATAGAGATCATTATACAGATATCCTTCTTTCTAAATATACAACCACACAACCTTCCTAAATGTACAACCATAACAAATAAGCAGGAACATTTCTTATCTAATGAAGAGTTTTCCCAACCCTCCAACTTATGGATTATTCAATCCATTGTACGTGTAGTTAAATACCATTTGTCATTTACAAACATGTAAAAAATTATCTACCTAACTAGCAAAATTATACACTTACTTGTATAATTTCTCCATCACTTTGTCAAATCAGTGGATAGCTACTTTTTGCACTTTATTTTGTTTTGAGTTGAAGGGTATTCAATTAAACGATCTATCAGTACCATCAGTACAAACCTGTGTAAATGAAAGCAGCACCACCTCCATCAATCTGCATCTTGCACCTATGCAGTGTGCATTCATTTTCAGTGTCCCCCAATGGTGACTGGCTCATGCCAAACAGTAAGTATGCTCTGTGCTCAGGAAAGGACTTTAAAGATTTGCAAATTAGGATGCCCATAGCAGTATTTTTTGGGGTGGGCACACATATGAATTCTTCCTTTGCATTTAACCCATCTATGCATTAGTAAAAGTAACCCATAGCAGCCTGGAGGAACACTTTGCACTGCAAACTTAATTGCAAGCCAAATAGGCATCTACGTTCTCTGGGACCACAGAAATTCTAATTGCAGCTGTACCATCAACGCAAAATAACCTAAATGACCACAGATTTTAGAGGACAATAGCACCTATTCATCTGGTTTACACCTTTGCAAACCTGCTGCATTTTACTTCATCACACAGCAAAACAAAAACCCAACAAAGTAGCCAATTATCTGTGAGGAAAAATACCTCTAATTGACCATAAAACCTTTTGAGGGATCCTTCCATTCCCCATAAGTTCACCATCCTAGACTTTTGATCCATGCCCCTAGGGCATCCCACTGTGTGAAACCTCCTGAAAACAGTGTTCGACTAACCTTGCCGGCAGTCCCACAGTTCATGCATGGGCTCTTGTCCAATCAGTATTAATATGCAGCAGAGCCTGGAATAGAAAGTGGGGAGCAGCCAGCAACCATTTGGCTTTTGCTATGTGCATCCATACCCAGCCATTTAGCCCTAGATCAAGCATCAGCCAAAGAAACAGAAATGCTGCTCCAACCCACACATGCACCGTGGTATAAATGGATTGTTTTACAAGTGATGCAGGGATTTCACAAAACAGGGTATCCCAAATTGAAATTCTCCAGAGCTAGGGAATAGGCAGAAACTGACAAAATGGGTTTTGGTATTTTTTAAAGTGACCCTCCAGCCAAATGAGTTTGGAGGGTCACTGAACAGGGCAGTGGGGGCATCCTTATAAAGGATTGGCAGTCATGTCGGACCACAAACCAGCATAGATGTAGAGCCCACTTCCATGTTTAGTGACCTTCCAGTTTCATTTATTTAAGAACTACTTTAAATGATGTTAAAATGAGGGGAGTGTCTTTGAGAATGTTCATTCTTGGAGCATCAGCTCATGCTTGGAGCCCCCAGCAACTGGTTTGATGGAGGAGCGGGCAATCAGCGGGGGAAGGGGGACTGAGTGCGGTCCTGTGGATTTTTAATTCTTCAAAGACATCAGCATGTTTTGTTCCAGTGGGAGATTTTTCTCTACTTCTGCTCTTAGCCCTGACAGTTTTCCTGGACCCAATGTAATAAAAACTCTTCATAAGTTAATTTCATGAGCAAAGGTTAAAATATAAAGTAATATAAAAAGTAAATGTTAGGGCTAAGTGCAGAAGCAGAGGAAACAAAATTTCAACATCAAAGGGAGACTGCTTAGGGGATGTCTCTAGATGAGTTAATCAACAGCAGGTCAAACAAAAAGCTCTCTGCAGCTAATCAAAGCTAAAGAAAGGACAGGCTGTGACCTCTGCTCTCGCTGTTGCTCTTTACCACTTATTGTATATCACCAATCTTCCGCCTGCACAGCTGACCTGCACTTGTTGCAGAGTATAAGTGCTGGGTGCAGTGGAGTCAAATATAGACACAACAAGTTCCTGTTGTGTAGCAGGAACTAGCTTTACTGAAACATGAGTGTAGTAAGTGAAGGCCACCATACATGGTGGGTGGATAACATGGAAAAAAGAGGGACTACAGATAAGCATTTGTTAACAGCGACATCTAGTTTCGTAAACTGCAACCAGTCCAGCAAATACAGACAAAGCTAGGCTTTACATCTCCAACAACCTTTCTCAAAATCTAAGGCTTGCCTGTTAAACCCAACTTCTTTTTAAGCCTCGTGTCTTTCAGCAGTCAGGGGCTTGATCAGGATAACTGTTATCATATCCTCAGGAAGGTAATAAAGTAACTCAAGAAGTCCCGGCTCTTGAGGATCCCTCAGAAAGTGGAACTTTACATCAATGTGCTTGTTTCTCAAGTTCACCCATCAGCGCAAGTGCAAGGCATCCTTGATTGTCCTCAAAGATTCTCGTTGGTACCAACTGTGGTTGAATCAAGTCTGTTAATAGTTGTCTCAGCCATAAAACTTATTGGCTTTTCCTGGGCTGCAATGTACTCTGCTTCAGTGGATAATAGTGTAACAGAGGGATGCTTTCTGCTAGTCCAACTGATAGCACCACTGGTAGATTTTTTGTCACTGATGTTTCTGTTCGAGTCAGCATCCACATATTCTGTCAATGCGCTTTTATCACTTGCTGGTAACTTAAGCTTGTAGTGTGAAGTCCCTTCAAGAAAGTGAAATACTTGCTTTACAGCATTCCAGTCTATCTGACTTGGCATTGAAATCTTTCTGCAGATGATTACAATAGCTGCTGCAATGGCAATGTACATCAATTTCCCTATTGCTTTACTGTACAGTTGGTAGTAGCATATCACTGTGTATCTCCTTCAGGTAGTTGGTTTCCATAGGAGACTTTACTGGGGTCTTCCATTCCAAATGTCGTAATTATTTCTTGTATTTTGCACTTTTGGTTTAAAAGAAAGCTGCCATCTTTCTCTTTCACAATCTGAATGCCTAGGTAATTAATTATGTTGCCAAGATCTTTAGTCTCAAAGTGCTGGTTTGGGGTGCTTGCTGGTTTGGGTGCTAGGCCTTGCTCAAAACAAATTAGGATACTGGCCCCTAAATGAACACACAGCTCCATCTGCCAATCTCTTTGTGTATAAGCAGGGGTCTGATTCACTCCTCTGAAAGTTCTCATGTGCAAGCATTTAATTTATTTTCATATTCCATGCTCTGGAGGCTTGCTGTAATCCATATATACTCCTCTGAAGTGTGCATACTAAGACTGGCCCTGTTCAACTTTGAATCATTTTGGTTGTTCTACGCAGATGTTTTCTGTTAAGTGTCTTGCTTAAATTGTTCTTGTGGCGGCTTCTGTAATGCTCCTTATTGGAACGCAAATGTCTCATCATAGTCCTCTCCATATTCCTGAATATCCCTTGGATACAAGTCTTTCTTTGTATCACACCACTGTGCCATCTGCATTGTACTTCACTTTTAAAAGTCTGTTCACAACCTATGCTTTACCTTCCAGGTGGTAATTCTGTAAGTGTCCATATTTTAGTGTTATGCATTGATTTTATCACTTCCTTTACTGACATCCCCTTGTAGAAGCTGAGATATGTCCTCCCAAGTTGCAGGTTCATTAGCACTGGCAGTGCTTGCCTAGTTTTAGAGATGTACAGGTGGTTTACCTTTGTTTTCTCTCATCGAGCATCTTGGTTCTGTGTATGGGCTTGCTTTTTGGTACTGGTAGGTTCTGTGCTCACTTCTGCTGTTCGTTCAGAAGTTACAGATGTTGGCTCATCAGTGTCAGCTTTCACTTTTTTTCTTACTTTCTCTGTTGTCATCACATTGTCTCTCAGATATTCACAAAACTATATTTTTAACAATAGTTATGCTGTTGTTAATGGTAACCTTGTATACTTTCGGATTCTGTAAGCCTTAACATTTGGCCTGATTCAGAGCCTGCCTGTAACTGTTTGCGAACTTGTTTTATTCGGAGCCATGTTAGTTCATGCGTACGCGGCCATATTTGCTTTGCATATGCATACCATTTAGCTGGCCATTTATGGTATTTATGCCGACCTTGTCTAAAGATCTGAGTTTGTACCTGTTTTCAGCTGTGAGTCCAGTGTTCCTGGTGTGCCGGTCATTAGTGGCCACCTTTTGTGGTATCTAGCAATTTTAAGGGGCTTCTTGCTGTCTCCTACCAGTGTACTATTCCATGTAGTGTGCATGTCTTTCTACATACTTACCTTCTCCCCCCTGGTGGCATCTAGGGCATCCCATGTAGTCTGCATGTCCTTCTACATACCTTCCTTCTCCACCCTGGTGGCATCTAGGGCATCCCATATCCCATTTCCCATGTTCTACATACTTACCTTTATCTTTTGGTTGCCATGCCCTCTGCTTCTAACCACTGTTACTCACCTTTTTTTTTGCTTCCCTTGCTTAGGCCACCTTCTGTTTTGACTTACCATTATACACGGCTTTTTTTTGGTTTGCATCTGCCTTATGTAGTTGCTTTTAATAAACTCCACCACACAGCATATAAAGATTATATATATATATATATGAACTGTAAATAAAAAAATGACATTTACTCACCTGCGGCTGTGATCCCTCCCACCGGGTTTCCTCTTCACCAGGGGGGCCTCCGATTGCCCCCCAGGCACTTCCGTGGGGAGGAGAGGGCAAGAAATTAGCTAGCCCCGCCCTAAAAAGGTGGGTGACATCATCAATGACCCAGCACCTGTTACCCGGCAGCCAGCACCTCGCATCAGCCCAGAGTAGCTCAGTAGCTCTAGGTGATCAGAGGAGGAAGGCTGGAGGGGGTGAGATGCCACTGATCTCTCGCCCCCCAGGGCTCCTCCACTGATCACCCGGCAGTTGTCACGAACTTCGTGGGACATGATCGCTGGGGGACAGCTGTGGATCGGAAGTGAGTAAAGATTAAAAAAAAAAAAAGTCATTTTTTTTCGTGTGTGTATTTATATTTTCTGTTAACCCCTTGTGAACTGATAAGGGATCCATGAGATCCCTATACCAGTTCACAAGGCTGGGGACTGGCAAGTCACCTGCGGCTAGCGGGTGACTTGCCATTCACCCCTGGCATTCCCAATTACCTGCCTCCCCAAAGCCTGGGGGGGGCAGAAGAGCCTAGACTCACAGAGCTTGTAGCCGGCAGGGCGGGTGACCACCAAAGCTGGCCCCTGCTCCCTGTTCTACAAGCCCCCATAGCTGGACCTGGGCTGGTTATGATGGGTAAGGGGGACCCCATGTCATTTTTTTTCTAATTTTTAAGGGTTTTTAACCTTTAAAATTCCAGAGTCCCTCCCCTGGGACCCTATGTGATTTTTTTCAAATTAATCCCTTATATTCTGTCACCCAGCAGCTATAAAAAGCTTCCAGCAGCAGGAGAACACAAACCAGAGTGATCAGCGTGGGACACAGTGCCCAGGGATGGATGGGAGGTAAGTATATAAAAAAAAAAAAAAACAAATAAAATATTTTTTCTTCTTGTCTCGTGTGCTTTTTTACACTTAACCCTTTGTGAACTGGTAAGGGATCCATGAGACCCCTATAACAGTTCACAAGGCTGGCAAGTCACCTGCGGCTAGAAAGTATTAAGACAGAGTAGGCAAATAAAGCTAAAGTTACGACAGGATGCTAGGACAAAGCATTTGTAACTGCAACAGGGAGAAGGGGATATTAAAAAAGGGGCATGAGCACAGTAAAAGTGAGGGAGGACAGGTAGAAAATGTTGGCAAGCACAATAAACTTGCACAAAATCCAAAAAGGTCGCAAATGTAAAACATATTGCAAATGCAATGAGAACAATAGACATACAGATCAGCTACATAAACTGGCTTACCCAGAATCCAACCGCCAGTCATCTCAAAATGGGTGTACAAACTTGAACTCCTCAAAATGAATGCATGGTGGGATGAGCCCGGGAAGCTAGCCAAAAAAAAAAACGCTGAATAAAAAATATCCGATCCTACTATACATTGGATGTTTAGAGAGTGGCCCATCTTGTGGTTGTTGAAAAAATGCAATAAAAAATAAGGTAATTAAACTGGCACAAATAAACAGCCAAATTAAAAACAAATCATGGGAAACTGGGATACAGGGGAGCCTTTTTAGGGTAGGTAAAGCAAGGCTAGCATAAAGACAGGAGAGTGGGTAAGAAGGAGGAGAAATGTGGACCTAAACATATCGAAACATATACTCCTGAGCAGCTGGGGGAACCAGGGCCACATACATGCAATTGATGGCACCCATGACACTTAGCATATACGCTATTTGGAAAAAAAAAACAACCTCACCGTGTTCCAGGCTGCCATGCTGTCAGGAAAAGAGATGTATTTCTTCTGCAGGACAGCCATGCCATCAAGAAATTTAGTCAGGGTGCAATGGCCGGGACATGCCAACTGACATTGCCCCATAGCCTCTGGAAGGAGCCATTTACTAAAAATTGAAGGTAGCCAACCGATTTGATCATACCAATTGCATTCTCCTTTCTTGTGGTGGGGGCCAACCATGGCCACAGCTCTGGGTAAAGCTTCTCAAGAGCTTATGTCAGCATACAACTGATGGTATCAGTTCTGTTCTTATGTTAAGTGTCCCCATTGCTCTGATGTGCATAGGACTGTCTTTTGTTGCTCTATTCCATTCCATTTAAGTGCTCTTGCATTTTTGTCCTATGAATTTACCTGCATTGTCACTTTGAAGTATGAGAGGTTTCCTCTGAATTTTTTTACTTGTCTTTGCTACATAGTCCTGTCATTTTTCAAGAACTTTTGTGTTGCATTAGTGGCTGGGAATCTTGAAGAGTCATCTTTTAAAGGTTACTATTTAAGTGTTGCCTCTAGGTGTATGAGGACCACATACATCACTGTGAACAAGGTCAAGTCTTGAAGCTATATTCTGACTGACTTTAGAAAGTATTGCTCTTGTAGTTTGGGATTTGATGCAACATTCACACTTAACAAAGGGATTCTGTTTGATCATGTGTTAGGTTCCTCTTTTGTAGTTCTTGTATGCATTCTAGATGTCGGTGATCTAAACACCTGTGCCACATGTGTATACAGTCCTTCACTTTTCCTTCACTTTGTTGAGGCAATATAGATGATCATCCAACCTGGCATTTGCTATCGTCTACTTGCTTTCCAGGATAGAACACTTGTCACTTTGGAATTTTACAGTGAGTTTTTGGCTGTCTGATGCTTCACAGAAAAGAGTCTTCCTTCTAGGTCAGGAACATAAAGCACATCTTTTACTGGTATGGCTAAATTGTGTAAAGGGTTCCACGCCCATATCCCTCTGCATGTATGGTACCTCCATCTGCAAGGTAAATACTCTCTTTGTTATTTAGATCAAATTCTGTGAAAAAGCTCCTATATTGTCTAACTTATCATGTGACTTGTTGCCCCTGAGTCAATGCCTCAGCCTTAAAATGTGTTGTTGCCTGTCACTTAAATTTTAGAATTCAAGTTCCCTTCACATGGATCAGAGATTGTGGCTTTGACTCTTTGTTTAGTATAAGAGGGACCTTACTGCTCACCACCTGCTCTGCTTTCCATATAGCACAGTGTCTCATTATGGGTCCCTGTAGCATCTAAAGCACACCCTGCTTTCCTTCCTGTGTATCTTTGTGTCCGTAGCTTTAAGAAAGGTTCTGTTGTCAGTTTCTGTGGAGTCATGCACAAGCTCCTTTCTTCGCTGATACTCCTATATGAGCCTGGGGTTTACAAAGTTTAGTGTCAGGTCGGCCATGTTTCCACTGCATTCATCAGTGCTGTGTACTGTATGCATTGAGTAAACTGCATAATAGCATGGCCACAGTGTGATCTGTTATATCTTTCCTTATTTCCTTTATCTGAGTTGTGCAATCACTTCCAGCATGGCATTTATGTGGTCTTTTATTTCCTGCTTTCTGCTAAGCCTAATTTCATAAAGTTTCCTCAGCAGAAACAACTTATTGTTTCAACTGGATCTCTCATGCAGACTTTTCAGTACATCCCGCGTGCCATTTGCAGTATTCTCAATGTGTATTTGAATAAGCTGATTGTCCTCCACTAGTAAGATAAGCTTATGGCGGCCCATGTCTGTCCTCCGCCACAAGCGCTTTCATCCATGTTTTGACCTCCTAGAGATGTTGTCACCCTCTGTTGCCAGACAACTTTTTACTATTTTGCACTATACATGTTCAACAGTGAATTTTGAAGGGATTTACAAGGAAAATTATTAAATATTTTTTTCAGCAAAGTCTGGGCTTTAACATGAAATGTCTTGTTTGTCATTTTTGTAGTGTATTCTCAGAATTTTTGGGTGAAATATGTCCAAATAAAAAAAATATATTTTTTTACAATTTGTAGTGTTTTTTTTTTTAAATGTAAGTTTTTCAATAAAATCTTATTAAAAGTAAAAGCCCCATTTCTTCTGGTTACAATGGTACCACATATTTATCATATATATAAGACACCCTTTCCTGCCCAAAGAACTCCCCCAAACTGAAACAGTGCTTTAAGAGATTTTAGGATAAAATACAACTGATATGCACAGTTTTTCAAGAAAAACAAACCCTTTACATTTGAAATACCCCCCCACAAACTATAACTCTATTGTCTGGAAGTACACACATTAGGCTTGCCATGCATACCCAGCTTGTTGTAGTGGGCACATCTTTCTGGAACTAATCCCTGAAATAATTGTTTAATTGTACAAAATTTACATAAAAAATGTATAGAAAAGCAGAAAGAAAACTCATTTTCATAAAATATCAATTTCCAAACAAGAAAAAACAAGCTAAATCTGAGATCGCAAGGTCCCCCGAACAGAACAATGCCCAACATGCATAGCTACCAACCTCTGTTGACCCTCATTTTTCACCAATTTGCACTGTTTAAAAATAAAATCTGTAAAGTTTGTTTTGTTTATTTTAAATAAAAAAATGTATTTTATTCAAGAAAACCATGTTGCACGTAAAAGCCCCATTTCTCACGATTACAACAGTACCACATATGTATCAATAGACCCCTGTTCCTGCCCAGGAGACCCCCCCCCCCAAACTTAAAAGAGCACTTTATAACATTTACAAATATAATTCAACTATCCAACTATCCACACTATAAAGGGTTAAATAAAAACAAAAATTGCTGTGGGGTTCCCCCCTACCCGGCCTAACCAGCCTGGGGACCAGAAATACAGGGCTTGTAGACCAAGGGGAAGAGGCCAGCTTTGGTGGCCCCCAGCCAACAAAGCTACAAGCCTGCATAGGATTCATGGTCCCCGGCTATTTTTGCCCTCCCGGGCTTTGGGGAGACAGGTAATGGGGGGCTGGGGGATGCCTTGTGAAATGGTATAGGGGCCCCATGGGTTAACTGTAAAAAGAAGACACTCACACAGGTAGAAAAAAATATTTAATCATTTATTTATTTTTTTATTTTCTTTTTAATACCTTCCATCCATCCAGAACTCTGTGTCACACACTGAACACTGGCTTCTAGCTCTCCTGCTGATGCTGGTGGGACACCATTTTTTTATTTTTGAGGGTTGTAGAACAGGGAACAGAAGCTAGTCTTGTGGGCCCCTGCTCTGCAGGCTACACGCCCGCACAGCTTAAATGGGAGGCAGGGAGGCAGGTTATGGGAGGCTGGAGGTTATTGGCAAGTCACTCGATAGCCACAGGTGACTTGCCAGCCCCCTAAACCTTGTGAACTGGTATATGGGTCTCAGAGATCCTTTACCAGTTCACAAAGGATTAAAAAATGACATTTATTATATTTTTTTCTCTACTTACCTCCGACCCTGTTTCCCATGCTGCTTTCCCACACTGGTGATGCATGTCATGTGGTGATAACAAAGCACCCGGTGCTCTTTATACATGAAACGCTACATGGCACTAGGAGAGGCATGAAACATTTTTTGCATCATAAATATGACTTTCTGGAGACCCACGAAAAACATCTGCTGCTATGTGCTGCTACATGCCGTTAGCGCTTCTTAAATAGGGCCCCTAGACTCTAGAACCTGTCGTAGAGACTTTTGGTCCATTTTTATTTTTGCAGGTGTTTAACCTGTTTAGGGTTAGTAGGACCTTTAGAGTTGGATTCAACTACTTCTGGATTTTGGCAAACTTTAATTCCTGTAGGTATACATGTAGCAGATCATTTCAGTCTAGTCTATTCTATTTATTATAGCAGAAAAGCTACCACCGTTAAAAATGGTCTGTTTATTGCAATAGGTCTTGAAACAAAGGTTTATTATATTTCTTACCTTTCATTTATCACCACTTTAAAGCCACAAAATTGTGTCTGCCTCTGCAGAAAACCTGATTACATTTCCCTGCTGAAAGAATAGAATTTTTACAACTTTATTTACTTAGTTTCAACATCATTTCCATTGATTAAGATAATTATTTATGGTCACCATTGAAATGTGTTTGTTTGTCAGGAAATTTTATAGCAAGGGATTTCATGAAACTCATAAAATTGTAAGCAAATTATGCATCCCCATCAAACTGAGGCCATTAAAAAGAGAGCTGCACTTCTAAATGGTGCCAGCATCATGTCCATATGTTGGTAAACATAATGCACAATAAAACTGGCTAACATAAACTGCATCCGAAGTAAATATCTTGAATTAATTACACTCCATGAAGTTCCTGAGCCGGGCTTAGTAAATACATATGGATAAGATAGAATGTTACATTTTTTTATCCTTTTATTTTTACTTTTTTATTTTTAAATTTTTAAATTTTATGGCATTCACTTGCATTTTAGTAAAAGGTGAATGTAAAATGTATGAACAACTTAAAATTATATTTCTCCAACAGAACTTCCACAGCAATGGTATAATCAACATTAACAACATCAACAGCTTAACATTTTGGGGTGATTGTGTGTTTTTTGTGTTTCTGTTGTTTATGTGTTAATTATGTAAAGCAATGTTGCAGCAGGAATCTTTAATTCATAACAGTCCTGAAAGGCGTGTGTGTGTGTGTGTGTGTGTGTGTGTGTGTGTGTGTGTGTGTGTGTTTTAAGGGACTGTCCAGGCTAAAAAAAATATAATAAATAAATAACCGATTTTTACATTTCTTCCTTGACAGAAGATGACTCCTGGTATGGCTTTTCCATGCTTACCAGTTTAGAAAACATAGCTGATCATTCCAGTCCATCCCAGTGTTTTGGTGGCCTTCCATAATAGTCACCCCTCTGCCACCTCCGTGACTAAAAAAATCTCGGTTCCATTGACAATAATAGAAATGGAATTCCATGCACTGCCCTAGCACATATATGTGAACATCACAAATTAGATCAGGTAGGTAAAGAAGACTTAAGGCCTTATTTATGAAGTGTTTAGCATCTTTCTGGTGGCTATAGCGTCAGTTTTGGAGTGTAGGCATCTTTGTCTTTTCTGGTGCTGTAATTTTTTCTACAATGGTGCTAGAAGTAGCATGACTTGATGCTATTTAATTTACTTTGATTGTTGACTAGGTATTGGCTGCCCAAAAAAATGACATTTGGCAACATGTAGGTCAATACAAGTTCTGTACAAAAAAATGTGTGTAATATTAATTATACGCATAAAACACTTCAATACAGTTCTGCCCATTATACTCTATGGGATCTTGACCCAGAGCATCACCACTATACACTGGTGCAGCTTTAACCAGAGCACATTGCGCTGAAAACTTTTCGTGCCAGTGTTAAATTAGACGCTAGCTGGTGGCCACATTGGTGCAGCCTGTTTTTGGTTTCCTTAACTGCATACTGAGTGGTGCTGAGGGGCACGGTCACTTATTAAGTCAGGCTCTTGCAGGATAAAAGGCAATATTTTTTTTTTTTAGTTAGTTAGATTTTGATGATGCTTCTAGCTTGTGTCCACACTCCGAATATAAAGAAGTGAAGAGCGATTATGTGAATTTGAGAGTTGGACCAGGCTCAGGCCCTAAAGTGAAAATGAGCCTTTCAATTTTCACTTTAGGCTGCTCTTATTAAATAATATATATATATATATATATATATATATATATATATATATATATATATATATATATCTTATTAAAATATTTCTGACCCTTACCTGTAGAACTGTACCACCACAACTGTAATTTTTTTTCCCAATAATCTATAGGAATTACATTTTTGAAAAAGTTATTAATATTAATTATTGAATCTAGGACAGGGTAGGTTGGGGTCAAGGGTGCTAAAGTGGACCAACCACCAGGATTTTGACTATTCTGGTGATTGGTCTTTGCACCAGGGGCATCTGAAATTGGGATGCCCCACTGTGTGAAACCCCCAGATCGCCCACTCCCAGATCGCCCACTCACCTTTCCGTCATTCTCAAAGAACATGCATGGGAGCTTGTTCAATCAACACTTTAAGTTGTGCATATTAAATCACAACATAAAGCTGCTGTTTTGGACCAGACAGGGGAAGAGGGAGCAGTGGTGACCACATTACCAAGCTCCCCTGTGGAATGCCTGCTCTAACGTCAAGCAGGCCTATCTGACTGAGCACGGGTGCAAGCAGGGATTCTGGGGAAGCGGTGACAAACCTCCATCACATCGAGGGATGGGCAGAAAGAAAAGAGGTTTGTGGATGATCTGGGGGGATTCACACAGTGGGACATCCTGAAGTCTTTTAGACTCCAGGGCCGGCATCGGGGGTGATAGGTCCTTTTTAAGTGATCTTTCCCAAAAAATGTTTTAAATTATTCAAGAAAGGCACAAAGCTAAAAGATTTATGCAATCCTAGGGGAAAATGTGCTTTATACTTGCATATCCATCTGGTTTCCCTTTGTAATATAATTTTTTCTAGGTTCTCTTCTCTGTCATTAGAGTATATTCTATCCAAGCCACAAAAGCAGACACTATCCACCTTACCCCCATGATGGAGCGCAAAGTGTCATCCTTTTGGGGTTCCCATATTTTTATTTTTTATATCTATTAGGTGTTCTAGCATCCTTGTTCTAAACTTCCTATTTGTCTTTTCTATATAGTAGTGGTCACACCCACATGTCAAAAGATAAATCACATTTATTATATTACAAATTAAATGTCTAGGTTTTTCAGGTTTGAAACCCGGAATGGACATTTTATTGTCTCTACTGATGAACCTACATAAAGTGCATCCCCCACAACTAAAAGTCCCCTTAGTTTTTACCCACATAAAAATGGCTATGGACCAAAGTATCTCTTATTGATAGATTTTTTCAATTCGACTATATTGGGCCCCGATGGTAACACATCCTTTAAAATACAGTCACTGGTCAGAAGATGCCAGTAACTGTTTATAAGCTTTTTGATAGCTTTATGTTTGGTAAAGTACGTTAAGACTAGTGGGGTACTAGGTGGTGGCACTTGCCCCCATCCTTGTCTGTTGGTAAATAAAAGCTTATGTCTGTCCTTGTCAAGGGTTTTTTGACATGCCTTTTTAAGGCATTTCTTACAATAGCCCCTTTGTAATAACCTACTTCATATTCCCTCAGCTGTCAAGCTGTCACCTGGAAGGCATCCAAGCAGGAGCAATTCTGCCTGGCTCTTAAATATTGCCATATGAATTTCTCCTCATCAGGGGCCCCGGGTGGCAGCTGGTGGGGTGCAAAATATTATTCGCTGCCGTTGCATTGCGGAAAAAGTCTGTTGATATATTTCCTACTGTATCAATATTGATTTTAATATCTAAAAATGATACCTGACAATCACTAAATTGTAAAGTAAATTTTAGATTCAAAACATTAATATTTAAAACTCACAAGAATCACAGACCGAGCCTATCCAAAACAGGATAATATCGTCAATGATTCTATGTCATTCAAGGACATGGCACAGATTTAGCGACACCTCATCATCATCTCACAACCTCCTCTTCCACCAATCCAGGTGCAGGTTCACAACCAATGGGGCACGTGTTGTCCCCATCACAGTACCCTGTACCTGATGGTAAAGCTGGCCATCAAAGGGAATAAGATTTTCGGTGAGGATGAAGTGTAGCATTTTCAGGAGAAAAATGCTAAATTGTTAGCTCATCCAAGATTGAGCATATTGCTTTCAAACCTAACTGTTGGGGAATACTGTAGTACAGGGCCTCCATGTGAGTGACCAATAAGGCAGCACCAAGCCCTCCAAAATACGTAAAATATATGATGTATCTTTCTATGAAGACAATTCCTGTGCAAATGGTTGCAAGTAGTTGCAAATATAGGTCTACATACTGGCTTGCTCGCTCGAGTAAAGAGCCTGATTTCGACATGATCGGCTGGTGGATTTCAATGCTCTGTCAATGAGGGTCTGGTACTCACCCAGATCCCTGGCCAGTGTCAACATGGGGGACCCTGTCGTACCATTCTTTACAGTTTAGGACTGCCAGACACATTTTGAAGTATCTATTGCTCCTTGTCCATGACCAAAACGCCCCCCCCCCCTTGTCAGCTAACTTGATGACCACATCATTCCTGTTCCAGAGCTCATTCAAAGCCCTGTATTGGGCAGAGGTAATAAAACCAGGTATTCTTTCAGCTAGATTTAACTCCTTAATATTTCTTAAAACCAGAGTACTGAGTATCTATGCTTGAATTATTAGAAAGAGGAGGAGAAAATGTTAATCCACATTTTATTTTGGGGTATCTACCTCCAAATAATCATTGGAATCATTTAATCGATCATCCCTACTAATTATCTCATCATCTTCCAACATATCCATCAATAAATCAAATGTTTATAATCTTGTCTGGACCAATCAGACCATTTTTAGCCCTCTAGATTTATATGGATCGTTGCCTTTGAACATTGATTTTGACAGTAGCTTCCGACCAAACAGGTAAATATCTTCACCTCCAAGTTCTATGGCCAGAACCTCCATTTCCTGTTCTGAGAAAATGACTGAAGACAGATTTAGTACATTTCATATTTATTGCGGCTAATAGTACAAGTGGAATATCGAACACCCAACAGAAGTACTTGCATTCAAAGAATTTTAATGCTGGTGATAATTCATATACAAGAATATTTACATATGACAGCAAAAGACACTATATACAACATATGGACCGCAGTACAGAGATAAGTAGGTATGGTAACCAGCATGCATGTAACTAGACTGCTTTAAAACAGGAGACAGTGGAATATCCAGTATTACAATGTATCTGGTAAGTTTTACAAGAGAAACAATAAGCAGCTAGCATACAATTAGTGCAGTACAAGACAATAGATAATGAAATAGCTTACACAGAAAGGCAGACAAGCTGGTATACCAAGTGGACAAAAAAGATAGAACCTCGACGTTTCGGCCGGGATGGCCTTTATCAAGAGAGCAGTGTCTGTTAATCACAGAGAGCAGACTTAAATAGTGACAAAGCCTCCAGCAATTGAACACAAATGGCGCCAATCGGCGGCGCTCGTAGTGGCGCCTGGCGATGACGTCATTGATGGGCGTCATGTCAGTCCCGGCCACCCAGGCCTTGCCGTCAATCCTGGCGGCGTCGGCCGGAAGTGGCGCTCGGGGCTGGCAATGACGCCCCATCCTGTTTGTACAGAGAACCGCAAAAATGGCGGAGTCATATAGAGCGACATGTGAGGGCGGAAGTGACGTCAAGTATCTCTTGTAGCTGAGAATGACAGGCAAGGGCGGAAGTGACATCGCTGATCATAACGGCGGCGCCAGTCAGAGGTGCTTGAGACTGGCGGTGACACTATGTTTCATGAAATCCGCAAGTCAGCAACATGGCAATGCCGTACACAGGCGACAGAATGGAAATGACGTTGCTTGTGCAAAATTGAGTACATGAAGGACGTTCTTATCAAGAAAAAGTCATAGTGGGACATTTACAATGTGTTCAATGCTGGAAAGCTGCTGGGGGCTCAGAACACTATAAAACAAAAAACAATTGTTAAAAACATGTAATATTGTGAATTAAAAACAGACCCCTGGGAATGCAAGTACTTCTGTTGGGTGTTCGATATTCCACTTGTACTATTAGTGTTTTTTATGTGCATAGAGTGGGTGCACATGGTATTATCAGAACCCCTCCTATAGTTCATATTATTTCTTATGACTTATTGATATTTGTGTGCTTCAACCTTCCATCTAACATTTCAATTATATTTATTGCGGCTAAAATAACTGAAAAGGCTGACCCTCAATGCTGGACTGTGTGTAACTGTATCATCGCTGGAGAGCACCAGTGGGCACTGCTGCAAAAAAAAAACATCCTGATGTTTGTTATCCTGATTAGTTGGCTTAGGATATATGTTACCTCCAGCCGATAGCTTCATAAGCCTCAAGTCTTTACGATAAAAGGCTATGGGCGGGTCTAGTGGTGTGGTGACGTAGTAGGAGGAGACGTGACCCTCAGCCAAATGGCGAGAGACGTGATTCTGCTCCCAGCAAAGCATATATACCACTGATTGACATTGAAAGCCTTTTCTTGAAAATTGGATTGAGAGATCACTCATATATTTATATATGTCCAGCACGGAGCTGTTATGTTTGTGTAATTTAATAGATTTTTTAAACAGTACTTCACTGTAGTTGGTTTCTTTTAGGAACATGGTTTTTGGTTTTGAGAATTATGCCTAAGAGTGGTATATTAATATATTTGAAACACCTGGAAGGTTTGATTGGATGCTATTAAGGGCTAGTGATTTAAAGGAGTGGTTATGTCTTGGAGTTGGTAAGCACAACAGGTGGTGGTGTGTAAAGAACTAAGAAGCCCAGATTAAGTTACTACACACATGGTG
Organism: Gastrophryne carolinensis; assembly: GCA_027917425.1. Lineage (NCBI taxonomy): Eukaryota > Metazoa > Chordata > Amphibia > Anura > Microhylidae > Gastrophryne > Gastrophryne carolinensis. The sequence continues at coordinate 175,803,382 of CM051237.1, read as the reverse complement.
AACCACATTGGGAGCACTGTGAATCATGTTTAAGATACCTAGAGATTTTGTCACCACTTGTTGGCAAACATTTTTTAGGTTTTTGTATTATTTAGGTTTAACTGTGATTTTGCAGGAACTGTCATGGATTTCCAGGAATATCATATATTGTTATTTTCAGCAGAGTTTGGGCTTAAACATGAAATGTCTTGTTTATACATTTTTCAGTGCTTTCTCAATACATTTTGGTAAAATATGTGGAAAAGAATTTAAAACAATTTGAATTAAAACATGTACGTTTTTTTAAGAAAACCATATTGTGTGTAAAAGTACAATTCCTCCTAATTACAGCATTACCACATATGTATTGGTAGACACCCTTTCCTGTACAGGAGACACCCTAGACTGGAATTAGAGTTCTATAAGATTTTCAAATGAAATACAACTAACTTCCCTTTGCAGTTAACTAGCACTTAAAGCCTTTTTTTTTTAAAAAAAACTTTTTTTAAAAGGCATGGGTTCCCTCCTTTTCATGGAGAGGGCACCCTTTTTTATTTTAAGGGCTAAACCCTTATAAATTAAAAAAAAATGGTATGGGTCCCCCCTTCTCCAGCAAAATCATCCTAGGCACCAGCTATGGGGGCTGGTAGATCAAGATGCGGTGGCCAAATGGGCAGCCCTTGGCCCTAAAGCCACATAGCCCACACGGAAACAGGGCTCTTGCGTTTCTTGATGCAGGTAATCTGGCAGGGGTTTTGGCAACTCACCCTCTTGCTGGCACGTGACTTGCCGGCCTCCCCTGCCTTTTAAACTGCTATGGGAATTCTAGGACCACTTACCCATTCACAAAGGCAGAAGCGTACATATGTGTAAATTGCATATGGCTGTCTGCATCTGCGTACAAGCTTACCAGGGCAAGCAAGATCACTGGTGCCAGACTGTGCATGCACCACCCAGTGAACCCCAATATCTTGGCTATTGCTTAAGATGATCAAGGAGCCTGAAACCTTAGTATCCTATCATTTTTACTGGACTGATTGAGTGTCCCACTCAACATTCCGTGGGGCTTTATAATTAATTTGTGTAAATTTGGATCTGTTCTACACCAGTGAAGATACTTTCTGAACCATCAACGCATTTTCAATTTTCACCCAGTTCTTTGTATTTTCATTAAGGTGACAATCTAGCAGTCACTGTGGTACATAGCAAGATCTGGGGCCTTCAATCTACCTTTCTCTTTTGCCATACATCATTTTCGATATCTCAGGCATGGGCTTTTATGATTTCAGATGTACTAAGACAAACACCCTGACGGTTTCCTTAGATAACTTGTGGGAAGCTTAAATAGGAGAGACGTTAGCAAATATAGTATTCTCTTGATTATTATAGTTTTTACCACTGCAAGTCCCCTGAACCATGAGGTTTTAAGTTAATGCCACTTTGCTAGATAAATTTGTAAAGCAATTGCCATGGATATCAGGGTGCTCATAAACAGTGCATAAAAACAGCTACAATGATGAAAATTATAGGTGACATAGGGCACACTTAGCATTTACCGTTCGCTACGGTGAAACTCTCTGATCTCTGCCTTCATGCACTTATCCTCACATTGGGGTTTAAATATAATGACATGAACCTATTAAGAATATTAGGATCAAGCCCTAAATATATAAGGACTTGTTCTATACAGCCTCAGCTCACCCTATCAAAGGCTTTGGAGGCATCTGTAGATAAAAATACAGCTATTGTTTTTCATTATCCTTTGTTGTATGTTTATAGTGTTTATAGTATATACTCTTGGCCAGGGACAACCCCCACTTGTGCCTTTGATATTAGGTCAGGAATATGCAGATATAGTCTGTATAGTCTGTTTACCAAAGCATTTGCATAGATCTTAACAACGGTATTTAACAACACAATACGCCTATAACTTGAGCATTGGATCAGATCCTTCCCTTTCTTGGGCAGTACAATTATTAATGCAGCCAGTTTAGATTGAGGCAAATGGCCCAATCTAGTTGCGTTCTCAAATTCTTTAAAGCAGAACTTCACTTATTACATATTACATATTACATATAACATATTACATTGTGGGTTAGCCGCATAGACCCAAGGCCATGTTCCCTTCAGGTTGAGAGATTGCTGTTAATATTTCCTCTATTTCAAAGGGTCGCTCCAAGTCATTTATAACCTCTGCCAGCATACGTGCCATTTTAGAGTCTATCAATAACATTTCTATACTAGTAGTATTTTGTCTGTCTTTTGTCTGTCTTCAAATTACATAGCTTTTTATAAAATTGTGCATTCGCTCTGAGGCTTTATCCATGCTGCCCTTCTTATCTATGATCTGCTTTATCTGGACCTCTTTTGTGCAATGATCTAGCAAGGATCACCCCTTTCCAGATATATATGGTTTTGAAACCCTGAGCTCTCTGAGACTTTTATTTTACAAGTTTTGCCACCTCAGTATGAACCTCTTGATGTTTGGTCAAATTTTATAGTGTAAGAATCTGTTTGTGTGCGTGTTTGTATGCTTCCAGCTTCTTTAACCGATTCTTTTTCAGAGCTGTACCAAGTGCAATAAACTCCCCTCGGATGGTACATTTTTGAGCTTCCCAGACCAATAAAGGGTCAATTTTGTTTTTTCATTTCTAGGCTATTGCCTTTATGTTCATTTTATCCATGATACACACAAGATTTGTCCTCCAGCAGCAGTATTTGACGTCAGAAGTATCAATTACTGGGTTCAGGGCATAATTAAAATCTCATCCAACAGCATGCCTTCTCTAAAAGAAAAGATAGTTGATAAATGATAAATTATTTTTATTCAGGCAATACACTGTAACTGTTATTAATGTTATTGCTTCCTAGTCTGTCCTTTATCACATAGAATCTTCCTTCTGTATCGTTCTTTTATGCCACCATCTCGAATCTCATACTTCTTCCTATTAAGATGGACACTCCCTTTGATCTATTGTTTGATGATGCCGAAAAAGGTGGGTGGAGCAACCAAAGTTTGGGGCTTACTTTTGTTTTGTTACTTAGTTACATTAACAAATTGAGGTAAACAAAACTTTTTTAATATATTGGTGTAAATATAAATATGTGCTGAATACCAATCTCTAAGTTTTGCATATTTGCATTAATAAACATGTAATAAAACATTAAGGTAGCTAACCAATAAATAATTTATTAACCAGTGTTAAACAAAGTTTTAGTATATAATTTATACTCTGTAAACTAAGTTTTGGACGCATGGAATGTCTCTATGGAACATTTTTATTGATCAACTTTTATGTAGCAAACAAAACACAGTTCTGCATAATCTTCTGCTAAACTATACAAGTTCAAATTATTCCATATGGACATTTTGTTAAATAACGTCCTAGTGCCTTCAAATTAGAGATGCAGAAAATTGAATGTCATACAAACACTATGATGATGCATTTTCTAAGTGTTGCAAAAAAGCTCTCAGTGGTAATGATCTTTACATGAGAAGACAAGCATCAATTATATAGTTTTATCATTTCTACTATCTCAATTAGGCAACATAATTGCATTTACATGAAAATGCAAATGAGACCATCCCTTCAAGTGCACTCTCAAATCATAATTGTATCATTTGTTAGACATAGTAGGTAAAAATAAACCATTAACTAGTAGTGCTCAATAGTCCTAAATTACAGCTTTAACTTTCTGTATCATCCAGTGTACAACTCATAATATATCTTAGATTAAACATCTACCGAGACTTTGACATAAGCATATGTAAGCAATAATCATCTAGCTTTAGACTGTTAGCAACTGCTCAGCAAGAAAAACTAAAACGTTGTGATCCTTAAGACTGTGATACATCTAAAAAAAAAAAAAATTAACAAACATCTAAAGAATTCATATGTTTATATCATATTTTTAATTTGTAATGTATGTTTATTTTTAGGTTTTATAATCTGTTTGATATAATATAGTTAATTCATAAGATAATACGGTGTACATGTTAAAGGGCCACTCCACCCCCTTTGTTAAAATGTAGCATACCCCCACCCTACCCCTCCTATTAGCAAAAATGCACATCTAATAAAAGAAAAAAAAAGACTTGCTTCAGCTCCCCTAAACCAGCTTCCCTGAGTTTGTGTAGCCTGTATTTTTGGGTGTCTGTTCCATTCTTGTTGAATATACATTAAGCTGACTCTTTTCTGCAATTGTTTTAGCAATCACAAGATGGGACACTTTCTTAATGTCCAATGCAGCTTTTATACCCATTTTGAGAGTGGCGAGGTGAATGGCGGTGTCATAGTATCAGGATTATTCCCCTTGTTACCCAGCAGATGGCACCAAGGTTCCCAGTGCGTTAACAATGGAGCTGTTAGTAAGCATGCTGGCATGTGCTTGTGGCCATAGCAGCACATCAGCGCATATGTGCTTGTGCACGATGGCATTGCGAGCATGCAAAACTGCGCAAGGTTGTGCGCATGTGCAAGGGCCTTTAAATACTGGAGAGCCCTGACCAGCATTGGCAGTTGGTCTTCTCTCCTTCCTTCCTGCATTCCAGTTCTCTGTACCTCCCCGGCTTGATTTTGACTACGTTCTGCTCTTCTGGCGACCTTCGCTTGTTTACGACCTCAATCTAGTTCTGCCTGCCCTCGACCTCGGCTTGTGTATGAACTTGATCCAGTTCTGCCTGCCCAGGACCTCAGCTTGTCCTACATTTCCAATCCAGCTCTGGCCTGTCTTCTACCCAGGATTTGGCAATACCCACTCCTGGGTCGCCTGACCTGGGGCCTTCCTGCAGCCCAGCATATCCCACCGTTACGGGCTCTAGTGAAAACCAGGTTGGTCCTTATATTCCAGGCCTCCCGGTTGAGCCGGTCCTTCAGCTCTGCAATTAGGGTTCATACCCGGTGGTCTGACAGTACCAACTGGCCAAAGATTAGCTCTGGCAGAGAACAGAGTCCCATCGAGATACTCTTCAACCCAGCCTTCCTGGTGCTACTGACACTGTCCCACCAATAGCCGCTGCCGTGCTGTGGCTGCCGATAACTCCAGCTCTGTGTCCAGTACCTTGGAACCTTGCATACCTTTGACTGAATGTTTTTCAGGGGATCTCCCCTTCTTCTGGGAAACACCCAGATTTGGGCCCATCGGTTACTCGAGCAGTCAGACCCTATCATATCCTCTCTGGAGGTTTTCTTTGATGCCATGGTGACTATGTATGATGGGCGCATAGCGTCAGCTGAAGCAGTCCTTCGCACCTTTCACCAGGGATGCCTCCCAGTCGAGGAATATGTGGCTGAATTTCATTGCTGTAGTGCCGACACGCTTTGGAATGACCACACTCTTTGTCATCAAGATCGATAGGAGACTGAGGGAGCGCTGTCTTGAGAAAAGTAATCCTCAGTCATTCCATTGGGATGGAATGCAGATGCTTTCTTCACCAGCTCCTCATCTTCTGCTACCAAAAGTGGTCCTGAGCTCATTGACATCTGAGGAATGCCTTTGCAGATGCCAGAATAATCTATGCTTTTACTGCTGTGAAACTGGACACTTTCTATACAGATAATAGAGGGGGATATGTGGAAGACAGCCTTCACTATGAACATTTTGAATATCTTGTCACGCCATTTGGTTTGTGCAATGCCCCCGGCAACCTTTCAACAACTGTTTAGTTACATTTTTAGGGACTTGCTTGATATCTTTGTCATTGTGTACTTGGACAATATTCTCGTCTTCTCTACAAACCTGACTGAACATCGGGAACATATGTGGGTGGTACTCTCAAGACTCTGGGCATATCAACTCTACCTCATCTCGGATCAGGGGTTTTCCATGGTCCCTTGTAAAATGTTGGCAGTTTCTAATGACGGTTCATTTCTAACTTTTCTACTGTAGTCCAGCCTGTTACTGGGTTAACCTAGAAGGACAAGGCCTTAGAATGGACTGAATCAGCACAACAAGTCTTCCAGACCTTTACTTCAGCCCCTGTTCTCTTGCATCCTGATCCCACATTACCGTTCGTCTTGGAGGTTGACATCAACCATTACTGTCACAACGATCAGGAGAAAAGATGATCCTGCTTCCTGTTGCGTTTTTCTCTTGCCAATTAGCAGCCGCAGAACACATGTATGATGTAGGGGACTGAGAACTTTTGTCTATTAAACTGCACCTCGAGGAGTGGAGGTACATGTTAGAGGTAGAGGTGCATCCTATCCTTATCCTGACTGATCTGACTGAAAATTGGAATATCTGCGTTCTGCCAAACGTTTAAAACCTCTCCAAGTACGCTGGTCATTGTTCTTCTCTCCCTTTAATTTTCATGCCACCGATCAGCCTGGCAGCCTTAATGTCAAGCCTGACGCTCTGTCCAGGTTGCCCCTTCCGGGCACTTCTGATGAGACAGATCCCTCTGACCTGCCAATCCTCTTTAAAGGACACTTCCTGTAGTTAGAGTCTGAACTCATCTCCCAGATCCCTAGAGCTTCTTCAGAACTATCAGTTGAAGATTGTGAAAACTTGCTTTGTTCCAATGGCGTGTATATTCATCAAGGCGGGATATTTGTGCCTAGGCACACCTGAACTGCGGTTTTACAAACATTCTATGACCATCCCTTGGCATGGCATTTCGGACTTTATAAGACCCAAGAGTTGTTCCGTCTACATTTCTAGTGGCCTTCTTTAAATATAGAATGCTCTTCTTTTATCGATCACTGAAGAATCTGTGCCCAAAGTAAGGATTCTTCTTCCAGGCCTATGACACTGCTTCTTCCTCTACTGGTGCCTGAGAGACCTTGGTCCTACAATTCCATGGACATCATTGTAGAATTACCTCCTTCTGAAGGATTTACTACCATCTTAATGGTGGTGCATAGATTTTCCTTGATGGCTCATTTTGTTACCTTGACGGGCATTCCTTCCACACCCACACTCACTCAAGTCTTCATCCAGGAGGTGGTCTGGCTCCATGGCATGCCCTCTGAGATTGTCTCGGATTGAGGATCCCAATTAACTTCCCGATTCTGGTTCCATCTGTGTGATTCCCTCCAAATTTGGCACATGGCACATTCGTCCACTTACCATCCTCAGTGGAACATGCAATTTGAGTACCAACCAGACACTTGAACACTACCTATGTTGCTATTCTTCTGCCCTCTAATATGTTTGACTACTGCCCTTGGCAGAATTCGCATATAACAACTTTTGCCACAGCTCCACTGCCAGGTCACCCTTTTTTGCGAATTTTGAATTTTACCCTAATATCTTACCCAATCTCCCGAAAGGTATCAACTTACCAGCTGTCTAGGGGCTGGCTCAATATTTGGCAGATACACATCAGGAGTGTCTTCATAAGGCTCAGGAACATTATAAGAAGAATGCGGATCATCATGGTGAACCAAGTGTGGCTGTCCACTCAAAACCTCAGGTTGCATTGTTCCCCCAAGGGCCCTAAATTTGTTCTGCATTTTCATTGTTATCTTTCCATTTGCCCTGTTTTGACCATTTGGAATCAGTCTGCCCTTTTTAGTTTTTTGTGCTAGTTTCTTGTGGCTGTCTATTTGTCTTACTGGCTTCCCTCAGTACTACTGTGCTCAAGTCCCTATTTGAATGTCCCATCATCCCTATTGCTATTTTTTCAATCATTTTGTTTACCAATGGTCTGTCTAATGTCCCAGTAAAATGGTGCCTCCTTACAACGATATGCCCCGATCCCTTCCTGTTTCCATTTTCTAGGTGCTGTATGCTGTTCGGCTTTGGTTTGTCATTTTTGGAGTTTATAATTATTTTATATTACCTTTTAGGTGATTCAGGTTACCCCCTGCTCCCCTGGTTAATGACACCCTTTTAAGGCCCCAAACAGCTGGCCAGGACCTGGGCAGCTGTGGAGCATGTCTTCCAAATTCCAGTGCCTGGACCAGACACAAAACACAGAGCCAAAGGTTTAATTAATTGATTGGCCTTTGGCCTCAAAAAATGTTTTCCACCCAGTGTCCCCCAGGCATGTTTAAGGGGAGGTGATCTGGTCCATGCTGGTTGGTGGATACCTCCAGCTGTGCCAGCATTGTTGCATTCTGCTAGTTGGCCTCCACCATTTCTCCAAGCTTTGCTTGTGCCTTTGCTGCTCCACCAACCCTGCAGACAGGTTAGAATGGAGCAAATTGGTGGCCCAACGCACCACTTTAATATAGCAGGATGAATTTCACCTAAAAGTGGTGCTATTGGCCTGCCAGTTTGCCTCCATTATTTGGCTGCCTTAAAGACAGGTGCCACCTGGCAGCAGGGCAGGGCTTTCTTCCTTCCTCCAGGGCACTCGGGGGAGGTGGTGTAGCTGCAGCTACCAAACTGCATTGACTGGTCCTGGGTCTGGGAGGTGGTGTTTTGCCCAGTGGTAGGTGTGACAGCAGGTGGTGGAGGCATCCCCAGCAGATTGGGCGTCAGTTCCAGACTGTCCAGTGTGGGCTCTTCCACACTTGGTTGGGTCAACAGCCCCACACAGCCTAAAAAAAAGTAAAAAAAATTGCCTTAACTACCTCCTCCCCCCTGCCCATTGCCATTTGGTCATTTATGCCACACATTTACCTTATCTGTGCCTGGCCTCGCCTTAAAGGGTGGGTGGCTGGTGGATAGGCTAGGTCTGGACGGTGGGTCCAGGGAAGGTAGATGGTGCAGCTGTAGGTGTAGGTGTTGCTGCATGATGGTTGATGGTTGATGCAAAGGCAAGGGCAAAGAAATGTAAGTATCAAACATTTGTTACCTGGCCTCCTTCCTATCCTCAGCATGGGTTACACACTGGGCCCCGCATCTACTTGTGGCCAAAATCACTTTGCAACTACATCACTGGCCCAGCTTCCATTTCAATAGTTGGCCACACCATTTTTGCATGATGTTGGCCAACATGTGTGACCCAGGCCAGCCCTCCCAGTTTGGGTGTACATGTGGGCACTTATGTTTGTGTCAACCTTTTGTGGTTGCCCTCTTCCCCCTTGTCCCAAACTCCAGTTTGCAGCAAACTCTTACCACTGTTGGCACATGCCAATGATCGGTGTTGAAGGTTCCCGAAACCCCCGGGTAGGTGTGGGGGTGCAGCATCCCTGACACGCGGTCCTCTGCATGTGTGAACTGGAAGGTTTTTGCTAGTCCGTCACCAATTTGCAACCTGAAACATACTGAGATTATACATACTGGGATCTACTGGCTGGAGTATGTAAGAGAAGCAGAGACACTAGACCCACTCCCAGGCCTGGAATAGGTGGTTCTCAGGCTACTGGCCAGATTGCCAGCATCCATGGCTGCAGTTCTGTTGCTCCACCTTTGGCTCCACCATACGCTCTGCAGGGGGCTCAACTGTGAGCTTCTCTGTGGGCCCTGCACTGGGGCCCGCACTGGGGGCTGCACAGGGCTCCACACAGGACTCTGATGGCCTGAGTGATGGGTGGAATGGGGTGGGCCATGCTGAGAGCCCTGGAAGCCCAGGACATGTGTATCCCACTTCTGCTGGCTCACACTGCTGTGGGAGACCTGCTCTGAGTGGGTTGTGTGGCTAGCAGCAGAGGAGTCTAAATCCGTGAGCAGTACACATGCTATGCCATTCACCTATACATGTGTGCATGCATACGCCCCTAGTACTTTCTTAAGCAGGGTGTAGCAGCTCTAGCAGGGGGTGGGTAATGTTGTGTGAAAAGAGGAGGTGGAAAAACACCAGGGGACCTGAGAACTTTACCCTAAAATAAAAAAATCCTTGGCATATGCTGGAAGGCCTGCGACGGATAAGGAGCACCGAGATGAATGGATTCTGCAACTTCAAACAGTTGAAAACACGTAAAAACTCGGCTTCTGAGACAAGTTCACCAGCCCAGACCGTAAATAATCAGCAACTACGATTGGCTGGAAATCATGCGTGTGTTAGCAAATTCCTGGTGTACGAGTTCAACTCGGCAAAGAACAAGCATTCACGTGCAGGCTATGAATCAGGCTTATTGTTTGTCAAGTTGAAAAGTCTTTTGCAGTATCTCCAAACTTCCAAAGGCTTTCAAATGCATTTTTATTCTTGTCTTGATTGTCCAGTTTTCAAAATGATTTAAATAACCATCAGATCTGGATAACCATCAGCATAAGACAAAAAACAGTCTTGCCTGAGGGTCTAATAGATTTGCTTCCGTATCAGAGGTCTTAAAGGAAAATGAGTCTTTGATCTTTATGTAACTACACTAGTGGTCACCATTTAAGGTAGAATAATAACAAGAAGCCACACATTCACAGATAACACTAGATGAGCAGAGCAGACGGAAAAAGCAGGAGGGAGTGAGAGACTAAAGACACCCAGAAACCCAGAAGTGACCAACTAAAAACAGACTGAGGAACAATATGATGGTGATAGATACCAAAATAATACAAAACCACATGGAATGGGGCAGAGATTAAACTGTCCACAAAAGAGATACACAAAACAAAAATAGAAAAATAGCAAAACCATATTATTATCAGGCTGATTCATTACTAGTGGCAGGCAACGGCAGATGAGCGTCTGTACAGCGGCGCTAAGAGCGACCGCTAGTGGACGCGCTGTTCGGCCATGGGTCGCTATTACAGAGCGCCTCATTCGCTGTAGTAACATTGCCGGCATTGATGAATTTGATGTGTGAGTCGCTATAACACCAGTACAGAGCTATATGGGAGCGAACGGTAGCGACTGGTCAGTGTGAGCGACTCAAACCATATTCACCCAAAAAACAGCCTTACACAGCGCTGGCGCTCAAAATTGTGTCGCTTTAGCCCAGAGCGGCAGAAGCTGTGTGATTAAAGTCCGTTTTTGAATACATATTCACTAGTAACAAAGCGAAAACATATAGAATTACATTGTTATTACATTGTGACATTACCACATACAATACCAGACCTGTAATGACAATTCTGCATTAAAAAAAAAATCAAAAACGTTTTCAAAAATGTATTTAAATAGGCCAGGAGAGGTCGCACACTTATTTGATACAAAACAAAAAAAAATATTAAAAGAAAACCCTGTTTAAAGAGAAGAACGGTAACGTCCATTGAAATGTATGGGAGAGCGACAGGTAATACCAGGCGCTCTGAAACCAAGAGCGCCGCCGGGATCCGCAGAGCTGTCTGTGATGATGAATCGGTCACTACTTGACGCTGTAAGAGGCGCTCACCAGAATTGCCTTCATAAATGTGGTATTGCGTGCTGCGGCCGGCGTTCACCTGCCGCTACCTGTCGCTTACAAGGCACTACCTGTCGCTGTCCTTGGATGAATAAAGCCCTATGACAAAAGTCTATAATGAAAACCCTACAAATAGGGTGTGGAGGTGAAAGAATCATTAGCAATAAACTAAAAACCTCAAGAGCTGAAGTTTAGAGGCAGGGCATTTAAAAAATAAGTTTTGAAGCCCATTGATAGATGAGCGCAGAAACAATTATGGAGCTCTAGTGTGTGTGTGTGTGTGTGTGTGTGTGTGTGTGTGTGTGTGTGTGTGTGTGTATAATAGCTTAACATTTGACATTTCTGACAGGTTTGCTTTAATTGTATAAAATCACATGTTGGATTAGCATGATTAAAATATATTCAAAGACACTGATTATCTTTACTCATTAGCGGTAGCCTTAATGCATGGAGAACACATGTGGCTACCCCCCCATACAATACTATTCACACAGCTTAAAACTAAAGCTAAATCATCAAATAAAAATGTAACCAAGCTTCAGTTTTATAGAAACTGTACTAAAAGATAAGCAAGTTCAACTATGCATAAGATTAAAAGTCATAAAGAAAACAATGGCGTTGCAGGGTTCAATGAACATATATGGCATGGTAGACATGCAAGGATTTGCGGGTTGACAGAGCATAAAAGAGTAATTATTCATGGTTTGAGACACTTTAGAGGAAGGTTACATATAATGTAGAGATTCACAGGGAAAAAAAAACTCACAATGTCTAAAAATATACAGCCAGCACCAAATCATGGTTCTAAGGTTATTCAACTCAGATTAGCTTTATATGAGTTTAAATCAATCCTTTGTATTAAGCATTTTAAAACTAAAATGTTGCTTTATTATTATTATTATATTATTATTATTATTATTATATTAAACATTAAGAGAATGATCATGTTATTTAATGAGGTTACTTTGAATATGCACATGGTGTAATTCTGAAGTAATGTTGGAGAAATACAACTCATTGGAATAATATGCGTTGTGTACCCAGGGGCTTGGCACTAGCAAAGCGGTCATGCTATCACCTGCCCTTATAACACCAAGCTTGTATGGGGTCTCCAAAAAAAAGGTTGTCACTTCTAAGAATCATTGACTGACATGCATAAGGACCTGGCTTTTTGACATCCAGGCACCCATACGTGGGCATGAGAGAAATTTAATGGGCACAATGATGATTGGTTAACAGAAACAGGTAAATTTCTCACCTCAGTTCTCAGCACTGAAAACAGGTTGCTCAGATAAGAATCCTGCTAGTTCACAGATAACATGTGCAGTGAAAAGAGTTCCAGCTCTCCTTTTAATGGGAACAGGGATTGCTGGAACTATTCTTTATTAGTACTATTATGTATCAATAGTGACTTCTTAGTTGCCCCCCCCCCCCATTTTGTTTCAAAAAAGCTGGTGAAAACCTCATTAGTGTAAATACATTTTTATTTAAATAAAACAACTCCTGCTGGCAAGCAGGATATTTTGGAATGCCCCCCATTGTAAAAGTAAAAAGAGAATAGATATACTACTCACCCCCTTCTCATTCCAGCACAATTGTAAAATGCGGCATTGCCAGCAGCAGCGACATTGCTGCTACCCCCCCTAAAGGCAAGCAAATTAGGTCAGGGAGCACAAATAGCATGTATAGAGAGAAGCAGTGATGTCACTGTATGATGTGCAAAAATACCCATTTACAGTCACAATGGAAGGTAAAATGGGTTTAAGCTTTTACCCTGATTTTAGGCTCTCGCTATACTTAAACACCGCAGGCCTTCCCTAAATCAGTATGCTTCCTAAGGGCCTTGTTTTCCAAATTGAAAGTCTTTTTTTAGACTTTCGGTCCCATTTACCTAAGATGCTAGAAATTCCCTTAAACAAGTATTTGTGAATGAAGAAGCCACCTTTAACATATTTAAAACTGCTATATACAATGCCAAGGTTCAGCATTATAATGTCATTTTCACTTACTAAGCATCATTTGGCTGAAGGGATTGGAGCCAGAATAAAGATAAAAAGACAAAAGGGTCAAGATAGAAGATGCATAATGAAGAAAGGAAAGTCAGGTCGGGCAGGCCACAGGAATACCAGCTTATATTCCTGGGGTACATGGTTGGTAATCCTGAGAATAGGGGGGCCATCAGAGAACCAAACTTAAAGAATGTTTCAGATTAACCCTTTGATTTTGTCTCTCAACCAGTTTGTAAATGACAGCAAGTGTGTTAATCATTTAAAATATGAGCCACACAACCTATCCTCCATTATACCCCCTCTCCCTTGTAGTCTGAACGGAATTGAGAATGACCAAGCTAGATTTATTAAGAGAAGGAATGGGCCCCGTTTGATAAAGAAAGATGGGATATGATTACAACAAGGAAAAGGCCTGAATTCAGCGCTCGCATAGTCTCAATAATATGCATTGTGCAATGAAAAGAGTTGTGAAAGGATCTAGATGACTATGCAATAGCTGGTATGATAATGGACTTGTCTGATGATAATGTCCCTAACATGTTAAGACTGTAAGATGTGAATGGGACCCGTGGACAATTCTACTCCCACCCTTCTTTTCCTGTTGACCTACCCTTTGTTGTATATGACAAAACTAAATAAATAAAGAATATAAAAAAATATATAATGAGCATCATGTGGATGCTGCTCATAAAAATATTATTTACTATTTTATATTTAAATTAAAAATGTGTTTTTATTTGGAAAGAAATCTGTTCGCTAACCTATTGTAATGACCCTGAAACGTGACCATTGCAAAATTACAGAGGCACCCAAATGTAATTTTAAAGTTTTAAAGTAAAGTTAAAGCAAGTTTTTTTTTTTTTTTTTTAGTAAATTAAATACAGTGGCCACAACATAATAGTAATCATGTTTCCATGTGTCTGGTATACATTTTACTCAGGCCTGGGCTGTATTAAGATGCTTGGCACAACTGAAAAGCTATTGTTAAGTTTTGTTTGTTTAGCTGAATTTGTGTGCCTATTGCATTTTCCATGGTATATTTTTACATATCAATGTATATTTGATAGGCCGGTCATAGAAATCCACTTACTAGCATTCATTTGTCTTTGATTAATGAAAGTTTTTCCATCACATGCTGTAACCTACATTTTGCTTAATGCTAGTGCATACAGTAATAAATCAATATGATAGTTCCATCACTCAGGATAATATTTTATGCAGGCTCTCCTCTAGGAATATTCTGTAAAAAGTGTTGTCTTCATCTCAAGGAGATCACTTATCAAGAACTATGTATAAAATCAGAATATCTTTGCAAAAATATGCTTCTATCGACACTAAACATTCACTTATATTAATACTGCCACTGTACAATACGGTTTATTTCTAGACATAAAAGGGACAAAAAATACAGCGCTGTAAAACACAAGTTTTTAATTGACCTTGATATCGGAGAATTTGCCAGGTTTAAAAAAGTTTTAAGAAGGAAAGTATTGGCAGATGTGGAAAGAGAAAATAAGCATTCCACGTGAAGGCAATTTGATTTACATAATAGTATATATAGGGCATATGTAGCCAAAATAAAAGCTGATTGTCCCATATTTTTTATGCTAACCTGGAGCCCAATTTAACAGCACCATCTAGCGCTACTTGAGCGTCTCCCATGAGCTGGTCTCGGTGCCTCAACCACCATACTGGTCAACATCTGCAGGCACTCTGCGGTTCGGCATTACCTATTTTCCGCGACAGGTAGTGTTGGGGGTGAGCACTGAAAAAGCTATGGGATTTAGAGGCTGATTCATTACTAACGCCAGGTATCAACAGATGAGCGTCTGTATAGCGGCGCTTAGAGTGACCGCTAGTAGACGCTGTAAACATGTATCCGGTGCTGTAACAGAGTGCCTCAGTCGCTGTAGAAACCTGGCTTGCATTGATGTGATGTATGTTGGGCACTCTAACACCAGTACAGCGCAAGGTAGCGCCAGCTCAGTGCGACCAACTCTCGGCACTCCACACCATACTTATCACACACACAGCATCGGCGCTCTAAATCTGTTTTTGAACACATATCCTCCAGTAACAAAGCAAAAACACATGGAATGACATTGTTTTAACACTGTGACATTAACATTTTAGTGCCAGACCTGTAAAGACAATTCTGCATAAAAATCTAGAAAGCAAAAAAGTTTCTAAAAATGTTTGTTTGCAGCCAGGAGAGGTCACACAATGATTTGAGGAAAAACAAAAGTCAAACAAAACTGTTTAAATACAAGCAAATGAACGCCCATTGAAATGTATGGGGGAGAGACACTGAGTAAAAGGTAATACCTGGCGCTCTGGAAGCTAGAGCGCCAGCGCTATACGCTGAGCCGCCTGTAATGATACATCAGACACTACATGGCGCTGTTAAAGTCGCTCACCAGATTTGCTATCTTAAATGTGGTTTTGCGTACAGCGCCCGGTGTTCACCAGATGCTGCCTGCCACTATGAGGCACTACCTGGCACTAGCCCTTCTTAAATAACCCCCTAAATAAAAATAATCATTGCGCCCACACTGGCGCTCCCAAACCAGGAAATTAAGGCATACTGCACCAGGTGAAATCCCCCCAAATTCATTTTTAATACGCAAACAAATGGGATGCCTTTTGGAACACATGAATGAAATGACACATGTTTTGCATAGCAAAAAGCGCAAGTTTGCAGCGCATAACTATAGTGCATAAAATGAGTGAAATAAAAATCTCAACAGACCAGGATCCCGTGGCACATGCACGTAGCAAAAAAATGCAACCAAAATAAATTTTTAAATATATACCATATATATATAATAATAAAAATAGCAAAAGCTCCATTGAAATCTATGGGAGAATGACACAGAGCATGGTGTGCGCATGGTGTGCGCATGGTGTGATGTGACATTGTCAGGAACACAGTTCTGGCGCTCAAATAATCACCGGTGCTGATGATAGATGGGACACTATATGGTGCTAACAGAGGTTCTAATGGATTTTTCCTTCTTAAATAATCATGCCGGCTGACGCACCTGATAGGAAGCTGGTGCTAGGTGACGCTAGGTGGCGCTAGCGCTTGTTAAATTAGCCCCTTAATCTCATGCAGTGTTTACTTTTCAAACCTTGCAGGTCTTTAGCTGTCAGTCCAAGTGCCAACAGCTCACTCCCCTGCCAGCTCGTGCATGGCCAGACCAGCCACAGCTGAGATAATCATTTCAGTATGCCCTGTCAGAGTGTGCAATCCTTCTTTTAGTCAGCAAAGGGGTTTTCTCTGTCACTGGAAGCAGGGACACACAAAGAAGCCATACAGTGAGTGCCAGAGCTGACAGAGCAAGAATTAGATTGATTTAAGCTTCAAAAACTCTTTAACCTTATCCCGTGTATAATGTTCCTTCCTTGTGACCTGGAAAGGCTGAATATCTCACTTCCATCCAAGAAATTTTGACCGGGAGCTTCTGACAATTTAACATGTGCACTATTCCATCAGGTGGTTAGAGGGGGGTGTGGAACCCATTCTTCTTCTTCTCTTCTTACCTTTTCCTTATTTCCTGATCTCATCTCTTTTTAGTGTTATTTCTACCATTGGGTGGGTCAAGGGTACTTCTCGTTCTTGGTGTTTTGTGCAGTGTATCTCTAGATAGAGACAGCAGGCCCTGTTGGGCTGGTATAGGGTGTTCTTGGGTACGATAGTGAGGTCCGGGCCTGTCTAAGGAGGATGCTAGTGATCAAAAAGGATCGCTGAGGGATGTAGAGGTAGTAGGATACTGTTACTAGTGGTCAGAGAGCGAATACATTTCCAGCGTGATCAGGTTGTTAAAGCTGCATTTCATTAACAAAATGTGCAAAACTTTATAGTTTATTTGGTGTAATGCTAATTTTTCCATTAATAACTATTGAAATGAAAAAACTCTTTAACTTTTAGGCCTACCTGATGTAGCTAAGCAAAGATTTGTTTTGTGATGATTAATTAAAATCCGGCTGTGAGATTAGCGATTAGAGTCCAGTCGATCCTGAAATACAGACTTAACCTAACAATTATTATATCCTGAGCCTCTTCAACAGCACCTACTAATTTTGCTCATGTGTTAGGTCACTGTTTCTAAAACAGTAGTACTCGTACCCCAGGGGATAAACAGGAATATTTTACAGTACACATTATTCCTTCTTGCTTTAGAATGCAATGAGGCATGTGTTCTACTCATTTTGGTAGCATTTAGAATTAACCCCTTTGGGGTTTGGGGTGCTCAGTTGGAAAATATTTTTTCTAGAGGGTAGTTAGTGTATACATTTTGAGAACCACTGTGTTCGGTAACATAGCTCACAATAATAAGGTCAATGCTTTATTTCAGAATAAGGTATGAGCTAAAATACATCTCTTTTGTCTCTTTTGACCACATTGCTCCATTTATAGACCCTGTCTACAGGGCACTCTGTCTCCAACCTGCCAGCCACCATTCCAGCAGCTGGGTCTATTATAGTGACAGAAACAGTCCCTCAAATTTGTTCAATTGGTCTATTTCTAACTGAGTAGGCTAAATAATAATGTTCTTACATTGTAAAGGTTATTAATCATCAAACATTTAGCACATGTTTTACTAATTCACTCAAAAAAGGGGGGATATTAAATTGGGGCAGTCATGGTCTAGAGGTAGGTAACCAGCCTTGTTACTGGAAGGTTGCAGATTCGATTTCCAGCCAAGGGACATGACTGAAGTGCCCTTGAGCAAGGTACCTACCCCTGAATTTCTTTCCGGGTGCCGAATTTAAGGCACATGTGCACTTCCACTTGTGTGTAATTCACATGTGTGTAGTCACTAATATAGTGTTTATTAACTTGTGTGTTCACAGGGGGAATGGGGAAAAGGGAGGTAACATTCCATGTGTGCGTAAGAACACAATGGCCACGATATATACTATTAATACTATAAATGTAAGTTATTTTGAAGAGGAACATCTGACCTAAACTTAAATGTGGCAGATTACCCCTCCCCCATTGGGCCCTGCTTGCCTTTTGGATGTCGGCACCTGATGCGGTGACATCCGGCTGCTTCAGGGCCGGATCCTCTGCCCCCCGCCGGTTTAGCCATCTGAGGGACTCCGAGGGACCCAAAAGATGGATGCCCTGGTGAGCTGAGTAAAAATTGTCCATATGTAAAACCAGAGTGGGGGCAGCAGTCAGGCGAGGTTTGGGGAGGTTTTAACCTTCCCCGATGTTCCTCTTTAAGTGTCTTGTGAGTTTATATGTTTTTATTGGTGCATTTATTTGATGGTGTGGCAGAATTTTCTCTGCAACCCATACTGTGGGTCTTATCTGAGGGTTCCTTAAGGCCTTGAAATGTAGGCAATGCTTGGTAGGGGGTTTTCTAATCTGCTAAATCCTTGGTCAATTATGTACAATATTTAATAATTATTTAATAGGCCAACAAAGCACAATATATTTTCCAAACATGCAAACAGATTTTCTTTAATAAATACTGCATTTTTTTTTGCTTTATAACATGCAACATACAACAACCCTCCACTTATGCTTCTCATTAAAGGAAACGTAGAGGAAGCTCTTAATTAAAAATCCATTTTATTAAACATCAAACCACATGACAAGCTTTAAAAACACTTGACTGGTTTGGTTAGTGGTAATAGCTTTTTCTGCAGCGGTTACTACATGTTTTTTAAAACATGGTTGGATTTGATATTTAATAAAATGAACTTTTAATGAGGATACTACTTCAGGATATATAAAGACCTTAAGCTGGTAACCCAAAAAGCCTAAGCAAAAACTACTTCATTTAAATTAAAGTTTGACACATTTATTATTTATTATGCTATTCCTTTCAAACTAGGGCCTTCTATTTAGTTGAGACACAAGATCACAATGAAAATAGCACCTGGCCCTGACAACCTTACCATTAATAAATGGGTGTTGTACTGGGCGCATTGAGGCATCTCTTTTGTCGATGCCTACCTGCGCATTAATGGATGGATGGATATCTTACCTTTCTTCTCCCTGTGCCCGGTACAGCACCTATTTTTGTGAAAAGGGGTGTTGTTTTGAGAAAACACAAACTATCACAATTGGTTAAATGCTGGGCTGGCCATTAATGTACGGGCAATATAGCCAAAAGACACATTTTATTATCAAAAATTATGGCACCAAACAGATACATGTATGAAAAGACCAGGGTACATACATAAATTTAAAAACCGCAATTGCATATTAAAATACAAATACATTAAACTAAGGGCCACTGCCAGATCGACCTGGACTCCATGCACACACCCGCATTCACCCTGCACACACAGAAAAAATGCTGGCCAGCAAAAATCATAGGGACAACACTGTATCCTCTCTTGGAACCTGAAGGATTGTACAATTGTAAATCAGCACTTGACTTTTCCTCTCCACCGGGACTAAGCTGATGTCCACTATAGAAAAGTCCAGGAGCCTACGCCTGGGTGCTGCAATACTGGTTGCAACCAGGACTCATCACAGGGACCACGTGAATTCCAGCCAAATTGCTTCAGCTCATCTGCTGAGCCACAGTATACTGACACATATATGGGATGATTCAGCTTTAATGCTCACATTCACAGCACAGTTGGAATATCAGCACTGTGTAGAAAGCAGGCATATAGGCATCAGCCTTCCAAAGTAGGTAACAGGTTCAGTGTGCATACAGCACAGTCACTCCTGGGCGCTCCAAACTCAGCCCAGAGTGTGTATATAAGGGGAGATGCAACAACCCGTCACCCCTGCATCTTGCGGCAATATTTGCCAGTGATCTCACCCCTCCCGCGTATCACCAGGAAGTCCAAGCAGCCAGTGTGTCAGGTTTACAGGTTACTTTCCAGCGCGACCATCCAGCGTGAGCAGGCGTGCGTGGTGGGCATGGTCAGGGGCCCTGACCGACAGCTGTTTCGCTCCGCCTCCGGAGCTTCGTCAGGGTGAGAGGGGGGGCCGACTCTATTAGGCAATTTATGTAGATGGTACTCTATTGTTGGCCAATCATTGGCACGCGCTAGCAATTGCGCATTAGAGACCCAGGCTTCAAGCTTGCAACCAATTCCACTTCCTTGTCACATGACCCGGTTTCACTGCGTCTTACACCTGCGCAGTCAGCATCAGGCAATTGTCCACAGCTCAGGAAGGATGTTTAACCCTTCCAGCAAAAAACGGAGCTAGTTTGACATTCAAGCTTCCTTTTTACAGCTCTAGCCATGCATACTACACATTACTTGCACACATCAGGCCAAACACCCTCCCATTTCATGTCTATTATTTGTACTGGGACTAAGTGAAATTAATAAAGCACCTCATATACAGCAACCAAACACAATATATACATTGCACAGTCACACTAAAAAACAGCAGCAGGATATAGCAAATAAAGCATACCTAAACCCTAACGTAATTCAGATTAATAAACCTGTTGCGGTTTGATAATAGGCAGGCTATCCCCATCACAGCCCCCATAACTACACCTATATCACACTATATACAGCAGCATTGCCCTTTAGCATCTAAATATAGCTTGGTAAGGCAAATAAATATAAGCAACGGAGAATATAGGGATAGATGGCAAGCTAGGGATAAAAAGTGGTGAAAATAAAATAAGGGGTGAATAGTGCATGATAGCAAACGGAAAAAACACCCACACCCAGTGAAGGAAAACCTGTACAACCCCCCGTGACGCCGCTCAACCCCACAAACAAGAGGGATACTGGATCAATGATTCATCCAGGAAACATATATACAAATACCACAAAATATTCAGCGCCTGAGCTACCTACCCAGTTGCCAACAAGGGTCCTACCTCTAGACAAGGTTATAGAAAAGCTTTTAGACCCATGTCTATGTTCAGGCCCAACGGGACCATAGTGCCCAGTTCATAAATAAATCTTGATTCCTTCTGTAGCAAACGTACATCCCAGGATCCCCCTCTACCAGAACAATTAAGTTTGAAAATCCCACAGACTGTTAGCCCAGAGGGATCCCCATTGTGGTATTTATGAAAATGTGTAGCTACGGGGCTTTTTTCATTATTTCGCTTAATATCGCATATGTGTTCTCCTATCCGGATGCGTAGCTCCCTCTTAGTTTTTCCTACATACTTAAGCCCGCATGGGCATGTGATGAGATACACCACAAACCTAGAGGCGCAATTGATAAATGCGAAGGAACTGTCGCAGAGGGATGCCCCGCCGTAACGGGCCGGGTTGATGGCTGGAGAAGTGAAGGAGGGTGTTGCCTGCTGTTGGTTTGCGGTATGTGGAGGTGGTGAGGGTACCTGCTTCCTTCGCAATGTTCAAGTCCAAGAATTCGATCCTATCGGGACTCACGTTATAGGTACGTTTTATGTTCCGGGTGTTGTGGTTGAGGGAGTCGATGAAATCATCTAATTGAACTCGTGTACCCCTCCACAGCAACAGGACATCATCAATATATCGTAGCCAGAGGGCCGCGTGTGCTCGAAACTCCGCCCGCCCAAACACCTCGGCGCTCTCCCACCGCCCGAGGTGTAGGCAGGCGTAGGATGGAGCACACGCCGCCCCCATGGCTGTCCCACGGATCTGATGGTAGAACACTCCATTAAAGCGAAAGAAATTATTTGATAGGACAAACTCCAACATCTCAACTAGAAATTCGTTATACGCTTCATCACCCGGTCCCAATTCCTGGAGCACTTCCTCAACAGCCTGCAGGCCAACTGCATGGGGAATGGAGGTGTAGAGGCTCTCCACGTCCACACTCACCAAGAGCCAGTCATCTTCAATCCTAATGTCCTTCAGTTTGCGAAGCAGATCACTGCTATCAAGCACAAACGACGATAGCAGTCGGACTAGGGGCTTAAAATTTTCATCAATAAAACGGGCCATGCCCTCCAGAGGGCCCCCATTCCCCGATACAATAGGCCTGCCGGGTGGGGTCACCGGGTTTTTATGTATTTTGGGTATGGTATACAGTACCGGGATATTATATTCTCTTACTTGCAGGTACTCAAATACCTTATGTGTGATTAAATTCTCTTCCCGTGCCCAATATAATTTTTCATTTAGCCTATATACCACATCTGGGAAAGGATTTGTCAAAATAGAACGATAGGTTTCACAGTCATGTAATTGACCTTCTACTTCTTTCACATAATATTGTTCATCAAGAAGGACCACATTGCCTCCCTTATCGCTGGGCCTTATAATAACGTTACTTGCCCGTTTCAAATCTTCTAATGCTGTTCTTTCAGCTTTAGTAAGGTTATCTTCACCTCCTAAAGAATCCCATTGTACTAGGCCTAAATCCCGCTCTACCAATTGCAAAAATAATGCCAGGTGTTTGTTTTGACTCAGAGGAGGGAAGTTTTTGGAAGGACATTTTAGGCGACTTAAATTCGGTAGTAAATCGGGTATTTCATCAACTGGCTCCTCACCTACTTGTTCACATGAATAATCAGGATTCTGAGCCAGTTCGTTAGTTGGCTCCCTACTATTTATTTCCCCTGGCAACTTATTGCTATACATAGTTTTAAATAGTACCTTCCGTAAGTAGAGGGCAGTGTCCTTATAAAGTTCAAACTCATCACCCCCTGTACAGGGGGAAAAAGATAAACCCTTAGCCAATACCGATCTATGATGGTCATTTAAAGCAAAATTAGACAGGTTAATGATATTCAACCCACTACTTATGGGTTCTCCCCTATGTATATTTACTACAGGGGGGGACCCCCCATTATCTTTTTTCGAATCCCCCTCAGGGATTTTACCCTGGTGGCTACACTTTCGACGTCTTCTCCTCTTTTTTGATGTGGTTCTAAAAAAGACACAGTTCTACGTGACTTCCGTGAATTCCTCGGGGGGCTCTCATCAGAGACCTCAGTCTCTGCCCCTGACAAGTCGCTAGAAACATCGCGCCACTGTCTTTGGCGTGCAAGGGGCCTATTCCTAGATTTAAAATCTAGAAAAATTCTGCAACTCTCAAATTCAGATACATCACGCCTGAACTTCCTTTGTTTTATCTCTTTTATAGTTTTTTGAACCCGATCCCCCTCCACTCTGTGCCTGTATGAATCAATAAGAGGGGGTCTCCCAGTGTTTTTTAAATTTTCTTCAGTGTTGTTTTGAGGTTTATTAGGCCCCACATGCCTTACAGTCTTCAGTTTCATACTTGAGAGTAAGTCACTCTCTGTAGACAGCCTTTCAGACCATTTATAACTTAAAGTGGACCAACACCCAGGATTTTGACTATCCTGGGTTTAGGTCCACTTCGGTGGGGCACCCCGATCAGGGGTGCCTCACTGTGTGAAACCCCCCAGAACGCCCGGAAACACTCACCTCACCACGCTCCTACGCGGGCGCTCGTCCAATCAGAGCGCTCAGAGCCGCTGTGGTATGCACGTACAAGTGGCGTCCAACCAGAGTGGCTCTGAGCGCTGGAGGCTGCGTCTCGCGCGTCCCTCTTACAGGGAGCACGCCCGCGCTGGCCATTCACAAACGGCCGACGCTGGTGCGCGCCCTGCTAGAGGGAAGCGCGAGATGCGGACGCAGCCCGCGCATGCAACGTTGGAACGGGGTTAAGGTAAGGTTTCTGGGCTTCCTGGGGGGTTTCACCCCGCGGGACATCCCGATTTCGGATGCCCCGCAGGGAGGGATCTGATCGGCCCGGGAATCTTATAGATTCCCGGGCCGATCCCCCCTGGCTGTTGGTCCACTTTAAAAGGAATGGAAGGACAACAGACAATGTGCAGGCTATTATTCAATTTCTCAGTTGAACCAAATCATTTGCTTACTTCAAAAAATAATCTACACAGACCAAGAAGGCATTGTACTAACTAGAAAGGTCTAGGATAAATTTACCAGTGCTACGGTATTAATGTGTTTGGCAAGTCAAAAGTTAAAAAAACAAATATCAGTAGCTTACCTTTCATTCAGTGGCTCCAGTGCTATGCTTCTTCACATGTCTGTCTCCTTAGTGAGGAAATCACTTTCTTATTCAGTCCCCTCCCCACTGATCTGGACCATCAATCAATCATACCTCCCCCGACGTTCTGATTGGCTGCTTCTCTCTTCAGCTTTGAAATCCCACCCTCCTCTCTGCTCTCTCATCTCACACTATCAGAGTGTGCTTATGTCACATCGCTGTTGCCACGCCCACTGTTTTTCTTCATTTTTTTTCTCTGCATCTCCCATGCTATGATAATGTTAAAGATAACTTATGAACTTTTTTTTTATAATGGATTGAAGTTTATGTGCAACGTATAGCCCGAGACAATGGGACAAAAATAGGGCTTGCCTTTAGTATAATTTGCAAGTGACCTGGTGCAAAAATGTGTGGCAGTGTATTAATTGAGCGGTTGACTGGTGCTACTATAATTCCCACACAAAACAGAATGTGATTGGGCAGACTTTTCCTGACTTTTAAGAAATCAAAATCCTTCCTAAAAAATGCTCTAAGATAAGGAAACCTTAGAGGTCCCTTACAATTGATTTACATTCTACCACAATTTACCCTTTTTATTCTGCACTGAGCAACTCAAAATTCCCTCCCTTTGGAGATGGGACACTCAATTTTAGCGAGTGAGCAGCCTTGCCTTGGATGACTTGAACAAAGCAGATTTTTTCAGTTTGTTCCCTAACCACAAGTTCAATGCATGTAAGGCTTAATTTACTGTAATGGCACTATTTTGCTTTTTACCTCTTCTCTGTGTATATCCAAGCCATGCAGTTTTCAGAATTTCTAAAAAATAGCTGTAATTTGTTGTAATTTCTAAGGGCCAGTGATGCTTTTTACAGCTGGGTCTTTTCAGCCAGTAATTTAGCCACACATTTTGTGGCTTCTGATGCAGTCAGTAAAGAGCGGTCAAAATAACTGTTTTAGCAATGCATGCCATGGCCACTGACAATGTTTTCCGCAAGACCATACTAAACCACATACTGCATTCAGGTGCTAAATTGGCCTGCCTACAGACTGTTGATCAGCTAAGAATCCTACATCAGGCATGGATGGGACAAAATTCGTCAATTGGCCTTCTCACAGAAGTTTACAATTTTTTTTGTTGCTCTAGGTTATATTATGCGTAAAATATTGTTATTAGATTACAATGTCTTTCTTGTTTTCTTTACATTTTATATAGCAACCATATAGTCTATCAGACTTGTGGCAAAAGCTAGATTTCTGTAACTATTGTTGGTATAAAAATAATCAGTATGCATTTACCAAACATATTTTTTACCCTCTTCAAATTTTAGTCTTAACAGTGGAAAAATGTAAAATCCTTGCAAATAGTATGGTGAATATTACACAGGTGAGTTTTAGCACAATAATTCCCATATAAAACATTAAATACAAGAAAAGCTAACTTTTGTTTGTGTAAAACAGCTAATATGGATTGCCCATGCCTGTCTAGAAATGTCTCATTAACAGTCTTACCTTTAAAAATTAAATATAAAACATTGTGGGAATATTTCAATAGATATTTGGGGCATGCTATTACTTGTAATTACTATGTAAACCACAGTTGTTTATGGGCTGTGTTGTTTTAAGATAACTTATGAAACTCATTTTGAAGTGAGCAGATTCTCACTTTCTTAAATGCATGAATTGGCCTTGCTGTTGGATAGCTACATTTTAAATAATGCACGCATTGCTCACACAAATGAAAACACTTTTCCTTTATTCCAACGATATGCAGTAGATGTCACTCCTGTTATTGCATTACCAGTAAGCTCAAAAATGACCTAGGTTGTAGCCCAATACTAATTGAAGATCATGAGGTGCAGACCTGGAAATATACTTGCTCTGCCAAATTAATATCATAAATGTCCTATTTTAATATGAGTAGCACTGGAGGTGGCATACTGAATTTTCCGGAGAAAATAAATTCCTAATATATGCTCTATGGAGCCTCCTCCGGGATATAACTAAGCAATTCATCACCTAGACTGGGTTTGAGGTTTAGTTTTCATTGTGGCATTTCTCCTTCATATTTGCTTTTCTTGGTCTCTGACACATTCATCAGAGAGGATTTCACCAGTTTCAGTAAAACAGTAATCGCCAGAGCATCACTGTGCGTCAACCATACAAATCCCAAGAACCCGACTCATGTCTCACTTTACATAACCCTCTCAAAGCCTTTCATTGACCATTTCTTGCTCCTTAACATTTCATATTCTCTTGATACCAGTAACATAAAACATGAGCTAAGCATTGAGAACATGGTATTTGGATGTGTGTAGATTATTGCCATTGACATTTTAAAGAACCTTTGGTACAGCACTTCTATTATATTACTACGTTGTTGTAAATGTCATTTTCTAGCATATCAATCTATGTTTGGTATAAATAAATATATAGATGTTTCCATGTATTCTGGATTGCTGTTGGAAGGTAACTAAAAACACAATGACAGATTTCTCTAAAGGACATTTTCTGCACAGTATATTTCACATATAGTGCAGAAGAGAATCATACATCAGAGTGCTTACCTGAAGGCCAGTTTTCTTTCAGTAAAAATATTTGCCAATAGAACTTTAAAGCTAAATAGGTTGTGCATGCAGTAACATTTTTAGGAGTGTGCAACTAAGATGATTGCTCAAGAACATTTAAATAGGGAGTTTCACCATCCTCCACACAAAGTGGTCCTGTTAAAAAAAAAATACTACCCACTGCTTTTCCCCCTGTTCTGAAGGCACCAATAAAACGATGTCCTGACTATCCAAGGATTAGGTAAGTGTGTTGGCTACAAGGAGATGGACTCTGCCACCCCTACCAGCAATAAGTTTGATTACTATGGGACAGAGACTTGTTCAGCAGGGGTGGTTTATTATTGGCCTCTCCAATCTCAGTTCCATCAGATTGAATTTTTTGGGGGGAAAATTGATCAAGAACAAGTTAAGAGTACTTGATGGTTATGCACATTAAATCAGATACTGTAGGATGTGGTACCAAGGAAAACGTAAATCAATGGTCAACCACAGGATTGCTGTATTCAATAGAAATGAAGGCTGCAGTTTCCTAGTGGAGATGTGGACTGAAAAAAGAACATAAAAGGGGCTTTATAAAAAAATAATTAAGAGGTTCCCGTATTGTTAAAAATACATTTTTTTGTGAAATTTTGCAGGTGCAATATTGTTGAGTGTATAGATGGGTATTTATTAAGACTAGACTGTAGGGGCACCACTCAATATGCTATACTGCAATGATTTCCCCAGGTGGGTGCGCCTTGGATTCTAAGAAATATATGTGCAAGCAACAAAACCAAGGAAAACATAGAATCCAAAAGATTTTTTGGGGCACACCACCAGGTCATATAAAAACAATAGATTTTATTTAAATTGTGACATTTACCAATTAAAACAACATCAACACACAAGACACATTAAAAACCACTAATACATGGCCTCCAGGTCTTTTGTTCCATAAAGATAAATACATTCAGTTTATACCAAATTTTCTTTAAATGGACTATCTACACATCAAAAATATATATACTGGCGGAAAGAAAAAAATAAAATTATTAGAAAAGCTGATCTAAAAATAGGTATCAAAAATTTTTTTTTTGTGTATATATATATATATATATATATATATATATATATAGTAGCTGTGAAGCAAGCCCTCTATAATAATGTATTCCTTTATATAACTAATCCAGCACCCAAACATATAAGCAAATACATCCAAGACAATGTGCTCTATATAAGTGACAAAGTAACTGACAGTGCAACTAGGAGGGAGTGTAAAACTCCATAACTAAATCCTAAAACCTTAGTGCTGTTCTATCAACACTCAATTATAGATAAGCATATAACACACATAAGGTGCTCTAAAGAGCAGATATGAAGCAAGGGCTTGCAAAAAAGCTTAATCATACATTGAATCAAACATTACAAATAGCTAAAACAATACCACCAATTGTAAGATACAGGAACCCTGGAGGCCACCACGCTGCCCCCACGTGCTCCGCCGTGCGCCTACACCCCCTTTGAAGCTGTGGGCGCACGGCGGAGCGCGTGGGGGCAGCGTTGTTTCATTTTCATTTGTTTACAAAGGGCTCTCCAGAACTTGGAAACAAACTGCACACCTCTGTCAGACACAATGTGTGTAGGAAGCCCATGACGTCGAAAGATATGCATCAGGAAGTATTTCGCCAACTGAGGAGCCAGGCAAAGGAACAAAGTGCGCCATCTTAGAAAACATATCAACTACCACCCAAATAACAGTATTGCCATGTGAAGAAGGGAGGTCAGTAATAAAGTCCATAGCAATGTGTGTCCATGGGGTATCTGGAATAGGCAGAGGGAGGAGTAGGCCAGCAGGTCTTTGGCGAGGAGTTTTGTCACGTGCACAGATGGTACAGGCCTGAATTAATTCCGTCACATCCTTTTCTAAAGAAGGCCACCAATAATATCTAGAAATGATAGCACAGGATTTGTGAAGAATGACCCCATCTTAATATTTTGCGATGTTGGCGAGCTGGCACGAAAATCTTTCCCGGCGGTGCCTGTACAAAGGCAGCGGGTGCCGAGTGGACAAGGCATTCAGGCGAGATAATATGTTGTGGAGTGGATTCAACACCAGAGATGTCTGAGGAGCGAGAAAGGGCGTCCGCCCTGATGTTCTTGGCGGCTGGCCGGAAGTGGATTTGAAAGTTGAAACGGGCAAAAAGCAACGACCAACGAGCTTGTCATGGGTTCAGTCGCTGGGCAGTTTCTAAATAAGACAGATTTTTATGATCAGTATAGATGGACACCCGATGAGCAGAACCTTCTAAGAGATGTCTCCACTCCTCCAATGCCAACTTGATGGCGAGTAACTCCCGATCTCCAATGGAGTAATTCCTTTCAGCCAGAGAAAAGGTCTTCGAAATGAACCCGCAGGTGAGAATTCTGCCAGTAGAAGATTTTTGAGTGAGCACAGCTCCGGCTCCAATGGGCGAGGCATCTACTTCAAGGGCAAAAGGCCTAGATGGATCTGGCCTAGACAGCACCGGAGCAGAGGACAAGGCTTTTTTTAAGGCAATGAAGGCCTCTTCTGCCTGAGGAGGCCAAGACTTAGAATTGGCGTTCTTCTTCGTGAGAGCCACAATGGGCGCCACTACAGTAGAAAAGTGGGGAATAAACTGTCGATAGTAATTGGCGAAGCCCAGGAAGCATTGCATAGCCCATAGGCCAATAGGACATGGCCAGTCCAAAACTGCTTTCAATTTGCTGGGGTCCATCTGGAGACCACAAGCAGAGACAATATATCCAAGAAAGGGTAAAGTGGTTTGATCAAAAAGACACTTCTCCAACTTGGCGTAAAGGTGGTGTTGACGGAGGCGAGACAGAATTTGCCGGACGTGATGGTGATGTTCTTCCAGATTAGATGAAAAGATGAGTATATCATCCAAATATACAACTACACAGGAGTAAAGCAAGGTCCGAAAAATGTCGTTTATGTATTCCTGGAATACAGCGGGTGCATTGCAAAGACCAAAGACCGAAGTGCCCATCGCGGGTATTGAAGGCTGCCTTCCGTTCAACGCCCTTTTTGGTAAAAACCTTGACCTCACGCAGACGGTCAAATAATTCAGCAATCAAAGGCAAAGGGTAACGATTTTTGACGGTAATCTTATTGAGGCCACGGTAATCAATACAGGGGCGTAGAGAGCCATCTTTTTTTTTTTGCCACGAAGAAGAAACCCGCGCCTGCTGGAGAGGAAAACTTCCGTATAAACCCTCTTTGCAGATTTTCTTGAATATACTCCGACATAGCCTCCGGAGCCGAGGGGGGGTAAATACGACCACGAGGTGGAATGGTACCCGGCAAGAGGTCTATAGGGCAATTGTAAGGGTGAGGAGGCGGAAGTAATGGAGCTGAAGCAGGAATAGGTCGAACAGGAACAGACCTCAAACACCTCTTAAAGCAAGCCGCACACCAAGTCTTTATGTCGCCGGAGTTCCAATCAAGCATGGGATCATGACATCGAAGCCAAGGTAAGCCGAGAAGAATCTGGGATGTACAATTAGGGAGGACGTAGAACTCAATACTCTCTTGATGGAAAAGTCCAACCTTTAGAAGAAGGGGAACGGTGTGATAACGCACGGTACAGTCCAGCCTGTCACCATCGACTGAGGCGATAAATAAGGGCTTTGCAAGGCGGTTCACAGAAAAATTATATTTATTTATCAAGGAGGTCTCTATAAAGTTTCCTGCAGAGCCTGAATCCAAAAAGGCGGACAAATTCAAAGAGGTGGTAGGTGCGATGGTAAGTTGCACAGAAAGGGTGAGACGTGGAGAGGAAGCACATACAAAAAGGAGCCACAGCACTCAAACCAGTTAGCTTGCTGACCAACCTACAATCTGTCTCTAAACTTGGTTTAAAACAGAGGGCTCGATCACACACATCTGCAGAAGTATGCTTAAGCTGCACCACCAGCACCAAGGTGCCCCTGTGAGGTGCAGTCCTAACTCTAATCTCTGAGAGCCCCATTTGGGACATACAATGCAATAGATAAATTGGGAGCAGGCTTACCTGAGGTTGCCCTAAACCTCAAGTGCAAGCCATGGGGTGGAAGGGTCAAAGATCTTTCAACACAGCCTAGACCCCACACCCCATGTGCTTGCACAAATTCAAAAGAAACAAAGGAGGGGTGGCAGCCGCTCAGACCATTTTATAACTAACCTGGGAGGTGCACGTTAGCAGGGCAATTAGGATACAAAAGTCTTAAAGGAGCAACAGCACTCAAACCAGTTAGCTTGCTGACCAACCTACAATCTGTCTCTGAACTTGGTTAAAAACAGAGGGCTCAGTCACACACACATCTGCAGAAGCATGCTTAAGCTGCACCAGCAGCGCCAAGGTGCCCCTGTGAGGTGCAGTCCTAACTCTAATCTCTGAGAGCCCCATTTGGGACATACAATGCAATAGATAAATTGGAAGCAGGCTTACCTGAGGTAGCCCTAAACCTCAAGTGCAAGCCATGGGGTGGAAGGGTCAAAGACCTTGCAATACAGCCTAGACCCCACACCCTAGGTTGGTCAGCAAGCTAACTGGTTTGAGTGCTGTGGCTCCTTTAAGACTTTTGCATCCTAATTGCCCTGCTAACGTACACCTCCCAGGTTAGTTATAAAATGGTCTGAGCGGTTGCCACTCCTCCTTTCATTTTTTTCTGAGGAAGCACATACACCCAGGGACGCCTCTACCACATCCACTAGGTGCGCCCGTTTCCCTGATGAGGAGGGCAAATAGGACAGTGTTTCAAAAAATGCTCAGAGCCAACACAGTACAAACAAAGATTCTCGTTCCTTCTATGAGTTCTCTCCAACTGGGTCAGGCGGGATCGGTCGACCTGCATGGCCTCCTCACTGGGAGGTACATGCGCGGACAAAGGGTGTTGAAACACAGGGGCCAGACGAGATGCCCTCCAAGGGCGCTGAGTATCTCTTTCTTGGAGGAATTCCTCACGCCTTTCAATAAAACGCACATCAATGTGTGTGGCCAGATGGATGAGATCAGTGAGAGACGAAGGCAAGTCACGTGCAGCTAGAGCATCTTAAATTTTACTAGAAAGTCCTTTCTTGAAGCAGGCACACAAGGCCTCATTATTCCAAGACAGTTCGGATGCTAAGGTAAGGAACTGGATGGCGTATTCACCAACGGACAATTCTCCCTGGACCAAGTTCAATAGGGCCGATTCAGCAGGTAAAGCCCGGGCAGGCTCCTCAAAGACCTGGCGAAACTCTGTAACAAAGGTGTGAATACTAGAAGTGACAGGGTCGTTGCGATCCCACAAAGGAGTGGCCCAGGCCAAGGCCTTTCCAGGAAGCAAACTAATGACAAAGGCCACCTTAGCTCGTTCAGTGGGGAATTGATCCACCAACAACTCTAAATGTAGAGAGCACTGGGCAAGGAAGCTTCGGCATAACTTGGCATCCCCGTCATATTTAGCTAGCAAGGAGAGACAGATTCTAGCTGTAGATGCTACAGGTGGCTGTGGCGACAAAGCTGGGGCCGGTGGTAGCACTTGCTGTTGCTGAATCGATAGTAACTGCTGCATCATAGCCGAGAGCTGATTAATTTGGCGGGACTGCATAGCCACAATAGCAGGCAATTCAGTGGCATCAGGCAGCGGCACCTCAGCGGGATCCATGGCCGAATCTTACTGTCACGGACCGGGTGGAGCAGACTCGGGTGTGGATCCGCTTTAACTGTGGAATAGATGGCAGGTACCGCGTCAGAGTGGAGTCCTAGAGGCCACCGGTATTCTCCAGAGCCCACAGCAAGGCAGGTTGGTCTTGTGCAGCGAGTGACCTCCAGGTCGCTACCCCCAAACAGCGGCCCAGTCCCACAGCTAGCTGAGGCTCAGCGGGGTACACAAGAGGCAGGCAAAAGGCGTAGTACACACAGGCAGAGGTCAGGGCAGGCAGCAGAGGTTCGTAGTAAAGGTGAGTAGCCAAGGTCGGGGCAGGCGGCAAAGGTTCAGCGTCGGGGACAGACAGAGGTCGGTACACGGGTGAGCAATCCAAAAGCAACTGATTTACAACTGGCATGGAAAGACCAAGATCTGGCACTGAAGGAAAGGAAGTGCCTCTTTAAATAGGGGAAGTGGATGCAGGATTGGATGACCAGGCACCAATCAGTGCTGTACAGGCCCTTTAAATCTCAGGAATCCAGCGCGCTTGCCCTCTAGTGGACGGGGACGTGCGCGCACCTGACCATGCGAGGAGGAAGCATGGGGGGAAGGGAGATGGCTGGGAGCAGCCATGGAGGTGAGGGAAATGCTGTGAGATGGACGACGGCTGGATGCAGCCATAGAGGTATGGGTATGCATGTCAGGGTGGTATGCAATAACAATATAACATTTGGGGTAAAAACCTCTCTTTCCCACACTTCTGTGGCTCTTCTACCCATCCCCGCTGGTCCTCCTGTACCTCTTTCTACTTCACGTCTTCCCACCCCATGCCTGTTGCTTTATTTCACCTTTGTCCACCTTCCTGTCCCTCATTGCTGCCCACTTCAGTTATTTAGGGCTACAGCTTTTCTTTTTTTAGTAGAACAATTATAGAACAGTGTGTCCCTCAAACCAAAAAACACTATCAAGTAATTGCTTATGAGTATGAAGACATCTATGAAAAACAAACATGGATAAGCATAATTAATAAGCCTTATCCAACACTTAAAGAGATATTTTACACATTATACGCAGTGATATCTCTGCGTACTGTATGTTGTGAGATCGTCATGTACAAACCTAAATGTGGCCTCTTTCCAGCAATTGAATAGGAGTGAGAAAAACTGTGTTGTATAATAGCAAGCCAGGCAACAGGACAGGCACACTGTGACACAAGGGGAATAATAGGAAACCACACCTCCAATGTATAAAAAATTGGACCCCAAGCAACCCTAGGAAGCACATCACCTGTGCTGAAGGAAATGGGGGGGAAGGTATGCTACTATGGTTGAAGGATGGAAGTTTGGCCCCTACGTCTGGAGCATAATATTGTTTTCCAGAGAGAACGCAGATGGTGCCTCTATTTAGGTGTGTCTATACAAATAGACACATTCTAAGTTAAATTGAACTATTACCCAATGCCAAAACGTATAACTGCTCTGTGCTCCTGATTTTTTTTTTGTGTTAAGAGTTATCTAATTGTGAGGAGTGACCCAGAACAAATGGGATATGGTCCTGCATGCAGAAAAGATGTGAAACCTACACACATCTATACCACTGAGACAATACAGATATTAGGCATGCAGCAGGATTACGGAGTACAAGGTACATTTTCCTATAAATCATTCATT
This sequence comes from Gastrophryne carolinensis, assembly GCA_027917425.1. Lineage (NCBI taxonomy): Eukaryota > Metazoa > Chordata > Amphibia > Anura > Microhylidae > Gastrophryne > Gastrophryne carolinensis. Next base: position 175,769,440 of record CM051237.1, on the reverse strand, counting down.
GTAGTATATATAATCATGTGTGTTCAGTGCCCCTTTATTAAGGCTGTAGGTTTACATAGAACAACATTCTTATTTGTGAAGCATTATAGCAAAAGCAACTGATTTACAACTGGCATGGAAAGACCAAGATCCGGCACTGAAGGAAAGGAAGTGCCTCTTTAAATAGGGGAAGTGGATGCAGGATTGGATGACCAGGCACCAATCAGTGCTGTACAGGCCCTTTAAATCTCAGGAATCCAGCGCGCTTGCCCTCTAGTGGACGGGGACGTGCGCGCACCTGACCATGCGAGGAGGAAGCATGGGGGGAAGGGAGATGGCTGGGAGCAGCCATGGAGGTGAGGGAAATGCTGTGAGATGGACGACGGCTGGATGCAGCCATAGAGGTATGGGTATGCATGTCAGGGTGGTATGCAATAACAATATAACATTTGGGGTAAAAACCTCTCTTTCCCACACTTCTGTGGCTCTTCTACCCATCCCCGCTGGTCCTCCTGTACCTCTTTCTACTTCACGTCTTCCCACCCCATGCCTGTTGCTTTATTTCACCTTTGTCCACCTTCCTGTCCCTCATTGCTGCCCACTTCAGTTATTTAGGGCTACAGCTTTTCTTTTTTTAGTAGAACAATTATAGAACAGTGTGTCCCTCAAACCAAAAAACACTATCAAGTAATTGCTTATGAGTATGAAGACATCTATGAAAAACAAACATGGATAAGCATAATTAATAAGCCTTATCCAACACTTAAAGAGATATTTTACACATTATACGCAGTGATATCTCTGCGTACTGTATGTTGTGAGATCGTCATGTACAAACCTAAATGTGGCCTCTTTCCAGCAATTGAATAGGAGTGAGAAAAACTGTGTTGTATAATAGCAAGCCAGGCAACAGGACAGGCACACTGTGACACAAGGGGAATAATAGGAAACCACACCTCCAATGTATAAAAAATTGGACCCCAAGCAACCCTAGGAAGCACATCACCTGTGCTGAAGGAAATGGGGGGGAAGGTATGCTACTATGGTTGAAGGATGGAAGTTTGGCCCCTACGTCTGGAGCATAATATTGTTTTCCAGAGAGAACGCAGATGGTGCCTCTATTTAGGTGTGTCTATACAAATAGACACATTCTAAGTTAAATTGAACTATTACCCAATGCCAAAACGTATAACTGCTCTGTGCTCCTGATTTTTTTTTTGTGTTAAGAGTTATCTAATTGTGAGGAGTGACCCAGAACAAATGGGATATGGTCCTGCATGCAGAAAAGATGTGAAACCTACACACATCTATACCACTGAGACAATACAGATATTAGGCATGCAGCAGGATTACGGAGTACAAGGTACATTTTCCTATAAATCATTCATTGTAGTATATATAATCATGTGTGTTCAGTGCCCCTTTATTAAGGCTGTAGGTTTACATAGAACAACATTCTTATTTGTGAAGCATTACATGTCACAAAATGAAATCCAATTTTCTTGATGAAGTCTTAATTACCTCTCATAAAACATGTGTCTGCTGGTTGCTATGTATGGATCAGTGTCAAGCCTTCAAAATACTTTAGTTCTTCACAGACTGCGAGGATTGTCATATACATTTCGTAGGATAATATGAAATCTTCACTTTCCAGTTACAGCGGTCACTGCAGATATAAAGAGCAACTTAAAGTATCTTTAAGAGATAACACTGCAAGGCAAAGAGAATGTTTGCCCCTTCAGCTATACCTTATCTAATTGACAGTTGGGTGTTACATTGGTTATGCAGGGATTAGTTGCTATTTTTCTTTAGTTCTTTAGAATGGTAAGACAAGATTCCCTAACAAGGGGTATGTAGAACATCACTATCATTCTAGCCACATTGTCCAGGGCCTTGCCTACTGAGCTGTATAGGGTCACTGTATGCTTGTAGTTTCCTTTTGCCTCTCCAGCCATTGTGGCCTCAGTTACCTTCCCCTGGGAAAATCATTAACATAGGTTCCAGGTGACATCAGGGGCAGAGCCATAATGTACTGTTGGGGTGGGGGTGTCCATACTACATTTTTCGGCATGATAATTGCAATGTGTCACCTGTCAAACAGTTGAAATTCCTTGCTCTGCCTTTTATTGAAAGTTAATTTGTGTCAAACAGCTTGGTAAACAGCTATAATGATCCCCCCTTAAAAACAAAAAAGGGAATTAATAGACATGATATGATTCTTTCCTTGTGGAAATGTATGGGACATGGGAAGCATAGAATTCAAGGAATTATAGTATAACGGTTATGGAATTGTATTTCAATAAAGAGAAGTTCAAACTTAACAGCTGTATTACATGTGATTCCACCAATGTGACCTACCCTACCCAATGTCTGTGGTTTGCACTCAGGGCCATTTCTAGACCAGGACCAGCAGTGCAGTTGCCCTGGGAACCAGATAGGCAGGGGTGCTGAGCTTACTGCTGAGTCCTGCCTTCTGCGTTCCCCCGGGTACTTTAAATCTCCCCTGCTATGACTTCGGGGTGTGTGTGTGGAGAAGGAAGGTGCAGCACTGGCAGAAACAGTGTGCCTGGGAAGCATGTTGGCGTACTCACCCTGGCTCCTGCATTCTGCTTCCTTTCCTCCATGTTCTAGATTAGTGACATATGCTGTCATTGAACATCCATGTCATCTGTGTGAGATGTGGATGATGGGAAGCAGAATGAACGAGCCAGGATGAGTATAGGAGCACACTTTCCAGACCGCACAGGTCAGTTCCTCTCCTCCTTCAAAGTGCATTGACCTATGTTTCAGGGATCCACTTGTACTCTGCAAATAAATGATTGCATCCGCGTTGCCCACTGGCACTCGTCCTAATAAAACTTGGGTTTGTGGTGTGGCACTGGCTATTACCGTGAGGGGGGGGGGGGCTGGTAGACCAGGGTGCGGAGGCTGAATGTCCAGCCCCTAAGCCCGAAGGCAACCAGCCCGCATAGCCTTCTCGGGCTGCGTGCTCTTCTGCACCTCTCTGGGCTTTGGGGGTGCAGGTAATTGGGCGGGGGTTATGGCAAGTCACCCGCTAGCTGGCAGGTGACTTGCCAGCCCCTCCTGCCCTGTGAACTGGCAAAGGGGTCTAAAGGACCCATTACTAGATCAAAACGAATGTAAAAAGACACACTGACACTAGAAAAAATATTTTATTATTTATTTTACCCCTCACACTTACCTCTAGTCCATTGCAGATCTTGTTGTCCTGTGACACTGCTGTCACTGACTTCCGCCGTTCTCTCTGGCTTCTGATATTTTGCTCCTTGCCACAGGAGTGGGTATAACAGTCCCTCCCGGAAGAGGGGAGCAAAGATAGCGGGAGCCCAGCTGGGGCACTGGACTCTGGGGAACATGGAGAGAGCAGGTAAGTTACGATTTCAAGGAAAGTTCATGTCAAATTGAATTTTCCCTAAAATTTAGAGCGAACTCCGGTTCTAGCAAACCTGTTTGCTCACCTTACATTGGGAGCTGATCAAGTTTGTTTTACCTACAAGGGTAGGTAAACAGGGAAACAATTTACTGTATCACCAACAAACATTGCTGCTTAATAATGCTCAAATGTGTGATTTTTCACTGCATTTTTTTTACGGCATTTGCATTATGGTAAAAAAAATGCATTTCTAAATTAAATTGCAATGATGTTTATCTGCTAACAAGCAAGGCAGTCATCAACCATTTTTAGAATCTTTACTAATTTACCTACTGAGGACATCAAGCAGAGAGAATAGGCAGCCTTATTTATTAGGAAATGCGTGGGCAGTACTTGAGTGCCTCTTAAAGGTGTACAGGCGCTGTGAAAATGGGATTCTAGGCGTTCAGTGCCCTTTTTTGGGGTGATGGCAGCAAAATAAAAAAACCCGGAACTGGATTGGGGACACTTGAAATACATTATACAGGATTGGCATGGCCTAAATTACAAGTTTGCTGCACAACTCAAAATTACAAAAGGGATCCCATGGCACATGCACCAGCCCCCCACATTTAAAAAAAAATAGCCAAAAGAATTATAACCAACCCAGCCCATTGGCATCTATGGGATAAGGCCACACAGTGCATGTTGAGTGCCTGGTCTGAGTGCCTGGCCTTATCTGGCACTGTAGGGAACTCTCATCCCATCGCCAGCCCTGATGATAGATGGGACACTACCTGGCTCTCTGGATTTTTTACTTGATAACTCTACCTTTTGCACTGGGACCTGATATTCACCTGACGTTCAGCTGGCACTACGTGGCACTAGCACTTCTTAAATAATCCCCAAAGTTATTAATGGGCATTTGAGGAAGCCTGAACAACAAATCAATGTTGTCCCAGTTTGGAAGGATATCCATGTCTAAGAAGACATGAAAGCAGATATCTTGGTATTTAGATATTCAATACAATTCAGTTCAATATTCATCCTTCCTGAAGATCTGACCTTAGAAACCAGGCATGCTCTCTGCAGTTGAAATTTGCTCCCAATAATATGATAATGAATGGAACATTCAGTTTTTTTTTGGTTTGCAGAGAGACATGCCAGGTACTGTCACTTAAATCCTGTGGTCAGATTGATCTGGAGACCAAGGGATCTGCATCTGGGGATGCTGCAGACTTTATAATGAATACATTAAAACATCACAGTATGAGTATGAGACAACATAGTGATGCAACCAAACATTAAGTACTACCTGGTCCTCAACAGTATGGACCAGGCAAATTAAAGACACTTATCTAAGAAAAACAGTTTTTTTTGTCTTTTTGATGAACAGACAAGAAAACACAATTTGATTAAGTTTGTTCTATAATCCTTGCAGTTATTTCTCTGTATGCTGCCAAATGAAGAATCCAAAATATGCACCAGTATAAAAATTGCTGCTGTATATATTACAATAGACTCCATAGCCATTAGAAAGGTAATTTGTGATTCCAATAAACACTACTTACCCCCACTACTCACTACTTAATTAAGGCCACTTGATTACAGAATAAATACTTTCAGCAAGATCTTATTTCCTCACCAAAGACGTTGTCCAGTATCCTTATTTTTAGAAGGCTTTTGCAGGGTCTTTCAGCTGCCTTCTTGCTAGTTAGCAACCTGCACATCCTCCCAAATTGTTGTAGACCATGAGCACTGATTCCCCTATCTCATCCTAGAAATCTGGTTTCAACCAAGGACTCAGCGTGCCACCATGGTGGGGGTAAGATGAAGTTCAACATTTTTCAAGATTTTCCTGATTTCATAGTTACCGTACTGGGTGAAATAGGGAAGCCTTTTTATATTCTACAAGCAAGAAAGAAGTAAAAGATCCAGAGAGGGCTTCTAGCAGCAGGAAGACTTAAAGCGGACCTTCACTCTAAATAAGAGTCTATCTTATATGTTTCCCACACCCTGTACATACAGATTGCTCACATTAAAAATCATCCTACCTGCATCTACTGCATTTTATAAGCCTTTAAACATCCAAGATGGCGGCTTATGGAAGCTGCCATTTTTGCAGGCAGCCTGCAAACAGGAAGTGCCTGCAAACAGGAAGTGACTGTGCTGCTCTGCATTCTGGGACTGCTGACCTTTCCCTGACCCCAGCTCTGCTCTGTCTGAGCAAAGCACAGCTATAACCCGCCCCCCTGTACCTTATCCCACTCTCCTCTCCTCAGTAAGTGTGATGCTTCTGAGTCAAGATGGCGGCGCCCGTATCCTAAATTCCCGAACAGAGTTGCAGCCCAGTGGGGGAAAGTATAATAAATTAGTGACTAAACATGTAAAATATATTAATTTTAGATGCTGAGGAATTGTTTTTTAAGAGTTTGGGCTTTTCATTAAATCAGGGTGAAGGTCCGGTTTAAGGTACTTTTATTGTCAATATTTAATGAAAGCTGTCCTTCAAAACTATATCTGTAGATGTTTCAGCAGTCATCTTAATCAGTTTTACATAGAAAAAATATTGTTAAATTGGAAAGCCATTCACATAGACCTGCATTAATGTGAGACATTCAGACCCTGAGCCCAAAAGACTTATAGCTTAAGGCAGAATATTCAGTTGGTTTTCCTGCTTTCCTTAAAACCCATTGTGCTCAGTATATACAGTATAATAGGTTATATAGTATACATAGGGATGTAATAAAATGACAGATTTGCAAATACTAATTTATGGCACAGTCAGCTCTTTGGAGATTTTGAAACATTATTTTAATTTACTGCCGTCAAGTCTTAATTTAAGAGCCTTCAAGAAAGAGTTTGTTCTAACCTCATCCTGATGAAGGTTATTTAATTAGTCACAATAAGGCAACAAGACAAAGCAACACCAGGGGAATATATTTTTGAATCAGCAAAAATGACTGGCATCTTTTACAACATTTGCAGGTAACCTGTGTGCTCTAGATATGATTGCATTTATGAGAGAGAGAGGCTGATATAGATAGGCCCAAATAGGGTTCCGCACAGTTCACCCCCTCTGTGGGTCTGTTGGAGAGGCAGTGTATGATATAAGTGGTCTGATCTGCTGGTTTGCTTGTCCCCTGAGAGAGGCAATTTCGCATCCTGAGCTGCTGTCCTGGCTGTGACTGAAGCCCCTAGAAGCCAGGGCCCAGATGTTAAACCCACATATTTGAAATATATCACTTTGATTATAATTAGTGTTGCAGTTTGGATATAGGTTAAAGTTCAAATCTGGTTCAACCAAAAAAGAGACAAACATAGAGTATAGGGGACTTTTGCAGAAGGAATGGTCTATCTAGATAAAGAAAATATTTTACTTACAAAATATGCCTGTTCCGATTTTCCGGTAAGTATATATTCATCATGGTTTCCAATTCTGCCTCATTTATATTTCGATTAAGCAGCTTGTATATTCTTTGATAACCAGTTGTGTTGCTGCTCAGATTCAGGTGAAAGTAAAATGTAACAAGAATGTTTAACATAAGCTTTGTCTATTCACCTCTAGTACCAGACTTACGAACTTGGGGGCACTCCAGGGTTGTGTCTCCTCTCCGCATCTCTTTTCCTAACACCAATGACTGTGTCTCCACAGAAGACTCTTTTCTTAAAATTCTTAAAATTCACAGATGACACTACAGTCATCGGTCTGATTAGAAATGGGGAGGAGGGGGTGTACTGGCATTGCATCTCTGAACTTGAAAGGGTTGGTTGATCAACTTGGCAAAAACACTGGAGCTAATCATAGACTTTCGGCACTACCAAGCCATTACTGTCGAACTAGCTATCAACATGGTAGAGATACAAAGGTCCAAGGACACAAAGTTCCTGGGAATTACCAAATCAGCTACAGCAGCTGCTTTCAAAGGCTACTGAAAATGGCTTGCCTTGCAGGAAGATCCTGGCCATGTTCTTCAATGTCATCAGCTCCATTCTGGGATTCTCCATTTCCTGCTGGTTTAAGGACACAAACAAGGGGGGCAAGGTTAGATTCCACTGGGTTATCAGAACTGCTAAGAAGTTCATTTGTGCTCCATTCCTGTGACACATACAAGAAGTGCATCTTGTCACCCACCAGGAGGATGATCTCAGACACTTCACACCCTGGTCATGCGTTGTTTAAACATGCACTATGCAGCACCATCAAATACATGCATGGTTTCTACCCCTCTGCAATCCATCTACTGACTGCACCTGTCCCATTTCACATAACCATCCAGAGAACTAATACTAGAACTGTTGCAACAACATGGCCTACAACATCAGCTCACTGTAACATTATGCCTGACTCCCCTTGTTTCATGTCTGACCCCCCAACTCTAGATCTCTTGTATCCCTTGCTCTGTTTCCCTAATTTTTTGTTTGTAATTGGAATGGTGAAATTTCTTGTGCACCCTGCACATTTGGTGTATAAAGCTCTATTTTATTCTGACATAAACAATACTACAGCAATCTGGGCCCAGCTGCACCAGAACAGATCCTAGACATTTTCCAATAAAATGAACATACATAAACAGATATTAAAGAGAAACTATAGGCAAGTCACCACTCAATTACCACCTCAATTATGCTGTATGGCACAAAATGGCAGTTAATCCTGTTACCAACAGAAGCTCTTATGACTGGATGTGCAAGCCCACTGGGAAATTCTGATGAGTCACCAGCAGTCACGTAATTAGCTGCCACTTTTTGCCATACACCATAAATGAGGAATTTGAGATTTGCATGTAAGGCTCGATTCAGAGGCACATTCGTCTGGACTTCCGTAGCTGTCTGTGAAAGTTTTTGTGTGTGTTTGTCATTTTTTTGTTTTTTTCGTTCATTCTTCATTCGTACGAACGTTCGGGCAAATGCGTATATGCGCTTTTGATGATTTCGGATCATTTTCCCATCCAAATCTGATATGTTTCATTCGTTCAGATAATTTACATTATTGGTATGGGCTTGCATCTCATTCTGAGAGGTGATTGCCGACGGACCACCACCCTATAAACCCGTTTCCTTTGCGATCCCCTTACGGGACCATTTTGACCTCGAGACTAACAGCTATGGACGACTCTAGTGCATTTGAGAAGCATGAGGATCTGCAGCTCATGGACATTTAAATTGTCCGGAGGGCTGAGACCAGATTGCACCGGCGACGCATGCACATCGATGGCATGCATGACGTTGAGCTGTTCGAGCTCACCAGACTTAATTGCGCTTCCCTCCATAAGTTGTATAGTGAGCTACTCGATGGGCCACTCGATGAATGTCCAAGCAGTGGTGGCCCCGGACATGCGGTTCCTTAGTGTTCTCGCCGGGTTTCCAGGCTCATCCCATGACGCGTACATCTTGCGTCGATCTGGATTGTACCGTCGGTTTGAGTCTGGAGAATTCTCCGGTGGATTGCTCCTTGGTAAGCTGACGCAAATAACGTCATTCACTTTTCAATTTATGCCTATAAATATAGTTTATGATCCATGTCTGAAACTATGGCTGTTTTTACCCCTTGATTACATGTGAAACCGTACCTTAACCATTATATTTAGCAAACCACAAACCCTTTACAAATGTTTGACCAGCATTTCAAAATTAGAAATGTCAACTTTCTAGTAAATTACTTATTATTTTTCACCACACTCGGCTACAATTCTGTTCTTGCCTTTATGATAGGGTCTGCGCCATCTTTGCTTAGAAGCATGACACTTACTGAGTAGAGGAGAGCGGGATAAAGTGTAGGGGGTGGGTTAGAGGTGTGCTTGCCTCAGACAAAGCAGATCTGGGTTCCTGAAAAGGTAAGACATCCAAGAATGCTGAGCAGCACAGCCCTAAACCAATACCTGTTAGCAGTCTGCCTGATTTGCCCTCATCCGCCATCTTAGCTTTTTTAATGGTCCGAACATGCATTAGATGTTGTTAGGCTGTTTTTTAATCAGAGCAATATGTATGTTCATGGTGTCTCTCAAATATTACAATATAATATTACAATAAAATAATCCAAGTCCAGTCCAATCTCTGCCAGGGTTTAAGGTACTAGTTTGCCAGGCCAGAATGTCCCCCAATCATGCCTACAAACAGGATGAGCCAGAAGCAATGTAATTAGGCCCAAGCCTGCAGCGCAACAGCTTGAGTGGCAGGTTCAATGAGGCTTGAGCTCAGGCATTGGCTAGTGGGCTATCTCAGCACTCTAATGAGCTATATGGCCGCAAATCCAAAGCATACAAGGCAAGCCATACCAAAAGCCTATATTGGTAGGGCTCACCAGACAGGTCAATACAGTGGGGATGTAGAGCAAAGATGTGTAGCAGATACAGGGCAAATAGGGGTTAATATGGTTGAAGCCTGAAAAACCCTGGTTGTGGGCCTTGGAGGTGGCCCATCACCTAGGCATGTGTGACATTCATAATCTGCTACTGTTGCAACATGTTTCTATTGGTTGTTCGAATTTCATCCAGCATGGCACTGAAATTACTACTTAAGGTGGCCATGTGGGTGTTGCTAGTTCGAACTTCCTCAAGCATGGCTGTGAAATTTGTGGCTAAGGTGGCCATGTGGCTGTTGGTCGACCTAAATTCTGTCAGCATGGTGTTTAAGGTATTATTTAAGGTCTCTAATTGTGCATGATGCTGCCCGTTGTTTCTTTGATTTTGTTGGCGAAATAAACGCCTCTCATGGTGCCATGCTGACTCCATGATCGGCACGCGCCTCCCCTGGGAAACTGGGCGACATAGCAGACTACGCCTCCCAATTCCCCGTGTTGGGGCACGTGCAGATGATGGTCCTCTAGTTCGACCAACAGCCACAGATGTGCTTGGCAAACCCTCTGCAGCAGAGATACCACTGGGGACTGTAGGCTCAGTCTCTGCATGCTGCCCACGATGGGCTGGCAGCATGCGGCCAGCTTCAGTCTGCTGCAGAGGATTTGGTAGAAATATGTTGGGACAGTTGCAGATTATGTTCCAGGGGGGTCTGTTCTGAAGGTGCCATCAAGGTTCCATCCTCCTCCAGCTCCTGGATTTCCTCCATCAGTGTGTGGGTCTCTTGGGACATGTAAAAAAAAAGGTTCAGTTTGGGTCCTCAATATTTTTGTTGTGAAAATTATTCATGTAAATTCACATGCATCAGCAGATTCTGAAAAATACACTTACCGTATATATCGGATCCTGGCTCCTAGGCAGCCCGGAAGTTGACGGCGTAGTCATACTGGCTGAGGCTTCCACAATAACTGAGGGATGATATTGGCCTGTATTGTTTACAAAAAGGCATGTAAACACACAAATATGCCTTGGTGATCTGTATTACTACATATGTGTCACTAAAACACGTGGCCGAGCAGGAATGGCAACTCCCCGAAGGGACCAAGTTGGGCTTCACTATGAATGTCGTTATCTGTTAGATGTATTAAGCAACTTGTACATACACATTGGTCACCTTAAATAACATAAACATGCATGTACTGGCTGTTATGAGGCTTCACACATCCCTAAAGGGCCATTAGGGGCCCACACTCAGCTTGCAAACAGCATTTGGCTTAAGAATATGCTTCTTGCCATTCTTCCTAGGTAGACCTTTCCCTGACCCCAGATCAAGTATTTGAGACCAAAGCACAGCTCAAACCCAAGTGGCCTAAAGACAAAGATGGATCTGATTGACTCGAATCACATAACAGTCTTTTACTAATGTAAAGACTTTTATAGTGTCCATACATACTCTCCAAGGTCATGTAGGGCCAAGCTAATTAGAAAATTAACATTCCACAGACATTACACACCCTGCTAAAACTGTAACCTCCACTACAAGGCACTCCCTATGGGCATGTGTTCATATATGCCTTTGAGCCTCATTTTACACGTTGAAAACATTTCACATACACACTAACATTACTAACCTGCAGGAACAGTAGGGATGTCCGTGTCCCGTCACCCGAGTGTCCCTCTAAGGCCATGGGATGTATCAGGCCCAGCACCATCTCCTCAGCTTGGGAAAATTGTAATTTAGTGGGGAAGCCTCCCCCAGTTTGTAAGCTGAAAAAGATAGTTTGGCAAATGTAGGAAAATGGGTACAAAATGAATACGAATACGAATACTTTATTGACCGCCAAGTAAGTACAGGATACATACAAGGAATGCTTCTTGGAAGGGAGGTACCCTGTTATAGCTATAACATTAAATATAAAGTAAAACATTTAACATATTATACATATAATATTATACTATTATACATTTTTCCTTTTACATTAACATTTTTAACATATTTACATATGGTATCGGTGGTAAATCAGTCAGTTCGTGGCAGATTATTTAGTGGTGGTTATTTAGTGCCTTAACGGCTAGTGGATAAAAACTATTTTTGTACCTGGAGGTTCTTGTCGAAAGTACCAAGTACCTCCGGCCAGAGGGCAAGAGTTTGAAAGATGAATGTCCTGGGTGTGTGGGGTCCTCAGTTATTCTTTTTGCCTTTGAGCAGATCCTTTGCATGAATTGCTCCTCCAGGGATGGTAAGGGGCATCCAGTGATCCGCTCGGCTGTCCTGGTGATCCTGTTCAGCCTGTTCTTGTCCTTGGCTGTGGTCCCGCAATACCAGACCATGAAGGAGGAGGTCAGAAGTGAGCCTATGGCACCATTATAATAGGTTTTTAGGATCCTTTTAGACATACCATATTTTGCTAGTTGTCTCAAGAAGTATAGCCTCTGTTGGGCCTTTTTCAAGATGACGGTAGTTTGCCTGCTCCACTTCAAGTCTTGTGTGATCATGGTGCTGAGAAATTTTGTGCTGGTAGTGATATTGACCTCTCCATTACCGATGGAAATGGGACGATGTGTTATGTGGGATCGTCTGAAGTCAATAATGAGTTCAACCATTTTCTGGATGTTCAGGATAAGGTTGTTCTCTTCGCACCAGGATTCCAGGTTTTTTACTTGTGTTCGGTAGGGAGACTCATCATTGTCTTTGATAAGGCCTACCACTGTGGTATCATCTGCAAACTTGATTATCTTGACGGATGGGTCTGAGGATTTGAAGTCATTTGTGTAGATGGAAAAGAGAATGGGAGACAGAACACATCCCTGTGGTGGACCTATATTTGTTGATCTGGATGTGGAAATAAAGGGGCCCAGTTTTACTCTCTGGGTCCTGTTCGTGAGGAAGTTAGTAATCCATCCACATAAATTTGGTGAGATTCCCAGTGCGAGCATTTTCCCATGGAGGATTTGTGGGTTAATGGTGTTGAAGGCAGATGTGAAGTCTACAAATAACAGTATGGGGTACGTACTGGGTCGATCTACATGTTCTAATGTGAGCTTGACTGCCAGATTGACTGCATCTTCCACGGATCTGTTTGCTTTGTAAGCAAACTGCAGTGGATCCCACTGGGAGCCAATGGCCTCCTTGAGGAATGGTATGACCAGTCGTTCAAAGACTTTCATGACCACTGGGGTCAGAGTAATGGGTCTATAGTCATTCAAGGCTGAGGCTGATGATGACTTTGGGATTGGAATGATGACTGAGTTCTTCAGACAGTCAGGGACTGTTCCAACCTCGAGTGAGCTCCTGAAGATGTCAGTGAGGACTGGGGCAATCTGTTCTGCACATACTTTAAGGCAGGTTGTTGAAATTCCATCAGGGCCAGACGCTTTTCTGGTGTTGAGCGTCAGTAGAATCTTCTTGACATCTGACACTTCAAGGTTCAGTGTGGGCGAGGTCACTGGGCATGATGTCTCACTTACTGGTGGGAAGGGGCTTGTCCTTCTCCAGGCTTCATTGTGTCAAATCGGCTATAGAACTGATTCAGTTCCTCAGCGAGGTCCTTGCTAGGATTGATGGAAGGGGCGGAACCCTTGAAGTTGGTGATATTCTTTAGGCTAGACCAAAGTACTTTGGAATTAGCTGAAGAAAATTTCTCCTCTAATTTGGTTGAGTAAGACCTTTTTTGCAGCTTTTATCTCCTTTGTAAGCAGATTCCTCAATTTCCTATATTCATTGAGATTGCCATGTTTGTGGGCTGCTCCTTTTTCATCCTAATGGCTTTGATTAAGCTGTTGAACCATGGTTTGTTGTGCATCGGTTTCCTATAGGTCCTTGTGGGAATCAGCATGTCCTCACAGAATTTGACGTAAGACGTGACCTTATCGGTCCAGTCACTGACATTTCCAGGGGTTCTCAAAGACTTCCCATTTGGTGGAATCGAGGCATGCTTGTAGATTAGAGTTTGCTTCCGCTGTCCATTTCTTTGTAATAATAAGGGAAGGCTTGCAGGGATTCAGTTGCTGTCTGTATGCTGGTACCAGGTGGATAAGGGCGTGATCAGAATGGCCAAGTGCAGCTTTACTATGGGTTTGTAGGCTCCTTTGATTGTAGTATAGCAATGGTCTAAGGAATTCACACCTCTGGTGGGACAGGTAATGTGCTGGGTGAACTTCGGAAGTTCTAAGTTAAGCTTGGCCTGATTGAAGTCACCCAATATGATGATAAGGGCCTGGGGATGTTTCTTTTCGCATTCGATAATACAGTCAACCAAGCCATCTAAGGCGGATTTTACAGATCCTTGTGGAGGAATGTAGACACCGATCAAGATAAACAAGGAAATTTCCCTTGGGGCGCAGAAGGGTATGCAGTTTACTGCTAATAGTTCTAGGCATGTAGAGCAGCTTTGAGCTAGTATATTTATGTCTTTGCACCAGTTGGAGTTCACAAAAAAGCAAATACCGCCTCCTCGCAATTTTTGCGCTAAGTCACAGTTCCTGTCTGCACAGATGATGTTAAAATTCGGGAGTTACAGGGCCACATCAGGAATGTAATCATTAAGCCAAGTCTCAGTGAAGCAAAGAATTGCTGAATTTGAGAACTCCAGATAATTGTTTCACAGAATATGTAGTTCCTCTATTTTGTTGGGAAGTGAACGCAAGTTGGCCAGGTGTATGGAAGGAAGGGCTGAACGTAGACCCCTCCTTATTTGTCTAACCAAGACCCCTGCTCTTTTTTCCCTTCGCCTCCGTTTTGCCCAGAGCTTACAGCCTGTCTTGGCAATGTGGTCCATAACAAGGGCTGTAAAAGATGGCCATATGGGTGCGTTTGTATTTATGAGTGTTTCCCTGGAGTATGTGAGGCACATGGTGATCGGTGATCAGGACACACCAGATGGAATTTGGGATAGTGTTAGGGCCTTTGAGGATAATGTGCCAATCAGTTGTTGGCTCTTTAATGTGTAAACGGCTGGTATGGGAAGTGACTCTTTAAATATGTTACCCAGCAGGTCTTAGAGGTGTCTCTTTAAATGTGTTACCCAGCAGGTCTGGGAGGTGTATCTTTAAATGTGTTACCAGCAGGTCTGGGAAGTGACTTTTTAAATGTTACCCAGCATTTAAATGTGTTACCCAGCCTGATCTGGGAAGTGAGTCTTTAAAATGTGTTGCACAGCAGTCTGGGAAGTGTCTTTTAAATATGTTGTCCAGAAGGTCTGGGAAGTGATATTTTAAATGTGTAGCATAGCAGGTTTGGGAAATGTCTCTTTAAAGGTGTTACTCTGCATGGTCTGGGGAGTGACTCCAAGTGTGTTGCCCAGCAGGTCTGGGTAGTGTCAAGACCACTCAAGACCGCTGACGCTGCTCCAGCACCGGGGATAGGGGGGGGCCGCTACCCCACCTATGATGCCACCGCAGCCGCTTCGCCGCTCCACATCTCCGACGCCACATCTCCGACGCCACTGAGGAGAAGGGATGCTGCTTCAGCTACGGGGATGAGGGGGGGCACTACCCCGCCGATGAGGCCGCTCCACACCTCCGCCGCTCCACACCTCCGATGCCACTGAGGCGAGGGGACCACAACCGACGCTGCTCCAGGGATGAGGTGAGGGGCGCTACCCCGCCGATGAGTCCGCCGCAGCCGCTTCACACCTCCGACGCCACTGAGGAGAGGGGACGCTGCTCCAGCTCCGGGGATGGGGGGACGCTAGCCCGCCGATAAGGCCGCTGACGCCGCTGAGGGGAGGACTCCAGTCTCCAGGGGACCCGGGGAAGAGTGGGGGACCACTCTGGGCTCCCGCAGCCGTGCCGGCTGCACTTCCCACACAGATGGAAGGAGAGTCGCGGTCAGCCAGAGTGAGAGCCCGTCTCTTACCTGCCGACAAGAAAGCAGCAACACGTGTCCTCGGCCGCCGCCATTACACACTCCCGCGCTTGTCGCCCGCTCCTTCCAGTGGCACTCTATTGGCTCAGCACTTCGCCTCACAGACCAGGTATATCCATAGGTAATTAGAGTAGTAACAGAAACGTATAATAACGTTTAATGTGACAACAAAAAAGGGGAAAAAACTGAAAAAAAACATTCGTATTCGAGCTCCACTAAAATGTCTGCTTTGTGTATTTTGCTGGTTGCTTTGGATCTGCGGCCATATAGTTCATCATAATGTAAGGAGAGCCCACTAGCCAATGCCAGAGTTTGGGCCTCCCCAAACCTGCCACTTAAGTGTGCAGTAAATGCAGTAAAATGTGCACCCTGTTGCTTGATGTTCTGGCTCATCAGTGGTTGCAGGCAAATCGGGGGACATTCTGGCCTTGCTGTGTTTGGGAGAAATGTAGGACAGGTGGCTGGCTTCAGATTGAACTGGACTTGGATATGGATTTGGGGTTCTTGGCTGGGTGGCCACTGAACTAGCAGGCGTAGCTGTGGCATATGGAGAGTGCCTTGCCACCTGTGCAGGTGTCAAATGTGGGCACGGAGGAGAGGGTGTGGTGGATGATGTTGGGCTTCTTGCCCTGTGCCTCTGTGACCCCTTCACACTATCATGCCCCTGGGAGGTTGTTGGACGTGGGTGGGGTGATGGTGAGCTCTGGCTGCTGGGGCTTCTGGCCCGGTGGGTTGGCCTCTTGCCATGGTAGCTTTTCCCACGTGGGTGGGGTGATGGTGAGCTCTGGCTGCTGGGGCTTCGGGCCCGGTGGGTTGGCCTCTTGCCATGGTAGCTTTTCCCACGTGGGTGGGGTGATGGTGAGCTCTGGCTGCTGGGGCTTCGGGCCCGGTGGGTTGGCCTCTTGCCGTGTTAGCTTTTCCCACGTGGGTGGGGTGATGGTGAGCTCTGGCTGCTGGGACTTTGGGCCAGGTGGGTTGGCCTCTTGCCATGAGAGCTTGGCCCACGTGGGTGGGGTGATGCTGACCTTTGGGGGCTGGGGCTTCTCACCCTCTTGGTGTGCTTTTTAGGGTCCGTACATGTGTGCTTCCTGGCCTGGGCCTTCTTCTTTGGCGCTGGCTCCTTTGTTTTGATGCTTGTTGGTGCCTTTGTGGTTGTGGTCGCCTTGGCCTGCCCACTGCGGGTTTCCCGCAGCTTAGCCTTTGCCATTTTTGAGCGAGTGATGGGGCCTGCAGCAGCCTCCTCACACTTCTCTGCCTTTTTGCTGCTGCCCTCCTTTGCTGCTTTGGCCTTAGCGCCGGCTTTTTTGGGTGCCATAATGTTGAGACTCTGAAAGAGAATGAGCTGTGGGTCTAGGACCCTTTAAATACTAATGCCGGGGTATGACGCTTATGCGTTCGTGTACGCGTGCGTACGGCCGTTCGTCCGGCCGTGCTGAACCCGGAAACCGCTGGGGTATTACTTATCTGCTGCAGACAAGAGGCAAGATGGCGCCCACAATCTTCACCCGCCAACAAGAAGAGATCATCATGCTTGTAAGTCTTTTAATGCCTTTGATTTGCCATCTAAATGCATGCCTAGCCCTTAAGGAAGCGCAGGAATAAACGGTTTGTTTTCTAAAACTCTGTGCCAAACAGAAGTTAGGGCCCACACGAGTGAACAAAGACTAATTGCAGCTACAAGGATTGTATAAGGCTAGAAATGTGTCTGTTAATGTCATTTAGTCAAATGATCGATTTGTGAGAGATATTTGTATGCAGTTTGATCTAAATCCTATGTTTCTTTTGTGTTTTGTAGACGATGCTGGAGCGCAGGTACGACTACCTGCCCAACTTATTTGAGAAGCGGACCGTCGCCCTGGAGATAGTTTCCAGAATCCAACAACAGACGGACACGACCTTCACCCACACTCAGATCATGCAGCATTGGTCGGACCTGAAACGGCTGCACATGCCCCGGGTGCGGCGGCTTTTCGGACGCCATTTCCCTAGTAAGTACATAGCGATAGCATGCAAGATGTAACTAATACAGAAGGTAGGCCTTTAGTTATAATTGCTTTTCTTTTCTAGTGTTGGAAATGCTTCACCACCTTCTAGTGCATGAATCTGCAGCTGGAGGTGATGGTGGTGTTTCTCCAGGGCGACATTCCTACCCCTGGACCTTTCCACAGAGGAGGGGCGGCACGGCATGGGCAGGCAGTCGTACTGGTCTGGTATGTGACTCTTCATGTAACCGCAAACACATGTACATGCTATTTACTACAAAGCTCATTCCCTTAATCTGTTTTTCTAGATGCTTCTGGAGCGGGTGAAGATGTTCAGTGTGCAGCAGATCTCGCCCAGGAGGCACAGAGAGAAGGTGAGTGATGTGACACACACATTGAAATTGACATTTGATGACTGTTGACTAAGACATTATAAGTGACCCTATTTGCCATGTCTCTACAGCCCAGCTACAGTGTTAAATGTGAGCACATTGTAACCTTGGAAGCTCGGGTTAGAGATCTAGAGTCGCAAAATGCAACACTGAGGAGGATTGACAATATGGATAGGGCATTCTGCTCACTGAACAGGCATTAAATGTTTGTGTGTGTGTGGTCACAGCCGAGAGGGCAGCCCAGCTAGTGAGTGGTTGGTTGGGACTGCATGTAGGGCTAGACAGTTAGTGGTAATAGGGGATTCTATTATCAGGCAGACTGATAGAATAATTTGTCACCAAGACCACCTCAGCTGAATGGTTTGCTGTCTCTCTGATGCCAGGGTTCAGAATGTGGTGGAAATAGTGGATAAATTACCGGGAGAGGCTAGGGATGACCCAATTGTCATCTATGTGGGGACCAATGAAAAAAAATTAATGTGAGATGGAGGATCCTTAGGTATACATTCAGAATGATTTTGCCTAGGAAAGATGCAGTCACTAAATTATTTTGCCCAGGACAAATAAATTATTTTGCCCGCTAGAGAAGCAGAATTATTTTGTCCACAACAGATTCTGACACATAATTATTTTGCCTAGGACAGCCTAAGACAGCCACACACTCACCCTCCCTCTCCCAGGCACCTGGCAATAACTAGCAATTACCCCTGCAGTATCTGTAGCAACCTCTCCTGTGGCACCAGGTTTGGTGGATTAGGTGGGAGATGGTTGCACAGAGGCACTGAACAATTGCAAACACTACTCTTTTCTTCCCCAGAATGTTACAAAAATATGCACTAGCCACTTTTACACTGCACACGGGACCAAAATGACAAGCTGTACTGTTTTCCACAGTATAGCGCAGAAAACTGCCACATGGCTCTACACCTCTAAATGCAGGCACAATGTGCCAGTGTCAGAAGCCCTGGATTTACTAGGCTGGCTAGAGGTGA
This sequence comes from Gastrophryne carolinensis, assembly GCA_027917425.1. Classification (NCBI taxonomy): domain Eukaryota; kingdom Metazoa; phylum Chordata; class Amphibia; order Anura; family Microhylidae; genus Gastrophryne; species Gastrophryne carolinensis. Next base: position 175,750,557 of record CM051237.1, on the reverse strand, counting down.
TGCCGCCCAGAAGCCGCCATCTGGCACCTGTCAGGGGACCACATAAAAAGGCTTGAAAGGCCGCATCTGGCCCTCAGGCCGTGAAATTCACACAAGTGCCCTATGGATTATGCAGAAAAAAATAGCAAATTCTTTAGCATACCCCATGGCCTGCTGTCGTCATCAAAACTTTTAAAACATTAAGCCTTAGGTCATTGAAAAAATTATGTGTCTTGATTGCAAAAATGCCCCATTGCCTGCACAAGTGATGTTTTGGGAAAATGGAGAACAAACATTTATTATTGCACATTTTTGTTTAGGTTAAAAAGATCACCAAGATGCAGATTGCAATTCACACCAAAATGTGCACCCATAATAATGGCCCATTTCCATAATTAGCTAATGAATAATCGCTAAAGTGAATGCAATCAAGTAATAACTGGTCCGTAGAAATGCCTGCTGCAATAAAGTGGTCAATGAGATATCATTTTTCGAGTGCTGTATCATTTTGGTTGACATAAAATTTCTGGTTCCACCACTTTATGTTGGCATGTGAAAACAGAAACAGGACTATACAATTTTTAATTGCAATTTTAATTACAGTTGCTTTAATGAACATTTGCTGGAAAATCTTCCACATGCAAACGCAAGTTGTCTGATCATTCACGACTCCAAAGGATTAACAACCAAGTTTAATAGTTTAAAAAGACACTCACAAACTCCAAGATAAGAAAAGACATGTAGAGATCTACAGATGAGCACTCCACCGTTCCTTTATTCCACTGCGGTCGCAATCTGTTATCCAAAATAAGGTCCACAGAAGTCTCAATCCACTTGTCGTGTTTCACTGCAAAAGCAGCTTTTTCAAAGGCCAGTGAAACGCGTCAGGCGGGGCAGTGGATTGGGACTTCTGTGGACCTTATTTTGGATAACAGATTGCGAGCAACATCGTCCCCACGAGCGGCCGCAGTGAAATGAAGGAACGGTGGAGTGCTCATCTGTAGATCTCTACATGCTTTTTCGTATCTTGGAGTTTGTGAGTGTCTTTTTAAGCTATTAAACTTGGTTGTTAATCCTATGGAGTTGCAGTAGATTGTCTTTATGTTTCTCTGCATGCTACATCTGTATATCTAAAAAAATACATGAACCACCGTGGATTTTGAGAGTGGAGGAATATTCATTGTGGTGATATAACCATTTGTTGGATTGCATCGATTGGATGGTTTAAAGTGATTTTGGCATGAGATTTAAGTATCTCTTTTGAACAACAGTGGCCAGCTATATCTGGTAAGCATACATCTAAAGGTGGCGGGCACTGAGGTCTCTTTTTGGATTGATGCATGCACTTGGGGATATCATTGATTTACGGCAGTTGAGAAGCTGACCCTCGCTCTGTGCTAAAGTGTGACTATATGAGGAAGGGTAATCTGGACTGTGGGGGATCAAAATTAGTATACCGTTTTCTAGTTATTGTCCACTAGAGATGAGCGAACTTTTGAAAAATTCGATTCGACTGATTCGCCGAATTTTCCGACAAAAATCGTTTCGACCCGAATAAATTCGCGACGAATCGCTATTAAAAACGGCTATTTCTGAGCCTCCTAGAGCCTCAATAGGGTTGTAAACCATTCAGCCTTGCTGTAACACGCACAGGATGCGTGCTGGGTTAGTTAAATAATACTTTGAAGAAATATCACATGCAGATCAGAGGCATCGCTAATAGAATCGCAGAGCGGCACAATTGCAGAGAGTTGAAGTGGCATCACTATGAGGGGCAGAAGGAGCCCAAATATACACTGGAGTTGGCTTCAGGAGCCCAAAAATTGGATGAATCACACCCTGGAGTTGGCAGAAGTTGGCAGCAGCAGCAGCAGGAGCCCAAATATACACTGGAGTTGGCTTCAGGAGCCCAAAAATTGGATGAATCACACCCTGGAGTTGGCAGAAGTTGGCAGCAGCAGCAGCAGGAGCCCAAATATACACTGGAGTTGGCTTCAGGAGCCCAAAAATTGGATGAATCACACCCTGGAGTTGGCAGGAGTTGACAGCAGCAGCAGCAGGAGCCCAAATATACACTGGAGTTGGCTTCAGGAGCCCAAAAATTGGATGAATCACACCCTGGAGTTGGCAGAAGTTGGCAGCAGCAGCAGCAGGAGCCCAAATATACACTGGAGTTGGCTTCAGGAGCCCAAAAATTGGATGAATCACAGCCTGGAGTTGGCAGGAGTTGACAGTAGCAGCAGCAGGAGCCCAAATATACACTGGAGTTGGCTTCAGGAGCCCAAAAATTGGATGAATCACACCCTGGAGTTGGCAGGAGTTGACAGTAGCAGCAGCAGGAGCCCAAAAAATGGCCTAAAGACATAAATATGTTTTGCACCATTTGGAAAGTGTAAAACGTGGCACCATGCTGAATCTAGTCGCATGCATCAGGCATTGGTGGGTGGAAATCCTGGCTGATCCATCCCTGATTCATTTTGACAAAGGTGAGTCTCTCCACATTTTTAGTTGACAGACGAGTTCTCCTCGCCGTAACTATGGCCCCCGCCGCACTAAACACCCGCTCAGATGGCACGCTACTTGCCGGGCAGGACAGCTTTTCCAGGGCAAACTCTGCTAGTTGCGGCCACAAATCAAGTTTGGCTGCCCAGAAGTCCAGCGGATCCTCAAGGTGTGTTGGCATGGTCATGTCAAAGTATGACATGACCTGCTGGTTCAGGTCCTGCTCCAGGTCTTCCTGCTGCTCATGAGTAGCCTCACTATGCGGGTGTAGAAAGCTACTCATTAGCGACTGAAGACTGAGGCTGCTGCTGCTGATGGAGCTTCTGCTGCTGCTGCTGCCAACCCCCCCAGCGGCCATGGCAGTGGAAGGTGAGCGCAGAGGTCCCCTCGAGTCAGACCTGCGAGAGTATGGACCATGGCGCAGATAGGCATCGGCCAACTGCCTACGTAGAATGTCTTTGTAGTAGTTGAGTTTGTCCTCCCTCTCGGTGGGTTTAAAAAATGCCCCCATTTTGTGCCGGAAGCGAGGGTCCAATAAGGTGGACAGCCAGAAGTCATCCCGCCGACAGATGGAAACAATTCTGGGGTCACTACGCAAGCACGTGAGCATGCTTCGTGCCATTTGCGCAAGTGACTCGGATGGACTACCTGTCTCCATCTCCACTGCATACTGCCACGGTGTGCCCGGGTCCTCTGTCTCTCCTTCCTCAAAAACCTCTAGCTCCTCTGGCTGCTCCTGCTCCTCCTCTCCTGTCCGCTGACTAGATAAACCAGCCATTTCGCCAAGCCTAAACTGTGTTTCGCTGGGCAACTCCTCCTCCTCCTCTTCCTCCTCCTCCTCCTCCAGTTCAGCTCCAAGGGGGTTCATGTGGCCGTAAGATGTAAACGCCATGTCTCCAGTGCCCTGACCAGCCATGGTTTCCAACATGTGCTGCAGTACATGAAGCAGTGGAATCACGTCGTTCATCCCGTAATCCTGCCGACTGACAAATAAAGTGGCTTCCTCAAAGGGCCTGAGCAAACGGCAGGTGTCACGTATGAGCTGCCACTGGTTGACATTGAAGTTACACAGGGGAGTCCCCCTATCTGCTTGGATCATCAGGAAATCCGTGATGGCTTTTCTCTGTTCATATAATCGGTCCAACATGTGAAGGGTGGAATTCCAACGGGTGGAAACATCGCAAATCAGACTATGTTGGGGGATACCATTCTGACGCTGTAGCTCAAGAAGGGTGTGTTTGGCAGTGTAGGAGTGGCTGAAGTGCATGCAAAGTTTCCGTGAAGTTGTTAGGATGTCCTGCAGATGGGGGGAACACTTCAGAAACCGCTTGACAACCAGATTGAAGACGTGAGCCATGCAGGGGGCATGGGTCAGGCTTCCTTGGCGCAGCGCAGACAAAATGTTCTTCCCATTGTCGGTAACCATGATTCCCATTTTAAGTTTTCTCGGAGTAAGCCATGTTTGGATTTCCTGATGAATACATTTAAGCAGTTCCTCCCCTGTGTGACTCCGTTCGCCAAGACAAACCATGTGAAGCACTGCGTGACACCTCCGTGCCCTGCACACATGGTAGACTGGAGGGGCACTGAGACTTGAGCCTACAGTGGAGGGTGAGGAGATGGCGGAGGATGAGGAGGCCGAGTCGCACGGTGTCACAGGCCCAATGGGCAGAGAGCGCGGAGGCCGAAGCGGCGTGACCTGTCCAAGTTGCTGCTGCAAAGGGACCACATTCACCCAGTGGGCCGTAAACGACATGTACTGCCCCTGACCGTAGTTACAGCTCCAGATGTCGGCGCTGCCATGTATTTTGCTACACACCGACAGGCTCAAGGACTGGCCCACCTTCTGTTCAACAAAAGTGTGCAGCGCTGGTACTGCCTTCTTGGCAAAGAAATGACGGCTTGGGACTCTCCACCTCGGCTCGGCACAAGCCATCAGTTCTCTGAAAGGTGCAGATTCCACCACCTGAAAAGGGAGCGACTGCAGCACCAGCAACTTGGACAGGAGCACATTCAGCTTCTGCGCCGTAGGATGAGTGGGCGCATACTGCTGTCTCTTGGACATGGCTTCGCTGATGGATTGCTGGCGGGATGCATGACTTGGAGGAGGAGGAGGAGGAGCAGGAGCGACAGAGGATGGGTATGACGCACAGCTGCCTTCGGCTGAGGTGCTGGAGCCTTGGCTGGCAGAAATTGGGAGCTCACTTGGTGAGGAAGCAGACTGGACCACCCCTTGGGAGCCTCGGTTCTCCCAGGTCGTTTTATGGTGACGCATCATATGTTGACGCAGGGCCGTGGTGCCAACATTTGGACCCTGGCCACGCTTCACCTTTTGCCTACATATCTTGCATGTGGCCATGTTACCCTCCTGCGGATGCCTCAGGAAAAACTGCCACACTGCCGAGTAGCTACTTTTCCCACCCCCTGGCCTCACTGATTCACTGCTGCTGTTGCCAACTCCAGGAACCCCTGCTCCACTACCTCCCGATAAGGTAGAGTGCCGCACAGCAGGTGCTCTACCCCGGCCCCGGCCCCGGCCGGCTCCAGCCTTTGGAATTGTGCCCCCATGCTGACTGCTACCACTTTGCTGCCTCAGCTGCTGACTCCGGGGCAACCTGCACCCCTCTTCTCCTGATGATGACGATGAAGCCCCTTCATCACCCGGCTCCCAAGTGCGATCGGCTTCATCGTCATCATCATCATCATCACCGGGTTGTGGCTGTACGTCACTGATGTTCGTGGATTCGTCAACAGTGTCTGGCGCAGGAGCTGGAACGCTCGCAGCACCCACGACACTGTCCACATCACTATTTGTCTGCCTAGCTAAAGAAGCCACCTCCATTTCTTGGCTGGGCAGTAGCTGCTGACTGTCCTCTATCTGATGGTCCTCCTCACTAAAGAGTGGAGCTGAACCCAAAGCATAGGATACGTCGCTGGGGGAGGGAACGGCGTAGGCCAGAGGCAATGGGAGGACAGGGACTGCTCTCGGGGCATGCCAACTCAGGGTTGTGTCAGAGGAACCTACCGACCCTAGACTGGGGGTCTCAGACGTAAGTTGTGATGATGTTGTTGATGAGCGCGTCAACCAATCTACCACGGCAGATGCGTTACTGGTGGAGACCCGACCGCTAGCAGATACTGGCAGATTAGGTCTCTCAGCGTGACTCCTGCTGCTACTGGCCCCCAGTCTGATGCGAGCTCTTCCTGCGGAATCTTGGCCTCTGCCACTCCTCTTTTCACTTCCAGGCACTTGTCTGCCCGACATAGTCTAACTGGCGTGGTAGTAGGTGATATTTAAAAAAACCCCGGGCAGCGGTGGGTCTATATGAAACAGAATATAATGCACACCAAAAGTGAGCAGTAACACTCAGCCTCCAACAGGCCTGCTTAGTGTAAATAAGAGAGCTGCTTAGTGTAAATAAAGAGGGGTATGCTATGTTACAGAATGGGATGCCTCAACAGAAGTGCACCTGGCAGGCAGCAGTAAGCCTATGCCCAGCAAAAGTGTCTTATAATATAAATATAATAAGAGCAAATGCTTATATGGTCTTAAACAGAGGCTGCTTTAGTCACAGAATGGGATGCCCCGGGCAGGAATCGAGCTGCCAGGGTACAGTAGTGCTTTGGCCAGCAAAAGTGTCTTTATCAGGCCTAATTTCAAATATGATTAGAGCAAATGCTTATATGGTCTTAAACAGAGGCTGCTTTAGTCACAGAATGGGATGCCCCGGGCAGGAATCGAGCTGCCAGGGTACAGTAGTGCTTTGGCCAGCAAAAGTGTCTTTATCAGGCCTAATTTCAAATATGATTAGAGCAAATGCTTATATGGTCTTAAACAGAGGCTGCTTTAGTCACAGAATGGGATGCCCCGGGCAGGAATCGAGCTGGCAGGGTACAGTAGTGCTTTGGCCAGCAAAAGTGTCTTTATCAGGCCTAATTTCAAATATGATTAGAGCAAATGCTTATATGGTCTTAAACAGAGGCTGCTTTAGTCACAGAATGGGATGCCCCGGGCAGGAATCGAGCTGCCAGGGTACAGTAGTGCTTTGGCCAGCAAAAGTGTCTTTATCAGGCCTAATTTCAAATATGATTAGAGCAAATGCTTATATGGTCTTAAACAGAGGCTGCTTTAGTCACAGAATGGGATGCCCCGGGCAGGAATCGAGCTGCCAGGGTACAGTAGTGCTTTGGCCAGCAAAAGTGTCTTTATCAGGCCTAATTTCAAATATGATTAGAGCAAATGCTTATATGGTCTTAAACAGAGGCTGCTTTAGTCACAGAATGGGATGCCCCGGGCAGGAATCGAGCTGCCAGGGTACAGTAGTGCTTTGGCCAGCAAAAGTGTCTTTATCAGGCCTAATTTCAAATATGATTAGAGCAAATGCTTATATGGTCTTAAACAGAGGCTGCTTTAGTCACAGAATGGGATGCCCCGGGCAGGAATCGAGCTGCCAGGGTACAGTAGTGCTTTGGCCAGCAAAAGTGTCTTTATCAGGCCTAATTTCAAATATGATTAGAGCAAATGGTTATATGGTCTTAAACAGAGGCTGCTTTAGTCACAGAATGGGATGCCCCGGGCAGGAATCGAGCTGCCAGGGTACAGTAGTGCTTTGGCCAGCAAAAGTGTCTTTATCAGGCCTAATTTCAAATATGATTAGAGCAAATGGTTATATGGTCTTAAACAGAGGCTGCTTTAGTCACAGAATGGGATGCCCCGGGCAGGAATCAAGCTGCCAGGGTACAGTAGTGCTTTGGCCAGCAAAAGTGTCTTTATCAGGCCTAATTTCAAATATGATTAGAGCAAATGCTTATATGGTCTTAAACAGAGGCTGCTTTAGTCACAGAATGGGATGCCCCGGGCAGGAATCGAGCTGCCAGGGTACAGTAGTGCTTTGGCCAGCAAAAGTGTCTTTATCAGGCCTAATTTCAAATATGATTAGAGCAAATGGTTATATGGTCTTAAACAGAGGCTGCTTTAGTCACAGAATGGGATGCCCCGGGCAGGAATCGAGCTGCCAGGGTACAGTAGTGCTTTGGCCAGCAAAAGTGTCTTTATCAGGCCTAATTTCAAATATGATTAGAGCAAATGCTTATATGGTCTTAAACAGAGGCTGCTTTAGTCACAGAATGGGATGCCCCGGGCAGGAATCGAGCTGCCAGGGTACAGTAGTGCTTTGGCCAGCAAAAGTGTCTTTATCAGGCCTAATTTCAAATATGATTAGAGCAAATGGTTATATGGTCTTAAACAGAGGCTGCTTTAGTCACAGAATGGGATGCCCCGGGCAGGAATCGAGCTGCCAGGGTACAGTAGTGCTTTGGCCAGCAAAAGTGTCTTTATCAGGCCTAATTTCAAATATGATTAGAGCAAATGCTTATATGGTCTTAAACAGAGGCTGCTTTAGTCACAGAATGGGATGCCCCGGGCAGGAATCAAGCTGCCAGGGTACAGTAGTGCTTTGGCCAGCAAAAGTGTCTTTATCAGGCCTAATTTCAAATATGATTAGAGCAAATGCTTATATGGTCTTAAACAGAGGCTGCTTTAGTCACAGAATGGGATGCCCCGGGCAGGAATCGAGCTGCCAGGGTACAGTAGTGCTTTGGCCAGCAAAAGTGTCTTTATCAGGCCTAATTTCAAATATGATTAGAGCAAATGCTTATATGGTCTTAAACAGAGGCTGCTTTAGTCACAGAATGGGATGCCCCGGGCAGGAATCGAGCTGCCAGGGTACAGTAGTGCTTTGGCCAGCAAAAGTGTCTTTATCAGGCCTAATTTCAAATATGATTAGAGCAAATGGTTATATGGTCTTAAACAGAGGCTGCTTTAGTCACAGAATGGGATGCCCCGGGCAGGAATCGAGCTGCCAGGGTACAGTAGTGCTTTGGCCAGCAAAAGTGTCTTTATCAGGCCTAATTTCAAATATGATTAGAGCAAATGCTTATATGGTCTTAAACAGAGGCTGCTTTAGTCACAGAATGGGATGCCCCGGGCAGGAATCGAGCTGCCAGGGTACAGTAGTGCTTTGGCCAGCAAAAGTGTCTTTATCAGGCCTAATTTCAAATATGATTAGAGCAAATGCTTATATGGTCTTAAACAGAGGCTGCTTTAGTCACAGAATGGGATGCCCCGGGCAGGAATCGAGCTGCCAGGGTACAGTAGTGCTTTGGCCAGCAAAAGTGTCTTTATCAGGCCTAATTTCAAATATGATTAGAGCAAATGCTTATATGGTCTTAAACAGAGGCTGCTTTAGTCACAGAATGGGATGCCCCGGGCAGGAATCGAGCTGCCAGGGTACAGTAGTGCTTTGGCCAGCAAAAGTGTCTTTATCAGGCCTAATTTCAAATATGATTAGAGCAAATGGTTATATGGTCTTAAACAGAGGCTGCTTTAGTCACAGAATGGGATGCCCCGGGCAGGAATCGAGCTGCCAGGGTACAGTAGTGCTTTGGCCAGCAAAAGTGTCTTTATCAGGCCTAATTTCAAATATGATTAGAGCAAATGCTTATATGGTCTTAAACAGAGGCTGCTTTAGTCACAGAATGGGATGCCCCGGGCAGGAATCGAGCTGCCAGGGTACAGTAGTGCTTTGGCCAGCAAAAGTGTCTTTATCAGGCCTAATTTCAAATATGATTAGAGCAACTGGTTATATGGTCTTAAACAGAGGCTGCTTTAGTCACAGAATGGGATGCCCCGGGCAGGAATCGAGCTGCCAGGGTACAGTAGTGCTTTGGCCAGCAAAAGTGTCTTTATCAGGCCTAATTTCAAATATGATTAGAGCAAATGCTTATATGGTCTTAAACAGAGGCTGCTTTAGTCACAGAATGGGATGCCCCGGGCAGGAATCGAGCTGCCAGGGTACAGTAGTGCTTTGGCCAGCAAAAGTGTCTTTATCAGGCCTAATTTCAAATATGATTAGAGCAAATGCTTATATGGTCTTAAACAGAGGCTGCTTTAGTCACAGAATGGGATGCCCCGGGCAGGAATCGAGCTGCCAGGGTACAGTAGTGCTTTGGCCAGCAAAAGTGTCTTTATCAGGCCTAATTTCAAATATGATTAGAGCAAATGCTTATATGGTCTTAAACAGAGGCTGCTTTAGTCACAGAATGGGATGCCCCGGGCAGGAATCGAGCTGCCAGGGTACAGTAGTGCTTTGGCCAGCAAAAGTGTCTTTATCAGGCCTAATTTCAAATATGATTAGAGCAAATGGTTATATGGTCTTAAACAGAGGCTGCTTTAGTCACAGAATGGGATGCCCCGGGCAGGAATCGAGCTGCCAGGGTACAGTAGTGCTTTGGCCAGCAAAAGTGTCTTTATCAGGCCTAATTTCAAATATGATTAGAGCAAATGCTTATATGGTCTTAAACAGAGGCTGCTTTAGTCACAGAATGGGATGCCCCGGGCAGGAATCGAGCTGCCAGGGTACAGTAGTGCTTTGGCCAGCAAAAGTGTCTTTATCAGGCCTAATTTCAAATATGATTAGAGCAAATGGTTATATGGTCTTAAACAGAGGCTGCTTTAGTCACAGAATGGGATGCCCCGGGCAGGAATCGAGCTGCCAGGGTACAGTAGTGCTTTGGCCAGCAAAAGTGTCTTTATCAGGCCTAATTTCAAATATGATTAGAGCAAATGGTTATATGGTCTTAAACAGAGGCTGCTTTAGTCACAGAATGGGATGCCCCGGGCAGGAATCGAGCTGCCAGGGTACAGTAGTGCTTTGGCCAGCAAAAGTGTCTTTATCAGGCCTAATTTCAAATATGATTAGAGCAAATGCTTATATGGTCTTAAACAGAGGCTGCTTTAGTCACAGAATGGGATGCCCCGGGCAGGAATCGAGCTGCCAGGGTACAGTAGTGCTTTGGCCAGCAAAAGTGTCTTTATCAGGCCTAATTTCAAATATGATTAGAGCAAATGGTTATATGGTCTTAAACAGAGGCTGCTTTAGTCACAAAATGGGATGCCCCGGGCAGGAATCGAGCTGCCAGGGTACAGTAGTGCTTTGGCCAGCAAAAGTGTCTTTATCAGGCCTAATTTCAAATATGATTAGAGCAAATGCTTATATGGTCTTAAACAGAGGCTGCTTTAGTCACAGAATGGGATGCCTCACAGCAGACTTAAGATCAGTTCAGTATATATGCACAGTTAGTTACTATAAGCAGCCTGAAAACGCTAACAAAGGCTGGATGAAAAAAAAAAAATCTCCCTGTCAGCCAGCTCCGTTTTTCCTACCTTTCCCTGGCTTTCTGTCTGTCTCCTGTCTGTCTCCTGCCTGTCTCCTGCCTGTCTCCAGCCTGTCCCTGTCTGTCCCTGTCTCCAGCCTGTCTCCAGCCTGTCTAACTGCCTCAGCTACACAGCGTTCTGTCTGTCTGTCACGAATGCAATAGAGAAATGAGGAAAAGCAAGATGGCCGCCGTTAAATACCGCTGTGTGACGTCACCGGGCTTGCTGGCTGCTGATAGGCTGCATGTGACTGCCCCAGCTTGCACTGGCGCGGGATACATGTCCAGACATGTCCCGCCCGCCATCTTAGAATGCCTGTAATGTAAATGAATGGATGTTAAAGGAAAACTTCGAGTGATCGAATCGCGGGGAAATTCGGATTCGATCCGAATCGAATTTTTCCTGAAATTCGGATCGAATCCGGGTTCGTCCGGATCGATTCGCTCATCCCTATTGTCCACTGTTGGTGTTTAAAAATGAATGAGCAATATAAAATTTATGTGGTTGCCCTTAGGATAATTCTGCTCCCCAAAGTGGGAACTATTAAATGAATTTGTGGGTGTGTTCAATTATCTCACATTAAAATTATAGCGTGTTTTATTGTGGCATTACAGAGCTCTTGGGAGTGTAGTCTAATGGATTAGAAATAATCATATTGAAAATAAAAGTGCTGTCATTTCTGTCGCCAGATTAATGCATCTCCCTAGATACCTGCTAGGATTCATTCACTCCCTTGCACAGTTATTATTATGCGGTTAATATTTATATCACAGCGTGGTTTCAGAATCTACTTGCTAATATATGCTGTGTGTCATGGTTAATACCTGCCTCAGAATTCTCACCAGTGCATCAGACACCTGACGGATGAGTGAAGCCACTCGCTCAAACAATCTGGAAACCTGAGCGGATTACAGGAGCTCACAACTGCTGCTACTATCAGTGAAACAGCAAGTAGCAGACAGTTAATTTTACAAAAACTTAATGAAGCGCAGGACTCTAGCTGTTTAATACAAGCACTGTCAAGGCATGTAAGCAAAAAGTCTCAGCTGTCACCAATGACAAGCTGAGCAGAATTATTTGTCATGCTAGAACAGATAAGACATTGGTAATATAATGATTTTTCCTGCCTCCATAAGGCATGATGTTGCTTTAAGTACAGAGCTGTACACAATATACATTGCTGTTCGGTTCGCTCCTGGGGCTATGATTTAAATTGTGTATAAATATAGAGATTATGTATGCATTTCCCTGCTTTACGCAGCACTTAGACATCTGCACTCCATTCCTTGCTACAATTTGAAGTCTGTTATTAGACCCTTTTCTGCATTGCAGATTGAAGATACGGGATGGATTGCCCTCCATTGTCTATTTTCTTTTGATCTTTTAGGGACACTTGCATCAAAAAGCCAAAAACTGAGCTATCAAGCAGTCTGGGAAAATGGACATGTGTTATATTAACAGATGTTTTTACTTTCATGTTCATTGAATACCTATCGCATTTTGTCCCTGTAGAAGCTTTGGTTAAAATGTAACCACAGTTCTCTTTTTCTAAGTCAGATATAGGCAGATGAACATCCCTGTTAAATTCCCTGTTAAATATATATATTTAAGTCTTTGCAAAGGCATAGCCAAGGATTTGCCCATTGTATACAGCCACACTTGGCAATGTACTAAGCATGTGGGTGTGGCCTAGGCACTGTGATGAAAGCAGGTTTGTGCCTAAAATCAGCATAATGGACAGTTTTTCAGACAGCCCTTATGCAAATTCTCAAATGATCAAATAAGGCTATTGCAAAGCCCCAACCATTGCAGCTCCTCAAAAAAATAATGACGTGTTGACTCGGGAGACCAGCCCCTATGTCTTTTTGTGTGCGGGTCGAGAGTGCCTCCAGGGGTGCACACCAGGTCCACGCTGGGGGGCTAAGGTAAGTTACCCACTGCAAGCAACTTGCCCACCCACCTACCCTTTGAACTGTCAGCAGAAAAGGAGCCAGCAAGGGACCCGTGAGATGCCGGAACAGTGGGAATACACTGCCCTGTGCTGGATAAAAATGGTGAAGGTAAGTATACTGTAAATTTATAATAATAAAATGATTTTATGTGGTGTTTTATTTTTTACTTTCACTACCTTGAACAAGTATAGGGATCTAGGGGACCAGACACAGCAGACACAGTGAGAATGTAGCAGGGAGTTGAGGCAATGAGATGACATTTGTTGATGATGACAAGGGAGAGAAAAGAAATTAGGGTAATCGAAATAGATGTTCAAAGATAGAAAACAAAAGTGAACCTAGCAGTCAATGTGGCCAGTAGGATTCCTTTTCACAGGTAATTTTTTTTTTTGTTGCCTAGACAATTAGCCTGATTCAAAGCCTCTCTCACACACATTCCAGCCAGTGGGAATGATGTCAAAGGACCGTCTTTGGTCTCTTTTCTGTGCTGGGTGATTCAGAGCCTTGTTTTATTGGCCCAGTAGTTCTTTTTGTGGGAAATTCCGATATGCATAAACCAAACCAAGTGTTCTCCATTATGACCACATTGGTTGTCTGCCTCCAATTTTTAGTTAATGGCTCCTTCCATAGGCTAGGGTCCCTGTCAGTTGGCATGTGACAGCCTTCCCTGAGCCGCGCTCTGACTACATTTTTTTATGGCATGGCTGTATTGCAGTAGAAATACATCTATTTCCTGACAGCATGGCAGCCTTTTTTGGAATAGCAAATATGCCAAGTATCATGGGCATCATCAATTGTAGGCATGTGGCCCTGGTTACCCCAGCTGCCCAGGGGTTTATGTTTAAGTAGGTTTAGGTCCACATTGCTCCTCCCTGTAGCCCATGCTCTTCTCTTGAGGCTAGCTTAGCGTTCCCTCACTCCAAATAGCTTCCCTGTGTCCCAGTATGTTTAGGTCCACATTGCTTTTTCTTGTAGCCCACTCTCTTCTCTTGAGGCTAGCCTAGCTTCCCCTCTACCAAACAGCTTTCCTGTGTCCCATTTGGCCCTTGTTTGACTTTATTTTTGCTGTTTATTTGTTCTTTCCAGTCTGGTGACCTTTGTTATTTGTGCCTTCCTTTCAGCAATTGCAAGATGGGTCACTCTCTTTATGTCCAATGTTTAGTGGAGCCAGATCTTTGCTTTTTCAGTGTTCTGGCCGGCTTCCCTGGCTCGTTCAACAATGCATTAACATTGAGGGGTTCCGGCTTATACACCTGTTTTGCGAAATGTGTTTTTTATTTCTGTTATGTGCCCCTTTTGTAATTGGTCCAACGTTATCGTGTTTGCCAATTAGTCTGCATTCCCTCCATCAATTTGACTGTGCTCATGCCCCTCTTTGATTGCCCCCTTTTCCCTGCTGCAGTTACAAATGCTTAGTCTGAGCATCCTGCCTTACCTTTTGCTTGTTTGGCCCAACTCTTTTGTAATACTTAATATTTGGTCTAGGCTGTTTTGATGTTGTGTTGCCTGTTAGTAATTTAATTTCCATTTTTATTTGTCTTTTAGGTGATTCTGGTTATTCGTTGCTGACCTGGAGATGCCAGCAGCAGATGAACCATGGGGGCCCTATTCCAGGCCCTTTGCTGAAGCTGGAGGAGCCCAGGCAGAGGATCAGAGTCCCCTCAGGGTAAAGAAGAGACCCGGCCGGATCTATAGGTGGTCGGGTGAGTGGCTGTTTTTTTTTTGGGAGGGTGCTAGCAGGGGGGAAAGCCAGGCAAGTAAAATTTACATGACTGCTTTTAGTGGGAGGAGAAGCATCCACTAAGTAAATTTTACGTGGCTGGCAGAAAAAGAGTTAAATAACTTCCTAACAAAGTTCATTTTTTTTGGTATTTATTCTCTAATTACTAGTTAATTGTCACAAGTTGTTGGGTTATGGCTCAACTGTGCATGTAGGTTAACAGAAAATGTATCACAAAAAATGTAAAGCTTGGGTACCCCCCACAACCCAAAGTCCAGCATGGCAGGTTAGAAGGATGTTGCCCTGGGTGCTGGCAGCTTGCAGTGCCTCCAGCCTTTCCAGCCTTGAAGGGTAACCTGATTGGCCTTCAAACTCTCTAGCCGCATCCTGGTTGGCCTCCAGCCTTTGAAGGGCAACCTGGTTGGACTCTAGCCTTTGAAGGGCCACCTGGATGGCCTCCACCAGAGCCCCAACCAGCATCTCCATCTGCTGGTGGTAGCCCTGCTCCACAACCACTGCAGCCAGGTCTTCATGGAGCAAACTAGCGGCTGTAGGTGGGGGCTGTCTTCCTCTTGGGTGCGCTGTGGAGCTGGTGAGGCTGCTACAGGCAGAATGAAGCTGTAACTGCATGAAGGAGTGGTGATGGCCAGTTTCCATGGTGCCAGCAGCTGGTGGAGGTATCCAGATGATATTGGGGGTCTCATCCAGATGTTCATAATCCCCTTCCTCCAGCTCATATATTTCATCCAGGAGAGGTGCCGCCTGTGTGGAGAAAGGTCAACGTTAGTGTTAGTTTTTCCCAGTGTTACAACACAGCCTTTAGGATACCAAACTTTACCCTTGGTTGACCCTCCTCATCCACCCTGCCCCTTGCCCTTTGCCCTTATTTACCTCATCACTGTTTGAGTTAAAGCAGAAGTTAAAAGCAGAAATGATGAAGCTGCGAGTATCTACCTGAATCCACAGTGCTATTTAATTGTTTGTAGATTCTTCACTTAATAAAGGGGATTGTGTTCTAACAAATTGATAAAATGTGCTCCATGCCTAACAATGCTGTCCAGTGTACATCTTGTATGCACTGTTTGAACAATCGGTTGAGGGTGCATACTTATGTTCTGGATGTGTGCGAATTGTACAATGTACATATTGTGCTTTGTATGCACAGCTTGAACAATCGGTCGAATAGTGCATACTTATGTTATGGATGTGTGCAAATTGCACATTTGGAAGCCGACATTAATGATCTAAAAGAGCAATTGGCAAGACTGAGAAGCATTGATATCATGGCAAAGAGTCTGGAGCTCACTGAGCAGGCCAGGGTAATGGGAGAACAGGGCAGGCTAGACAGGTGCTGGTAGTGGGTGACTCTATTATTAGGGGAACAGATAGAGCAATCTTTCACAAAGACTGGCATCGTCGAATGGTGTTTTGCCTTCCTGGCTCAGGCTGACAGATTATTGGGAGGGGCTGGTGAAAACCCAGTGGTCATGGTGCATATTGGCACCAATGACATAAGAAGAAGTAGGTGGAAGTTCCTTAAAAATGATTTTAGGGAATTAGGCCATAAGATTAAGTCAAGGACATCAACTGTAGGATTCTCTGAAATACTACCAGTACCAAGAGCCACACCAGAGAGGCAACTGGAGATTAGGGGGTAAACAGGTGGCTCAAAAATTGGAGAAAAAAGGAGGTGGTTGTGTTCTTAGAGAACTGGGCCAACTTCACAGTTTGCTACAAGTTCTTTGGCAGGGGTAGGCTGCACCTCATTGGGGAGGGTGCATTCATTCTGGGGGAGAGGATGGCTAAAAGGTTGGAGAAGTATTTGAACTAAGCACTGGGGCAGGGGGTACAAGCAGTTATAAGGGGGAAGTTAGGAAAGAAAATGGCAGTGTGTGTAGACATGAAACTGGGGGTGAAGAGGGGGGAGCATATATAGCACGCATAATGGCAGTATATAAATTACCATAAGCATTTGAAATGTATGCTTACAAATGCTAGAAGCTTGACAAATAAAATGGATGAACTAGAACTAATAATAACAGAAGAACAATATGACATAGTCGGGGTAACTGAGACATAGTTGGATGAAAGCTATGATTGGGCAGTAAACCTTCAGGGCTATTATGTGTTTAATAGGACTGTAAAAAATGTAAAGGGGCGTGGAGTCTATTTAATTGTAAAATCCTCTCTGTGTGAGAAATGACCACGTGGGTATATATGGTATATATCTATACCTAGATATAAGGCTCGATTCAGAGACACATTCGTCCGGACTTCCGTAGCTGTCTGTGAAAGTTTTGGTGGGTGTTTGTCATTTTTTGGCTTTTTTTCGTATATTTTTCACTCGCACAAACGTTCGAGAACATGCGTATATGCTCTTTCGATAATGGTGACAAAATCGGAAGATTTTCCCACCAAATCGGAAATGTTTCGTCCGTTCAGAATTTTTTCGTTATTGCAATGGGCTTGCGATTAATTCAGAGAGCTGATTGCCGATGGTCCCACACCTCATAAATTCGTTTCAGGGCAAAAACATTCCCGGCACCTTTTTGACTACGGGAGCGCGAGCCAGCCATGGACGAGGCTACTGCCTTTGAGGAGCATGAGGATCTGCAACTCATGGGCATTGAGATCGTCCGGAGGGCAGAGACCAGATTGCACCGGCGGCGACGCATGGACATCAATAGCATGCATGACACTGAGCTGTTCGAGCTGACCAGGCTTAATCGCGCTTCCCTCCATAAATTATATAGTGAGCTGCGGCCATGGTTAGCCTGCACCACAAGGAAGGGGCAAGCAATTTCAGGTATGACCAAGATGCTTGGCTGCCTGCAATTTTTGGCGAACGGCTCGTTCCAGAGGCTGGGTGCCCTCTCCGTGGGGATTTCACAGCCTACGCTGAGCCGCGCGCTATCCCAATTTTTGGAAGGCATGGCTACCATAACTCGGAAATATATTTGTTTCCCTGAGGATATGGTAGCCAGAAACGCCATTAAGCTGGCATTTTTTAATATCGCCGACATGCCCAATGTCATGGGTGCTATTGACTGCACCCACGTTGCCCTCGTCCCTCCGTCAAGCGACGAGTATATATACAGGCAAGTTTTGGCTTCCATTGTCTCTAAATATTTGTGTGTCCCTCCTTTGCTCAATCACATTATTCGTTTGCTTCATTGCCAATAGTCCCTCCTTTCCAGAAAAGCTTCCTTGTGACTAATCTCGCCATTTGTAGTAACTTTCATTGGCAATAGTCCCTCCTTTACAGAAAAGCTTCCTTGTGTCTAATCTCGCCATTTGTAGTAGCTTTCATTGCCAATAGTCCCTCCTTTACAGAAAAGCTTCCTTGTGTCTAATCTCGCCATTTGTAGTAGCTTTCATTGCCAATAGTCCCTCCTTTACAGAAAAGCTTCCTTGTGACTAATCTCGCCATTTGTATTAACTTTCATTGCCAATAGTCCCTCCTTTACAGAAAAGCTTCCTTGTGACTAATCTCGCCATTTGTATTAACTTTCATTGCCAATAGTCCCTCCTTTACAGAAAAGCTTCCTTGTGACTAATCTCGCCATTTGTAGTAACTTTCATTGCCAATAGTCCCTCCTTTACAGAAAAGCTTCCTTGTGACTAATCTCGCCATTTGTATTAACTTTCATTGCCAATAGTCCCTCCTTTACAGAAAAGCTTCCTTGTGACTAATCTCGCCATTTGTATTAACTTTCATTGCCAATAGTCCCTCCTTTACAGAAAAGCTTCCTTGTGACTAATCTCGCCATTTGTATTAACTTTCATTGCCAATAGTCCCTCCTTTACAGAAAAGCTTCCTTGTGACTAATCTCGCCATTTGTATTAACTTTCATTGCCAATAGTCCCTCCTTTTGTTTAGTCCCTCTAGGTTAATATACTCTCAGATTTTACATCTTCCCTCATTGCAATCACTCCCTCCTTGCTAATGCTCCCTCCTTGCCAAGAGTGTATGTGCACCAACGGCCCTTATTTATAAATTAGTCCCAAAGTTAGTTATTTCAAATTAAAACATTTGTAAGTGTCCTTTTAATAGAACAAGTAAGACTGTCAAGGCTTAAACATTGATCTTCTTTTACATGTTACATTTTGACATAGGCTGTTTGAAGTGTGCGTTGGATTTGTTTACTAAACGTAATTTTTTGGTGGTTTCTGTTTCCTTTTTCACCAGAAATCGCAAAATGGGCCATTCGCTGAATGTGCAAGCGGTGGTGGCCCAGGACCTGCGCTTTCTGAGCGTCCTGGCAGGCTACCCTGGCTCAGCCCATGATGCGTATATCCTGCGCAGATCTGGATTATTCCGCCGGTTTGAGTCAGGGGAATTTGCGGGTGCATGGCTCCTTGGTAAGTTGGCTCAAATTATCGATTTGGATTGTATATGTATGGCAAAGATTTAGGTTGGATTTACCTTTCATAAACGCTGCCTTGCCCATCACCTTGTGAACATGTGTAAGCACACTGTAACCATTAGATTAGACAAAGTCCATTGGCTGCAAAATTGTTTTGCCTGCATTGTTTTAATTAATAAGTGTAATGTGAGGCCAAGTCTGAAACAGGCTTCTAAACCATTTTCTTTACAAATCTGTTATTGACTTTACCAGAGAGTCAGCGCCATCTTTGCTTACATGCATTTAACTTACTGAGTAGAGGTGAGCGGGATAAAGTGCAGGGGCCGGCTTACACCGGTTTTTGAGTAAGGCAAGAATTCTAAAGGGGCAGGTCAAGTTAGACCATACTACATTGTTCTGCAGCACAGGCAGGAAACAATATCTGCTAACAGTCTGCCTGATTGCCCACCATCCCCAGTATTATTTGCCTACTTTTGACCCACATCTATCACATATGTTTAATTCTTGGTTTAGCATCTGCAATCTGTATGCTCATGTTTGTGTGACAATGTCACATACCTCTTTTATTTTTATTGCAGTAGTAATGTTGCGTGGCAATGTATGATTTACTGTTATTAATTTTTTGTTTTTTTTGGGCTTATTTAGGAGATTTGGGGTATCCACTACTGCCGTGGCTCATGACTCCGGTCCTCCGGCCACAGACTCCAGCACAAGAGGCCTATAACCGTGCACATAGAAAGACCAGGGCAGTGGTGGAGAGGGCCTTTGGACTCCTCAAGACCCGGTTTCGGTGCTTGGACCACACTGGGGGCTCCCTGCAGTATGACCCGAAAAAGGTCATTGACATTATAATGGCATGTGCCGCGCTCCATAATTTAGCCATTATGCAAAGGGTCCCCCGATATCTGGATTGCCCACCCTCTCCACCCTCCGATGAGGCAGACGACGCCTATGTGGGCCAGCCAAGTGCGTCTGGGCAAGCCGTGCGGGCAAATTTAATAGCCACACATTTTTCCTAATTTAGTTTTTAGTTTAATTTGTGTTTTTTTTTTTTTGGTTTGTTTGGCTATGTTTAATTTCATTATGAAGTAAACAATAATGAATTTGTGCAACCCAAAAAAAAAACTATGTTTGAGTATTTATTTGTAGACCTTGGTTATTGTTTGTTTTGGTGCCAACTTGAACTCATATTTCTATATCAAAACACCACACACATGAGCTTGTTCCAACCAAAATTTTTACTACTTAGTAAAAGGTATATGTGAGACAAACAGAATCGGAGGTGAGTGCCCCTCACATACTTTGGGCCAACACCTGTACATGCAATTATGTTCAATACATTTGTACACAAAATAAATAGCACAAAATTAATCCCTCTCCTGCTTGCCCACATTTTCCACCGACACAGGTTGAAAGCAAACCTAGCTATGCCACATCTACACCTGTAAGTCAGTGGCCCACCCAAACAAGAACACCCAGTCCCAATCCAAATCCAGTACAATCACAGCCAGGGTCCAAGGTCTTTGATGTTGAGGCCAGAATGTCACCCAATCATGCCGCCAAACATGAGGAGCCACCACAAATGTTATTGTGGCCATGGCAGCCGCGCAACACCTTAAGTGGCCGATTCACTGAGTCTTGGACTCTGGCATTGGCTACTGGGCTACCTCAGGCCTTGAATGAGCTATATGGTGGATAATCAAAAGCAACCGAGCAAGAACAGCGCAAAATCTGTGATTTTGAGCCCTCACCAGACAAGTCAATCCAGTGGGTAGGTTTCGCAAAGATATGGACCAGATTCATGCCTAACACACCTTAATATGTGTGATGCCCATAGAACCCAGGTTGGGGCCCTTGGTGGGGGGGGCCATAACATGGGCCTGTGTGGCATTCAGAATCTGCAACTGTTCCAAAATGTGTCTTTGGTTAGTGTGCATTTCGGCCATGCCTGACCTAATTTCTGAAGTCAAGTTGGCCATGTGGCTGTTATGGGTCCTCAATTCAGTCAGCACGGCACTGAAGGTAGTATTTAGGGACTTTAATTGGCCCCTAATATGCTCCTGATTTTGTTGGTTTTGGCGGCGAAAAAGGCGCCTCTCATGGTGCCATGCTGACTCCATCATCTGCACGCCCCTCCCCTGGGAAACTGGGCGACGTTGCTGAGTACGCCGCCCAATTCCCCGGGTTGTGGGGCGTGCAGATGATGTTGCTCGAGGACCCCCAACAGCCACAGGTCTGCTCGCCAAATCCTCAGCAGCAGATCTGAAACTGGAGACTGGAGGGTCAGTCTCTGCATGCTGCCCACGATGTGCAGGCAGCATGCAGCCAGCTTCACTCTGCTGCTGTGGATTTGGCGGAGACACATTTTGGGACAGTTGCAGATTCTGTCCCAGGGGAAGATCTTCAGAATCTCCTATGAAGCTTCCATCTTCCTCCTGCTCCTGGATTTGCTCCATCAGTGTGTGGCTCTGTTGGGGACATGTAAAAAAAACAGGTTCAGTGTGTGGAATACCTATAAAAACCACACAAGCCAAACATGGCAAGCTACATGCATACACAACAGCCTCAAACACTTACCGTAGACATCGGATCCTGGGTCCTATGCAGCGCGGAAGAAGACGGACGCGGTAACATGGCAGAGGAGTCCCCACTAGCTGAGGGATGATGCTGGCCTGCTTTTGAAGAAAAACAGCGATTAATACACACAACTATGCATAGTTTATGCTTAAGAACACATATGGTAATCCAAGAAACGTGGCAAAGCAGTAAGGGCCCCTCCCACAACGTGGCCACTTGGCATTCCCTAGGAATCCCATTACATTAGTGCATGGATTGTTAAACCAGACTAGACACATCACGTGTCTCAAACCAAACATGCAAAGAATGGCTGATGTGTGAGTTGCAACATCCCTTTAAGGGGAGGAAGTTAACACACTAAGGTGGGAAAAAACACTTACAATATGATTCTGGTGGGGAACATTTGTATGGCATAAAACCTTCCTAGAAAACCATCTTAATCAGTTGTGCAACTAAACCAGCTCCAACCAAATTGACCAACAGGCAAAGATGTTATTGGGGCGTGTGCTTCTCAATTAATACATAGCACCCATTCCTTTTCTACACTTCAAAGTGACATATTTGTCACACATTTCATTAAACATCATGTATGTGGATGTCAATTTGCACATTACCAGGCCACACCCATGACACTCCCTAGTCAAAGTGAGCACTCCTAACAAACCCACCCCCTAGAGCCATGTGCTTAGCTAGCCCTTGCTCCCACCCCCTAGAGCCATGTGCTTAGCTAGCCCTTGCTCCCACCCCCTACAGCCATGTGCTTAGCTAGCCCTTGCTCCCACCCCCTACAGCCATGTGCTTAGCTAGCCCTTGCTCCCACCCCCTAGAGCCATGTGCTTAGCTAGCCCTTGCTCCCACCCCCTAGAGCCATGTGCTTAGCTAGCCCTTGCTCCCACCCCCTAGAGCCATGTGCTTAGCTAGCCCTTGCTCCCACCCCCTAGAGCCATGTGCTTAGCTAGCCCTTGCTCCCACCCCCTAGAGCCATGTGCTTAGCTAGCCCTTGCTCCCACCCCCTAGAGCCATGTGCTTAGCTAGCCCTTGCTCCCACCCCCTACAGCCATGTGCTTAGCTAGCCCTTGCTCCCACCCCCTACAGCCATGTGCTTAGCTAGCCCTTGCTCCCACCCCCTAGAGCCATGTGCTTAGCTAGCCCTTGCTCCCACCCCCTAGAGCCATGTGCTTAGCTAGCCCTTGCTCCCACCCCCTAGAGCCATGTGCTTAGCTAGCCCTTGCTCCCACCCCCTAGAGCCATGTGCTTAGCTAGCCCTTGCTCCCACCCCCTAGAGCCATGTGCTTAGCTAGCCCTTGCTCCCACCCCCTAGAGCCATGTGCTTAGCTAGCCCTTGCTCCCACCCCCTACAGCCATGTGCTTAGCTAGCCCTTGCTCCCACCCCCTACAGCCATGTGCTTAGCTAGCCCTTGCTCCCACCCCCTACAGCCATGTGCTTAGCTAGCCCTTGCTCCCACCCCCTACAGCCATGTGCTTAGCTAGCCCTTGCTCCCACCCCCTAGAGCCATGTGCTTAGCTAGCCCTTGCTCCCACCCCCTAGAGCCATGTGCTTAGGTAGCCCGTGCTGCGTATGTGTATGTTTCAATACATTTGTGTGGTCATTCAGACATTACTAACCTGCAGGAATTGGTGGGTTGTCGGTGTCCTGCTGGCCCGAGTGTCCCTCTAAGGCCACGGGATGTAATAAGGACAGCACCATCTCCTCAGCCGGTGTAAAGCGCATTTTGGTTGGGAAACCTCCGCCAGTTGTTTCGCTGAAAAACATAGTAAGCATAATTAAGCGCACTGATGGACAGACAAGAATAATAAAAACCCAAACATTAGCTATGTACCTGTGCATCCGCCTTAGATTCTCTTTCTTCCGCACTGCATATTTCAGGTCCGAAATCTTCCATTGAATCTGGTCCATATCTTTACGTTCCTCACCCGCTGCATTGACTTGCCTGGTGAGTTCTTCAAAAATCTCGGTTTTGCGCTGTTTACTGGTGTGTTTTGATCTTCTACCATATAGCTCATCAAAATGTAAGGTGAGCCCAGTAGCCAATGCCAGAGTTTGGGACTCAGCAAAACGGCCACCCAAGTGTCCTCTGCGCAAGTTGCGCCCTCTTCGGGGTGGTTGTGGCTCCTCACTGCTTGGTTGCAAATGGGGTGACATTCTGGCCTGGGGGGATGGAGGAGACCTCAAGGACTGAAGGCTGGCTGTTGATCTTACTGGACTTGGGAAGGGACTGGGTGTTCTTGGCTGGGTGGACCCTGAAGTTGCAGGTGTAGATGTGGCATAGGGTGAATGCATGCCAACCTGTGCCGGAGGATAATGTGGGCGAGCAAGAGAGGGTGTTGGCGACCTTGAGCTGCTGCTGTGGGTCTGTGGGGCCTTGGAGGTGGTTGGCTGGGTCTGTGGGCCCTTGGAGGTGGTTGGCTGGGTCTGTGGGGCCTTGGAGGTGGTTTGCTTGGCCTTAGTTTTTGAGCCACGTGCGGGGGGGGAGGGGGCCGTTGGCCTTTGGCGGCTTTTCGGGCTTCTGGAGCGTGTTCTGGTTTGGCCCCTGCGGCGCCTTGGGCCCCTGCTGCGGCTTCTGGACCGGGAGGTGGTTCGGCCCCTGCGGCGCCTTGGGCCCCTGCTGCGGCTTCTGGACCGGGAGGTGGTTCGCCCCCTGCTGCGCCTTGGGCCCCTGCTGCGGCTTCGGGACCGGGAGGTGGTTCGGCCCCTGCGGCGCCTTGGGCCCCTGCTGCGGCTTCTGGACCGGGAGGTGGTTCGGCCCCTGCTGCGCCTTGGGCCCCTGCTGCGGCTTCTGGACCGGGAGGTGGTTCGGCCCCTGCGGCGCCTTGGGCCCCTGCTGCGGCTTCTGGACCGGGAGGTGGTTCGGCCCCTGCTGCGGCTTCGGGACCGGGAGGTGGTTCGGCCCCTGCTGCGGCTTCTGGCCCGGTGTTTTTGGCCTTTGCCTATGGCCTTGGTGCCACGTGGGGGGGGTGATGTGGGGCAGGGTGGGGTGGGGCTTCGTCCCCTCTTACCCATCTGTGGGCCAGGAGTTTTAGCAGCCTTGGTTACCTTGCTCCTTGGTTGTGGTGGTGCTGCAACCTCCTTTTTTGCCGCAGCCTTGGTGGTAGCCCTTAGTCGGGCTTTAGGCTCTTGCGACCTTGTTTGCGGACCCACGCCCTGCTCAGCCTGCTTGCTCTGCTTCTTAGCTGGAAGTTTTCTTTTTGGTGCCATTTTGTGTGGACTCTCAAAGAGAATGAGCTGTGTGTGCAGGGACCTTTAAATAAGGTCTCCGGCGTGTGACGCCTACGCGTTCGCTTACGCGCACGTCTGGCCGTTCGCACGGCCGTGCGAAACCCGGAAACCGCTGGGGCCGTGCTTATCTGCTGCCTAGAAGAAGAAGAAAGATGGCGCCCACTATCTTCACCCGCCAACAAGAAGAGATAATCATGCTTGTAAGTGTCTTTTAACGACTTTGCTTGGATTGTTAATTGTTGCTCTACATGTTAAGGATGCGCAAAAAGTTATCTTTTTGTTAAAGCTTTGGTTCGACTACATGCACAACCAAGCGCACGCCACACACGTGCCAAACGACAGTGCTGCCATATTTGAAAGTTAACTTAGCCTAAAAGTGTGTGTGTGTATGTGTTCATGTGATTGAACCAAATAATGTATTGTTGCCTCTTCTACATATGCATTTCTGAGTTCTTGCTATGTTTGTTTTTTGTTTTGCAGACCATGCTGGAGCGCAGGTACGACTACCTGCCCAACTCGTTTGCCAAACGAAACGTCGCC
Source organism: Gastrophryne carolinensis (assembly GCA_027917425.1). Classification (NCBI taxonomy): domain Eukaryota; kingdom Metazoa; phylum Chordata; class Amphibia; order Anura; family Microhylidae; genus Gastrophryne; species Gastrophryne carolinensis. The sequence continues at coordinate 175,725,467 of CM051237.1, read as the reverse complement.
CTGGAGATCATCTCGGAGATACAACACCAGACCGACACCACCTTCACCCACACACAGATCATGCAGCATTGGTCGGACCTGAAGCGACTGCACATGCCCCGGGTGCGGAGGTTTTTTGGAATCCATTTCCCAAGTAAGTATATAGCGCTTGCATGCAAGATGTAACTAGGACAGAATTTAGGCCTTTTATTTATAATGCCTTCTCTTTTGTAGTGTTGGAAATGGATTACAGAATTCGCCGCACCCGGAGGCGCCCAGGCCGACCAGTGCTTCATGATTCTGCAGCTGGGAGTGAAGGTGGTGGATCTCCAGGGCGACGGGCCGACCCCTCCTCTGTGGCCTCCTCAGACCAGCTCCTGGACCTTACCACAGAGGAGGGGCGGCACAGCGTGGGCAGGCAGTCGTACCCTGCCACGCATGCGGGATCCTCTGGTATGTCACTCTTCATGTCTACACCCAAACATATAATTGCTAGCTCCTGATATCACCAAACTGAATCCTTTATTCTGTCTTTGTAGATGTTTCTGTTGCGGGTGAAGTAGTGGGTGAGGAGGCAGGAGATAGGAGCCCACAAGACCCTGGAGAAGGTGAGTGATGTGACCCAGACTTAGCTAAAAACATTTGAGGACTGCGGAATCAGACATCCAAACTAACCATTTGGCCCATGTTTCAACAGGCACTTCTTCACAGCAGAGCCAGGAACCAGGACCTCAGGGTGTTGTCCCCAACGAGCCATCTCTCGGCCACCAACCAAGTAAGTAGTCATTGCATTATAAAGATTTCTGTCTAAATTCCCATGAACACCAAAACACATAATGCCCTAGTCAATGCCAATATAAGAGGGACCTGTGGCCACTGAATTAGCTTAATTAGTTGCCCAACTGTCCTGGGGCCACTGAATTAGCTGAATTAGTTGCCCAACTGTCCTGTGGCCACTGAATTAGCTTAATTAGTTGCCCAACTGTCCTGTGGCCACTGAATTAGCTTAATTATTTGCCCAACTGTCCTGTGGCCACTGAATTAGCTTAATTAGTTGCCCAACTGTCCTGTGGCCACTGAATTTGCTTAATTAGTTGCCCAACTGTCCTGTGGCCACTGAATTTGCTTAATTAGTTGCCCAACTGTCCTGTGGCCACTGAATTAGCTTAATTAGTTGGCCAACTGTCCTGTGGCCACTGAATTTGCTTAATTAGTTGCCCAACTGTCCTGTGGCCACTGAATTAGCTTAATTAGTTGCCCAACTGTCCTGTGGCCACTGAATTAGCTTAATTAGTTGCCCAACTGTCCTGTGGCCACTGAATTTGCTTAATTAGTTGCCCAACTGTCCTGTGGCCACTGAATTTGCTTAATTAGTTGCCCAACTGTCCTGTGGCCACTGAATTAGCTTAATTAGTTGGCCAACTGTCCGGTGGCCACTGAATTTGCTTAATTAGTTGCCCAACTGTCCTGTGGCCACTGAATTAGCTTAATTAGTTGCCCAACTGTCCTGTGGCCACTGAATTAGCTTAATTAGTTGCCCAACTGTCCTGTGGCCACTGAATTTGCTTAATTAGTTGCCCAACTGTCCTGTGGCCACTGAATTAGCTTAATTAGTTGCCCAACTGTCCTGTGGCCACTGAATTAGCTTAATTAGTTGCCCAACTGTCCTGTGGCCACTGAATTTGCTTAATTAGTTGCCCAACTGTCCTGTGGCCACTGAATTAGCTTAATTAGTTGCCCAACTGTCCTGTGGCCACTGAATTATCTTAATGACCTGTGGCCACTTCCTAACCTTAATTCCTGTCATTAATGACATCTGTGCATTATAGTTAATTTGTTTATTAAAATACTTTAAATCCACAGGTGATAAACATGTATTGTTCTCCGAATAATTTGTTTGTCTGATTTTTTGCCAGGGACCACAAGACAGCGACTTGCTGATATGAATCGGAGGGTCCTTGAGTTGGTGGCCGATCTGCAGGCGATGCGGGACACGTTGGGGACAACAGAAGAGGAAGACTAGTGTCCTGGTTCCTGGCCCTGTAGATTTGTAAATAGTTTGATTTGTACATAGTTTTATTGGTTAAACACCCAAGTTTTTTGTATATAGTTTTATTGTTTTAAAAAAGGTTTTTATTGTATCTAGTTTTTAAAGTTTTTAACAAAAAATTAGTGTATATATTTTTAAGACCCAACCAACAATTTGTATATAGTTTTTAATTTTTTAGGGCCAAAGTTGGGCCAAACATTTTTACCACAAATGGCAATTGACCAATAAATTCCAAAAAAGCAAAAAAACATGTTGTCCCATTTATTTGCACACATACATTTAACAAAAACAAGGGGCCAATGACATATTTGAAAAGCAACATTGTGATGTCCCTGAAGTGATTTGGGTAAGTTTTAGGGACCTAAAATGGAAGAAGAAACTAGGCGCTAAGTGATTTGGGTAAGTTTTAGGGTGTGAAAATGGAAGAAGAAACAAGGCGCTAAGTGATTTGGGTAAGTTTTAGGGTGTGAAAATGGAAGAAGAAACAAGGCGCTAAGTGATTTGGGTAAGTTTTAGGGACCTAAAATGGAAGAAGAAACAAGGCGCTAAGTGATTTGGGTAAGTTTTAGGGACCTAAAATGGAAGAAGAAACAAGGCGCTAAGTGATTTGGGTAAGTTTTAGGGTGTGAAAATGGAAGAAGAAACAAGGCGCTAAGTGATTTGGGTAAGTTTTAGGGTGTGAAAATGGAAGAAGAAACAAGGCGCTAAGTGATTTGGGTAAGTTTTAGGGACCTAAAATGGAAGAAGAAACAAGGCGCTAAGTGATTTGGGTAAGTTTTAGGGACCGAAAATGGAAGAAGAAACAAGGCGCTAAGTGATTTGGGTAAGTTTTAGGGACCTAAAATGGAAGAAGAAACAAGGCGCTAAGTGATTTGGGTAAGTTTTAGGGACCGAAAATGGAAGAAGAAACAAGGCGCTAAGTGATTTGGGTAAGTTTTAGGGTGTGAAAATGGAAGAAGAAACAAGGCGCTAAGTGATTTGGGTAAGTTTTAGGGACCTAAAATGGAAGAAGAAACAAGGCGCTAAGTGATTTGGGTAAGTTTTAGGGACCTAAAATGGAAGAAGAAACAAGGCGCTAAGTGTCCCTGTGAACCAGTTTACAATGTATACTTTAATCCCTCCTTCTAAAGTGTCCCTGTGAACCATTTTACAATGTATACTTTAATCTCTCCGTCTAAAGTGTCTCTGTGAACCAGTTTACAATTTATACTTTAATCCCTCCTTCTAAAGTGTCCCTGTGAAACAGTTTACAATGCATACCTTCATCAATTTTTTTCATATAGGCCTTATCAAACCATTTTAATGCTGACCTTAATTAGTCATTAGAATGTTAATCTTTTTTTTCTCCCACATACATATAATCTTGGTTATTTAAACTACTTATGTACTTTGTTAATGTTATTTGGATTGTACAACATGTTTTTTTTGAGGGTGTTAGGAGTTAGTGTTTGAGTAGTTTACCTTGGCTTGCTGTCATTTTTTCAGGAACCACAAGATGGACCACTCACTGAATGTCCAAGCAGTAGTTGGCCCGGACATGCGATTCCTTATTGTCCACGCCGGGTATCCAGGCTCATCCCGTGATGCTTATATCTTACGGAGCTCCGGATTATTCCGTCGGTTTGAGTCTAGAGATTTATCAGGTGGATGGCTTCTGGTAAGATTCCTCAAATTACATCATTCCCTTTTCACTGCATGCCTATGAATATAGTTGATGACTCATGTCTTAACCTATGGCTGTTTTTTTCCCTTGATGACATGTTAAATCGGACCTTCACTATGTTTTTTAGAAAAGCCCAAACCCTTAAAATAATGATTCCCCAGCATTTCAAGTTAATATATTTAAAGTTTTTGTCACTTATTATTCTTTACCCCACTGGGCTGCAACTCTGTTCTGTTTAGGATACGTGCACCGCCATCTTGGCTCAGATGCATCACACTTACTGAGGAGAGGAGAGCGGGATAAAGTGCAGGGGGCAGGTTATAGCTGTGCTTTGCTCAGACAGAGCAGAGCTGGGGTCAGGAAAAGGTCAGCAATCCCAGAATGCAGAGCAGCACAGTCAGAAGGCACTTCCTGTCTGCAGGCTGCCTGATATTCCATGAGCCGCCATCTTGAATGTTTAAAGGCTCATAACATGCAGTAGATGCAGGTAGGATGATTTTTAATGTGAGCAATCTGTATGTACAGGGTGTGAGAAACATATAAGATAGGCTCTTATTCAGAGTGAACGACCGCTTTAAACAATAATGTTGGTTAGAATGTGTAATTTATGTAAGTATTTTGTGATTCTTTCAGGGGATTCTGGCTATCCGCTTCTGCCCTGGCTCCTGACACCCGTTCTTCGGCTGCAGAATGAGGCCCAGGAGTCATACAACCGTGCCCACAGGAAGACCCGGGTCGTAGTAGAGAGGGCCTTTGGACTCCTGAAGACAAGATTTCGCTGTTTGGACCATACCGGGGGGGGGGGCACTGCAATATGACCCCAACAAGGTCATCAACATCATACTTGCATGCTGTGTGCTTCATAATTTTGCTATCATGCAGCGTGTCCCCCGGTATGTCGATCTGCCACCCAGACAGGAGGCAGATGACCTTTACGATGGCACACCTAGTACCTCTGGCCAGTCAGTGCGGGCACATTTGATTTCAGGCTATATTTACTAACATTTGTTTTGTTTGTTTGCTTGTTATTGTGTGTTTTGACTATAGGCTCGATTCAGAGAGACAAAAAAAAACTTCTCATATGAGTGTGCGAGCGATTCTGTGCATGCATTGAAAACCTTCTGTAAAGTTTCCGTCCGTTCGTAAGGCAGATTACGAATATGAGTACAGTCAGGGCCAGAAATATTTGGACAGTGACACAATTTTCGCAAGTTGGGCTCTGCATGCCACCGCATTGGATTTGAAATGAAACCTCTACAACAGAATTCAAGTGCAGATTGTAACGTTTAATTTGAAGGGTTGAACAAAAATACCTGATAGAAAATGTAGGAATTGTACACATTTCTTTACAAACACTCCACATTTTAGGAGCTCAAAAGTAATTGGACAAATAAACATAACCCAAACAAAATATTTATTTTCTCAATATTTTGTTGCAAATCCTTTGGAGGCAATCACTGCCTTAAGTCTGGAACCCATGGACATCACCAAACGCTGGGTTTCCTCCTTCTTAATGCTTTGCCAGGCCTTTCCAGCCGCAGCCTTCAGGTCTTGCTTGTTTGTGGGTCTTTCCGTCTTAAGTCTGGATTTGAGCAAGTGAAATGCATGCTCAATTGGGTTAAGATCTGGTGATTGACTTGGCCATTGCAGAATGTTCCACTTTTTTGCACTCATGAACTCCTGGGTAGCTTTGGCTGTATGCTTGGGGTCATTGTCCATCTGTACTATGAAGCGCCGTCCGATCAACTTTGCAGCATTTGGCTGAATCTGGGCTGAAAGTATATCCCGGTACACTTCAGAATTCATCCGGCTACTCTTGTCTGCTGTTATGTCATCAATAAACACAAGTGACCCAGTGCCATTGAAAGCCATGCATGCCCATGCCATCACGTTGCCTCCACCATGTTTTACAGAGGAGGTGGTGTGCCTTGGATCATGTGCCGTTCCCTTTCTTCTCCAAACTTTTTTCTTCCCATCATTCTGGTACAGGTTGATCTTTGTCTCATCTGTCCATAGAATACTTTTCCAGAACTGAGCTGGCTTGTTGAGGTGTTTTTGGGCAAATTTAACTCTGGCCTGTCTATTTTTGGAATTGATGAATGGTTTGCATCTAGATGTGAACCCTTTGTATTTACTTTCATGGAGTCTTCTCTTTACTGTTGACTTAGAGACAGATACACCTACTTCCCTGAGAGTGTTCTGGACTTCAGTTAATGTTGTGAACGGGTTCTTCTTCACCAAAGAAAGTATGCGGCGATCATCCACCACTGTTGTCTTCCGTGGACGCCCAGCCCTTTTTGAGTTCCCAAGCTCACCAGTCAATTCCTTTTTTCTCAGAATGTACCCGACTGTTGATTTTGCTAATCCAAGCATGTCTGCTATCTCTCTGATGGATTTTTTCTTTTTTTTCAGCCTCAGGATGTTCTGCTTCACCTCAATTGAGAGTTCCTTTGACCGCATGTTGTCTGGTCACAGCAACAGCTTCCAAATGCAAAACCACACACCTGGAATCAACCCCAGACCTTTTAACTACTTCATTGATTACAGGTTAACGAGGGAGACGCCTTCAGAGTTAATTGCAGCCCTTAGAGTCCATTGTCCAATTACTTTTGGTCCCTTGAAAAAGAGGAGGCTATGCATTACAGAGCTACAGAGCTATGATTCCTAAACCCTTTCTCCGATTTGGATGTGGAAACTCTCATATTGCAGCTGGGAGTGTGCACTTTCAGCCCATATTATATATATAATTGTATTTCTGAACATGTTTTTGTAAACAGCTAAAATAACAAAACTTGTGTCACTGTCCAAATATTTCTGGCCCTGACTGTATGTCATTTTCCATCGTGACTTTTCCGTTTCATTTTCACATGTTACAATGTAGGAATTCGTTTTTGCCCTTTTCCCATCGTATCCTCCCATGAATCCTTTACGTTTCCCGTTAGATTCTGTTTCCCTTTTTCAATAAATATTAGTCCGGACGGAAATCCTTACGATCTTGCGCCTGCGCGCTACAAACTTAACTCATTAAAGTGCTCGCCTACATATTTGCCACCCTCATTTCTACTACAATGTTTAGCTAAATCACTTAGCACTATCCTCCATCTTCCCTTTTGGACCCTTAAAGCTCACCCGAACCACTTAGCACTATCCTCCATCTTCCCTTTTGGACCCTTAAAGCTCACCCAAACCACTTCTCGGTCATCTGAATATTCATCTTTAAATATTTCTGGGCCCATTAGTTTTGTGTTAATGTATTTTGTAAATGAAATGACACTGTAACATTTTTTTTTATTCCATCATAAAATATAAAATTTTGAAAAATGTTGAAAATTTTAAATTTTTACAACTATAAAAAACAAAATGCATAGCAATGGCAGGCCACAGAACATTATTCTTCATCTGTGGTCCCCAACGAGTTGCGCAGCCCCTGCATCTCGCCCACCAACTGAAGGACTCTGACACTCAGTTGTGCCACTCTGGCACGTGTGGTCCCTGTTAAAAAACGTAAATTAAAATATTGGTATAACCTTGTTGGGGTCATACTGCAGTGCCCCCCCCCCCCGTATGGTCCAAACACCTAAATCTGGACTTCAAAAGCCAGAGGGCCCTCGCCACCACGGCCCGGGTTTTGCATAGTGCCCGATTAGAGAACCCCTGGCCCGCATTTTGCAGGCAAAGAACGGGCATTAGGAGCAAGGGCGAGTGGCACATCTTGCGGTTCCTGCAACCAAATATAAAATAATTACACAAAGCAAAGGTAACCAACTAAAACAATAACTCCTACAACAAATTAAGATTCAAGTTCAACAATCCAAAGATAATTCACAAAGGACATAAGTCTAAAAAAATATAGCAATTATATGGATGTGTGGGAAAATAAAGGTTTACATGCTAAGGACTAATTAAGATCAGCATTAAAATGCTTCTATAAGGCATACATGAAATGTATTGATTCAGGTATGCATTGCTATACAATTTATGGCCTCGGCCATGCTGATACATGCAATGCCTTGGTGCTAAAGGCGCGCAGACTCCCCCATATAGCCGCAAAACATGTTCAACAATAGCAATCCGAGCCCTCAAAGGTCCCGTAAGTGGATCGGAAATGAAACGGATTTATAGGGTGGTGGTCCATCGGAAATCAGCTCTCTGAATCAGACGAGAACCCATCCCAATAACGGAAGTTATCTGAACAAACGAAAAATTTCCGATTTGGATTGGAAAATGTTCCGAACTTCCGCAAAACTTCCGATTTCCTTTGGATCATCGAAAGAGCATATACGTATAAGTTTGAACGTTCGTGCGAGTAGAAAATGGATGAAAAAAAGCAAAAAAAAGACTAACACCCACCCAAACTTTCACAGACAGCTACGGAAGTCCGGACGAATGTGTCTCTGAATCGAGTCTTATGATTTGCCTCTGTGAAGGCCTTTTTCTTTTTACCAAAAAAATAGTAATTTTAATAGAGTTAATTACTAAAAATTTGACACCTGATTTGAGCCTCATGCAGTTTATTTTCTCATGTTTGTTCTTAAAAACCTTCGTTAATGCATCAACTTAGCCAAGACCAGGTAAATTCACATTCAATCTATTTTCTGGAAATATGTCAATTTATATTTGAAGGGATGTTCGGCAAGCATTTGATTATGACCACACTGCTTTTAAGTTAAAAGAAGTTTTAGCTTCACCTTGCTCGTGTGTCTAGACACACCCCTAGACACACGAACAAGTAATATCTCCGAGCTCTGATATTACTTGCTCGTGTGTCTATACACACCCCTAAACACACGAGCAAGTAATATCAGAGCTCGGAGAGCTCTGGGGGAACAGGACGAGGGGCAAGTGCCGGCTGACCAGCGCAGGCTGCGCACACGCGGCTATTGATTCTTAAAGGTTTCTTAGCAAGACAACCTTTTAAAGTGCGGCACCAAGTGCCATTACTCCCCCTGGGATACAATGCAAAGCCCCTCTAAGGGCTATTTGACCAAGAATATTTTATGAAGGTGTCCTAACCACATCCTTCCTGGTGGTGAACAAACAGTGATGCAATGTAAATGTATTTTTTCAGATTGCAACTCGATAAAGATAGATTGTTTATGCACACACCTGTACACAGGGCATTGAGAAAGCCAATAAAGAGTGGCGAAACATGTCTGCCCTCCATTAAGATAGTTTGTGGAAGATTCACGTATGACTAAAAATAAGAGAAAGCGTGAGTGAAGAGTCACCTCAATGACATAATCAGTCTTATTGATCATGCAATATCGTATATTCTTGTAATGAAAGTGTATGGTATATGAAATTGTGAAATAAATGTGAAGCTAAAACTTCTTTTGTACTTAAAAGCAGTGTGGTCATAATCAAATGCTCGCCGAACATACCGGGGGTGGCCTCAACCCAGAACCAGTAGTGAATTGAAAGAGCATGATTATGTACAAACGCCCTATTTAGGGGACAGTCCAAGTTAGGATCCATTAAAGGGTCACGCATTCTTTTCCTGGGGGAGTCTCGGTAGACACCCTCATTTTCGATTATATTTGAAGGGCACTCACAGACTCCATGTACATACATTTTAAAACAGAACTATAATTGGGGCAGACTTCTGGCCCCTAGCAATTGGCCACATCCAGGAGTTCTAAGGTAACTGACTCCAGGCCGAAGTTTCCCCATCCACCAACATCAAGATCCATAGGGAGCACAATTTTTAAGGGGAATTGTCAGCCAGGAATACATAGGGCCACATACACACCCTCTCCTGCTTTTAAATTTCCCTGCCTATGACAGCCAGACCCCATGCCAGTCCAGTCCAATCTTTGACATGGGCAAATGTTTTTTTGTTGAAGCCAAGAATGTCCACCAATATTGCCAACAAACAGGATGAGGCAGCCAGTATATACTTAGGCCCAAGCCTGCTGCGTGGGAGCTTTAGCTGCCGCTTTAGTGAGGCTTAAGCTCAGCCATTGGCTAGTGGGGTATGTGAGCACTCTAATGAGCTATATGGGCTAATTCCAAAACAAACCAGCAAAGCCATAGCCCACACAATCTTGGTTGCACTGACCACACAGGTAAAAAGAGGTGTGATGTAGAGGAAAGAGGGTTAGGCGATCCAGGTCAAATTGAGATTAATATTGATGGTGACCATAATAAGGTTGTGATTGGCCTTGGAGGTGGCCCAACACCCGGGCATGTGTGGCATTCATAATCTGCCACTGCTCCAGCATCTGTCTGTTGCTAGTTCGAAATGCATCTAGCATGGCATTGAAGTTTGCATTTAAGGTGGCCGTTTGTTCTGCCATCTGGCTGTTTAAGGTGGCCGTTTGTTCTGCCATCTGTCTGTTGGCAGTTCAAAATGCATCTAGCATGGCAGTGAAGTTAGCATTTAAGGTGGCCATTTGTTCTGCCATTGGTTATTTAAGGTGGCCATTTGTTCAGCCATCTGGCTGTTGCTCGTCCTAAATTCAGTCAGCATGGTGGTGAATGTAGTATTGAAGGTCTCTAATTGTCCAGTAATCTGCTCTGTTGTTCATTGAGTCACCTGCCTAAAGTAACGGCTGTCATGGCACCATGCTGACTCCAGGATCAGCACGCGCCTACCCTGGGAAACTGGTCGACGTTGTTAACTGCGTCTTCCAGTTTCCTGGGTTTGTGCGCCTGCAGATGCTGGAGTTCTATGGTGAGCAACAGTACCAGATGTGCTTGGCAAAACCTCTGCAGCAGAGCTAGCACTGGGGCCTGTAAGCTCAGTCTCAGCCTGCTGCCCACGATGGGCTGGAAGCATGCGTCCAGCTTCACTCTGCTGCAGAGAATTTGGTGCAGTAGGTTGCTGGGGCAGGGGCAGATTTGGTTTCAGGGGGGTAATTTGCAAAGGTCCAATATGGCTGCCATCCTCCTCCTCCTCCATCTCATGGATGACATCCATTAGTGTGGGAGTCTGTTGGGACATGTGAAAAAGTGTGTCAGATTGGGGCCTAAATATATTTGAGAACAAAATTAGTCATGTGCATTCACATGCATCACCAGTTTTAGCAAAGTCCACTTACCCTAGATATCTGGTCCTGTGTCCTAGGCAGCAGGGAAGTAGACGGCATGCTCAAACTGGAGGAGGCTTTCACACTTCCAGAGGCTGGATGCTGGGCTGTGGTAAAAAGTAAAAGATACATAAACACACAAACATCCCTTGATAAGCCTGTTGAGTACATATGCTTTATAAAACACTGGGCCAAGCCGAAATTCCAACTCCCACAACGGTCAAAGTTGACCCTAGCTCAAGTTTGTCTGACCAAAGCACACCTACAACCCTAGTGGTAGAAAGGCAAAGAAGTAAGTGTGGGCTATTATTGACATATATTCACATCACATGCAGTGCTTTGGTAAGATAAATTGGCCTTGCCGCAATGTTTGGCCTAATGGTTGTTCTTCTGGCTCATCTGTGTTTGGTGGCAATTCAGGGGACATTCTAGCCTGGCTGTGTGGTGGCTTGAAAGAGACTGGACTGGACTGGCATTAGGACTGGGGGTCCTTGGCTGGGTGGCCACAGAACTAGCAGGCGTGGATGTGACATAGGTCTCGCTCGTTTCCCCCTGTTCCGGTGCCAAATGTGGGCGAGGAGGAGAGGGTGTGCTTGGTGGGCTGGGGCTTCTGGGCCTCTTCTTCTTTTGCCCCTTGGAACTTGTGCTCCCTTTCTCTTTGGATGTAGTTGCGCGGTGAGTAGGAGAGGGTGTGCTTGGTGGGCTGGGGCTTCTGATCCTCTGCTTACTTTTCCCCTTGGAACTTGTGCTTCCTTTCTCTTTGGATGTAGTTGCATGGAGAGTAGGAGAGGGTGTGCTTGGTGAGCTGGGGCTTCTCGCCCTCCTCTTCGTTTGCCCCTTGGAACTTGTGCTCCCTTTCTCTTTGGATGTAGTTGCGCGGTAAGTAGGAGAGGGTGTGCTTGGTGGGCTGGGGCTTCTGGTCCTCTGCTTACTTTTCCCCTTGGACGTTGTGGTACCTTGCTGTTTTGATGTGGTTGCGCGGGGAGCTTTCTTAGAGGATACTTCCTTGCGGGTGCTTGATGTTTTTGCTGTGCCTGGAGTTGTGGCCAATGTAGCCTTGTGGTGGGCACTTTTGCCCCACGTTGCAGGCACCTTTGTAGTAGATTTGTGCGACCGAGTGCTCGGTCTGAAGGATGAAGTGTCCTCATGCCGCTCTGGCCTTTTGGTTTTGGCCTCCTTTGCTGCTGGTTGCTTAGCTCTCGCTTTTTTTTGGTGCCATGATGACAAGCACAAAGTAAATGAGCTGTGTGTCCATTACCCTTTAAATTTAAAGAACTGGGTATGACGCTTACACGTTCGCGTATGCGTGCGTACGGCCGTGCAGAACCCGGAAACCGATGGGGCATTACCTATATGCTGCGGACAAGAAAAAAGATGGTGCCCACGATCTTCACCTGTCAACAACAAGAGCTCATTATGCTTGTAAGTGTATTGTAAGGACGTTGATTTGCCATCTAAATGCATGCCTAGGCCTTAAGGAAGCACAGGAAGAAACATTTTGTTTTAAAAGTGTTTTAAACTCCGTGCCAAACAGTGCGCACATGTGCGAACAAGCTCACTTGCATCTCGAAGGATAGGTTAAGGCTAGAAATGTGTTTGGGAATGTCATTTAGTCAACTGATCTAATTGTGACACATAATTGTATGCTGTTTGATCTAACAACTATTTTTTTGGGCATTCGAGAAGAGGAACGTGGCCCTGGAGATCGTGGCCCAGATCCAACAGGAAATGGACACCACCTTCACCCATACACAGATCATGTAGCACTGGTCGGACCTTAAACGACTCCACATGCCCGGGTGCGGCGATTTTTTGCTCTCCATTTCCCAAGTAAGTACATAGCGATTGCATGCTAGATGTAACTAATACAAAAGGTAGGCCTTTATTTATAAATGCTTTTCTTTTCTATTGTTGGAAATGGAGTATCGCATCAGACGCACCTGGAGGCGCGCAGTCCGGCCAGTGCTGAATGAATCTGCAGCAGCAAGTGAAGGTGGTGGATCTCCAGGGCCAAGTCCCTACCCCTCCTCTGTAGCGGTGTCAGACTAGCCCCTGGACCTTTCTACAGAGGAGGGGCATCACGGCGTGGGCAGGGAGTCATACCAAACGACGGAGCCATTAGCCTCTGGTATGTGACTCTTAATGTAACCCCACACACATACATTAAAAGCAAAGCTGAACCTTAATCTCTTTTTCTAGATGAATATGTAGCGGGTGAAGGATCTGGAGCAGAGACTGCAGCAGATCATGCCCAGGAGGAACATGGAGAAGGTGGGTGATGTCACACACACATTCTAAGTGTCATTTGCTTACTGTTGAATCAGACATTAGAAGTGAGCCTATTTTAAATATCTCTACAGACTCACATTCCCAGCAGTGGCAGGCCCCAGAGCGTAGGGTGGTCCCCGAAGCAGAGGTCGCCCACCACCGAAGTAAGTTGTAATGTAAATATTTAGAGTTTGTGGGAAATAACATCATCACCAATCAACCTAAATCCATTGGCAATGTCATTAGCATAATGACATATGGCCTCTTCCTTTACTAAAATCCTTAGCATAATGACATATGGCCTCTTCCTTTTATGAATTCCTTAGCATAATGACATATGGCCTCTTCCTTTAAGAATTGCCTTAGCATAATGACATATGACCTCATGAGTTAGCTTGCAACCTAATAATCATTCCATCCACAGCTTTTAAACATTTATTTGCAGAACAATAATTTATTTTTCTTTTTTTAACAGACACAGCACGTGCCAGATTGGCACAAATCAGTGCCACGGTGTTTCGGTTGGTGGGCGAGATGCAGGAGCTGCGTGATTCATTGGGGACCACAGATGAAGATTAATTATCTGGGGCCTGCCATTGCTTTGTATATAGTTTTATATTTGTTATTGTTTTTACAAATATTGTAAGATTTTATAAGTTTTATTTAAAAAAAAATACAAAAAGTTTGTACTTGCCCAAATAAAACATTTTTAATAAAATAAAGGCAAAAAAAATGCCATTTAGTAAAAAAAAAAAAAAAATATGTTTCTGTGTCATTTTCTTTTCTAAATACATTCATTAAGGGTTGGTTACAACAAAACAAAGGAAAAACCCCAAATTTCTATATGAAGAATTGCCAGAATGCGAAATGATTGAGGTAAGCATTAGGTGCGGGAAATGGAAGAATATACAGACCGCAAAGTAATTAAGGTAAGCATTAGGTGCGGGAAATGGAAGAATGTACAGACCGCAAAGTGATTAAGGTAAGCATTAGGTGCGGGAAATAGAAGAATATACAGACCGCAAAGAGATTAAGGTAAGCATTAGGTGCGGGAAATGGAAGAAGAATGAGACCACAAAGTGATTAAGGTAAGCATTAGGTGCGGGAAATGGAAGAATATACAGACCGCAAAGTGATTAAGGTAAGCATTAGGTGCGGGAAATGGAAGAATATACAGACTGCGAAGTGATTAAGGTAAGCATTAGGTGCGGGAAATGGAAGAATATACAGACCGCAAAGTGATTAAGGTAAGCATTAGGTGCGGGAAATGGAAGAATATACAGACCGCGAAGGGATTAAGGTAAGCATTAGGTGTAGGAAATGGAAGAAGAATGAGACCACGAAGTGATTAAGGTAAGCATTAGGTGCGCAAATGAAAGAATATACAGACCGCAATGTGATTAAGGTAAGCATTAGGTGTGGGAAATGGAAGAAGAATGAGACCGTGAAGTGATTTAGCTAAACATTGTAGCAGAAGTGAGTGAACAAAATATGTAGACGAGCACATTAATGAGTTAATTTTGTAGTGCGCAGGCGTAAGGTCGTAACGATTTTCGTCTGGACGTTTATTTATTAAAAAAGGAATTCAGAATCTAACGGGAAACGTAAATGATTCGTTCGAGGCGACGTTGGAAAAAGGCCAAAAACAGAAGCGTACGATATTTCATGAGTAACATAAACGGAAAATGAAAGCTGAAAAATGCTATTCTCGTTGGCATACGAATGGACGAACACTTTACAGAAGGCTTGCAATGCATGCTTAGAATCACTCGTACACTCATACACAAGCGGGAAAATTAAAGAAAAAAAACAGATCGACACAAAAAAGAAAATCTTTTTATGTCTCTGTGAATCAACTCTACAGACTGGGATGCTGAAAACTGTGGATCTCATAAAAGTCAATGTTTTTGTCTAAAACAAAAGATAGCTACCTTTCCCAACAAGTACAAGCGCCAAAAAGTGGAAGAGCCATATTGGATTTAACACTAACCAATGTACCAGACAAAGTAACAAAGGTAGAGGTTGGGGGACACCTTGGAAACAGTGATTATAGTATTATTAATTTCCACTTAGCAGTTGTTACGGTGCCTTATCATGGAGCCACAAAAACTCGAAACTTCAAAAAGGCAAAGTTTGACCATCTTAGAGATGTCCTAAACTACATTGATTGGGAAAATGTCAAAAGCATGGACAGTAAGTGGGATACTTTCAAAGGAATCTTCAATTCACATTGTGATAGATAAATACCAATAAACAATAAACAAACAAAAGAAACATTTCAACATTTAAAGCAGGAAAGGACGGTGGAAGCATTAAAAAATATATCATAAAAAGTTTTACAAAAGCTATATGAACAACAGATAAGGGCAGCAAAGCAGACAACAGAAAGACTGATCGCCAAAGGGTGTAAAAATAACCCCAGAATTTTCTTTAGCTACACAGAAAAAGATACCATCCTGAGGGTGTGGCCCCCCTGAAAAGCAAAGAGGCGACACCTATAGAGGGGAATGAGGAGAAAGCAAATTTACTAAACATCTAAACACTTCTTTGCTTCCATATTTACAAAAGAATGTGACATGTCTGGTGAAGCAATAGCCCAAACTCTCCATTAATTTTAACTAGTCTCACCAAGAAATAAGTGCAGTGCGGTCTCAAGCAGATAAAAAAATGATAAATCTCCAGGACCAGATGGCCTACACACAGTGTTTAAGGAGAGTTATGTACAGTAATAGACAAGCCATTATTTTTAATATTTGTGGATACATTAATTACGGGGGCTTTTCCGAAGGGATTGGTGTTTAGCAAATTTGATTCCAATAATCAAAAAGGGGTCTAAGGGGGAACCTGGGAATTACAGACCGGTAAGTTTACCATCTGTGGTGGGCAAGCTGTTTGAAGGTTTCCTAAGGGGTATTATACTGGAGTATATTAGTGAAAACTATCGTATTGCTCCATATCAGCATGGATTTATGAGAAATCTCATGTCTCACTTTTATGAGGAGGTAAGATTAAGATTGGATCAGGGGGAGTCACTGGATATCATATATCTTGACTTTTCTAAAGCATTTGATACTGTTCCATATAAAAGACTGAGAATGCTTGGACTGGGGGTGGTTATCAATGGTACATACTCAGATTGGGTCACTGTTACTAGCGGAGTAGTGGTCAGTTCTGGGACCAATTCTCTTCAATATATATATATATATATATATATATATATATATATATATATATTAATAACATAAGGTATGGATTCAACAGTAAAGTCTCAATCTTTGCAGATGATGCTAAGCTGTGTAAAGTAATTAATACAAAAAAAGACACCAGGCAGCTACAAACAGATTTAGACAAATTGGCAGCATGAGCAGTTAAAAGGCAAATTAAGTTTAACACAGATAAATGTAAGGTTATGCACATGGGAAGGAGAAATATGTGCCATGATAACACACCAAATGAAGAAATGCTTGGTAAAACAACAATGGAAAGGCACCTAGAGGTTTTAGTTAACAATAAATTTAACTGTAGTAATCAATGCCAGGCAGCAGCTACCAAAGCAAACAGGATCATGGTGTGCATCAGGAGGGTCATAGGTACCCATGACCAGAGCATCATTTTACCACTGTACAAGTCACTTGACAGACCCCATATGGAGTATTGTGTACAGTTCATAGCCTTACATACTATGTTCTTATGTTACTGTGGGATGGGAGAACTAACTTAGCCTTGTTGCTGGCCACGGTCAGCAAGCCCTATCCGACAGTAGTAGCGGAGTGGAGAGGTAGGTGCGCCTTTTTCCATAAGTGCATCTGCGCATGCAATCTACTACTACTGTGGGCTGGGAGAGCTGTATTAATTAGCATTGGCATACACTAGCATATACATGGCTTGGGTGCTTGCACTGTCCCAGAAAATTACTTAAAGGGGCAGGGGCATACATGTGGAGCGAAAGGAGACCCAAACAGAGGAAATAAGTTAACAATGCACATTTGTTTGTTGTTTGCAGTCATTTATAGAACAACGGTATGACTTCAAGGCCAACTCACATGAAAAGAGGACATTGGCAGAGGAAGTGGCAGCCCATGTGAGGGGCAAGGGGACTCCTTACACCTTCACCCAAATAATGCAGCACTTGTCAGTCCTCAACTGGTAAAAGTGGCCCTGGGTGCAGTAAGTATGTAAGTGCAAGTAAGTGGATGTACAACAGAGGTGGTGAGCTATCAAAGTAATGAAGTACATGTTTTTACAAAAATTATATTTTCATTTGTAGCCGGGGAGTTCTGGCTGTGGATCAAGCCTACACAAAGGTGAGGGGTCTGACCAGTGGAGCCAAGAAGAGAGGGTGTGTGTGTAAGGTGGCGGCCATGAACGCAGTACATTGTTGCCACCACCACCATTTAATGGAGTAGGTGGCAGCCGTCAGAAGTGTGATTCAGCTTCTTGTCCCTGTCAGAGAAGAGACAGACAGGAAAAGTGCATAAGGTAGGGCTGGGGGAACAACAGTTAACTTGCAACCTCCCTGGGCAACAGTCACCCCTGGACAGTTTTGGTTCCCCCCGTACGTAACTAAGCACAACTGCTATAGTGGAGGAATTAAACATTTAGGTAATTATCATACCAGAATATAGATGCCCTTTGAAGATAAATGACTATAGGCCACTGCTAACGTTACTTCATCACTAGAGCAACCCACAAATTTCCCGATACCCAAAAGCGGGAGAAACATCCATTAATGCTGCTCACATGACTGTTGGCAAACAATTTTAACAAACTGCTGAGTATATTTTAGGGGCAGTCCTCCCAACACCCATACCATATTGTCAAATAATTGAAGAAAGTATAGAAAACCAAGTTGGAAATAGCATATCTCAGAACCTTAGATAAAGCCAACTTGCCAAGTTGTCCTGAGGAAAGTTGGTCATTTGGGCTGTTACATGTTTTTCAAGCCAAGCATGACAAAAGGATAGAAAAAATGACCAGAGAGAACCATCCAGGACTTGTCTTACTGCAGACCTAAACATTCTTTGGCAACTGATAACCAACCACTCCCACCACCCACACACCATACAGTGGGCTTCATCCAACAGGCACCCTATACAGGAAGATGTGCAGTGGCTACATGTGTGTATGCAGACGTTTCAAGATCTCAATCGCAAGGAGAAAGTGGAATTTTCTTTTTATTGCAAAGATGCATACATTTGTTAATAGTGGAGTCTTACACTCTATGATGTGATGATTACTATTGTTAAAGGGGTCTTTTTCTATTTTTGTTACTGAAATGAATTTGCTGGCTAAAGTAGCCTTTTTTTGTTAACAACATCCGAATGGCAATATAAATATAGGAACTAAATACACCCAAACCAAAACCTAGGACTTTGTAAAACAACAAACAGTTATACTTGCAGCCCGTGGACATAACACAGTGATAACTGCTGCTTATAGATTCTACAGAGTGATGAATTCAGCTAACAGATAACATGCAGTGTTAAATGCTAGTTGTAGGCAGCTCACATAATCTGTTTCTGCTTAAAATAAGAATAAACAGTGATGATTGCTACATGTGGACAGCACACAGTATTAAATGCTCTTTGTTAATATGTCAAACGCTGCAGAGTGCTATTTGCTGTTTGCTGACACTACACATGAGGCCCACACTGCCCTTATTTGCTGCCCGCAGAACAGCTCTGGGTAGAGGTATCTTATAAACACTTAAATATTAAAGGTCTCCCAACTTATTATAATGCTACGGAGACTTTATTTCCTACACTTCAATTTATATGTTCACTCAGAAATAGATGGGGATTCGAACCAGCTGTAAAAGCATGGCACAGTTTTTGTAATACAAAGTGATATTCCTTTTTTTTTTTTCCTAGAGTGCACTATTCACTTCTGGTGCTAAATCAACTCCTATATAGCAGGGGTCATGCCCTCAAATGTCAAAATGCCAAACGTTATCTGGATGTGTTTTGAAATCTGCTGAGAGACTTTTTTTTCAAAATGTATAACCCTTGTAGTAATATCCTTGCCTCATTGTAAAGATTCTGCAACTCATCTGGAACTACCCAATCATAGGTGCAGATTTGTTTGGAAAAAATTAAAAACGTTAAAAAAACAATTTCTTGCACCTTGTGTGTTAAAGAAATAAAATGCACACTCAAAGGTATGTTGCAAATCACACCCATGCAATAAGGGGATAGATTTGCACACCCTTTTTGTAAGTAGCAATGGCCGAACTCAAACCGCAAAGTCCAGTTTTGTACCAAATTTTGTCTTCAGCTTCAACCAGTAGTCTGTGCTGGGGTTTCTGCGTTTGGCCCAAACATGGTAACGCTGGTTGATGGGCTGTTTTTATGTTGTTGGTAATTTTTTGCCACTTTCCGTTGGATACAATTTTTATCAAATGAAGAATTTTTTTTCAGTTTTACATTCAATTTAACATTTAAACTGCCTGAATGTTTTTTTAATACTTTTTGGTATTTTTTTGGCATTTTTCATTCAAGCTGATTTTTCATTTTTTAATCGTATTCTTTCTGTTTTCAGTTTTACATTTTACAATTTAACATTGTAAATGGGTGGAACTGGGTCGCTTAAGAGCACCTGTACTAGTCCCGTGGAGTATAAATATAGACTTTGGCTATATATACTTTAAAGCTTTGACATGATAGGTGAAATATTTTAATTTTAAAATGGACAGGAGAAATTTAGAAATACAGGAAGTACAGTATTCCGCTGATTATGTAGGCCTTATTTGGTTGGTTAAGGTATTTGAAAAATACCTTAAGACCAACATATCAAATACATATGACCACCATTTATATGGTTAATATATAATTTGGCCAGGAGCACATTGGCATTTAAAAAAGTTTAAATATACTGATACTTACAGTCAATACTAATCAATGATCACAAAAAACTCGTTTACTTACAGTTAATATTAATTAATGATTACCAGGAACCTTCAGCTTTAGAGGGCCAGTTAATTTGCAGTCTACTTCATATTTAATTATATGTAACATTCAGGACACATAAAGAGTCATTGGACTCCTAAACAAGAAACTTAGGGCTACAACATAATGGCGCAGGTATGCTAATGAGCACCGAGCACTGTCAATGTAGACAAGGATGGGAAGCGGCATTGTATTCCCTTGGGATTAGGTGGCAGTTAGGAGCCAATGCAGGATTAGTATTATAGGACATTTACTGCATATTGACTGGTAGAAATACATTAAATGACGTGCAAGTTATGCGAAAGCGGAGGCTACAAGAAAATGGTGGATTTTGATGGACACTGGCAAGCATCAGTGACGGCGCGCGAGGTCACTTCCGGTCAGCTGACCGGGAGTCTTTGTTCAGTGCTGCTGAATAAAGAGCAATGACACTCGCGCGCCGTCAACCAGCGCGAGTGGAGGGGAACATATCTCCTCCCGGGCAGAGACCACCTGGGAGTCATATACGCTGCGGGTGACAGCAGCAAAAGCAGTGAGAGGCACCACGCACA
This sequence comes from Gastrophryne carolinensis, assembly GCA_027917425.1. NCBI lineage: Eukaryota > Metazoa > Chordata > Amphibia > Anura > Microhylidae > Gastrophryne > Gastrophryne carolinensis. The sequence continues at coordinate 175,704,984 of CM051237.1, read as the reverse complement.
TAGTCTAATGGACATACCCTGACAGCCTCCCGGCTAGAATCGCGCTGGATACATTGTGGTCCCTCTGAGGAAAACCCCTGTCTGAAAACACACCTTACTAAGAATGCTTTCTCCGCATATGGATAGAGGTAAGACATATAAACAACAAGTCAGCTGGGTTTTAAATTAACCTTAGGAGGGAGCAAAAAATCATATACAACTGACAATTGCTTTTTTTCCCTCATAGCCCCCTGCAGCAGTGCATCACATGGAAAGTGAATTCACAGTGCTGCCATTATATGGAAACAAAGGTAACCCCAGTTTAAGCATTATGCAATAACAAAAACACAATAAGTGAATAAAGGGAACTTTTTTCTCCCCCTCCCCCACAGCACTAAACTTTTTAGACAGATTGAAGATACTGAGAGAGATAGGAGGGAGCTTTCCATTTCCACCCGAGGAAAAAAAACCCGACCCTCTCTGGCAATTTACCAGCAATCAGGTAAACAAGTGCGGTCCCTTTCTATGGGGTCTTTGTTTGAATACAATACTAATACCGGTTGTATATGGTGCATAATAGATCTTGTAGTGTGTTATAATGAATTTTGAATTGGAGAAATACATGCTTTTTATGGATACATAACTTTATTATTTATCAACTAATTGATTTAATGTCCATTTATCTTTAGTATACTAAAAAAACATCCCTTCTCTTCTCTGATATATTAATAGGGCACTGAGGAAGCCTACGTGGCGAAACATGTCTGCCCTTTCTGGCCAACCATCGGACCAGTAAGAGTAAATTAGCAATTAAGGCAATAAGTTCTCATAGTGTATGGTTATCATTTCTGGCATGTACTTTATGGGGATGCAATCATGTACAGGAGGGATTCAATGTAATTAAATGATGATTATTATATGAATGGACTAATCATACAACAATGGAATTTTTAATAATGATGTATTGATGTGTTTTTATCATATATATATTTTTTCTATAATAAAGCATGAACTAGTATGAATTGAAAATTGTATTGAGGTGTGGTAGAGATGCTGGGTCTGATTGTTGCATAGTAGAACTAGACCTGGTTCTACAATTTCGGTACTCATTTGAAAAATTTAGACTAGGGTGGATAATATAGAATAGTGGGCAATATTTAAAAAAAATCTATATTAGTTAAACTAACTTGCCTCTTGTTTAGAGGTTACAATAGTTTAGATTCATATTAGTTCATCCTATTAGTTATTTTTCAAAGTGCCAAAATTTATTTTATTTTTTTCCTACTACAGCTTGCAATATGTGGCAGTATGTCCGGAGGACCAGGATTATGCTGCTGGGGCAGAAGAAAAAGCCTGAGGGTGGGGTGAAGAAGGGTGGCCGCTGTGCGGCATAGGGTTTTGCCCATGTTGGGCCCATTTTTAAAAATAATAAAAAATTTTATATGTTTTCAGAATTTTGGAGTGATAGTTTGATTTTATAACATTGACATTATATATCAATTCACACACACACACACACACACACACACACAACACAAAAAATGTGAGCATTGACAATATAACATTATTGTACATTTCAGCGTAGGAACAACATAAAAATGCCCAGCCACTATTAGATTTGGGTGAGCGAATGTACAGTGGCTTTATAGCGACAAACATCATATTCAACATCGGTGGCCAGTTTCATATAGCGACTGAGATGCTCTGGAATAGCATTTGACGGCTGATTGGGGCGCACACTAGCGGTCGCTCATAGCGCCTCTGTACAGACGCTCACCTGTCGCTACCTGCCGCTAGTAATGAATTGGCCTACCACTTTCATTTCAACGTATTCTAAAGTGTTTTACCTTTATTGGCTGCAGATGTCTGTGAAGCACAAGACAATAACTTATGTTATTTTTTGCTTTTGACTTATTTTTTCCAGTATATCAATCTGATATTCTATATCCACTTTATAATGGTAAGTAAGACAATTTATTGCAGGCTAAGATTTCTAATGTGACAGGATAACCAGTAGAAGTGAGATTCATGGATGTTATGTCTCCAGCAAAAAAAATGTGTATATATATATATATATATATATATATTTAAATAAGAAATATTTTGGTGTGATATTTCATATTCATCTGTTTAATTTGGCATCACAAATTCATACACTTATACTGTAATGCACTTATATTGTAAAGTTTCCCTGGCAACTCCAAGATAGCAATCAGGTCTGTATTACAGCAGATGGGCCTGAAACCATGTGGCTGCTGGGATCCTTTTGCCCAGATAAGATTTTTTTTTACTATTATCACATTTGTTGTTGTTTTTTAAACCATCCTTCCTTATTACTAGAATGTTTTGTATTAGGATCTTATCATTTTTAGGAACATTCCTTTTAGGAAATAAAGAGATAGAGAAAATAGAAAGAAATAGAGATAAAATCAGGAAAAAATAAGGAAACAAAATTATTTGAATGTTTCCATCAATAAATTATGGATTAACAAGCACCAACTGTTTACCACTTTTGCACCATAGCTATGACAAAATAATTCCTTGGGGGTGTGTGATGGTTTATGGTTACATTCACCTTATTTGAGGACTGTAACACCTTAGAAAAACAAACAAAAAAAGGATTACACTTGGAGATGTAAATCATAAGCACATCGGATAAATAATTAGATAAATAATAAATAATTAATTAGGGTTACTAAACATGTAAGGTTACTTAATGCACTCTTTTTAATTTACAAATATTTGAAATCCCATTTTCTTCTATCAGCCTTGCCAGACACGTGACACAGCACATAAAACTGCTTTGCTAGATTACGTTTCCCAGACGACACTATTTTGCAGCACCTGATAACATTTGTTGTCAGGATAGAGGAGACAGCATAGAGATGAACTGAAAACATAATTATTTTTTACTTTACTTGAGATGGGGAACAAACTACAGTTTAAGCTTTAGCACAGATATATTACACATAACAAGTTCTCTTGAGATACATGGCGGGAAAGCCGTTAAGCTTTCAGACCTGATGCTGAATGGCTACACTCCTGTGAGCATTCTTTAAAGGAAAACTTCCTTTTTGGCATGTTTTTGGTGTTCTGCCTTATTGTTTTCAAATATAAATAAACATTTGTGTTAGGCGTGTCCCCCCAGTTCTGTGGTTTACTTATCAGCATGCTGTTTCCATGATTCTCATATTCCTGGGACTCTGTTTTGCTACAGTCGGAGTAGTTTTCATTGCCTTGAGTAAACAAACATGGACTACAAGTCCCACAATTCTTTCAATGTAACAGGTGAACTCTTTAGCAACTAAATCTAAGGGCCTTATTTATCAAGGGCTAGTGCCAGGTAGTGTCTGACGAGCGCCAGGTACCGCCAGCTAACGGCGGCTACCGACTCAAGTACGCCCGGTGGCGGTCACAATGACGCATTTATCACGCTAAATGAGGCTAGCGCCGGCGAGAGCGACAGCTAGCGCGGGATTCATCATGTAGCCGACTGCAACGAACAGCGCCGCTGCTAATCCCATCACAGCGCCAGGTATGACCTGTCGCTCCCTGGCGTTGTCCAATGCATTTCAATGGAGCAATCTTTAATTAATCATAATTAATTGCTATTAATGTATTTTTTTTTTTTTTAATGTCAAAAATTCTGTGACCACTTCTGCAATGTTAGGATTTTTTTTTAAGGTAAAAAAAAAAAAAAAAAAAAAATTTGTGCAGAATTGATATTACAGGTCTGATATTAATGTATTCATATTACAAAATGATTAGAAAAACTTGTATAATTTTACAATCAAAAAATATGGTTGTTTGGGGGTTAAAAACTATTTTACACCCATCGCCGCCAGCGCTCTGGGGTTTAAACAAGGAATTCACAGCGCGAAAAAATTCGGAGCATGATTTGTTAATGAATCTGCAGCAAGCCGTTCGCTCTGGCCATTCGTTGTCAGGCGCACCCATACATCGCTGAACCTGTGAAACAGCGACCCCTAAGCCCGTATTCAACATTACCGCACACCGACTGAGTCGCTGTCAACAAACAAACCCCGGCCAAGCACAGCGAATACTAGCTGGCGCTGTGAAAATCACACTACTGGCGCTCATCTGTCGCTACCTGGCGCTATTAATGAATCGGCCTCCCCGGAGCCTAATGACCTATCCAGCTGTGAATTCAGACATTAACCCTTGCTACTGGCACACAAGACTGTGATCGTTCCAAACTAGATTAGCTAGATTGAGGAATATATACTCGAAATCAACACTTGGTGTAGATGGCTAAGATAGATGCATTGTTGCTGTGGAAAACAGTTTTCTTTTATAACACAGAGTTGCAAACAAATAGAAAATTCAAAAGATTACCCATAAACTTAGCACATTGAAGACAACAATGCAATGTATCTGCCTTTGTCTGGTGACACTGGTCTGCAACATGACTCTGGAGAGGTCATGTTGCAAAATATGCTGGAAAACAGGCTTGAAGCTCTATTGCTAGTGGCAGCCATTCTCTCTTTCTGGCCATTGACTTACTTAGACATAAGTAATATAATTCATTGGGGTCATGAAGCCAGTGAGGTGTTGCTTGCCTGATTTTGGACTGGTTTTACCATTAGCCACTTCAAGACATCCCAAATCAGCATTCCGCAGGGATGCGTATGTGAGTCATTTTTGACTGGAGGTCCAATAAAGGGTTTATTGATAGTTTTATGTGCAGTTTAATGTGCAAATTATTATCTTTTTTCATTTTGATCCATAGTTTTGCCCAGTTCTTGAACCTGTTGTATTGCTGCTAAACCACTACTTCCACCATTTTAAGTAAATAAATAAATGTTTGTGTAAAAATGTTTAAATGTGCTGGGAAATATTTAATACGGTCCTGGTAGGTTAACAAATGGGAAAAAATACCGCGCTATTACAACATGTATGAGAGCTTCTACGTGCAGATGCTGGAGTCCTCCTCCCCAGCCAGAGATATAAGCAAAAAGTTGAAACAAAAGCACAGAGCTGAGAATAGTAGTCCTTCAAAAGTCTTTTGAACAAAGAGAGGGGGGGCAGATCTTCAAAAACTTCAATAACACCCCGTGATCAATTCATCCAGTGCCAATCCACCACCTATTAAGTTGGAGGCTTACCAGAACATCCAGAATATTAAGCTTTCAATCATCAAAGGGTCTCAGGTTAATAAGATGACTCATCAATCATTCAACATGGGGTTTTCTTCCCATGTGTTCAATACTCCAACTCTCCACATTCAGGGTAACAGAGGTTATAAACCCGACATACATGTAGGGAGAGATAGAAAGGACAGAATCTAGTGCAACAACGCTAATTTAAAAGCCACTTTAATCTAAAATCTTTTGCACTCACATTTCCATTCATAAATAAAAGGCATATATAAATATTGCAGAGCTTTGGCGACTCTCACCGCAAGTGCTCCCAATCCAGCGATGTGTTCAACAGAAGCAATAACTTTTTGAAAAAATGAAAGAGGTGCTGCTCACCAACGCGTTTCACCCCGGGGGGGGGGGCTTTAACCAGGTTTGCAGCAACAGATCAGATGATTGTTTAAATAATTCCGGGATTCTAAACATCAGGAAGTGTATCCAAATCACTTCCGGGTTGTAAACACAGCCAAAGTGATTATGATCCTCACCGCTCCGCTTGCATCAACTGCGCCTGCGCGCACTGCCCAAGCTATTAAGGGATAAAGAAAGATGGCCGCGGCGGTGCACCGTTCCTCAGTGCGCACGCGCCGTTTGAAGGGCGATACTAGACAAAGCAAAATGGCCACAGCAGTCAGTAGAAAGCCACTGCGCATGCGCCTGCCTACTGTCAGCGGGACGCCAGTTGTCAAAGCCCCAAAGTCAGTGGATCCTACCATAATCCCCACTACTCCTGTACCGCAAATAAAAACCCACATTGCGCATGCGCACACAGCCGACAAATAAACTGACGCTGCACGTGTGCCCACCACAATACCCGCAGTAAGATATCCACAACTCTGGTATTCGCACCCACCATTTAAAGCGCGAGCCTATGAGCTTAAAAGGAGCATGTGGTGTACAGTTAGCTGCATATGCGCCAACAGTAATGAAGGGCAATTCTAATTCCTCAACTATTCTAATAACAAGAGGTGGAGTGGGAAGTAAGGGAAACACAAAATAATATCCTAATAAATAATAATAAAATCAGACACTGATGGTCAAATCCCTATATATGCACCAGTTAAAATCACATATCAAGGTGACAATCACCGGCCCAAAAATATGGGCAAGCCCTAATTCTCTTATTACATGTAACCAATAAAAAAAGAGGATAGGGAGTCCTCTAGGCGAGAGTCATCAAGGACAGCATTCAACAATAAAATATATAAATAACAATATAAACATAACATATATATCCCTAAAAAATATCTCAACTTATGGATATCAGGGTTTAGAAGTCAGGAATTGTCGATAAAACAATTTAGATCATACTCTATATTAAGGCCATGAGGTGATAGAGTATTTAAGTCAAAGATCCAGCGACTCTCTAGCCGAGATAGATCCCTCACCATATTGTTGCCACGCCAATGGGTCTTAATCCTGTCTATAAAAGATAGAGAGCTAGGGTCCGAGGCATGACATTTCTTATAGTGAGCTGATAAATTGTGGCCTTCATACCCCTTTCTGATGTTATAAACGTGCTCTCTAATGCGTATCTTCAATGGTCTGGTAGTCCTACCTACATAGAGTAAATCACAAGGGCACCATATAACGTATACCACAAACTTGGTACTACACGTTATAAGGTGCTTTATTTTCATCGGGGCGGCCATACCAGTCACACAGAGGGTGGACATAGATTTATTTAGTTTCTTTCCCACTTTACATCCACAGCACATACCACACCTAAATAAACCGAGAGGGGGGTTATTCACTAGCTGGACTGGTTTTGGTGTTGACCCACCAAAACCAGTCCAGCTAGTGAATAACCCCCCTCTCGGTTTCTTTAGGTGTGGTATGTGCTGTAGATGTATAGTGGGAAAGAAACTAAATAAATTCACTAGCTGGACTGGTTTTGGTGTTGACCCACCAAAACCAGTCCAGCTAGTGAATAACCCCCCTCTCGGTTTCTTTAGGTGTGGTATGTGCTGTGGATGTAAAGTGGGAAAGAAACTAAATAAATCTATGTCCACCCTCTGTGTGACTGGTATGGCCGCCCCGATGAAAATAAAGCACCTTATAACGTGTAGTACCAAGTTTGTGGTATACGTTATATGGTGCCCTTGTGATTTACTCTATGTAGGTAGGACTACCAGACCATTGAAGATACGCATTAGAGAGCACGTTTATAACATCAGAAAGGGGTATGAAGGCCACAATTTATCAGCTCACTATAAGAAATGTCATGCCTCGGACCCTAGCTCTCTATCTTTTATGGGTGTAGACAGGATTAAGACCCATTGGCGTGGCAACAATATGGTGAGGGATCTATCTCGGCTAGAGAGTCGCTGGATCTTTGACTTAAATACTCTATCACCTCATGGCCTTAATATAGAGTATGATCTAAATTGTTTTATCGACAATTCCTGACTTCTAAACCCTGATATCCATAAGTTGAGATATTTTTTAGGGATATATATGTTATGTTTATATTGTTATTTATATATTTTATTGTTGAATGCTGTCCTTGATGACTCTCGCCTAGAGGACTCCCTATCCTCTTTTTTTATTGGTTACATGTAATAAGAGAATTAGGGCTTGCCCATATTTTTGGGCCGGTGATTGTCACCTTGATATGTGATTTTAACTGGTGCATATATAGGGATTTGACCATCAGTGTCTGATTTTATTATTATTTATTAGGATATTATTTTGTGTTTCCCTTACTTCCCACTCCACCTCTTGTTATTAGAATAGTTGAGGAATTAGAATTGCCCTTCATTACTGTTGGCGCATATGCAGCTAACTGTACACCACATGCTCCTTTTAAGCTCATAGGCTCGCGCTTTAAATGGTGGGTGCGAATACCAGAGTTGTGGATATCTTACTGCGGGTTTTGTGGTGGGCACACGTGCAGCGTCACTTTATTTGTCGGCTGTGTGCGCGTGCGCAATGTGGGTTTTTATTTGCGGTACAGGAGTAGTGGGGATTATGGTAGGATCCACTGACTTTGGGGCTTTGACAACTGGCGTCCCGCTGACAGTAGGCGGGCGCATGCGCAGTGGCTTTCTACTGACTGCTGTGGCCATTTTGCTTTGTCTAGTATCGCCCTTCAAACGGCGCGTGCGCACTGAGGAACGGTGCACCGCCGCGGCCATCTTTCTTTATCCCTTAATAGCTTGGGCAGTGCGCGCAGGCGCAGTTGATGCAAGCGGAGCGGTGAGGATCATAATCACTTTGGCTGTGTTTACAACCCGGAAGTGATTTGGATACACTTCCTGATGTTTAGAATCCCGGAATTATTTAAACAATCATCTGATCTGTTGCTGCAAACCTGGTTAAAGCCCCCCCCGGGGTGAAACGCGTTGGTGAGCAGCACCTCTTTCATTTTTTCAAAAAGTTATTGCTTCTGTTGAACACATCGCTGGATTGGGAGCACTTGCGGTGAGAGTCGCCAAAGCTCTGCAATATTTATATGTGCCTTTTATTTATGAATGGAAATGTGAGTGCAAAATATTTTAGATTAAAGTGGCTTTTAAATTAGCGTTGTTGCACTAGATTCTGTCCTTTCTATCTCTCCCTACATGTATGTTGGGTTTATAACCTCTGTTACCCTGAATGTGGAGAGTTGGAGTATTGAACACATGGGAAGAAAACCCCATGTTGAATGATTGACGAGTCATCTTATTAACCTGAGACCCTTTGATGATTGAAAGCTTAATATTCTGGATGTTCTGATAAGCCTCCAACTTAATAGGTGGTGGATTGGCACTGGATGAATTGATCACAGGGTGTTATTGAAGTTTTTGAAGATCTGCCCCCCCTCTCTTTGTTCAAAAGACTTTTGAAGGACTACTATTCTCAGCTCTGTGCTTTTGTTTCAACTTTTTGCTTGGTCCTGGTAGGTTGTCAAGTTTCTACAAGGATGCATGGAGAAGGATCCATAGAGCAAACAAACTGATCGAGGTGATACCACAGATGCCCAATTCGGTTCAAGCCAATTAAGTTCAAGTTCAAATTGAGGGACCAGAGTAGCACATGGAAGTCTTGGTCATGTTCTTCCAACTAAGGGGTTGGTGGCAGTTTTCTCTCCCAAAAAATTAGTGAGAATTCTCACCTGGCTCTGGACATTTCTAGTCATGTGAGATGTTGCATTGTCTTGATGGAATATCCCATCCACCTAAGTAAAGAAGATCAGCATGCATGGGTGTACATGAGCTGCAAGAATAAATGCATACACAAATTGGTTTAGAATGCCTTCCAAATGGATCCACAACTGGGCCCAGAGAATGCCACAAATATATCCCAGTCCATAATGCTGTCACCACCAGCTTGAGTTCTTCGAGAAATGGTTGCAAGATGTTTGGGCAATGTTTCTTGCCTGACATGAAAATAAAATCCGTTCAATGAAGCCAAAAATGTGACTCATCTGCCCTACTGCCTTGAAAAATGAAGCCTTTTTAGTCAATGCATGCCCGTTAACAGAGGTGCAGTGACCATCTGTCTGCTTTGGAGCACCAGATGTAGAAGGGTTCTCTGAAGTGTTGTTTTAGACCAGGGATGTACAACCTGGGGCATGGGGGGGGCATGCGACCTTCGCTGCTGTCAGTTGTGGCCCCCAGGACCTGTAGGGCATTGGAGAGCTGGGCTTGCCTTTCAGTGCAGAGGACAGTATTTAGCTGATTTTCAAAAGTGGGTGAAACCTGTGCTACTGGTGTTTTATCTGTGCTGTGTGTGTTTGGAGATGCCTGTGTATTTTTATTTGAAAGGTTGCAGGAGAGTATTGTGTGTTCATAAAGATTGCTGCAAATATGACTCAAAATAACTAAAATTGATGCCAGCATTGTGTTAAATCCTTATAGCCTAAATTCAGGCAAATGTTTTACATAGGAGAGGACTAAAACTTTAGCCCTGTATTTGTCCCACCATAAACCTTAGCTCACCTCTACCTGTCTTTATCCACCTCTGCTCTTTCCACCTCATCCTGTCCATGACTTATCCTCTTGTCTCATCTATGCTCATAGCTTAGTTCATCCATACCCACCTCTCTGAACCTTTTAGAGCCTCAGCTCTGCCCAGTTCTTCTTACCTCTGCCCACCTCACCATTCTGCTCCTTACAAATGTTCCACTCTTTAACCCTTTAAGTGCCAGCCTACCTAGAGTTTTTGTCACCATCTGGTGCCAGACTATTTTTCACAGAGTATGGGTTTTAACATGAAATGTCTTGTTTGTCATTCTCAATATTTTGGGGTGAAATATGTGCAAAAAATCTATTTTTTACAATTAGTAATATTTTTTTGTAATAAAAAATGTACGTTTGTCAATAAAATCGTATTGTGTGTAAAAGCCCCATTTCTCCTGGTTACAACGGTACCACATATGTATTGGTAGACACCCTTTCCTGCCCAGGAGACTCCCCCAAACTGAAACAGCAGTTTAGGAGATTCTCATATAAAATACAACTATGCGCACCTTGCAGTTTTTCAAGAAAAACAATCCTTTACATTTGAAATACCGCCAACAAAATATATATTCTCTGGAAGTACTCACCCCCAAGCTTTCTAGTTGTACCATGCTTGTTGAGCTGGGCACAGTTTTCTGAAAGTAATTCCTTTAATGAATACTTTGGTTGCACATAGTTTCCCTAAATAAGAATAAAAAAGCAGAACCAAAGCCCCATTTTCCTAAAAAAATGATATGTAAACAAGAAAAAACAAGTTAAATCTGAAAAACAAGGTCCTCAGAACAGAACAATACCCAACATGCATAAGTACTGGCAAGCGAAGAGTTGCCAAACACCCCAAAGTAAAGTATGCGGTGCATGGTGCACACTGCAGACAAAGTGTGCACCATGCACTTTTTCTACCAAAACAATCCCTTACCTTTGAAATACCCCCCCAAGAAACATATATTTCCTTTTTAAGTGTACCCAGCTTGTTGTAGTGGGCTCATATTTCTGGAAGAAATCCCTCGAAGAATAGGTTGCACAGGGTTTCCCTTAAAAAAAATGTATGAAAAAGCAGTATAAAAACACATTTTCCTAAAATATCAATATGCAAACAAAGTTAAATCTGAAAGGGCAAGGTCCCCCGAACAGAACAATGCCCAACATGCATAACTACTTTTAACTTTCAATTGGCAGCCTAGTTGAAATTTGGTCACCCTCTGTTAACAGGTCATTTTGTGCTATGTTTAACTGTGATTTTTGCAGGAATCTCCAGGAAATGTATATATATTTTTTTTGCAGCAGAGTTTAGGCTTTACATTAAATGTATTGTTTGCAATATACTGCTTTATAAAATATTTTTGAATAAAAAAATAAATGAAATAATATTTTTTAGAAAATTTGCTCCTTTATTTTAAATAAATATTTTATTAAAGCAAACCATATTGCATGTGAAAGCTCAATTTCTCCTGATTAAAATGGTACAATGGTGCCACATATGTTTTGGTAGCCCCCCATCCTTGCCCTGGAGATGCCCCAAACAGAAAAGACCACTTTTTAACATTTACAAATAAAATAACTACTATCCGCACTTTAAAGGGTTAAACCACAAAATTAAATTGGCATAGGGACCCATTTTTTGAGAATTTTAAGAGTTAAAAATCCACAAAAAAATTATGTGGTGTCCCCCCTACCCAGCATAACCAGCCCGGGGACCAGCTATGCCGGGATTGTAGAACAGGGTGGAGGGGCCAGCTTTGGTGGACCTCTGCCCTGCCAGCTACTGGCCCACATAGCCTAAATTCGCCCAGGCCCTTCTGCCCCCTGGGCTTTGGAGGGCAGTTAATTGGCAGTGGCTGGGGGCAGGTTATAGGGGGGCTGGGAGTTAATGGCAAGTCACCTACTAGCCGCAGGTGACTTGCTGGCACCTAAGCATTGTGAACTGGTATATGGGTCTGATGGACTAACAAAATAAACACACACAGAAAAAAAATGCATTTATTTTTTTTTTCTTTACTCCCCTCTGATCCTCATGTCCCACGAAGCTCCAGTGACAGCTACTGGGTGATTGGTGGAGGGGGGCTGGGGGGGCAAGATATCACAACCCCTCGTCCCTCCATCCTCCCTCCTCCGATCACCTGGAGCTACTAACCGGGTGTGGGAATGATTCTGTGTGATTACCTCATCCTCCACAAAAGGCGGAGCTAGTGGCCGGGCCATTGTGGAGGTGCTGAAGAGGGCCTATTACGCCCTCAGCTCACCACGAAAGAGTGGTAGGACTTTAAGGTTAAAATTTACCTGCACGTTTTTGCAGGTTACTTTTTAATACAGCCCCTTGAAGTGGAACAATATAGACCAAAACAGGTTGTGCACCCCTGTTTTAGACACATATGTAGCAGCCTCCTCATGAATTTCCACTATAGTGTGTCAGCTCTGCAGTCTCTATATCACCTATTCCCAATAGTGTAATATTATCACTCATGATACACTTTCACCAAGGCAGTACAGTGAACAGTTCACAAACTGTGCCATTTCAGAGTGGCGCCTTGGACAAAAATCTAATAATCATCTTTATTTGCAATTCTGGTACATCACCCCTTTTAGTCATGACAACAAATGATATGTGGGCAGGCAATCTATCACACATCTTAGAGTATATAAGGTATTTACATACGATCAGAGATTTTGAGATGCTTTGATTGTTTTATTACACTGCTCCAAATGAGGGTAAAGATGGAGGAAAATAGCGTGTGCCTGAACAGGGACTTTTCTAGGCATAAACATTACAACCTCCACATCGGTATTAATAAATGAATCAGTATGAGGTTCTTTTTCTTTTTAGCAAACTGCAGAGTTTAGTTTTAATAGAACAGAAAAAAAAATTGTAAAAGTTTTTTTTTCCACAAAATACTACATCTAAGTTCTATATTGATAATCTACCAGGATATACATATAATGGAAAAAGAGAGGAGGCACATGGGACAGGATCCAGGTGAGCATCTTCCCGCCTTCATTTTGCCAGTGCCTGGAGTGTGCCTTTAAAGCCACATATGCTCAGTGCCGTACTATGAGAAATAACTATTGAATTCATTTGACAGAGACATGCAAGGAATTACCCTCTATGACAATTAATTGGGGACTAACTAATTTTCGCAAAAACAATTTCAGAAGCAGCCACAAAATCCTAGTACTTCCAAGACTAGAAAAAACGTCTGATTCATACTGTATATGCTACTTAACAAGGGAGTTCCGAAATGATGGAGCTGTTTGGGCTTGGCTGCTTCTTGCTTTATATTTTTAATGGATCTTTATTGTCCAGAGAGCGTTTACAGAGAGTCCCTCATCTACTTTTTTTTGCACTGGGTTAAAGTAATATTTATTTATTGATGTTTTCAGCTCAAACATTTGGAAGGGATTACACAAGTTTAAGTTCTGCCAAAGTTTTACATAGATTGCATTATACGATCTTTGTATTACAATTTGGCAACTCTACATTTCCCCTCATTTGAGATGTTTAACTATCCATGCACGCATCATGATGCTGATTATAAATGTAATCATGCAATTTATGTTTTGATAATATAGATAATTACCACTATAAACTATTGCCAGTAACCTTCAATAGAATTCAAATGTGTGATGGACTATCAAGTCTAGATATCAGATTCTAGTGATGTTTAACCTTTTAATTGCCAGCCTACCTAGAGATGTTGTCACCCTCTGTTCACAAACCATTCTTTACTATTTTGCACTATACATTTTCAACTGTAATTTTTGAAGGGATTTCCAGGGGCTTTCCAGGAACATTATATATTGTTTTTTTTTTGGCAGAGTCTGGGCTTTAACATAAAGGGTCTTATTTTAGAACCACGTAACGTCAGGTGACCCAGTATGCAAAAACCATGTATATGAAGTCAAACTGGTAAGCGCCTCTATTAGCATCACTAGCTGCAGCTCAATGTAAAGCGCCGGTGCTGTATGTTCTGCAATGACACGTAGCACCTGTCGCTCAGTTGCGTTCTTCCATACACTTTAATGGTATATAATTTGGTTGTGTAGAAATCATGCTTGGATTACATTTTTCTGAATTTTTTCACATAAAATGACTCTCCTAGGCAGCAACAAAAGAGTTAAGCGTTGTTCATCGCACTTTGAGTTTAGGCTGCAGAATTGCATTTTGTGTTCCGCCATTGCAGTGCCAGTGCTCCAGCGTGTTAACTAAGAGGCTGATTCATCATTAGCGCCAGGTAGCGACAGATGAGCGTCTGTAGCAGGCATTTTCAGAGCGCCCGCTAGTAGTCGCAGTGCTCGGCCGTGAGTCGCTACTTTATAGCGACTCAGTCGCTGTTCAGTAATGTTGAATACATTGTGAGGAGTCGCTATTTGACCAGTACAGCGCTGTATGGGAGCGCATGTTAGCGACTGCTCATAGCGACCGACTCACACCATATTCAGCAAAAAAACTGCCTCACAAATCTCTGGCGCTAAAAAATATTTGTTTGAAGCCCAGAGCGCAGGAGGCGGTGTGTTTAAAGTCTGTTTTCAAGCATCTATCAACTAGTAACAAAGCGAAAACATATGGAATTACATCGTAACAACATTGTAACATGAACACTTTAATGCGAGACCTGTAATGTAATTTCTGAGGAAATATATAAAAAATGAAAAAAATATGAAAAAAACTGCTATTTCAATGCCAGAAGAGGTCACAGAATTATTTGTGATTTTTTTGAAACAAAAAAAAACCCCGTTTAAAGAGAAGAAAAGGATCGTCCATTGAAATGTATGGGAGAGCGTCAGGTAGCGAGAGGTCATACCTGGTGCTGTGCAAGGCTGAACGCTGGCGCTGTTCGCTGAGGCTGTGAAAATGATTAATCAGACGCTACATGGCGCTATCCCAGTCGCTAAACAGATTCTGCTTGATAAATGTGTAATTGAGTGCCGTGTCCGGCGTTCACCTATCGCTACCTGTCGCTACCTGTCATTAACCAGCCACTACCTGACGCTATCCCTTCTTAAATAAGGGCCTAAGTCAGTCCATGTGTTTTGGCTCTGTGGCTGTGGCTGAGAATAGCATCTGGCGTTCAGCACCAAAGCGTCCAGTTTTAGAGCGTCGACAGTGGCTTTGTGTTTTGTGTTCTTATATATGGGCTTCAGCATCGAGCGTTGGCCGCTCTTCACTGGCGCTACCTATTGTTTGCTGCAGCATTGTCTTGTTGTTATATGTGGCATCACCTTGGCCTCCTTGCCCTCGGTGCGCTACATGAAACAATAACACCATTGGTACGCTTAGACACTGCAGTGAATCAAGGAGAGCGCTTCTACAGCACCGTCCAGACATCACATCTATCAATGCTGGATAGGACACTACAGCATCACTTCAGCAGCAAAACTAGGTCACAGCGCCAGAGCCCCATTTGCAGCGTCCACTTCCGGATGCTCTGAGTGCAGCTACATACACGCACAAATGGAAATACGTGGCGCTAGTCTAAAATCAGCCTCAAAATGTCTTGGTTGTCATATTTTGTGTATTCTCAATATTTTTGGGTGAAATAAAAAAATTAATAAACTGTTTTTTGTCATACTGTGTGTAAAAGCCCAATTTCTCCCAGTTACAGAGGTACCACATATGTATTGGTAGATACCCTTTCCTCCCAGGAGACTCCCCCAAACTGAAACAGCGTTCAAGGTTTTTTTTTTTTTTTTATAAAATATACCTGCTATGCTTACCTTGCAGTTTACAAAAAAAAACAATCCTTACATTTAAAATACCCCCAACAAACTATATAGTCTCTGGAATTACACACATTAAGCTTTCTAGGAATACCCAGCTTGTTGTAGTGGGCTCATCTCTCTAGAAGTATTTCCTCACAGAATTCTTAGGTTGCACAGCATTTCCCTAAAAAAAGCAGGATAAAAAACTAATTTTTCTGAACTATCAATATGCAAACAAGAAAAAGCAAGCTAAATCTGAAAGCGCAAGGTCCCCCGAATAGAACAATGCCCAAAATGCATAGCTACTTTTAAGGATTTTAAATGCCATCCTACTTAAGATTTTGTCACCCTCTGCTGACATCACGTTGTGATTTTGTAGGAATTTCCAGACAGAATTTTGGAATTTCCGTCAGAGTTTGGACTTTAACATGACATTTTATTTGTAATTTTTCCAGTGTTTTTTTATATTTTTTATTATGGTAATAATCTTCTTTATTTTAAATACAGTCTGAGTAAAGGGGGTGGGAGTAGCTCCATCACTAATATTTATA
The DNA here is from genome assembly GCA_027917425.1 of Gastrophryne carolinensis. Lineage (NCBI taxonomy): Eukaryota > Metazoa > Chordata > Amphibia > Anura > Microhylidae > Gastrophryne > Gastrophryne carolinensis. Next base: position 175,688,655 of record CM051237.1, on the reverse strand, counting down.
CAAAATTATTATCATTATTATTCAGGGCCTGGGAACCAATTTACCGCTCAGTTTAACCCTCTTATCATCTAAGTATTAAGCACCAAACATGTCTAGCTATGTGGAAAGCAGAGATTTGGTTGCATATATCTGAAGATACATGTGGAAGCCACAACACCCGACAATGCACTCTGTGTTTACTGTGATCCTTACTCTTATTTTTGAGTCCCCAAAGTTGGGACATGCAATACTGCCAAAGCTACTCACCTGGGAAGCTGCCAGCCTCCCTTTAGGACACTCCACAGGGAGATATCCATATTGACTGAATCTCTCCCTGTGTGTGCTCATGGCAATTCAAACTGAGTAAAGGGGGTGGGAGTAGCTCCATCACTATTATTTATACCAAATTATTATCATTATTATTCAGTGCCTGGGAACCCTACATCATTTGGGTTCCCATACATCATTTATTTTATTAAAGAAAACCATATTGCATGTGAAAGCCCCATTTCTCATTTTTACAACGGTACCACATATGTATCGGTAGTCCCCGTTCCTGGCCAGGATGGGGGATTTTTAAAATAACCAGCTATGCAGGGCTTGTAGAACAAAGTGCAGAGGCCAAATTCAGTACCCCCCCACCCTGCAGGCTACAGTATAAGCCCACAGGGCAGAAGAGCCCCCATACTCTTCTGCCCCCCCCCCCCTTGGGCTTTGGGGAGGCAGATAATGGGAGGCTGGAGGTTAATGGCAAGTCTTCTGCTAGTCACAGGTGACTTGCCAGCCCACAAGCCTTATGAAATGGTATTGGGGTCTCATAGATCCCTTACCAGTTCACAAAGGGTTAAGTATAAAAAATCAAACAGGGACAAAGAGAAAAAAGATTTTATTTATTTATTTTTCCCATCCATCCAAAGCACTTTGGCCCACGCCAATCAATTTGGCTTCTGCTCTCCTGCTGCTGCTGGAAACCATTTATACCTGCTGGGTGACAGGACATAAAGGGTAATTAAAAAAATAACATAGGGTTAAAAACCTATAAAAATCGCCCATCGGCTATTGAGATGAATGACTTCAGTAGCACTTACTTCCTTGGTCATGAAGTCTTTTGAGAGGATCGTGCTGGAATATCTAAAAACAACCACTGGCAGCATTATGGACCCCATGCAATTTGCTTACAAGGCAAACAGGTCATCCGACGATGCTGTGAATATGGCCCTCCGCTATATGTACGAGCATCTGGATATCCCAAACACTTATGTTAGAGTTCTCTTTGTGGATTTTAGTTCGCCATTTAACACCATTCCAGTCCGAAGCTGCTGGTAGAGAAAATGTCTAGGCTCAACATTCCCCAAAATATCTGTGCGTGGACAGAAAGCTTTCTTACAGATAGATCCCAAACAGTTAGACTTGGTCCATTGCGATGCAATGTCAGGCACACTAACACTGGTGCCCCTCAAGGCTGTGTTTTGTCACCTCCCCTGTTCTCCATCTACACCAACGATTGCACCTCTTTGGCCAACTCTGTGAGAATTGTGAAGTTTGCCGTCTGGTCAAGAATGGCAAAGAGGAAATCTACCGAGGAGCTTTTCAGTTGGTGCCCTAGACACAATCTGGTTATAAACCCTTCAAAAACTCTAGAGATGGCAGTGGACTTCAGCAGGGGGTGGAAATTAAAAGGGGGTGGAAATTAAAAGAGCAAGTGAGACTAAATTTCTTGGTGTGACCATCTCCAACAACCTCAGCTGGGAAAGGAACACCACGGCTCTACTGAGGAAAGCACAACAAAGACTGTTTTTCCTGAGGCAACTGAAGAAGGACGGTCTGTCAAAAAGGTTTCTAGTGCTCTTCTACAATGCAGGTTCTGTACTATGTTTTTCATTTTCTGTCTGGTTTTAGGGATCTACTAAAAGAGACAAAGTGTAGACTCCAAAGAACAATAAATACAGCAGAAAGAATAATTGGAGCCCCTTACCATCCCTGCAGGAAATGCACAAACACAGAACATAAACAGAAAAGATGCTTCGGGATCCCTCCCACCCTGGACACACCCTATTACAGTATTTACCATCTGGGCGGCGTCTTGTGGTACCAGCTTGCAGGACTTCTAGATCTAGGAGAGGTTTCTTTCCTTTGGCTGTCTGCATCCTGAACAATAACCAAGCGTCATAGGCCCAGGCTCAAAGCCGGTATCAATTGCACTATGGAAGAGCATCTGTATCTCTATTTCTGTGTTCACTTTTCTATGTAAACTGTAGTTAACTGTTAAATGTTGCACTGTGCATATGCCAAAAAGAATTCCTTGTTCATATCACGATGTACTTGGCGAACAATAAATTGAATTGAATTGAAGGGGGTAGAGGGCTGGGGAGGCAAGGGATCAGAGTCCCTTGCCCTCCAACTTCCCTCCAGCGATCACCACGGCATCTGACAGCTCATAGCTGGGGGGAGAAACGTGACAGGGTGACATCATCCGTTCTGCCCACATAGGGGTGATCGGATGCCCCCTGGATGAAGAGAAGACCCATCCGGATCAATCGAGGGGTCAGGTGAGTGTTTTTTTTACTTTTTTGGGCCACTAGCAGGGGGGAAAGCTTGTAACTCTCACGTGCTTAGCGATTAACAGCAGGAGCGGCGTTTAAAGGGGTAAAGAGATTTTTACCCCTCAGAACAATCTACTTTTTAACGTCAATTGGCACAGAACATTTTACCAAAATAAAGTTTCCAGAGCTTAGAAAAATATCAGTCACCTAGTAACAGAGCAGAACTAAATGTTAAGTAACAGTGACAAGTAAGCTACACTTCCCTATTCTCTGTAGGCCAATAAAAAAACCTTCTGTTATCATTTCAGACCATAATTGTACTGACTAGACATCAGGTGAACAAGTTAGTCCCTAGAGGCTGCAACATCTGTTGGGAAGCTTGGATCCTTTTTTCTTGTTACTGATTATTATTATTATTATGTTACATGGCATAATCTGCCATGTTAAACTCTAAATTATTAGCAAAGTTTTAAAACTGCTGCCATACTGGCAGATCTTTAAGTTACAATTTCAAATTAACAGAATGTTATAAATACAATGCAACTGCAAGAAAGTAAAAATGAATGTAATGGCTTTTGGAAAACATTTTGTAGTGTAATATATATTTTTCTTGGACACAATCGAATGTCTTTTTTGTTTGGAACAGAGGCATTTCACAGACCATATACATTAGTCGTATAATTAGGAATATGCTGGGGGTTTCATTGCTAAACATCTAGTGAGGGAGGCTTCCGATATAGATGCCTTAGTGATTCAAAGCTCAAAATGAATTCTTCAAAAGGATCCTACGGAAACAGGTAGCCAAAAAAATTTTCAGTTACTATTTAAGTAAAAAAAAAGACTTTACTCATTTTTAATGCGTGGCAGCAAATGGCAAGTGTTCCAATGGCTGAAAACCTACTGTTTGAGAATATATCTTTTGGAGTGCTTTTTTGCCCCGCCACCTCAAACAAAGGAAATGTGTCAAGGTTAGTTTCTGACACACACCTTTTGTTATGACATATGAAGCAATGAATGACCTGGGTTCCTATGATGAGTTCAGGGTGCAAGCAACTGGCATGCACATGCATGCTATTAGACCAGATATCAGAAACTGGTTAACAACCAGGCATCATGCCAGTAGCTGATTTGATTTTTTTGTTTTACTTTAATGTCCTTTTAAACTGTTAAGAATTTCTGAGTGCTGCAGATGCTGCAGAAGCCAGGCTCATAGTAAAACAGCGAGAGAGATGCAGGGCTTTGGAGGTGAGCAGGGATGCTGGCCACTGACCATCCAGCATGAGCAGAGCTTTGGCTTAGGCAACAGGGTTTATGTGGGCAGCACCAAACATTGATTATCTGAGGAAGGCTGGGGAGAAGAGAAGAGCCTTTATGGAATGGGGAATGGGAGGCGCAGGGTAAGCCAATGCACAATTTCTTCTGGTTCAGGTTGAGAGATTACTTGCTGAAAGATGAGCCCACTACAACAATCACGGTATGCCTAAAAGGCTTAATGTGTATACTTTCAGGGAATATGTGGTTTGTGGGGGGTATTTTGAATGCCAAGGGTTGTTTTGGTTAGAAAAGCTCAAGATGCACACTTTGTGCCAGAGTGTGCCTCCTTTGCCCTCATTTTATCTCCCTTGGCACCTTTAGTGCATCCTTCTCCAACATCCAAGAGCTTCCACTTATACTTATTTGCCTTCCTTAGCAGTTTATATTGTGTCCCAGTCATAGCCTGTCAGTTCACTTCAGCCTTGGTTGTGTGTCTTGGTTGTGCCTTGGTTGGATTCTCTATTTTAAGCAACCCGCCCAACTTTTACAGTAGACATTGTTTCTTCTTTGCAGTCTCTGCTTTCTCCCAGAACCGCTGTGTCTTGAGTATGATGTAATGTGGTGTTTTGTGACAGATTGTAAAGTGGTCTGGTGTGATATGCTGTGGTCTGGTGTGAAGTACTGTAATGTAAGTGCCATATTGCTGTATTATTTTGTCCCAGGCCGTTAGGTGAGACAGGGAGGGAAAGACTGTGATGGTGGGAGTGACGTGGGAATAACTGCCCCATGCCATGGTACCCCTATGCTGGCCCTGGACCTTGCTTTGACTTGGAATGTGTCTGCTGTCTTGCAGAAAAAAATCTTGGTAGTTTTCAATTTATAACATTTTGGAGTCTTGCTACAGAATCTAAAGCACACTGCAGGAAATGGTGGACAAGAATTTTGCTTAAACTTACAAAAAGCATCTAGATAGTAGAGTAAAGAAGACATTAACTAAAACAAGCTTTTAAGTACTGGGAGGGAGACTGGAAAGGAGGAAATTAATGCCATATAATTAAAAAGCCTGCTGCCAAAATTCACTGGTTCAGTAAATTTTGCAGAGACTCTTCCACTCAGAGCACAACATTTTGTTTTTGATATATCAGGGGGCAGTCGTGGCATAGTGGTTAGGGAACTGATTTTTAGACCGGAGGGTTGTAGTTTTGATTTCTGGCTGGGACATGACTGCTTGTGTTTTTCTCACTGTTCAGGAAGCATACAATCATCATATATTCACAAAAAACAATGAATACATAACCCCCCCCCCCCCCCGCATCTTAACCTTTATCTGGGTTTTGTGACTGTGAAGGTCTCCAGGTAAATTTCAACATTTTGAATCCAGTATCCAGTGATACCATCTCTTCAAAGTTGTATATAAAAATGACTGGGGCTGAGGCAGTCATTTAATTAGACTATTAACATTAAAACTAATTACCCATATACCGTATATAACATATTACTCACGGCTATTTCGGTACCAGAGGTTGTGTGTGGAATATGGCTTATATGTTTTTTCTGAATAGCTGTATTTTTGATTATTACTGGTTTCAGGGTAAAGTTAAACCTGAAATGTTCTATCTATGCCATTTAAAATGCTGACCAGCAGCACACTATTAAGAAAAGTCATCCATAAACAAGCTTTTTATGCTGTTTCTGATTTTATCAGATACAATATATGCAGAAATAAATATTTGAAAATAAACATTCTTTACCAACTACAGTAAAACATTGCAAAATAAGGTTTTAAAAATGTACCATGGTGCCACACTTCTTGCTCCTCTGGTTAGCAATTACTATTCATTGGACCATATGAGCTTTGGGTATTGGCATTTCATATGCCCCCGTGTCTAAACTTCTAGTAGAATTAGTCTAGAGAAAATCTTTAAAAATATCAAAATCCTTGCAAAACGTTTGAGAATCGAGAGGGTTACCATGAGGTTTGTGGGGGACAAACACTAAGGAAGATAGTTCATTACAATAACTGGGCAACAGGAAATAGCTAATTTGTGCTGTAGGTGTCATTGGAGGCAGAGCTTAGCTCTGGATAGTGTTGATTCAATTCTGTTTTTGAAAATACACTCAAATAACCATTGATCTTGATACAAACTAGTTTCTAAGCTTCTAAAATGAAACCCAACCAATTAACTTACTCCTAATATTACATAAATGATGCATGAATCCAGCTGAAAGGGGGGGATTTACAGGAGACTTGTGAAGAAGCGGAAGGTATTTTTACATGTTATTATGCTGGATCTGCTGGTGAGGAAGTACAATAACTTTTTTTTCAGGCTCTCATGTAGGCTTAAAAGCAATTTGAAAACATCTCTGGACCTTGCATTGAACTAGATGAGTATCTCAAAATGCCTACAGGAACGCTTTAGGCAAAAAGCATAAACAGTAATTCAGTAGCTCACCTCATCATGGCCCTTTCTGTCAGGATGCAGCTATTCCTGGAACTATAACCAAGGCAAATAGTAGTGACACTCACTCCCATTGCCATAGACCACCAATAATACTCCTTGCCTGGGGGTCTATAGCCCCACCCCCTTTTGTCAGCCCAGAGCTCAGCTGCAGCAGATTAGCATATGAATAGTGATCATAATTAACATTGCAAGTATTTAAATCACAGCCACACACATCTAATTAGCACTTAAATCACACCTAATTAGCACTTGAATTTCCTATGGCTGTAAGTGTTGTAATTTGGAGCCAGGCAATAGCACCTGCAAATCCCTCCCTGCACCATTGATTAGGTTAAAAATACATATAATATTATTACCATATTTTTGCCTATTGTTTGTCTTATGTTATATAAGAAATGTTCTTATAGTGTACAGTATAAATCAATTTCAATGACTAATATATATATTAGTAATTCTCTCTCTCTTTACGTACTAAACACAGGATATTTATAAAATACAAGAATTATATTATATTAAAAGGCAAATTAAATACTGAAATACAGTTTCCGGTGTTGAATTCAAAAATTCAGACTCTTGAAATTCTGTTTAAGAAATTAAGTGAAAATGTAAATGATCCAATGATTTGTTCCATTCTTTTCCAGAAGTCCAGTGGGGGGCTTGATTTCATTCGCCTGAAATAGTGGACTTTTCATTACTAAGAAGGTTACTTGATTAAAATGTGAACAGGCGTTCCCTCATTGCATTAAAAAAGCACAGTTATGACCTTACTTATTATTAAGAGAAGCAGGTAAGAAAGATCTTAAAGTAGGTCTGCTAAAGTTCCGAGTTATACCAAGTAAGACTGGAAGGAAAGCTCACCTGTCTCTTCAAAGTACTAGGTTAGATTGTTTTTTAATTTAGACGCAAGCAATCATGGGAAGATTTTTAAATAATAATACCACATTTTATTGATGATGATCTTTTGGGGTTTACTTTTGGTAAAAAATAATAAAGGACAATAAATAACAGCAGTCTTTTGTGCATGTGCTGGGAAAATAAAGTCTTTATTTTCCAACAAAGCCACTTTTATACATACAATAAAAATTAATCACGGGGGTCACTCAAATCCGAACATAATGATTAAAAGATTAAGCGAAGAAAAATCATAACAGACAAAGATGTTCTTTTGTTTAATGGATTGGACAATGCTATGGTATGAATCTGTGAAGGGCATTTCAGCATGCTAATGGCAAATGGACAATACCAGAAACTAAAATGAAAATACAAGGCAAGCCTTCACTATTTACTAATTTAGAAGCTGCAAAGGTCATTTTAAGGAGAATGAGAAAAGTAATTGTGAAAATAATTCATTTGTTACAGAACTCAGCACCCGATTGACCCTTGAAATGAAAATATAAAAAGATGATGTTTTGTGATAAGAATAGTGCACTTTTAGAATACTTTTTGAATATAACTAAAAAACAAAGCCTTTGCTTCTTCATATTTTTTACTGCTAGATATATCATCTTGGGCCAACAGTATCTATATGTTATTTATGCTAAGTATGGCATCAGGGAATCAGTGAAGCCGTGGTTTACTAGTAATTAGAAATAGTTTAGATTTTAGGAACAACAACATATACCTTGTGACAATCAACAACTTAAACTAAAATCATTTAATCTAAAATGTTTCTTAAATGGGGGGAGGTGAGAGAGAGAAATTAATAAATGAAGACTCCTTTATGGAGTTTAAAATGCCTTAAAAGTTATTTTGCACGCATCATCGATCACATTTTGTATATACTTTGTGGATAGTTTGAAATGATTGTTGTAAGTTGTATTGTAAAAAAGTAGTCTAGGATATAAATAAAATAAATTAAACACTTTATAACATTATTATTAAAAATCAAAGTAATTGCAACACATGTATAAGTGCTTGCATTGACAAATAGCTTCCCATTAACCTGTTCTGCATAAAATATTTGTTTAAAAAAACAACTCAATGCTTAGGCGTACATGCAAAACGCTTGCTCTTAGTGCAGGTGTGAACATAGCCTTATCCACTTGCACTGCATTAGGCAACACAGTAACAACGCAAAGGACAATGTTACACATTATTTTTAATGGGACACTTCACATTTATGCACTGGGTTGCACAGCATGTTAGGAAAACACTGTATGCAGTATTAATATGCAGTGCAATGTAATACCAACAAAAGCCTATAGCATTACAAGTGTATGACACTGTGTACCTGCATTGTGCTTGTGTTGCCAAATACTTTACCATTATCTGTTGTGAAAAACAACATTTATGTTTCAAAAACGCATAGCTAACGCAACCCTAGCGCATTACAAATGCTGCACATATTTGAGCATGCTGTTAGTGCAGCAGGCCTGCATTCTATGTTTATATTTTGAGTTTGCATATTTTGAAAAGGCAAAAATGACAAAATCTTTTTAGCCTGTTCTTTTGTGCTACATAATGGGCTTGCTAATTATGACCTTGGCAAGAAATAGGGCTATTGCATTTTCCAGCCAAGCCATGACAAATTCAAGTTTTCATTTCTGAGTTTCATAGCTCAGTCTCAGGCATTTACTGGCATTTTTTCTCTTCTATAAATCTAATCTATATAGACACGATGAATACACCATGCTGGGCTGCATAGCAGAAGAACTATTAAACCTCCACATGCTAACAGAGCACTGTCATAGATTCACATTACCATTTGAATTCCCAAGTACACGGCTTTGGTTTAATGGCTTTATTTGATGCTCTTTGTCAGATTTGTAGAAAATCTTATTCCCCTAGTTTTTTTAGCCAGCACCCAAAACAGCTAATATTTCCCTTATCTAATAGATTGTTATTGTTTCATTTAGTTAAAACCCTCTCAGTGGAGTTATGTCTGCTCTGTTTTATTCTTTAGTTTGAATGAACGTTGCTTTCCAATAACATTGCAATTGAAGTATATTGCGCAAACAGAAAAAAATGTATCCTGTGAGTATAACATTTTGTACCAACTGTATTTATACTGATACAAACAAGATAGCATGTCAGTTTCCTCAGTTTATCTAAAAACTCTAAAAACAAAAGTGATAATATGTATTTCAGTATGATCACTAGTTTGGGAGTGGACATGGAAAATCCACACCTCCCTCCCCTGGGGAGCACCAGAAAATATTCACAAACCTATATCCTCAAAAAAATTACTTTTATTTATACATGAAAATTCAAAAAAAAAACACACATACAAATACACAAAGCACAAGACATTTAAAAACAATGATGCTGATCCCTTTTCATATCATCAAACTATCTCCAATCCCCCACTAATGGGGTATCTCATTTTAAATATATGTGATGTGTGGCTCTGCTCTAATATTGTAAAACTATTAAAATACAAGAGTCTGTTATATGCAGAGAAAAAATTCTCTCTACATATACATGCTCAAGTATCTGTGCCGGCACTTAAAGGCCTAAACCGTGCCCCACTACTATTCAAAAACAACACTTATCAAATATTATCACCAGTGATGAACTATAAACAAAACTCTATTACATATACATAAACCCATTACATATACATATACATATACAAAACACCCCTTAAGTGGTAAGTTTATACAATAAATTATAGAAAAAAGTGCTTGGTGCTCAAAAAATATACAAATTATAATGAACATATTAAAACAATACCCAGAAACCTAAATGTCGGTCAATCCTACTAACTATAAGCCCCACCACACAATAACTTTTTTGTATGTGAACCGATATGACAAGAAATGAAAAAAACGTAAAAAGCACAGTATGAATGTGCCTGCACAATAACAAATGTATACTACCAACGCCCAAGGTATCACATATCAGGATAACAGCATGTCAGGATCACACATCATAAAAGGGGATCGCAACCGGGACACCCTCGCCCGCCGCTACCCATGCGGCTTCAAAGGGTGAAGGTCAGCATTGCCAATGTCCATCCTGCTATTTAAATATAACTCGCAAACCCCAACAATGCTTAGTACCAAATCATATTTACAGGTTATTTGTAAATTCATATGCATGTAGACAGTGAATGCAATAAAATAATTCACAATTTCATTGTATTAAATCAATTCAGTCACAGACTCTTAATAATTATATCCCTCCACACAAATAGCTGCACAAGGCTAGAATCAATATATATCCTGGACAATATATGGCCATATATTGCAGAACAGAACAGTGTATACAGGAGAAGAAAGACTGGATCTGTTGAACAATGTCTCACAGTCTCCAAATAAAGTATACTACTGAGGTCAAAATTAAAGGCACATAACACGGATCCACAATCACAATTGATCATATCCGTAGTTAAGACTCCTCTTGATCCCGAGGACTGTATATCCAAAACGGACTCTTAAGTTCCCAAACGGGATGCCCCTCCATATAGGGTGTATTCCTGGAAAATTATAAAGATCTTAAAGGTGGGTTTTCTCTGTCACCTGACCGATCTTATATAGGGTCCCTTTGATGACGCTGTGCTTAGATGTTGGCTCCGTGGGCATAGCTATAATAAAAAACCTGTGTAAGTATAAACATGTGATATATACCACTACCTAAAATCATACCGTGACAGTGCATCCTGAAAATGTAAGATAATAAATTGAAACACTCAGTTAAATGAAATAAAGTGAAAATTAAAACTAAATCATAAAACTATATAAAATATATAAAATATAGTGAAGTGAAAAAATTTCCAATGCTACAAAGTGCACCCCCCGCCGTATTAAAATAAACGCAAAATCCCCCCACACCCATGTGAAAAAACAATCTCCACTACCCATAACCCCAAGAAATCAAAGTGACAACTTACCTCACCCACTTAGATGTAAAATCCAGGATTAGTCCTACTCAATCAGTGTGGACAACCACACACTCTCTCCAGTCAACGCTCCTATTAAAATATGGTCGGGCCATCCCACAATGAGTGCAGACCCCGCTGGTTCAATAAATCCTTATCCCAAAAAAGGGGAAAGGAACCAGTCCTCATTCAGACCAACCGGTGATCTAGTGTTGAGTTCAAAAATCCAACGTAACTCTCGCTGCAATAAGCAGTGTTTTAGATCCCCCCCCTCGGGGTCCAAGACGGACCCTTTCTAATCCAACCACTTTAAGTGAAGATGGGTCCCCTCCATGAACCTCTAAGAAATGTCTGGCCACTGGTGAAAATGGCTTACCTGCATTTGTATCTCGCCTTGCCAGTCTGATGTTCGACACATGTCCTTGTATATGTGTCCTCAGCGCATTCTGGGTTTCTCCTATATACCTTTTGGGGCAATCACAGCAGATTGAATAAATCAAGGAGCGGGTTCTGCAGTTAATAAAAGATGAAATCCTGTAACATTTATTGGTTCGATCATTCCTGATTTCAGTAGTTCTAGTCATATACTGACAAATAGAGCATTTACCACAGGCAAAAGACCCCTTTACTCCAGTATCCGTCAGCCAGGTATTTTTCACTGATAGATGGCTCCTACACAATCTGTCTCTGAGGTTGGGGGCCCTCCGAGCTGTCATCTTAATCTGTCTGCCCACAAATGGAGAAATCAACGGATCCGAAGTCAATACATGCCAGTGTTTTGACACATGTCGTTTGATTGACTGCCATTGTGCATTATAATCCATAATGAACCTTACCTCCTTCTCCGTTTCCTTTTTCTTATTGATGGTGATCCTGAGACACAAAAGATCAGATCTCTCAGTTTCCCGTGCCCTCACATAGGCCTTGTGTATCACCTTTGGTGGGTATCCACGCTCCAAAAAACTCTTCTTCAGAATCTCAGCTTGTTCCTCAAAATTGGCTCCCTGGGTACAATTCCGTCGAGCTCTCAAGAACTGCCCATATGGAATTCCATCTTTTTGATGTCTAATGTGCGAGCTGTTGTATTCCAAGAAGCTGTTCACAGCTGTGGGTTTTCTGCATAAGTTTGTACCTATCGACCCATCAGGCTCCAAAGTGAGTTTCACATCCAGAAACGTAGCCACACTAGAAGAAAAGTCCGCTGTTAGTGTTACATTCACATCATTGTTGTTAAGATGTTTTATGAAATCCTGTCCAGTCCCTTCTGACCCTTGCCAAATAATCAATATGTCATCTATGAAACGGTACCACCCCACAATATGGGGGTGGTACCGTTCACAATCCAAGTTGAAGATGAAAGTCTCCTCCCACCAGCCCAAAAATAAATTTGCGATGGAAGGCACACATTTGGCCCCCATCGCAACACCAGAGACCTGTCTATAATAATTCCCATTAAAGGTAAATATATTGTGAGTCAGAATGAAGTCTACTAGAGAAAGAATAAATTGATGTAATTGTCTCCTTTCTTGTGATTCTTTGGCAAGATAAAATTGTACCGCCTCTATTGCCAAATGATGCGGTATTATCGTATATAGGGCTTCGACATCACACGTGATGAAAATTGTTTCTGATGATAATTGGATATGTTCCAATTTTGACAAAAGGTCTGTGGTGTCTCTAATATAAGAGCTAAGGCTCAAAACATGAGCTTGTAGGAAGGAGTCCACAAAAGTACAGGCAGGCTCTAAGAGATTGCCAATTCCCGATACTATCGGGCGGCCTGGTGGCGAGGCCAGGTTCTTGTGCGTCTTGGGTAAAAGGTAAAAGGTGGGAGTCACTGGGTGCTGTACTTGTAGAAAACGGGTTTCCTTACTATTAATAACCCCCTCTTTTTGTGCTGTTTGAACCAATAGATCTAATTCTTCCTTAAAATTGGTCGTGGGGTTATTCGGTAATTTGATGTAATGTGAATCATTACTCAATTGCCTATTTGCTTCTACAATGTACTTAGTTCTGGACCAAACAACCACATTCCCCCCCTTATCTGCTTCTCTAATGACCACTGAGTCATTATTCTGTAGAGATTTTAAGGCATAACGTTCTTCCTTTGTAAGGTTATCTCTTCCAAAGCCTATAGGCATGTCCATAATATCTTTGATAACTAGATCAAAAAATACTTGAACCGATGGTGTACCTGATAAGGGTGGACAATATGTAGATGGACATTTAAGGCCACTATTGGCTCTTACTAAACATCCATCAAGAGGGATTCCTGAGTCCTGTTCTTGTAATAATCCTTGTAAATTGAGGAGGGCATCCCGATCTTCTGGTCCCAAAGAGATCACCGGTTCTCCTGCAGCCGTTGAATGAAACTGTTTTTTAGGAGTGTCCTCCTGCAGAAAAAATATACGTCCTTAATTAGACTGAACTTATCTAGTCTATGAACTGGTGAAAAAGAAAGTCCCTTAGATAACACTGACTGTTCTGCCGGGGTGAGGACATGCTCCGAGATATTGATCACTTGGAGTGATCTGTTGTTCCTCGATTCAGGCGGGGTGCCAGTCACTTGTAGCCCCACCGGTCCCTGCTCCTTAGTGACCTTTGGCCGTCTCCTGCCCAACCTCCTGGTTCGTCCTCTAGTTCGCTGCCCGATGATAAAAAATGAAAGGCATCACATTTTGAACTATTTTGTGAACTGGAAGAAGGTCCTGCATTGGTCTGGGACGTATATCTAGTTTTCATGCGGCGTGAGTTGCCCACATGCTGCCACCTATATGCTCTCTTTTGTGCAAAGTCCAATGTATCTCTTTGTAATTTACGTTTCTTGGTTTCCATGACCACTTGTTCATATCGGTTCATGTCTACCATCAACTCAGAGTTGGGTTTTGGTGGCTTTTAATAATTCACTATCATGTTGGATCAGCATCTTTAGAATAATATGGGATGCCTCTAAGAGGCCTTTTTCCCAAATTTCTCTAAATGGTGGATCAGCCTCCCAAGTGGGAAATAACTGGATTTTTAAACCCCTTGGACATATATTGTGTGCCACATAGGTTTCAAGACTATGCACATTCCACCAGAGTCTTGTGTAGTTTTTACGTGCTTGTCTAATTTGTCTGGTAAATGATACAAAATCACCTGTTTTCTCTCTATCAACATTGCCACCACTGTCCAATAAGTGCCGTAACTTGTTGGCCCAAAGGGCCTCTTTATCCTCAAAATTAAAGGCCATGTTGTGTGCAACCACCCAAAAGAAATGTGCAGACCAAAAACACCTGCACCAATCCAAGACACAACAATTGCTATGGGGTGCACTACTTATTCCATTTGGGATGTGCACATACCTCAATAAATACAATCACTAGTTTGGGAGTGGACATGGAAAATCCACACCTCCCTCCCCTGGGGAGCACCAGAAAATATTCACAAACCTATATCCTCAAAAAATATTACTTTTATTTATACATGAAAATTCATAAAAACACACATACAAATACACAAAGCACAAGACATTTAAAAACAATGATGCTGATCCCTTTTCATATCATCAAACTATCTCCAACCCCCCACTAATGGGGTATCTCATTTTAAATATATGTGATGTGTGGCTCTGCTCTAATACTGTAACACTATTAAAATACAAGAGTCTGTTATACGCAGAAAAAAAAATCTCTCTACATATACATGCTCAAGTATCTGTGCCGGCACTTAAAGAAGGCCTAAACCGTGCCCCACTACTATTCAAAAACAACACTTATCAAATATTATCACCAGTGATGAACTATAAACAGAACTCTATTACATATACATAAACCCACATAAATAATCAAAACACCCCTTAAGTGGTAAGTTTATAAAAAAAATTATACAAAAAAGTGCTTGGTGCTCAAAAAATATACAAATTATGATGAACATATTAAAACAATACCCAGAAACCTAAATGTCGGTCAATCCTACTAACTATAAGCCCCACCACACAATAACTTTTTTGTATGTGAACCGATATGACAAGAAATGAAAAAAACGTAAAAAACACAGTATGAATGTGCCTGCACAATAACAAATGTATACTACCAATGCCCAAGGTATCACATATCAGGATAACAGCATGTCAGGATCACAATTCCAAAAAAATCCCCCCCCCCGGGAGGTAAGTATTAAAAAGTAAAAAAAAAAAAATTATAAAATATTTTTTCTGCTTGTTTCTGTGTGTTTTTTTACACTTAACCCCTTATACCAGTTCACAAGGCTGGGGGCTAGCAAGTCACCTGCCGCTAGCAGGTGACTTGGCGTTAACCCCCGGCACCCCTATTACCGGCCTCCCCAAAGCCCAGGGGGGGGGGCAGAAGAGCCCGGGCCCACATAGGCTATGTGGGCTTGTAGGCTGCAGGGTGGGGGGGTCACAAAAGCTGGCCCCTCCACTCTGTTCCTACAAGCCCCTATAGCTGGTCCCGGGCTGGTAATGCTGGGTAAGGGGGACCCCATTTCATTTTGTTTTTGATTTTTAAGGGTTTTTAACCCTTAAAGTTCCCTATGTCATTTTTTTTAAATTAACCCCTTATGTTTATAGTGTGGATAGTAGTATTTTATTTGTAAATGTTATAAAGTGTTATTTTCAGTTTGGGGGGTCTCCTGGGCAAGAATGGGGGGGCTACCAATACCAATACATATGTGGTACCATTGTAATCGGGAGAAATTGGGCTTTCACATGCAATATGGTTTTCTCTAATAAAGTAAATGTTTTATTAAAAATAAAGGAGACAATTGTCTAAAAAATATTTATTTATTTTTACACAAAAATATAAAAAAAACTGTAAAAAATTTACAAACAAGACATTTCATGTTCAAGCCTAAACTCTGCTGCAAATTATATATCTGTAATTTTCCTGGAAATTCCGGCAAAAATCACGGTTAAACATGGTGCAGAATGGGGAAAAATGACCTGTCAACAGAGGGTGACAAAACTTCAAGTAGGTTGGCAATTAAAAGGGTTAATAGTACCTACGCATGTTGGTTATTGTTCTGCTCGGGAGACCTTGCTCTTTCAGATTTAGCTTGTTTTTTCTTGTTTGCATATTTATATTTTTGGAAAACATGTTATTTATTCAGTTTTTTTATTAATTTTTTTAGGAAAACCCTGGGCAACCTAAGAATTCTTTGAGGGATTACTTCCAGAAAGGTGAGCCTACTACAACAAGCTGGGTATGCTTAGAAAGCTTAACATGTGTACTTTCAGGGAATATATGGTTTATATGGGATATTCCAAATGCAAAGGGTTGTTTTGGTTGAAAAATTGCAAGGTGCGCATTTTGTCTGCAGAGCTGAATTTTTCACATAAAATTACTGTTATGCGCATGCTTTACTTTGGGGTGTTTGGCAACTCTTCCCTTGACAGTACCTATGCATGTTGGGTATCGTTCTGTTCAGGGCATGTTGCTTTTTGAGATTTTACTTGTTTTTCTTGTTTGCATATAGTTTTTTTTAGGAAAATGTGGCTTGATTCTTCCTTTTTATTCTTTTTTAGGGAAACTTTGTGGAACCAAAGAATACATTGAGGGATTACTTCCAGAAAACTAAGCCCACATAAACAAGCTTGGTACGCCTAGAAAGCTTGAGGTGTGCACTTCCAGAGAATATATAGTTTGTGGGGGGTATTTCAAATGTAAATGGTTGTTTTTCTGGAAAAACTGCAAGGTGCGCATAGCGCATAGCATAGTTGTATTTTATCTGAAAATCTCCTAAAGCTCTGTTTCAGTTTGGGGGAGTCTCCTGGGCAGGAAATGGTGTCTATCAATACATATGTGGTACCGCTGTGACTGGGAGAAATTGGGGTTTCGCATGTAATAAAATTTTATTGACAAACTTACATTTTTTATTACAAAAAAATTTTTTTTGCACATATTTCACCAAAAAGTATTGAGAATACACTAAAAAAAAGGGCAAACAAGAGATTTCATGTTGAAGCCCAGACTCTCTTGAAAAAAACAATATATCATTTTCCTGGGAAATCCCTGGAAATCCTTTCAAAAATCACAGTTGAACACATGTAGCGCAACATAGTGAAACATGGTCTGGCAACAGAAGGTGACAAAAGCTGCAGGTAGGCTGGCACTTAAAGGGTTAAGGCAGCATGACATCAAATCTGGGGGGGGGGGGGAAATTAAGGGTTTTGACCCACCTTATTAGAACAAATATCCTTAGGGCCACATTTTATGAAGCGTTGCAGATCAACAGAGGCTCTGAGTGCATAACAAGCTCACCTTCATTCATTATCTGTTTAAAACCAGTACCTTTACCATCATGAGCTTAACTGAGACATGGTATATACCAATATATCAAATCAAAGCACAGAGCTCCAACATGGTGCTTTGTCCAGTCTTTCAAGGACAAATACTTCAATCAGGGGATACTTATAATCATAAAGGTAGTGTGCTCATAATCCTTCACCAAGCCACCAGTGGGTAATGCACACTTACCAACTTCACATATGTTACAGGCTCCACATTCAACGATTTCTCACTGAATCCACTTATGACAAAGGCATCCAACAAGGCTTAATAATAATAGTAGAAACAGAAATCTCTGGGAAGAGAAAAAAAATATTGGCAGCAAAAGGAGTTTAAAAATGCACATAGCATAATCTCGTTTTAAAATTAATATGAACATTTAATATATTTATGTGCTCTTACAAAAGTTTCCCTTTGAAAACATTGTATAACAAGAATTGTATACAGGAACACTGCACTAATCCATCTTATTCTTACCCCATGGCCATCTGGAAGGAGGAGGCAATGTGAACCTCCTGTTTGTAGCATTAGCCAACAGCTCCCACAGTGTTGATGCGTTTCGTAATTAAACTTTCACAATACTGTGGGCTAAAATACCTCTAATCCTCTGTTTCAGAGACACTTTGATCCATGTGCCCTCTGCTGCTGTCAGTCATTATGTCAAAGCATGGGAGTTTTGTTCTTCCTAAGGGGACAAAGTATAACTTCCTGCTGCCTAGGGTTGACTGCAAGAATCAAGTCTTGCTCCCATGTTAAGAAGCTGTGTTAATACACTATGCTATAGCCTGTAGTTTATACTGAACAGAGCTACGACCAAGCCTCGTTTCTGTGACTGGCCAAGCCTCATTCCAATACACGAACAGAGTACTTCTATTGGTTGAAATTCATGCCTGCTCTACCTATAATGTTTATACACTGTAGAGGGAAACTCTAACTCGCGCTTTACTTCATTCAGCTATAATTATACTAATAAATTATATTAATTAGTTCTCTCCCTTAAAACTGAAATTCATACAACTGTGGCCAGAACCCCCTACAACTCTTTAACACATTTTTTCCCTAATCTGTCCACAGCCTCCCTCTCCAAAACTTGACTGCATTTACCAGCATAGGCTGTGCCACCATGAACTACCACAAACACTAATCTCTGTCAAGGACTTTGTTACTATCGTCATTACAGCCACCATTTCTGGGCAAACCAACAAAAATGGCTAAAAACAAATATTGCCAGACTGAAACAGCACTCTCAAGTCACTAAACTGCAATGATGGAAGACCAAGACGAATGGATATTCATGCTATACAAACATCAGGACTGCCCTTTCATCTGCTAAAGAACCATATTTTGCTTCTTTCATAGCTTAAGAGAGAAACCCATACAACTGTGCCCAGAACCCCATACAACTGCTCAAAATCTTCAGTTCCATACTCTGTCCACAGCCTCCTCCTCCCACCTCCTAAACGGTAGAGGAGCTAGCCTCATTCTTTATGAAGACAATATCCAAGCAGATGTAGCCCCTGAAATCATCTCAATCCACCAACTCCAATTCTGACTACTTCCCCAAACAACTTCCCAATACTTTCTGAAAAATGTCTGTACTACCTCCTCACTAATGCCCAACTTACTACTTTCTCCTTTGATCCTATTCCACCCACTTTATCCCACCACTTTTTTCATCTCTCAACCTGGCCCTCACATCTCTCTTCAACCTCTCACTCTCAACATACACCTTCCCTTTACTATTTAATTATATGGTCATAACCCCACTACTGAAAAGAATCTCCCTGAACCTCTGCCCTCACCAGCTACTGGCCCATCTCTCCGCTCCCCTTTTTATTTATACTTCTAGAACAGCACATACATTCAGAACTGGCACACTATATCTATGCTAATTCATTACTAGATCCTTTCAATTCTGAATTCCAATAATTCCACTAAAGTTGCCCTAAGTTAATAACAATTTTGTAATTTACAATATTCCATTTTCATTCTTATTGACCTATCCTCTACCTTTGATATTGTTGACCGTTCACTTTTACTATGTAAATTCTTTAGCATAGCCCATAGGCTGCTGTTGTTTCCAGCCTTAAACAAATATCCTTACACAACAACACTTGTAAATATGCTGCATCACAGCGGTAAGTTATTTTTTGGGGTAAACTTGCTTCCATAGATTTTTATCACAACATGAATGTGTTTTTGTTGTATTTCTGTCAGTTTTGAACCATTAAGCTGTGTGCTTTATAAGTGTATTATTTGACCTTGTATAGCGCCACAGGATATGATGGTGCTCTATAAATAAACAACAATAATAATAATAACAATAAATGAGCTCATAGTCAAGTCCATTGCCAGATCTGAGAGATATGAAATCAACACTTTGAAATTTCTTTCTTGCTTTACATCTAACCCTTTTGGGTGGGTTTCTTATATTGCTACCAAGCTCTAGAACTAGAAAAAGGTCTTCAAAATTAATATCTATGCTCTTGACTAGTGAGACGTTTTAATACAATTGATAAACCTAAACTATGAAAATACATACAAAAGTATTCACCATTACCAAAAAAAAAAAACTATTCTGCTTTTACTAAGGGCTTAGTCACATGCATTTGCAAATACATGGGAATCCACCCTGTAAATGTGCAGCTTCTCTGCCAAGTATGGCCTACATCAATCTTCAAAATCTTTCTAGTTTCAAAGCTAAAAAAGTAGCAGAAATCTGCATTATCAGCATCAGAGATTAGTGTTTTTTGTTAATTGCATACACACCAAATTAATGTATCATGGCAATGATTAAAATAGCAAAAAGGGGGTTACTTATTTATTTACATTCTATGTAAATCAAATCACACAATTTGAATTGTAGTCTGAAACTGGAAGAAAGGGCAATCAGTGGTTACAGATGTATGAACACCACTAGTGTTACAGGTAAGAACTTTTCAACTGTAACTAAATGGCATTATTAACTCTTTTGGGCCCAAAGCAATACTTGATGGCTAAAATAATCTAGCATGGGATTGCAAAAGCAAAAAGCTCCTCTTACAACACATGTTAGTTCAGCAGTTCTCTCTGTTAAAAAATGAAAACAAAAAAAACAAGCTTGGGAAAATTTTTTTAGGCAGGTTGTTTAAAGGAGCAGTGGGCCATAGTACATGCCAAATAGTAGGAGCTGGACTGTACTCCCCAGTGCAAGCACATAGCTCCAGTCTATCTGGCCTTGACAGCAGCCCAGATTTGTTGTGTAAAAGTTAAAGTGAACCTATCACTTGGATTTTTACTATCCAAGTGATAGGTCATTGTCCCTAGGATATCCCAATTTGGGATGCCCTGCTTTGTACAACCCCCAGATCATCATTAAAACTAATGTCTCCACTGGTCCCCCGACACATGTGAGGGCTCTCATCCAATCAGCAATGTATACATACAGCTTAATTTACACACATAGACCAGCAAAGAGAAAGGGGAGCAGCTACATGCCCTGCCCAACTTATCTGAATGATGAGATGCTGGGATTACACCCCCGAACATGGTATGGGATCACAAAAAAGTAAAAGTGAATGGTGGGATTTCACACTTCACTAGGTGGTGGTAACAAATAAAGCAAAAAGCAAAATCATTCTCAATTAAATAAACTAGCACTATGATACTGTTGTTTTGCTGTTAGGTACATGCTTTTAATTTAATTCTCATCCCATGCATTGGAACTGTAGATGAAAATACCAGTGGCATACTTCAAACAACATCCTGCAGTGATTCATACTGTCCTTCCAAAGCTTCTGCAGTTAAACTCTGGCCAAATGTCTTTGCAGAATTGTTGCTGGGTCCCTCTTGGACTCTTGGTCCTTTTAAGTCTCTTGGAGGGAGTGTAGTGTATGTCCCAGAGAAAGTCGCCCTTACCTAAAAAATAGATATAGAGAGTACATAGAATGAATTAGTCCTATCCAACTGGTTGTTTTGAGTACCCCAGGAGTTAGTGATTTGTTTTAACCACTCAAGGGTACCCAATTCTACTACCTCTTCTATGTACTGAAGTTTTAAAGTAAGACTAACACCATATTTAAGAAATGGCAGGTATGAAAGTTTAAAAGTTATACCACAGCTTAATAATTTTAAAGCCAGCGGTGTTTTACGAAAAACAAATAGAAATAGTTCAGTACAGGACCAGCAGTGCAGTTTTAGTGAACTTCCACGTTAAATTGTTTCAAATTTGTTCAGAGGAATAACCACATAAAAGACTCCAGGGTCAGCCGATTAAGTACCTCTATGTATCCTAATTCAGGATGCCCCACTGTGTGAATTCCCCACAGTTGCCCCTAAGCACCTTTCCTAGCACTCCCACAATGCAATTGTTGGCTGTGTCTCCTTTCCTGGCGTCCTTGCAATTGAGGCACAGATAGTCTGGGGTGGAAGCAAGCTGCAGACCAGAAGGAGCCCATGAATGTGGCTGCTTCTGTTTCCCTCTGTTCCACTGTAATATGTATGGCATACATTGCTGATTGGATGAGAGCCTGTGCAGGAGTAGAAAAGTTATCTGGCAGGTGGTTTCAAACAACCTGCCAAAATCACATTTATGAAAGCGAATCTGGTGAGCGACTCTAACAGCGGCATGTAGTGTCCGATGTATTATTACAGGCGGCTCAGCATATGCTCATTTCTCTTTTTTGTGAATCTATTGTGACCACCTTTGGGCTAGGTAGTGAAGGTCATGAGTAAGGGCTTGCTGCCCGAAACGCGTTGACGTAGGATTGCATTTCCTCTCATGTCTGTTGCATTGCTGCCTGATTTATGGCTTTTTAAATTGAACTACAATAAAGCTGGACTTTTATGGAAATCCTCGATGTCGGCTGGCTTTACTTCTTATCGCTGGACTGTGTTGCAATGAGGTGAGCACTCACAGTCGTGCCAACAACTTGCGATTATGCTGATATGTCTGGGGCTAAAGCTGGCAACCCTGTTGTGATTTGCTAGGTAGTGAATAGCCTGAACCCATGAACCTTACCTATTGAGATTAATAATAACAACTCTAATCTATTCTGTGAAGTTTAGGTGCATCTATGGTCTGATAGTGTATAAGGACCCCTCCCCATCTTAGCTTTATGAGTTATGCGCATGCTCTGCTGTGGTCAGAAACAGCTGTGGGCTGTCTTGAGGCCTGTCATGCTTTCTCACAATGAAAGCAAAAAGAAAGAATAGAATGGCTCTTTGACCAATTTTTTGGTTCGGTCCTGGAGGAATGAAATTGAAAGGTGCCCTGCTACAGTTTATACCTTACATGTCAGGAAATTGAGAAGAGGTACTGGGGACAGAAATCAGATAAGCAGCTTGCTGCCTTATTATAACCGGTATAATGCCTCATTTAAAAAAAATTTTGGCAGGTATTTGGTGTTCTGCCTTTATTTTACTCTTTTGAAATGTAAAATGAAAATGTGTGCTAGGATAGTCCCCAGCCCCTACCTGTGATTTATCAGCATGTTGTTTCCATGTTTTCTTTATTCCTGTGCTTTGTGTTGCTAGAGTAGTTCCTAGTGCCTAAAATTGTGACTAGATATGTTTCCACTTTCATGAGTCTGTTGGGGAACATGAAAATGTAATTTGCAAAATGTAAATCACTCCTACTTGTAACTATTCAATGAAAAATAATTAGCACATTGTCAGCGGGAATAGGTTTTTAGGATTAAAAAAAATAAAAAAAAAATAAATGAAGATCAGATCACTTGCTGTAGATTTGAGCCCTCCAAACTTGCATAATGGTGCTTTTATTTTTATTATGATACGTGAAGGCTGATTTATTACTATTACTCGCCACGTATCACCATGTGAGCTTCTGTATAGAGGCACTTAGAGCGACCGCTACTAGACGCTGTAAGCGGGTGTCGGGCGCTGTAACCTAGTGTAGTTCTGTAGTATCCTGCCCGGCATTGATGAATGTGATTTGTGATGGCTGCTGTAGAAGCACTCTCCCTGATTCACTGCAGAGCCAATGGAGAACGCTAGGTGGTGTCCTAAGGTCAAAGCACCCAAGATTACACATCTAACAAGAGGACAACGCTGCAGCGAGCAATAGGTAGCGCCAGCTCAGTGCATCTGGCACTTGGCGCTCCACACCATATTTAAGAAAAAACTACACACACACACACAGCGTAGTAAAGCTGTAGCATAGAGCGCCAGATGCTGTGTGATTTAAGACTGTGTTTTGAACACATATACACCAGTAACAAAGCGAAAACACATGGACATTGTTTTAACACTGTGACAATGACACTTTAGTGCCAGACCTGCACATACAATTCTGCATAAAAATATATAATAAATGTATAAAAGTGTTTATTTGCAGCCAGGAGTGTCACAATTATTTGAGCAAAACAAATTACATTTTAATTGCCCAGCACGCTATTTAAACACAACCAAATGAAACCCTATTAAAATGTATAGCAGAGTGACACTGAGCAAAAGGTACATGGCTTTGCTGAACCTAGAGCGCTGGCACTATACACTGAGCCGCCTCTATAGTAATACATGTGACACTACGTGATGCTCACCAGATTCGCTTTCTTGTGGTTTCACATACAGCGCCCGGCATTCACCCGACAATGAGTGCCGCTAGGTAGCATTACCTGGTGCTAGCCTTTCTTAAATAACCCCCATGCTTCGTTTTTCAGCAGTTGGTTGCTGTCCATGGTGCTGTATTGGCTCCAGTCAGCCGCTGTCCATGGTGCTGAATTGCCTTCAGTCTCTTTGTGGTTATAGAGGGACTGAGAGAGGCCATCAGATCCTTTACTGAACATCAGCTCAGCATTGGAGGGCTGAGGTAAAAGGGGGTTGGGCCTGCATTGTCTCTCCTGGAGTTGTGTCATTTAAGTAGTAGAATTTTCTTTTCTTACTGGCATTGAAACTCAGCTCACAGCTCTCAGGTTTTTCCTAAAAAAAACTACACTAGCTGGCACTTGCCTTCTCATCTTGTTCAGCTATGAAAAATGGTTAATGCATTCTTACCAGCACCATTTACCAGTAGCTTTCCGTACACCTTTATATTTCCTCGGATTCTGCTTCTGGCCTTTTTCTGCTTCCGGTCGCATTTCTAAGGAACAAATTGGTGTGTGTGTGTGTGTGTGTGGGGGGGGGGGGAATCTGCAATTGAGATGCCTCCCTGCGCCTCAAACAACACCAATTTTCAGAAAAATAGGTTCTGTTTTGGTTTAAGTTTCCCACATTGGCCCCTTCCCTCCTGCCCACTGTTCCCTTTTTATGCTACCCACAGTGCCTGCTTCTTGCTGTCCATGGTGTTATATTCATGCTGCCCGTCATTCTCTAGTTTTTCTGCCCACCCAGCCCTCTTCCTTCTGCCCACTGTGCTCTATTACTGTGGTGTACCATGCTCTCTTTCTGCTGTTTATTGTGCCCTACTTATACTGCCCTCCATGCCTCTTCATTCTGTCCAATATGCACCCTTTTACCCCCTCCCTTTGGCTATCATGCCCATTTCTACCTCCCCCAGTTTACCATTTCAGCTGCCCACTATGGCCACTACCTGCAGCCTATTGTTCCCCATAAAGTGCTTTACAATGTGCTTGCTTCCTTCTACCCACTCTGCTCCTTTCAGCTGCTATTTCAACTTTCTGCCTCCTAAATCCTTCCCACTCTTTCTGTTTTGCCCCACCCATTTTACCACTCTATGCCATTTTCCTTCTTTGGCAGTCCAAGGCACAGCTGGCATTCACGTGACATTCAGAAGCCAGTTGGGTTTTAAGCCCAAAAGGGTATACCCAGTAGACTACCAGTCATGGTGAGGGATGGTACTGAAGGCAAGTGGTAAGTACAGGGCTTCCAGGGGGTGCAATGCAGGGGTCCTTGTGTGTAGAGGGAAAGCCGACTTTCAGACATGTATCCAAAAACCACAGTATGCTTAGCAGAAAAGTGTTTCAGGCTTTTTTCTTTTCATCCATGGAAAATGACAGAATCCATTTTTCATCCTTTAAAAAAAATGACAGAATCCATTTTTTTCCAAACTTTTTTTAAGTATACACTAATATTTAAAACATAAGAAAATGATCAACACAAAAAAACTAATTGCAAGCTACAGTGTAAATATAAAACACAAAATTATTAAAACATAACTTGTGGATGGTGGATGGTATGTACGTACCCACAGTTGAGCAAAATTAGCTTTCAGGGAAATGTTTCTATATTTTAACATTGTGTATAATTGAAAAGGGGAGTTAACCCTCCACCCTGCAAAACTTCTGCTCCTATTCCAGTGGTGGTTCCTCCCTGTAAAGCATTTATAAATCAATAAAGCTTGAGTTTCGGCTGCTTTCACCTAAGCTGTACTGAACTATACTTCCAAAGCTGTGTCAAACCAAAATGGTAAGGATTGGAAAAAGCTAAGGATCTTGTGGCTTCTTCACATATTTAGGGAGGAACAGGAAAAGCAGGTCAACCTAGTGAAGAGAGAGTAAAGCTGTAAGTGGTGTGTGTATGAAGTGTGTGTATTCATTATTAACTATACTTTGAAGTAAAAATACATACAGTAACTGACATCTTACAGCAGCTGAACTAAAGCCACACAAGAAAGCATCTTACCTGCCGCATGGCACATCTTAAGCGTTGAGTAGTGAATATGGTACTTGTTGAGGTTACTGGTGTCAAGGATATACCATTTCACTGTTTCATGTTATATACTGTGATCTCTAATCATTGCGGCGCAGTAATAACAACACCGCAAGAACTTCATAAGAAGAATGTAAAACTAGCAGAGAATAAATGTTATTGAATGAGTAATAAAAGATCACAGTCGATGAGCTGTCCTTAGGTCAGGAGATAAGTTCTGGATCATCAAAGCTGCTTTCAATGTTCAGAAACCAAATGTGAAAAGAAGAATAATACAGACAGTTTGTGACAAAGCTGACATCCAGTCCTCCAAAAGGAATGGAATCAATTGTGACATTTTTCATTTATTTGTAAATGCATCTTTGGCAGTACACTCACTCAAAACGACAATTGCCTATTGCAGAATAAGGGAGGTGATTGCAAAATAGAGGAATCCTGACAGTTGCTTTAATGAGATTCTGCATTAGGGCCACTTTCTTACACTCCCCCTGACAAGTAGTGTGCCCTTCACTTTCATTCTCATATCCTAGTAATTTAAAAAATGTTAACCCTATGAAAATCTAAACTAACCTCTCTTTAATCTGCATGACTGCTCCATTTTTTCATCATATCATGCAATTATACGTGAAAGTCAGGATTCCCAAGGTGTTATTTGTGCATTTGTTTTCACAGAGAGTCACTTCTTCTTGCAAGTGTACATTACCAAAATGTCTCATCTGGAAAGTTTACAGCCTTTTTACAGGATTAACTAATCTTAAGGGACAGTTTACTCTTTACTCTATTGTTTTAAAAATGATTCAGAAATGCTGTGCTTTAAAGGTTGTAAAAATGACAAATACACACAGTACTTAGCAAAAATTATGGAATTCAAAATCACCTTGTTCTTCTACTATATTACAGTATTTAAAGGAGAACTCTACTATGTTTAAAAAAAGAAGCAGGTAAAGGCATTGTAGACTATTTATACATACATTTACTCTGTATTTGAGAAATTAACTAACAAACAGACTTCCACTTGCTTACTGCAGCCACCCAGATACCAGGATGACTAAATTTTCCATTTTTGCCATTTTTCCTGTGTGTTAGTGCCCATTTATACTAATAGCTCAAGGCACCTGGTTGTTAGTGCCCATTGTATACCACTAGTTCTAGGCACCTGTGTGATAGTGCCCATTTATACTAATTGTATAAGGAACCTGTGTGTTAGTGCCCATTTATACAAATAATGCAGTGCACCTGTTTATTAGTGCCCAATTATACCAATATTTTAAGGCACCTGTGTGCTAGTGTCCATTTATACCAATAGCTCACGACATCTCTGTGTTAGTGTCCATTGTATACCAATATTTCAAGGCAGACATGTGTTAGTGCCCATTTATACTAATAGTTCAAGGCACCTCTGTGTCAATGCCATTTATACTAATAGTTGAAGGCACCTGTGTGTTAGTGCCCATTTATACTAATAGTTCAAGACACCTGTGTGTCAGTGCCCATTTATACTAATAGTTTAAAGCACCTGTGTGTTAGTGCACATTTATACTAATAGTTTAAAGCACCTGTGTGTTAGTGCGCATTTATACTAATAGGTCAAGACACCTGTGTGTTAGTGCCCATTTATACTAATAGTTTAAAGCACCTGTGTGTTAGTGCACATTTATACTAATAGGTCAAGACACCTGTGTGTTAGTGCCCATTTATACTAATAGTTTAAAGCACCTGTGTGTTAGTGCGCATTTATACTAATAGGTCAAGACACCTGTGTGTTAGTGCCCACTTATACCAATAGTTCAAGGCATCTCTGTGTCAGTGCCCATTTATACTAATAGTTCAAGACACCGGTGTGTTAGTGCTCATTTGTACCAATTGTTAGTGGATTATCCACTGGTTCAGTGCAAGAGGAACATAAGAGTTCCAGTCCTTGGGGCATCACTAATTGGAATGCCCTGCTGTGTGAACCCCCCCCATAACCAGTTTTACTAATCTACTCCCGGAGGCCGTCACTGCATCTTGCCATTGGCTGAGCTGTGCCACCAGTGCCTAAAATGAGGGAAAAGTCTTAATAATCTGAGCACCACCTCCATGATCAGGCACCTGCAAGCCAAACACGAACTCCAGTGTCAGAAACACCTAAAAACATAGAAACACTTGAGGCTTCCTCTGCTGCTTCCATTGATTCAGCCGCTACCACATCCCCAACAACTAGGCTACATGTTTCCCTCAAGAGGGAGGATATGGGATCCCCACCAATTTCAGCAGCAGCACTGTGGCGCTTATCCTTCCACCACCAAGGATTGCTGGAAATCAGTGATTGCCTGCCTCCTGTTGCCTCCACCTACTACTCAGTTTCCTCCTCAAGCAGTCAGCACAGCCCCTGCACCACCAATTTGAGCACTGCCATGGGGAAACAATGTGTGGCAAACAAAGCATGTGGCGCTAAAACTCACCTGTCTGGGCGAAAGACCCCACACCACCCAAGAGCTGTGGACCCACATCTAGGAGCAGACAGATGAGTGGCTGCTGCAGTTGCACCTTAAGCCTGGCAAGGTGGTGTGCTACAATGGGCGTAACATTTTAGCAGCCTGGGGAGGAGCTGGGTTGATGAGCACAAATTAAATACTACAGCTGACTGTGCAGTGGCCTCAGATTTTTCCATTTGCAGTATTAACATGTAAAGAAGCTGATTTTTGTTGGGCTTGAGAATAGAAGGGCTGTAGGGCATACATTTGAGGCAAATAGGATTCTATACATCAGGTGCCTCCAACCTGTAGTTTGGGAGCCACATATGGCTTGTGGACCCACATTGTGTGTGTGGCTTGTGGGCTCTCTGCTGGACCAGGACATTTGTGGAGGTCTCTCATGCTGTTGCCGCATTGGCGCTATCATTATTTTCTTTCTTGAATTCCACGCTGAGTGCAGCTTAGGGCCAAAAAAGTGACACTTCTTAAAAAAGGCTCCCAATTGTCAGGTTTTATGGTTTCAAGTCACTGAGTTTGTTATTTGGATTTGTTGTGCAGTTGCTTCCTGTTCTATAAAAGTTATATGGCTTCAACTTTTCACAGCGAATGTGGCTCCCAACCCTCTCTCAGTGCTGAATGTGGCCCTTATGGTAAGAAAGGTTGGAGACACCTGACATACAGTATCTCTTATGTACATGTTTACCTTCTGTCCATTTAAGTATGTAAAATATAGCTTTATATCAGATGCTTCCACTTCATTGTACAATGAAACAGGATGGCAGATGTAGCAGGGCCAGATAACCATGCTCTGCTGTATCTCTTTGTGCAGGGAGAGCTTTCTTAAAACAGAAACTATTTACATTCTACATACCACATAGGATAATCACATTTCTCCAAAGATTAGTTTATAAACTGTGGGAACTGCTTAAAGTGGACCAACCACGCCCTATGGAAGGTTACATTTGAAAGAAAAAACATGTATCAACTCCCCTTAGTGTCCTGGTAATAAATTGGATAAAATATTCACAAACAATTTTGGCTACAAAGGAAGAACTGGGGTAAATTAAGGGAAAAATTAAATCTTTTTTTGGCTCTTATTTCTCATCTAGCACAATTTTCAATAAGTATTAATTGCCCCCAGAACGAGATTACAAGGAGAGGGGGGGGGAGCTTAAAGAGCTAGTTTAGAACAACATAATCCTGTCTGAAACCAATGGTATACAATGGCATACCATGGGAAAATGAAAATTAAAATCACTATAACAGGAATACCAAGCAGCACTGAGGACAGAAAACACCCAAATGGCAATGTACCTGGAGTGGGGGAGTAAAATAGATTAAGTTTGGCTCACAACCTTTTGACCTGCAAGACTGAATGACCTCCAGATCAATAACAATACAAGCCTAGTAAACCTTGTAGGCCTTTACCATTGGGGTACAATAATAGTCATCTGTAAAAACTACATCATAAAACTTCTTAAAACTCTGAGCAGCCAATGGACATATTTAGAAGGGGACATTTACAATGGGTACAGAGAAGAATGGGACAGTGTGTAGGTCAAGACATCTGCTCTTTTAAATGATTAAAGTGGCTCTATAAAGTGTAGTTTCCTGTGGTTTTTGTAATTACCACTAATACATTTATGTAGTCTGGGGAGAGATGCCCAGGCATTTGGGTCACAGCCTACAACAAATGCGTTAGAAATGCAGTAAGGCTTTACATAAATGACATGGTACACTTTACGATGAGAAGATGGTACATTGACCTAGTATCATTGTAAAATAGCTTTGCCCAAAAACATCAAATAGTGCATGCTTCCCTGATCCAGTTTGTTTGGTATCTCCCACTACTATTCACTGCACAACAACCATATAGGATACAATTAAAAGGCTTGTCTCACCACTTATGAAAATGCCAGGGAGTCCACCAATCTATCCCTAGTAGATAATATTTGAGACACAACCTTTAAAAATATGAGAACTCCTCAACAAATATTGCACTTAGTTCCAAGCATAAAATGCGTTTTCTTTTAAAATTTTAATGCAAATTAAGGTTGTAATGCATATGTCCGTATAATTGTTCTGGTTGCCCCTCATCCAAAGAAACACGGACTGTTTGCTGGGTCTTTAAAAATTTCTGCTCAGCAAAACCTCCCACTCTCTCTTGTGACATTGGAGGTCCCAGGAATTGCCATCAGCCAGTGAGCAGTCTACAAGAGACTTTAATTTCAATTTATATTTTCTATAATGCTGTATGTTATGTTTGGAACTATGTGCAATATTTGTTGAGGAGTCTATGTAAGTCTGTACAGATATCCCCAATATATTATCTATCAGTGATAAAGTGGCTGGGTTCCCCTCAGAATTTTCATAGCCAGTGAGAGGAGCCTTTTTATTTTGTCCTATGTGATGTCAGGAATAGGAGTGGCACATATCAAAACAATGTGACAAATTAGTGTAGCACGCAACATTTGTTGTTTGTGGACTTTGCATCTTGCACTTTTCGAACCCGGGTGCAATATAAGATATCTACCGATATATTTTAGAGTTCTTCCTGAGTTGCATATAAAATGTTGGGGCCTCTTAAAAAGATTATTAGCTCAGTTACGACTGCTTATTATAAAGCAAGGTGATGAATATTTGTTGAGAATGCAACCAGTGATACCATCATCATAGCTTGGCTATTTTACTTTTAATATATATATATATATATATATATATATATATATATAAAAAGATGTTCTCTATGGAGAAATCTGTGTGACCTACCATTACCCTGATTATAGTACACAATAGGCTCCGAGTGCACAATAACACAGTTCACTGATTTTACTAGTTTGTAGGTGCATTTGCCTTCACATGGGACTTGTAAATGGGTCGACAATATTTCATTATTAATGGTTAAAGTGTATTATTTTGAAATTGTTTTGTTTTAAGAGTAAAACAACCCTGCAGACAAATGCTGAGATTCAACTTTATAATACCCTTGATATCAAAGAATACCTTGAAATAATAACTGCCACAAGATCTTGAAGATTTCAAAGATTTCTGATAGCCCAAAAAATGAAAGAAGGTTACTGAAGCAGATGGAAAATAATACAGAACAATACCCTGCAGGAGTCAGGTCAAGTTTACCATTCAGAAAGAAGACATGACATTCAAAATGTCATGAAATAAAAAGAGATTTCATATGGAGACTAAACTAAATAAACTATTTTAAACCCACATTATGTACATTTTAGATGTCCTAGACTCCTAGTAATGTCAATCAGAGGTAAAAAAATGGACTACTTATTTTTTCATTTTAAACATGGTAATGGATTGTATATGTTTATGTTAGAAAGCTATATTCCAGCACATCATAGTTTTAGACTTATACACATACAATACTGTGAACTGGACGAATATTATATTAGTAATATCGCCAAAATGTATTATTCTAAATATCCATATAAACATGTCAGCTAATATAAGGGGGGCACTCATACACCTGAACTGAATAAAACTCCCCCCAAGCTTGTGGTTCATTCTCTAATGGTAGGAATAAAATCCAGGGGTGCCAGGTTTAGTTTATCAGGGGTGACAGAACCTGTCAACCCTGATTTCCTCTTCCTTTCAATAATTTAAAAAAACAAGACTGGCTGGATATTTCTTGATGCCTGGTGATGCCTGGTGTATCACTGCGTAACTCTAAATCAACTCTACTACTTATAAACTCTTACTACTTATAAAATACTATATGGCGACAGTGATAAATTAGGTGCAGGCTGGTAGATGCATTTAGACTGCCTGTTTTTGTTTGTTGAATGGCTCACTGAGTGTCACTGAGGCAACATTTTGGCAGAGTGAGTGGCACTGACTGGCACTGATGCTGGATAAATCAGGCTCTAAATTGTGATCAGCAAATACCGTAAAAGTTTGGGTTCGGGGAGTTTGGCCGAACTTGATGCAAAAGTTCAGCTCGGGGGACCAGAACCCTATTGAAGTCAATAGGGACCAGAACTTGGGGGCCCAAAAATAACTGTAAAATGGGAGTAGTAAGGGCTAGAGGGCTGCAAATTGAAAGATAACACTAGGGGTATTGCCCTACACAAAAATGGGGTATGAATAGTAACAAAAATAACCCAAAACCAAAAAATTTGAGAATATATATATATATATATATATATATATACGGTATATATATATATATATATATATATATATATATATATATATATATATTGTTAGATCAGATAAGACAATTCTGTGAGTAATCACCTGTAGAATTGTTTTTGTTCTTGCATGGCACGGCCTGCTTCAGTATTCATAACAGTTGGGGTTATTCCGCCACAAGGTGGCTCAGTTGTACTGTGGAAGAGCTGTGGCATCTCCTGACCCCCTATAAAAACGGGATTAACCATAGAGTTCCCAGCATAGACAAGCAGTGAGACAAGAAGCCGGGAGAGAATTAAGGTAAAAAATGTAAAAAAACCTAATTAACTTGGAACAATCACCATAAAGAGGCAACCAAGAATAACGACAGCAATGATGGGGTGAAGCAGGCCGTGCCATGCAACAACAAAAACAATTCGACAGGTGAGTACTCACAAAATTGTATTTTTCTTATTGCATGGCACAGCCTGCTTCAGTATTCATAACAGTTGAGACATCCAAAGGCAGTGTCCATAAATAGGGTGGGATCCCCAATGAGTAACGACCGGCAGTTCAAGTCACTACCGCTTGAAATACCTTGCGGCCAAAAGCCGCATCCGCTGAGGCCTTAACTTCAACCTTGTAAAACTTGGAAAAAGTATGAACAGAAGACCAAGTAGCAGCCTTGCAAACTTGTTCAACAGAAGCTTGGTGCTGAAAAGCCCAAGAGGCACCAATAGCACGAGTGGAATGAGCAGTAACCCTAAAGGGAGGTTCCTTCTCGTTAGCAGAATAGGTTTGTACCACCGCCTGACAGATCCACTTGCTGATAGTGGATTTAGTCGGAGGCAAACCCTTCCTAGGTCCAGAAGTGAGAACAAAAAGAGCATCAGATTTCCTGAAAGGCTCAGTAGCGACCAAATAAAACTTC
Source organism: Gastrophryne carolinensis (assembly GCA_027917425.1). Taxonomy (NCBI): domain Eukaryota; kingdom Metazoa; phylum Chordata; class Amphibia; order Anura; family Microhylidae; genus Gastrophryne; species Gastrophryne carolinensis. Next base: position 175,655,183 of record CM051237.1, on the reverse strand, counting down.
AGAGCCCTGACCACATCCAAAGAATGTAGTGTCCGCTCCTTGGAATTAGCAGGATTAGAAGGCAAAACAATGTCCTGATTGAGATGAAAGCAGACACGACCTTAGGCAAGAAAACCGGCTTAAGCCAAAACACCACCTTATCCTGATGCCTCTCAAAATAAGGAGGTTTGATGGAATGCGCCGCCAGCTCAGAAACTCGCCTTACATAAGTGATAGCCACCAAAAAGGCTACCTTAAGAGTCAGAATGGGCAAAGCAGCCCCAAGAATAGGCTCAAAGGGAGGACCCTGCAGAGCAGACAACACCAGATTCAAGTCCCAGACTGGTAGCATAGGCTTACGAGGTGGACGAACATGAGTAACACCCTGGAAAAAGGTTTTAACCAACCGGTGATTGGCAAAGGATCTTTGGAAAAAAATTGCCAGAGCTGAAACATGTCCCTTGAGGGTACTAAGTTGAAGGCCCGAATCCAAACCATGTTGCAAAAATTCCAGAATCCTGGGGATGGAAAATACCCGACAGGGAAGAGACCTGGACTCACACCAGGCAATGTAAGCATGCCAGACCCTGGCATGGATGAGGACTTCTTTCTAGCCCGAATCATTGTATCCATAACAGAGGCAGGCAACCCCTTTTCCATCAAGATGGAGGTTTCAGCAGCCAAGCCGTTAAAGACAGTGTTTGTAAATTGGGATGGCGTAGCTGCCCCTGAGTGAGAAGATCTGAATCCTTGGGCAAGACGTACTGATCCACTGCCAACTGCACGACGTCTGCGAACCACACCCTTCTTGGCCAACAGGGGGCCACCAGGGTGGTTGGCACCCCCTCCTGGGCTATCTTGCGGATGACCCAGCCCAGTAGAGGAAACGGAGGGAACACATAAAGAAGCCGAAACTCCATCCAAGGCATTGCCAGTGCATCCGTGGTGAAGGCCAGAGGATCCTGTGACAGGGAGACAAACTTGGGATGTTTGTGATTGTGACTGGGCGCAAACAGGTCCACATCCGGCTCACCCCAGCGGTGACACAGGGAGAGAAACACCTAGTTGTTGAGGGACCATTTCCCCAGGTGAGACGTCCCCCTGCTCAGGGAGTCCTCCACCTGCTTCTCCACCCCCGGAATGTATACCGCTGAGATGCAGGGAACATTCTGTTCTGCCCAAGACAGTATCAGGGACACTTCCTTGAAGGCTCGCTTGCTCCGAGTCCCTCCCTGATGGTTGATGTAGGCAACTGCAGTCTGGTTGTCTGAGCGAATCTGAACAGCCCGACCCCGAAGGTGTGTGGTCAGCTGAGAAAGAACCAACCTGATCGCCCTCAGTTCCAGTACATTGTAGGGGGCATGGGCCTCCTGGGGGCTCCACCAACCCTGGAACTTCAGAGACTTCCAAAAGCCCCCCCCCCCCAGCCTGTCAGACTGGCATCTGTGGTGACCGTCTCCCAGCACGGGGGCAGGAAAGTCCTGCCCACCAGAAGGTTCCTTGAGTCCAGCCACCACGAAAGGGACTGTCTGGCCAGAGGAGACAGAGCAAATTCCTGAGCCAGGGACACAGGGTCCCAATCCCAGACTGACAAGAGGTGCAACTGGAGAGGTCTCATGTGAAACTGAGCAAAGGGGACCGCCTCGAAGCAGGACACCATCAGGCCCACCAACTGCATCCCCAGACGGATGGAGGGATGAGGACACAAGAGCAGAGCCCGTGCCTGCTTCTGAAGGCCCTCCACCATCTGCTGAGGAAGGAACACCTTGAACTGAAAGGTATCCAGTGTCATGCCCAGAAAGGACCTCACCAAGGAAGGGGACAGTGAAGACTTGGGAAAGTTGATCACCCAGCTGAAGGACTCCAGAGTGGAGGTCAATACCCGGTGTGTCCTCCTCGGCCTGATGAAAGGACTGGGCCACAATAAGGATGTCGTCCAGGTAAGGAAGGACGCGAACGCCCTGGTTCTGTAGCAGAGCCATCACCCCCGCCAGCACCTTGGTAAACACCCGAGGCGCCGAGGTGATACCAAACGGTAAAGCTACAAATTGGTAATGCTGATCCTCCAGCGTGAACCTCAGAAATTTCTGATAACCTGGGAAGATAGGCACATGAAGATAAGCATCCTTGATGTCCACGGCGGTCATGAAGTCGCCCGGGCGCAGGGTACTGATAGCCGAGCATAGCGTCTCCATGCGAAAATGCTTGAATCTGACAAACTTGTTGAGGCCCTTCAAGTCCAAGATGGGCCTCAGAAAGTCGTCCTTTTTGGGGACCGTGAAAAGATTGGAATAGTACCCCTGACCCTGTTCTTGAAGGGGCACCGGACAAATGACCCCTGACAGCAGGCATTGAACCCCAAAAGCAACCCTTGAGCTGACAGGGGGTTTAAAAACATTGGGGATCTGATGAATCTTGGGGGCAGCCAGGCTGCAAACTCTATCTTGTAACCGGAGGACACCACCTCTTGAATCCACCAGTCTGAGACGTGGAGCCTCCAGACGTGAGCAAAGAGATGAAGCCGTCCCCCCACCCGGATGGGTGAGGGCGTCCCCTCATGCCTGAGGGGCCTTGGGTGGGAGTTTGGGCTTGGAACCCCAGGAGAGACCGGGACAACCACGGGATCTGCCACAGCCCCAAGAATCTCGGCGGCTACCTGAGAAGAGGGAGCCACGACCTCCTCTGGGAGTACGAAGGGAGGGGAAGGAGGCGGAGGGCTCCCGAAAGGGCCGGGGCTGCCTCCTACGCTGAGGCAGTCTGCCATCCTTGGCTAAAACATCAAGACGCACACAGAAGAGCCGCAGCCCCGCAAAGGGCAATAGCAGCACAGGCCGGGCGCAGTCCAGCCCCCACACAAGCAAAAGCATGGCAGGCCAGCTGATCCATGCGCCTGTCCTCGCTCTCCGGTCCCTCAGAGTGGTAGTGTCAGGGGAAGGCATGACCGAGGTATTGGACAGACCTAGCACGGGAGCGTCCACCTCAGGGGGACATGACCACCGCTTTACTAGATCAGCAGGAAAGGGATACCTCTTATCCAATCCCTTGGGCACAGCTGGCAGCCTGTTAGGACGTTCCCACTCCTTAAGCACCACAGTAGTGAAAAGTCCCTGCTCAGGGAACTCAAGACGCTGTTTATCAGGGCGAAAGAGCTCACCCTGCTTTTTCTTAGCCACCTCAGGGGGAGCAATGTGCAAAATTTCAAGAATGTGAGACAGCAGATTCCTCCCCGGACGCAGACCCAGGGTCACTATCGCAACCCTCCTGCTGGTCCCCAGAGGAGTCAAAGTCCTGGAACAGTTCCCCTTCCTCTAGGGAATAACGTCCACCAGTGGCATCAAACTCCTCATACTCCTCTGTGGAGTGTGAGGGAGTGGAAGTCAGATGCCGCTTCTTGCCAGAGGCCTTCCTAGGAACAGGCCCGGCAAGCTGCCTCTCAATGTTGGCCACACGAAGTGCCAGATCAGACTGTGACCCCCTGCTATAATCCCCCTTACAGGGGGCCAATTGCAGGAGTGAGGGGGGTAGGCAACTCTGAAGGGGGCACAGAGCTGGGAAGCGATGCAGGCAAACCAGCTTGAAGCGCAAGGACACTTTGGGCGCACGGCACGCACACCCTGACACTGTCACTCACAGGGGATACCCCACACATGGCACACAGCCGGGATTGCCCCGAAGGACCCCCAAGCACGCTATTCCCAGAAGCCTCCATATGGTGATTAACACAGGCGCAATAGGCCAGCACTGGGCAAAGGCTAATACAAAAGCCACCGGGATGCCCTCCCACGGGATGCTCCCAGAAGTCAGTAAAGGGGGGGGATGAGGGGGAGGAAGGAGTAGAGCTGGGAGAAACCACAACCCACTGGTATCCCGCCTGAAAGACAGAAGTAAAAACGACACATGAGTATCCCGCAGCACATGCACCACAAGACCAATAAAAAAAACCCCAAAGGCAAGGAAATCTCAGGATCACCAAGCCTCAGACCGCTGGATGAAGCGACACACAGGAGGATACAGCACCGCAGCCAGAAAGGGAGAAAACCAGACGCACAGCTAATCCAAAATGGCGCCGGCAGAAGTACCTCGAGGGGCGGGCCGTGGAGGGTTGACGCAATACTCATCATCCCCCGTCCCCTCCGTAAAGCGCAAAAATGGCGCCAACGTGACCCCGCCGGCGCCATGACTAAGCAAAAACGCCACAGGTTATAGCGCCACCCGCCACGGAGCGCAGTACAAAGCGGCGCGGCGGCTAAAAAACACCAAAAAAACACTGTACACAGCAAAATACACCACAACTAACACCACTCGCCGCTTCCACCCGCACCCCCCGAACATAAGTCAGAGAGGGGGGGAGGGGAGAGTGACGAAAGACAGCGGCGAGTATCCCGGCCAGGGGGGAGGAGGGGGGGAAAGAAAAAGACACAGTCCCCCAAAACTCATCCCCTCAGAAGCCAGGACAGGAACTCTGCATCCCTCGTGGGCTCACCATAAAGCCCATGGCCGGCTACCCTTTGTGGAACAGGGTCTGCGGCTTGGAGCCGCGCTCCTGGAGCACTTGACCCTTGTGCTCTTCTACACTCACCCGATCTGTCAGCCAAGGCTGGGAGGCAGAGAGGGTCCAGAAATGGGTGGAAATAGACTTTCAGGACCACAGGCTTGGTTGCCCCACTCACCTGCGCAAGAGAGAGAGCCATCTTCTATCTTCACAGTTTCACTGCAGAGGAAACACTGGGAACTCTATGGTTATTCTTGTTTTTATAGGGGGCCGGGAGATACCACAGCTCTTCTGCAGTACACTCCGCCACCTTGTGGCGGAATAACCCCAACTGTTATGAATACTGAAGCAGGCCGTGCCATGCAATAAGAAAATACATCTTGTTTCTCCGAAAAAAAAAATTCTGTTCATTCTGGTGATCGGATGAGGAAGGAGGGGGGGTGTCCATTTCCAAAGCTAATTGTCCTTTTCATTGCATTTCCGTGGACAGGTGGCTCATATACTGAGAAATAGCTATGGACAAATAAACCTTTGCAATTAAATTCTATTTAATTGCAATTAAGAAAAACAGATCAGATGTTGTATAAAATGGCCACTGACATCAATAAAATTGGACACAGGTCAGATGTTGTATTATATGCCCACTGAGTACCATTCAATTGGACACAGATCAGATGCTGTATTAAATGCCCACTCTCTATAATTCAATTGGGCACAGATCAGATTTCTCACAGAGTACCAGTGATGGCTGTTTTTCAAGGCTGGCAATCGGGAGGGAGTCACAGGGAGGTTATTTTTGGTTAGGGTGTATCAGAACTTTTCACAAAACAAAAGAGACTATACATGCTATAATAGACCTAAGAATGCATATTCAAGATTAGATTACTTTTTTTTATAGCAGCCATCCCGCATTTCAGTTGTCTCATGTCTCACAAACAATTTCTGATCATGTCCCTGTCTTTCTGGCCCTGGTGGTTAAAAACAGCAGTGGAGAAAGCAGACTGGCATTTCTCTATAAAGTGGCATGATTACACAGAAATCAAGGAGGAGTTAATGTAAAAAACCAAGGATTTTTTTCTTTTAAACTGTCCACCAGAAATGGCACCAGATATTATCCGGGAAACTTGCAATTGCTATCTGAGGGGAGCATTCCCAAATTGCCTCTTGGGAAAACAGGAAAAGGCGGAACAACCAAGCAAATTCCATATCTTATCTTGAACATTTAAAGAAAATCCATTAAAAATGTCCGCTGGAGGAAATTTATCATAAAATGGATTCATGAAGATTAATAGAGCCAAGTCAAGAAGGATCAAAATCCTCAACGGCCCTAGAGATGGATGTCCACTTTCTCCTCTGCTTTTTAACCTATACCTAGAGACCCTCCTGCACCAGTTTTCTGACTGTCCTGAGGTCAAGGGGCTCAATTTCGCTCATTTAACAATTTAATTATTAGCCTACGCAGATGACATAACGCTTTGCCAGTCAGAACCTAGTGTTTCCTTACCTGCGAGTATTCAACTGCTTCAACAATTTGTTGAGTTCTCAAACTTCAAAATCAACCTATCCAAATCCTTTTAATGTCATTTAATAAGAACAATAAAAAGAATCTAGAAAAACTCTTCCCCTTCAGGTGAGATTATAAAATCTTAGAATATTTTGGTGTTAAAATCCTGTCAAAATTAGGTGACATGTTTCAGCTGAACTATCTCCCCTTCTTAGAAGAGACAAGGTGGAAGCAAATTGAACTTATACAGTAGAATCTCATTAGCAAAAATGTGAGTCCTACCTAAATGTATTTTTCTTATACAAAACCTCTCTGTAAAAATCTATGGTTATTTCTTTAAAGACTTGGATCTTACAAGAAACCCAGAATCAGAACTGCTCGGCTAAGCTGCCCCATCAAATTGGGAGGTTTAGTGGCAGCTAATTTTAACAAATATCACCTGGCAAACCAGACACACAAGAGCCCTTAAATGGCAACAAAATCCCAACGATATTTGGGTACTAGCAGAAGCATCCCCAATGTAACCAACCTTTGTCTATTCATGGACCTTGAAATGTATCATAAGAGCAACTAAAGCAAACCCCATAACATTAAGTACTATAGCCACCAAATTAGTAAGACAAGTCCTTATCAACAAACCCAGATCTCATGATCTCCATAACAGGAAACCCAGGGTTGCCATTATGCAACAGAATAATAAGAATAAGACAACCAAAATCCTCAACTATTATCAGATTATATAACCTTTTGCCCCCCCCAAGGTAAATTTGATTAACAATATATGGGAGTGAATTCCTAAAATCATCTTTGGACCTCTTGATAAAGGCACAGATTAACCATTATATTAGCTCCTTCAAAATAAATACCTCCCTCCAATATAACACTACCAAGTTAGAAATTCTCGTTTATACTGACCTTAACCATTAATTGAACCTTACAATAATTAAACATTCCTGGCAGCATTATTCCCTTTCCCACTCAAACTATTAAAAAGGGAGTCAGATTTAAAATGCACTTTAAACTACGGGATTTGGAAACACATGTGGCAGCAACACCCTAATCCAGTCACCACAGATAAGAATATTCAACTCAAAATATTCTCTAAGAGCATACTTAACTACAGATTATAAGGCATAGATGCCTAATATGGCATGCTGTTGGTGGGAGGAAGAACCTGCCACTTTTCATCATTATTGGCAATGCCCCTATATCAAAAACTTCTGGAAAAAAGTGAGTATAGGCCAGTATAGGCATGGCTGTGGTTGTTAGAGCCCGAATGAAGGTTGACTGTCTGCAGCGTACTTTTCCGGTGACCATGAACATGGACTTGTTCAGGTTTGGTGGCTCAAGCCTGCAAAGTACAGTATGAGCCTGACCTTAGCAGCTCAGGCTAGCCAATCACTAGCTCTAAATCTAAGCTCTATATATCTACCAGCATCTCATGACCAACTAGAATAAATACAACTGTCCCATTTCCAGTACATAAGTAAATTCCTCATATGTATGCTTGTATATACTTGGTTTAAATAAATATAATTGTGTTTCTGGTGATTCTGATTACAATATATCCAGCTGCTTTAAAGTGGAGCAAAACTCCACAAAGGACTTTGACTATCCTGGGTTTTGGTCTTTGCCCCCCCGGGCATTCCGATTAGGGATGCCCCGCTGTGTGAAACCCCCCAAGTCGCCCAATCTCACTCAGCCTTCCTTGGTCCTACAGTGCTTGCGCAGCCTCTTGTCTAGTCTGCACGCTCAGATACGCTCATGCCCCTTCGTCCAAGAGCTCGTCTAAAGTGAGCTGATTCGAGCGCACTGGCGGCCGCATCACCTGCTACCCTCTAACAGGGAGCTTGCCCGTGCTGGCCATTCACAAATTCCTGGAGCAGCCGTGGTTCCTGATAAAGGGATAGCGGGGATGCGACCGGTGCTCATGCATGTGCCATTGGACCGGGAAAAAAGGTGAGTTTCCGGGCAACCTGGGGGGTTTGACATAGCGGGGCATCCTAACTCTGGATGGGGGGAGCGAGTATCAAAGACTCCAGGGTGGTTTTTGGTCTACTATAATGTTCACTATTACTTGCTGTAATGCTTTATTCCACTTATGTAGACATGTTTAACTTTTTTCAATACAACATGATACTACAATATCTAAAATGCATTGTACATGGCTTAAAACAGAACAAATCCTGGAATTTAGATTTTCCTTGGTTTTGTTCCACCCCCCTTGGGATGCCCTTCCATGTAAAACCCCACAGATCGTCCTTTGAAACTCACCTCTTACCTGTCCAGCGGTGCATATGGGGGTTCTTGTCCAATCAGAGCCATTCACTATTTTAATTTACACGCAGAGCCCAGAGCCCGACAAGAGGAGCGAGATTTGCTGCATCCACTGCAGTGCGTGCTCTCCCGTATACACTATATTTGAATGGCTGGGTGCGGGAGCTCGCAGGAGCGGGGATGAGGCAGCCCTTGTCTACATCAGCAAGGAAGTGGTGAGTGCTGCGGCGCCCCTAGGGGGTTTCACATCATGGGGCATCCCAATCTGGGATTAACTTGGGGAAAGGCCAGTCGCCGGGCCTGATATCTTTTAGATTCTAGGGCTGGCCCAGCTGGGTTTTTTCTGCTTTAATATTACTATTATATATAAAAGTGTGGATTGTATGAACATTTTAATCATCTCAATATCATCCACACCACTAAGAATGATGATAATTGTTGTGGTTAGTATACCAATAATATACATTTCAAGTAGCTCTTTAGAGACAATTATCACCAGGAATAAATCAACCTTCCAGCTCTGTTATAGTGAAGATTCCCACTAGAACACACCTCTCAGAACTACAAATGTGGCTATTTTAGTTCATTTGGCTTTGATTCACTTTAATAAAACTGTATTCTTAGACCTAAAACATATTTTCTGAATGTAAATAAATCTAGTTTTGGTTTACATTTGTTTACTTGGCATTGATTGACCAATTTTATTCTATTCATATATTAAATACCAAATAAATGTATTTTATTTTGCGCTGGCCTGTCTGCGTGCTTAAATATGTTGTTTTATCCTTCATGAGACGGCTATACTAAGTGAGGTCAATAGGCTCGATTCAGAGAGACAAAAAAATACTTTAGTTTCAGTGCCGATCTGTTTTTTTTTTTTTTATGTTTCCGCTCTCGTATGAGTGTGCGAGCGATTCTATGCATGCATTGCAATCCTTCTGTAAAGTTTCCGTCCGTTCATAAGGCAAAGTACGAATATGAGGATGTCATTTTCCAGCGTGACTTTTCCGTTTCATTTTCTCATGTTACAACGTAGGCTTTCGTTTTTGCCCATTTCCCATCGTCTCCTCCCACGAATCCTTTACGTTTCCCTTTTTCAATAAATAATCGTCCAGACGGAAATCCTTACGATCTTGCTGCTGCGCACTACAAACTTAACTCATTAAAGTGCTCGCCTACATATTTGCCACCCTCACTTCTACTACAATGTTTAGCTAAATCACTTAGCACTCTCCTCCATCTTCCCTTTTGGACCCTTAAAGCTCACCCAAACCACTTCGCGGTTAGGTTCTTCTTCCATTTTAGCCCCCTAAAACTTACCCAAATCACTTCTCGGTCATGTGAATATTCATCTTTAAAAATTTCTGGGCTCATTATTTTTGTGTTAATGTATTTTGTAAATGAAATGACACTGAAAACATTTTTTTTATTCCATCATAAAATATAAAATCTTAAATTATTTTGAAAATTTCAAATTTTTACAACTATAAAAAACTAAATACATAGCAATGGCAGGCCACAGAACATTATTCTTCATCTGTGGTCCCCAACGAGTTGCGCAGCTCCTGCATCTCGCCCACAAACTGAAGGACCCTGACACTCAGTTGTGCCACTCTGGCACGTGTGGTCCCTGTTAAAAAACGTAAATTAAAATATTGGTATAACCTTGTTGGGGTCATACTGCAGTGCCCCCCGTACGGTCCAAACACCTAAATCTGGACTTCAAAAGCCAGAGGGCCCTCGCCACCACGGCCCAGGTTTTGCATAGTGCCCGATTAGAGAACCCCTGGCCCGCATTCTGCAGGCAAAGAAAGGGCATCATGAGCAAGGCCAGGAGTGGATATCCAGAATCCCCTGAAAGAATTTAAAAATACTAACATAAAATACACATTCTAAGCTACAATATTGTTTAACATGTCATAAAGGGCTAAAAACAGCCATAGGTTAAGACATGAGTCATCAACTATATTCATTGCCATACAGTGAAAATGGATTGATGGAATGTGAGCAAACTTACCCAGGAGCCATCCACCAGATAATTCTCCTGACTCAAACTGACGAAATAAGCTGGAGCTCTGCCATATATAAGCATCATGGGACGACCCTGGATGCCCTGCAAGAACACTGAGGAATCGCATAGCTGGACCAAACACTGCTTGTATGTTGTGCAAGTGGCACATCTTGCGGTTCCGGCAACCAAATATAAAATAATTACACAAAGCAAAGGTAACCAACTAAAACAATAACTCCTACAACAAATTAAAATTCAAGTTCAACAATCCAAAGATAATTCACAAAGGACATAAGTCTAAAAAAATATAGCAATTATATGGATGTGTGGGAAAATAAAGGTTTACATGCTAAGGACTAATTAAGGTCAGCATTAAAATGCTTCTATAAGGCATACAAGAAATGTATTGATTCAGGTATGCATTGCTATACAATTTATGGCCTCGGTCATGCTGATACATGCAATGCCTTGGCGCTAAAGGCGCGCAGACTCCTCCACATAGCCACAAAACATGTTCAACAATAGCAATCCGATCCCTCAAAGGTCCCGTAAGTGGATCGGAAATGAAACGGTTTAATAGGGTGGTGGTCCGTCGGAAATCAGGTCTCTGAATCAGACGCAAGCCCATCCCAACAACGTAAGTTATCTGAACGAACAAAAAATATCAGATTTTGTTTGGAAAATGATACGAACTAACGCAAATGATCCAATTTGCTTCCGTTCATCGAAAGTGCATATGCGCATTTTCCCAAACGTTCGTACGAATGAAAAATGAACGAAAAAAAGCAAAATAATGATAAACACCCACTAAAACTTTCACAGACAGCTACGGGAGTGCAGATGAATGTGCCTCTGAATCGAGCCTAATAGCTTATTACTTGCCAGGTATGACTGGTAATTGGAGTATATATATATATATATATATATATAAAATAGTCATCAGAATCTATCTCTTTCACCTGGGGCATGGTGGAGAGAACATCTACGGTGGTCATGCTAAATATTTGGTGGGAACTGCAGTGTGCATTGCGGTGTGGATTGCAACCTGCATCCCAGTGAGATTTTTAGTGTTTAGACCCAAAAATTGCCAAAAATGTTTATTTCTACCTTTTCTCTCCCAAAACGGACCTGTGATTTTTACAGGTATGCACAATTTTCCAATTAGGTAAGGATATATATTTTTACGTTTGGAAACAACATATACACCTATATGCTATGCAGAACAAATTGGTGAAATCTTTAGCATAGACCATAGGGTGATGATATTTCCAAACTTTATAAACATATCCTTACCTTATGGAAAAATGATGTGCCTAAACTGTAAAACTGTGCCACTATGCACTTTTCTGTGTGTTATTGCTAAAAAGCTCACTGGCATACAGGTTGCAATCCACACCACAATGCACCATGCACAGAGTCACACTGACTTCTTTTTTAAAATGTGTGATTCAGTACTGTCATTGGATGATCAGTCACAGGTGAAACTGTTATACTATCACTAAACACCCAACTATATCTTGGTGCACTCAGTCTTGCTGAGGCCACAACTCTGTGGGCCATACAAAAGTGACCATTTAGCAAGGGTGAGCTCGACCAGCTAGATGTTATCTGCAAGACTAAACTCTAACTCTCTCTTGGCGGATGGTTTCTTGCATCCCTTCAACACACCTGCGGCGTCATCAGGGGTCTCAGACATATGTGGCTCATGCTCTGCAACTGTTGGGTGATGTGCATGCTGACTAGAGATGAGCGAACTTTTGAAAAATTCGATTCGACTGATTCGCCGAATTTTCCGACAAAAATCGTTTCGACCCGAATAAATTCGCGACGAATCGCTATTAAAAACGGCTATTTCTGAGCCTCCTACAGCCTCAATAGGGTTGTAAACCATTCAGCCTTGCTGTAACACGCACAGGATGCGTGCTGGGTTTGTTAAATAATACTTTGAAGAAATATCACATGCAGATCAGAGGCATCGCTAATAGAATCGCAGAGCGGCACAATTGCAGAGAGTTGAAGTGGCATCACTATGAGGGGCAGAAGGAGCCCAAATATACACTGGAGTTGGCCTCAGGAGCCCAAAAATTGGATGAATCACACCCTGGAGTTGGCAGAAGTTGGCAGCAGCAGCAGCAGCAGGAGCCCAAATATACACTGGAGTTGGCTTCAGGAGCCCAAAAATTGGATGAATCACACCCTGGAGTTGGCAGAAGTTGGCAGCAGCAGCAGCAGGAGCCCAAATATACACTGGAGTTGGCCTCAGGAGCCCAAAAATTGGATGAATCACACCCTGGAGTTGGCAGGAGTTGACAGTAGCAGCAGCAGGAGCCCAAATATACACTGGAGTTGGCCTCAGGAGCCCAAAAATTGGATGAATCACACCCTGGAGTTGGCAGAAGTTGGCAGCAGCAGCAGCAGGAGCCCAAATATACACTGGAGTTGGCCTCAGGAGCCCAAAAATTGGATGAATCACACCCTGGAGTTGGCAGGAGTTGACACCAGCAGCAGCAGGAGCCCAAATATACACTGGAGTTGGCTTCAGGAGCCCAAAAATTGGATGAATCACACCCTGGAGTTGGCAGAAGTTGGCAGCAGCAGCAGCAGGAGCCCAAATATACACTGGAGTTGGCCTCAGGAGCCCAAAAATTGGATGAATCACACCCTGGAGTTGGCAGAAGTTGGCAGCAGCAGCAGCAGGAGCCCAAATATACACTGGAGTTGGCTTCAGGAGCCCAAAAATTGGATGAATCACACCCTGGAGTTGGCAGGAGTTGACACCAGCAGCAGCAGGAGCCCAAATATACACTGGAGTTGGCTTCAGGAGCCCAAAAATTGGATGAATCACACCCTGGAGTTGGCAGAAGTTGGCAGCAGCAGCAGCAGGAGCCCAAATATACACTGGAGTTGGCCTCAGGAGCCCAAAAATTGGATGAATCACACCCTGGAGTTGGCAGAAGTTGGCAGCAGCAGCAGCAGGAGCCCAAATATACACTGGAGTTGGCCTCAGGAGCCCAAAAATTGGATGAATCACACCCTGGAGTTGGCAGGAGTTGACAGTAGCAGCAGCAGGAGCCCAAATATACACTGGAGTTGGCCTCAGGAGCCCAAAAATTGGATGAATCACACCCTGGAGTTGGCAGAAGTTGGCAGCAGCAGCAGCAGGAGCCCAAATATACACTGGAGTTGGCCTCAGGAGCCCAAAAATTGGATGAATCACACCCTGGAGTTGGCAGAAGTTGGCAGCAGCAGCAGCAGGAGCCCAAATATACACTGGAGTTGGCCTCAGGAGCCCAAAAATTGGATGAATCACACCCTGGAGTTGGCAGGAGTTGACAGTAGCAGCAGCAGGAGCCCAAATATACACTGGAGTTGGCCTCAGGAGCCCAAAAATTGGATGAATCACACCCTGGAGTTGGCAGAAGTTGGCAGCAGCAGCAGCAGGAGCCCAAATATACACTGGAGTTGGCCTCAGGAGCCCAAAAATTGGATGAATCACACCCTGGAGTTGGCAGGAGTTGACAGTAGCAGCAGCAGGAGCCCAAATATACACTGGAGTTGGCCTCAGGAGCCCAAAAATTGGATGAATCACACCCTGGAGTTGGCAGAAGTTGGCAGCAGCAGCAGCAGGAGCCCAAATATACACTGGAGTTGGCCTCAGGAGCCCAAAAATTGGATGAATCACACCCTGGAGTTGGCAGGAGTTGACAGTAGCAGCAGCAGGAGCCCAAATATACACTGGAGTTGGCTTCAGGAGCCCAAAAATTGGATGAATCACACCCTGGAGTTGGCAGGAGTTGACAGTAGCAGCAGCAGGAGCCCAAATATACACTGGAGTTGGCCTCAGGAGCCCAAAAATTGGATGAATCACACCCTGGAGTTGGCAGAAGTTGGCAGCAGCAGCAGCAGGAGCCCAAATATACACTGGAGTTGGCCTCAGGAGCCCAAAAATTGGATGAATCACACCCTGGAGTTGGCAGGAGTTGACACAAGCAGCAGCAGGAGCCCAAATATACACTGGAGTTGGCTTCAGGAGCCCAAAAATTGGATGAATCACACCCTGGAGTTGGCAGAAGTTGGCAGCAGCAGCAGCAGGAGCCCAAATATACACTGGAGTTGGCCTCAGGAGCCCAAAAATTGGATGAATCACACCCTGGAGTTGGCAGGAGTTGACAGTAGCAGCAGCAGGAGCCCAAATATACACTGGAGTTGGCCTCAGGAGCCCAAAAATTGGATGAATCACACCCTGGAGTTGGCAGAAGTTGGCAGCAGCAGCAGCAGGAGCCCAAATATACACTGGAGTTGGCCTCAGGAGCCCAAAAATTGGATGAATCACACCCTGGAGTTGGCAGGAGTTGACAGTAGCAGCAGCAGGAGCCCAAATATACACTGGAGTTGGCCTCAGGAGCCCAAAAATTGGATGAATCACACCCTGGAGTTGGCAGAAGTTGGCAGCAGCAGCAGCAGGAGCCCAAATATACACTGGAGTTGGCCTCAGGAGCCCAAAAATTGGATGAATCACACCCTGGAGTTGGCAGGAGTTGGCAGCAGCAGCAGCAGGAGCCCAAAAAATGGCCTAAAGACATAAATATGTTTTGCACCATTTGGAAAGTGTAAAACGTGGCACCATGCTGAATCTAGTCGCATGCATCAGGCATTGGTGGGTGGAAATCCTGGCTGATCCATCCCTGATTCATTTTGACAAAGGTGAGTCTCTCCACATTTTTAGTTGACAGACGAGTTCTCCTCGCCGTAACTATGGCCCCCGCCGCACTAAACACCCGCTCAGATGGCACGCTACTTGCCGGGCAGGACAGCTTTTCCAGGGCAAACTCTGCTAGTTGCGGCCACAAATCAAGTTTGGCTGCCCAGAAGTCCAGCGGATCCTCAAGGTGTGTTGGCATGGTCATGTCAAAGTATGACATGACCTGCTGGTTCAGGTCCTGCTCCAGGTCTTCCTGCTGCTCATGAGTAGCCTCACTATGCGGGTGTAGAAAGCTACTCATTAGCGACTGAAGACTGAGGCTGCTGCTGCTGATGGAGCTTCTGCTGCTGCTGCTGCCAACCCCCCCAGCGGCCATGGCAGTGGAAGGTGAGCGCAGAGGTCCCCTCGAGTCAGACCTGCGAGAGTATGGACCATGGCGCAGATAGGCATCGGCCAACTGCCTACGTAGAATGTCTTTGTAGTAGTTGAGTTTGTCCTCCCTCTCGGTGGGTTTAAAAAATGCCCCCATTTTGTGCCGGAAGCGAGGGTCCAATAAGGTGGACAGCCAGAAGTCATCCCGCCGACAGATGGAAACAATTCTGGGGTCACTACGCAAGCATGTGAGCATGCTTCGTGCCATTTGCGCAAGTGACTCGGATGGACTACCTGTCTCCATCTCCACTGCATACTGCCACGGTGTGCCCGGGTCCTCTGTCTCTCCTTCCTCAAAAACCTCTAGCTCCTCTGGCTGCTCCTGCTCCTCCTCTCCTGTCCGCTGACTAGATAAACCAGCCATTTCGCCAAGCCTAAACTGTGTTTCGCTGGGCAACTCCTCCTCCTCCTCTTCCTCCTCCTCCTCCTCCAGTTCAGCTCCAACGGGGTTCATGTGGCCGTAAGATGTAAACGCCATGTCTCCAGTGCCCTGACCAGCCATGGTTTCCAACATGTGCTGTAGTACATGAAGCAGTGGAATCACGTCGTTCATCCCGTAATCCTGCCGACTGACAAATAAAGTGGCTTCCTCAAAGGGCCTGAGCAAACGGCAGGTGTCACGTATGAGCTGCCACTGGTTGACATTGAAGTTACACAGGGGAGTCCCCCTATCTGCTTGGATCATCAGGAAATCCGTGATGGCTTTTCTCTGTTCATATAATCGGTCCAACATGTGAAGGGTGGAATTCCAACGGGTGGAAACATCGCAAATCAGACTATGTTGGGGGATACCATTCTGACGCTGTAGCTCAAGAAGGGTGTGTTTGGCGGTGTAGGAGTGGCTGAAGTGCATGCAAAGTTTCCGTGAAGTTGTTAGGATGTCCTGCAGATGGGGGGAACACTTCAGAAACCGCTTGACAACCAGATTGAAGACGTGAGCCATGCAGGGGGCATGGGTCAGGCTTCCTTGGCGCAGCGCAGACAAAATGTTCTTCCCATTGTCGGTAACCATGATTCCCATTTTAAGTTTTCTCGGAGTAAGCCATGTTTGGATTTCCTGATGAATACATTTAAGCAGTTCCTCCCCTGTGTGACTCCGTTCGCCAAGACAAACCATGTGAAGCACTGCGTGACACCTCCGTGCCCTGCACACATGGTAGACTGGAGGGGCACTGAGACTTGAGCCTACAGTGGAGGGTGAGGAGATGGCGGAGGATGAGGAGGCCGAGTCGCACGGTGTCACAGGCCCAATGGGCAGAGAGCGCGGAGGCCGAAGCGGCGTGACCTGTCCAAGTTGCTGCTGCAAAGGGACCACATTCACCCAGTGGGCCGTAAACGACATGTACTGCCCCTGACCGTAGTTACAGCTCCAGATGTCGGCGCTGCCATGTATTTTGCTACACACCGACAGGCTCAAGGACTGGCCCACCTTCTGTTCAACAAAAGTGTGCAGCGCTGGTACTGCCTTCTTGGCAAAGAAATGACGGCTTGGGACTCTCCACCTCGGCTCGGCACAAGCCATCAGTTCTCTGAAAGGTGCAGATTCCACCACCTGAAAAGGGAGCGACTGCAGCACCAGCAACTTGGACAGGAGCACATTCAGCTTCTGCGCCGTAGGATGAGTGGGCGCATACTGCTGTCTCTTGGACATGGCTTCGCTGATGGATTGCTGGCGGGATGCATGACTTGGAGGAGGAGGAGCAGGAGCGACAGAGGATGGGTATGACGCACAGCTGCCTTCGGCTGAGGTGCTGGAGCCTTGGCTGGCAGAAATTGGGAGCTCACTTGGTGAGGAAGCAGACTGGACCACCCCTTGGGAGCCTCGGTTCTCCCAGGTCGTTTTATGGTGACGCATCATATGTTGACGCAGGGCCGTGGTGCCAACATTTGGACCCTGGCCACGCTTCACCTTTTGCCTACATATCTTGCATGTGGCCATGTTACCCTCCTGCGGATGCCTCAGGAAAAACTGCCACACTGCCGAGTAGCTACTTTTCCCACCCCCTGGCCTCACTGATTCACTGCTGCTGTTGCCAACTCCAGGAACCCCTGCTCCACTACCTCCCGATAAGGTAGACTGCCGCACAGCAGGTGCTCTACCCCGGCCCCGGCCCCGGCCGGCTCCAGCCTTTGGAATTGTGCCCCCATGCTGACTGCTACCACCTTGCTGCCTCAGCTGCTGACTCCGGGGCAACCTGCACCCCTCTTCTCCTGATGATGACGATGAAGCCCCTTCATCACCCGGCTCCCAAGTGCGATCGGCTTCATCGTCATCATCATCATCATCACCGAGTTGTGGCTGTACGTCACTGATGTTCGTGGATTCGTCAACAGTGTCTGGCGCAGGAGCTGGAACGCTCGCAGCACCCACGACACTGTCCACATCACTATTTGTCTGCCTAGCTAAAGAAGCCACCTCCATTTCTTGGCTGGGCAGTAGCTGCTGACTGTCCTCTATCTGATGGTCCTCCTCACTAAAGAGTGGAGCTGAACCCAAAGCATAGGATACGTCACTGGGGGAGGGAACGGCGTAGGCCAGAGGCAATGGGAGGACAGGGACTGCTCTCGGGGCATGCCAACTCAGGGTTGTGTCAGAGGAACCTACCGACCCTAGACTGGGGGTCTCAGACGTAAGTTGTGATGATGTTGTTGATGAGCGCGTCAACCAATCTACCACGGCAGATGCGTTACTGGTGGAGACCCGACCGCTAGCAGATACTGGCAGATTAGGTCTCTCAGCGTGACTCCTGCTGCTACTGGCCCCCAGTCTGATGCGAGCTCTGCCTGCGGAATCTTGGCCTCTGCCACTCCTCTTTTCACTTCCAGGCACTTGTCTGCCCGACATAGTCTAACTGGCGTGGTAGTAGGTGATATTTAAAAAAACCCCGGGCAGCGGTGGGTCTATATGAAACAGAATATAATGCACACCAAAAGTGAGCAGTAACACTCAGCCTCCAACAGGCCTGCTTAGTGTAAATAAGAGAGCTGCTTAGTGTGAATAAAGAGGGGTATGCTATGTTACAGAATGGGATGCCTCAACAGAAGTGCACCTGGCAGGCAGCAGTAAGCCTATGCCCAGCAAAAGTGTCTTATAATATAAATATAATAAGAGCAAATGCTTATATGGTCTTAAACAGAGGCTGCTGTAGTCACAGAATGGGATGCCCTGGGCAGGAATGGACCTGGCAGGGTCCAGTAGTGCTTTGGCCAGCAAAAGTGTCTTTATCAGGCCTAATTTCAAATATGATAAGAGCAAATGCTTATATGGTCTTAAACAGAGGCTGCTTTAGTCACAGAATGGGATGCCCTGGGCAGGAATGGACCTGGCAGGGTCCAGTAGTGCTTTGGCCAGCAAAAGTGTCTTTATCAGGCTAATTTCAAATATGATAAGAGCAAATGCTTATATGGTCTTAAACAGAGGCTGCTGTAGTCACAGAATGGGATGCCCCGGGCAGGAATGGACCTGGCAGGGTCCAGTAGTGCTTTGGCCAGCAAAAGTGTCTTTATCAGGCCTAATTTCAAATATGATAAGAGCAAATGCTTATATGGTCTTAAACAGAGGCTGCTGTAGTCACAGAATGGGATGCCCCGGGCAGGAATGGACCTGGCAGGGTCCAGTAGTGCTTTGGCCAGCAAAAGTGTCTTTATCAGGCCTAATTTCAAATATGATAAGAGCAAATGCTTATATGGTCTTAAACAGAGGCTGCTGTAGTCACAGAATGGGATGCCCTGGGCAGGAATGGACCTGGCAGGGTCCAGTAGTGCTTTGGCCAGCAAAAGTGTCTTTATCAGGCCTAATTTCAAATATGATAAGAGCAAATGCTTATATGGTCTTAAACAGAGGCTGCTTTAGTCACAGAATGGGATGCCCTGGGCAGGAATGGACCTGGCAGGGTCCAGTAGTGCTTTGGCCAGCAAAAGTGTCTTTATCAGGCTAATTTCAAATATGATAAGAGCAAATGCTTATATGGTCTTAAACAGAGGCTGCTGTAGTCACAGAATGGGATGCCCCAACAGGAATCGACCTGGCAGGGTCCAGTAGTGCTTTGGCCAGCAAAAGTGTCTTTATCAGGCCTAATTTCAAATATGATAAGAGCAAATGCTTATATGGTCTTAAACAGAGGCTGCTTTAGTCACAGAATGGGATGCCCCAACAGGAATCGACCTGGCAGGGTCCAGTAGTGCTTTGGCCAGCAAAAGTGTCTTTATCAGGCCTAATTTCAAATATGATAAGAGCAAATGCTTATATGGTCTTAAACAGAGGCTGCTGTAGTCACAGAATGGGATGCCCCGGGCAGGAATGGACCTGGCAGGGTCCAGTAGTGCTTTGGCCAGCAAAAGTGTCTTTATCAGGCCTAATTTCAAATATGATAAGAGCAAATGCTTATATGGTCTTAAACAGAGGCTGCTGTAGTCACAGAATGGGATGCCCCGGGCAGGAATGGACCTGGCAGGGTCCAGTAGTGCTTTGGCCAGCAAAAGTGTCTTTATCAGGCCTAATTTCAAATATGATAAGAGCAAATGCTTATATGGTCTTAAACAGAGGCTGCTTTAGTCACAGAATGGGATGCCCTGGGCAGGAATGGACCTGGCAGGGTCCAGTAGTGCTTTGGCCAGCAAAAGTGTCTTTATCAGGCTAATTTCAAATATGATAAGAGCAAATGCTTATATGGTCTTAAACAGAGGCTGCTGTAGTCACAGAATGGGATGCCCCAACAGGAATCGACCTGGCAGGGTCCAGTAGTGCTTTGGCCAGCAAAAGTGTCTTTATCAGGCCTAATTTCAAATATGATAAGAGCAAATGCTTATATGGTCTTAAACAGAGGCTGCTTTAGTCACAGAATGGGATGCCCCAACAGGAATCGACCTGGCAGGGTCCAGTAGTGCTTTGGCCAGCAAAAGTGTCTTTATCAGGCCTAATTTCAAATATGATAAGAGCAAATGCTTATATGGTCTTAAACAGAGGCTGCTGTAGTCACAGAATGGGATGCCCTGGGCAGGAATGGACCTGGCAGGGTCCAGTAGTGCTTTGGCCAGCAAAAGTGTCTTTATCAGGCCTAATTTCAAATATGATAAGAGCAAATGCTTATATGGTCTTAAACAGAGGCTGCTGTAGTCACAGAATGGGATGCCCCGGGCAGGAATGGACCTGGCAGGGTCCAGTAGTGCTTTGGCCAGCAAAAGTGTCTTTATCAGGCCTAATTTCAAATATGATAAGAGCAAATGCTTATATGGTCTTAAACAGAGGCTGCTGTAGTCACAGAATGGGATGCCCTGGGCAGGAATGGACCTGGCAGGGTCCAGTAGTGCTTTGGCCAGCAAAAGTGTCTTTATCAGGCCTAATTTCAAATATGATAAGAGCAAATGCTTATATGGTCTTAAACAGAGGCTGCTTTAGTCACAGAATGGGATGCCCTGGGCAGGAATGGACCTGGCAGGGTCCAGTAGTGCTTTGGCCAGCAAAAGTGTCTTTATCAGGCTAATTTCAAATATGATAAGAGCAAATGCTTATATGGTCTTAAATAGAGGCTGCTGTAGTCACAGAATGGGATGCCCCAACAGGAATCGACCTGGCAGGGTCCAGTAGTGCTTTGGCCAGCAAAAGTGTCTTTATCAGGCCTAATTTCAAATATGATAAGAGCAAATGCTTATATGGTCTTAAACAGAGGCTGCTTTAGTCACAGAATGGGATGCCCCAACAGGAATCGACCTGGCAGGGTCCAGTAGTGCTTTGGCCAGCAAAAGTGTCTTTATCAGGCCTAATTTCAAATATGATAAGAGCAAATGCTTATATGGTCTTAAACAGAGGCTGCTGTAGTCACATAATGGGATGCCCTGGGCAGGAATGGACCTGGCAGGGTCCAGTAGTGCTTTGGCCAGCAAAAGTGTCTTTATCAGGCCTAATTTCAAATATGATAAGAGCAAATGCTTATATGGTCTTAAACAGAGGCTGCTGTAGTCACAGAATGGGATGCCCCGGGCAGGAATGGACCTGGCAGGGTCCAGTAGTGCTTTGGCCAGCAAAAGTGTCTTTATCAGGCCTAATTTCAAATATGATAAGAGCAAATGCTTATATGGTCTTAAACAGAGGCTGCTGTAGTCACAGAATGGGATGCCCTGGGCAGGAATGGACCTGGCAGGGTCCAGTAGTGCTTTGGCCAGCAAAAGTGTCTTTATCAGGCCTAATTTCAAATATGATAAGAGCAAATGCTTATATGGTCTTAAACAGAGGCTGCTTTAGTCACAGAATGGGATGCCCTGGGCAGGAATGGACCTGGCAGGGTCCAGTAGTGCTTTGGCCAGCAAAAGTGTCTTTATCAGGCTAATTTCAAATATGATAAGAGCAAATGCTTATATGGTCTTAAACAGAGGCTGCTGTAGTCACAGAATGGGATGCCCCGGGCAGGAATGGACCTGGCAGGGTCCAGTAGTGCTTTGGCCAGCAAAAGTGTCTTTATCAGGCCTAATTTCAAATATGATAAGAGCAAATGCTTATATGGTCTTAAACAGAGGCTGCTGTAGTCACAGAATGGGATGCCCCGGGCAGGAATGGACCTGGCAGGGTCCAGTAGTGCTTTGGCCAGCAAAAGTGTCTTTATCAGGCCTAATTTCAAATATGATAAGAGCAAATGCTTATATGGTCTTAAACAGAGGCTGCTGTAGTCACAGAATGGGATGCCCTGGGCAGGAATGGACCTGGCAGGGTCCAGTAGTGCTTTGGCCAGCAAAAGTGTCTTTATCAGGCCTAATTTCAAATATGATAAGAGCAAATGCTTATATGGTCTTAAACAGAGGCTGCTTTAGTCACAGAATGGGATGCCCTGGGCAGGAATGGACCTGGCAGGGTCCAGTAGTGCTTTGGCCAGCAAAAGTGTCTTTATCAGGCTAATTTCAAATATGATAAGAGCAAATGCTTATATGGTCTTAAACAGAGGCTGCTGTAGTCACAGAATGGGATGCCCCGGGCAGGAATGGACCTGGCAGGGTCCAGTAGTGCTTTGGCCAGCAAAAGTGTCTTTATCAGGCCTAATTTCAAATATGATAAGAGCAAATGCTTATATGGTCTTAAACAGAGGCTGCTGTAGTCACAGAATGGGATGCCCTGGGCAGGACTGGACCTGGCAGGGTCCAGTAGTGCTTTGGCCAGCAAAAGTGTCTTTATCAGGCCTAATTTCAAATATGATAAGAGCAAATGCTTATATGGTCTTAAACAGAGGCTGCTTTAGTCACAGAATGGGATGCCCTGGGCAGGAATGGACCTGGCAGGGTCCAGTAGTGCTTTGGCCAGCAAAAGTGTCTTTATCAGGCTAATTTCAAATATGATAAGAGCAAATGCTTATATGGTCTTAAACAGAGGCTGCTGTAGTCACAGAATGGGATGCCCCAACAGGAATCGACCTGGCAGGGTCCAGTAGTGCTTTGGCCAGCAAAAGTGTCTTTATCAGGCCTAATTTCAAATATGATAAGAGCAAATGCTTATATGGTCTTAAACAGAGGCTGCTTTAGTCACAGAATGGGATGCCCCAACAGGAATCGACCTGGCAGGGTCCAGTAGTGCTTTGGCCAGCAAAAGTGTCTTTATCAGGCCTAATTTCAAATATGATAAGAGCAAATGCTTATATGGTCTTAAACAGAGGCTGCTGTAGTCACAGAATGGGATGCCCCGGGCAGGAATGGACCTGGCAGGGTCCAGTAGTGCTTTGGCCAGCAAAAGTGTCTTTATCAGGCCTAATTTCAAATATGATAAGAGCAAATGCTTATATGGTCTTAAACAGAGGCTGCTGTAGTCACAGAATGGGATGCCCCGGGCAGGAATGGACCTGGCAGGGTCCAGTAGTGCTTTGGCCAGCAAAAGTGTCTTTATCAGGCCTAATTTCAAATATGATAAGAGCAAATGCTTATATGGTCTTAAACAGAGGCTGCTTTAGTCACAGAATGGGATGCCCTGGGCAGGAATGGACCTGGCAGGGTCCAGTAGTGCTTTGGCCAGCAAAAGTGTCTTTATCAGGCTAATTTCAAATATGATAAGAGCAAATGCTTATATGGTCTTAAACAGAGGCTGCTGTAGTCACAGAATGGGATGCCCCAACAGGAATCGACCTGGCAGGGTCCAGTAGTGCTTTGGCCAGCAAAAGTGTCTTTATCAGGCCTAATTTCAAATATGATAAGAGCAAATGCTTATATGGTCTTAAACAGAGGCTGCTTTAGTCACAGAATGGGATGCCCCAACAGGAATCGACCTGGCAGGGTCCAGTAGTGCTTTGGCCAGCAAAAGTGTCTTTATCAGGCCTAATTTCAAATATGATAAGAGCAAATGCTTATATGGTCTTAAACAGAGGCTGCTGTAGTCACAGAATGGGATGCCCTGGGCAGGAATGGACCTGGCAGGGTCCAGTAGTGCTTTGGCCAGCAAAAGTGTCTTTATCAGGCCTAATTTCAAATATGATAAGAGCAAATGCTTATATGGTCTTAAACAGAGGCTGCTGTAGTCACAGAATGGGATGCCCCGGGCAGGAATGGACCTGGCAGGGTCCAGTAGTGCTTTGGCCAGCAAAAGTGTCTTTATCAGGCCTAATTTCAAATATGATAAGAGCAAATGCTTATATGGTCTTAAACAGAGGCTGCTGTAGTCACAGAATGGGATGCCCTGGGCAGGAATGGACCTGGCAGGGTCCAGTAGTGCTTTGGCCAGCAAAAGTGTCTTTATCAGGCCTAATTTCAAATATGATAAGAGCAAATGCTTATATGGTCTTAAACAGAGGCTGCTTTAGTCACAGAATGGGATGCCCTGGGCAGGAATGGACCTGGCAGGGTCCAGTAGTGCTTTGGCCAGCAAAAGTGTCTTTATCAGGCTAATTTCAAATATGATAAGAGCAAATGCTTATATGGTCTTAAACAGAGGCTGCTGTAGTCACAGAATGGGATGCCCCAACAGGAATCGACCTGGCAGGGTCCAGTAGTGCTTTGGCCAGCAAAAGTGTCTTTATCAGGCCTAATTTCAAATATGATAAGAGCAAATGCTTATATGGTCTTAAACAGAGGCTGCTTTAGTCACAGAATGGGATGCCCTGGGCAGGAATGGACCTGGCAGGGTCCAGTAGTGCTTTGGCCAGCAAAAGTGTCTTTATCAGGCCTAATTTCAAATATGATAAGAGCAAATGCTTATATGGTCTTAAACAGAGGCTGCTGTAGTCACAGAATGGGATGCCCTGGGCAGGAATGGACCTGGCAGGGTCCAGTAGTGCTTTGGCCAGCAAAAGTGTCTTTATCAGGCCTAATTTCAAATATGATAAGAGCAAATGCTTATATGGTCTTAAACAGAGGCTGCTTTAGTCACAGAATGGGATGCCCTGGGCAGGAATGGACCTGGCAGGGTCCAGTAGTGCTTTGGCCAGCAAAAGTGTCTTTATCAGGCTAATTTCAAATATGATAAGAGCAAATGCTTATATGGTCTTAAACAGAGGCTGCTGTAGTCACAGAATGGGATGCCCCGGGCAGGAATGGACCTGGCAGGGTCCAGTAGTGCTTTGGCCAGCAAAAGTGTCTTTATCAGGCCTAATTTCAAATATGATAAGAGTAAATGCTTATATGGTCTTAAACAGAGGCTGCTTTAGTCACAGAATGGGATGCCCTGGGCAGGAATGGACCTGGCAGGGTCCAGTAGTGCTTTGGCCAGCAAAAGTGTCTTTATCAGGCTAATTTCAAATATGATAAGAGCAAATGCTTATATGGTCTTAAACAGAGGCTGCTGTAGTCACAGAATGGGATGCCCTGGGCAGGAATGGACCTGGCAGGGTCCAGTAGTGCTTTGGCCAGCAAAAGTGTCTTTATCAGGCCTAATTTCAAATATGATAAGAGCAAATGCTTATATGGTCTTAAACAGAGGCTGCTTTAGTCACAGAATGGGATGCCTCACAGCAGACTTAAGATCAGTTCAGTATATATGCACAGTTAGTTACTATAAGCAGCCTGAAAACGCTAACAAAGGCTGGATGAAAAAAAAAAAATCTCCCTGTCAGCCAGCTCCGTTTTTCCTACCTTTCCCTGGCTTTCTGTCTGTCTCCTGTCTGTCTCCTGCCTGTCTCCTGCCTGTCTCCTGCCTGTCCCTGTCTGTCCCTGTCTCCAGCCTGTCTAACTGCCTCAGCTACACAGCGTTCTGTCTGTCTGTCACGAATGCAATAGAGAAATGAGGAAAAGCAAGATGGCCGCCGTTAAATACCGCTGTGTGACGTCACCGGGCTTGCTGGCTGCTGATAGGCTGCATGTGACTGCCCCAGCTTGCACTGGCGCGGGATACATGTCCAGACATGTCCCGTCCGCCATCTTAGAATGCCTGTAAATGTAAATGAATGGATGTTAAAGGAAAACTTCGAGTGATCGAATCGCGGGGAAATTCGGATTCGATCCGAATCGAATTTTTCCTGAAATTCGGATCGAATCCGGGTTCGTCCGGATCGATTCGCTCATCCCTAATGCTGACCATCATTTTGGCTTTTTTTTTGGCTGGCATTTTGGGAAACATCAGCATAACCCACTGAACTCAGTAAAGCCCTGTTGTGTTGTTGTCTACTTCTGGCACCACAGCATCTCACCACAGCTGATCCCGACTTGGGATGCCCTGATATGTGAAATCCCAAAGTTCGCCTGTGAAAACGTACCTTTCCCTGTCCCACAGCGCATGCGCGGGCTCTCATCCAATCAGCTCTGTTTGCACGCAGATGGGGAGCCTGAGCAGTAACCTTCCTGGCCGCCCGGCCTGTCTAAATGACTATCTGTGTGAGCGCGCCAGAAAAAGGGGGGAATCTGTGGTTATCCAGGGGTTGTTTCACACAGTGGGGCATCCCGATTTAGAATGTCCAAGGGGGAAGGTCAATGGCAGGGTCTTATAGACTTCAGGGTCGGCCACTCAGTGTTTTGTTCCACTTTAATACCTTTAGATTTTCCTGCACAGTTATTCAAAGAAGAATTTCAGTCATTATCAGTTTAGTTTATTTTGTATAGATTTTACACATTTGAGTTACCTGGTCTCATAACAAAAGCAGCACCTCACACACACACAGCCGTTACCACGGATTACAGTGTCAGCCTCTGAGGTAAAGTGTTGATAGTAGACCAGTGGGCTAAATGAAGCAGCTCACTAAATACAACCCGGCAGATCCCCCTATTCAGCAAATGGACTGAGCCATTGTCATTATACAATTTAAAAGAAAGGCATATATTTTTTCCTTTTTCTATCGCCACATTATTTATACACATGTTAGAAGCTATTGTGTGGCTATTTAATTATTTATCTTTTTTAATGCAAATTTCGCGATACTGCTCCTTTAAGCTGAGGAAGGATGAACAAGCATATTTAGTATAACAGATAGGCTGCTAAGTGCAGGTTTGGGATGCCCTGCGGCCTAGTGTTTTGGCAGCAGGACAAAAACCAATTCAAAATACAATACTTTGATTAAGCTGAGGAAGGATGAACAAGCATATTTAGTATAACAGATAGGCTGCTAAGTGCAGGTTTGGGATGCCCTGCGGCCTGGTGTTTTTTTTTGTTAAAGGCAGACCAAAAACAAATTCAAAATGCAATACTTTGATTAAGCTGAAGAAGGATGAACAAGCGTATTTAGTATAACAGATAGGCTGCTAAGTGCAGGTTTGGGATGCCCTGCGACCTGGTGTTTTTTTTTGTTAAAGGCAGACCAAAAACCAATTCAAAATACAATTCTTTGATTAAGCTGAGGAAGGATGAACAAGCATATTTAGTATAACAGATAGGCTGCTAAGTGCAGGTTTGGGATGCCCTGCGGCCTGGTGTTTTTTTTGTTAAAGGCAGACCAAAAACCAATTCAGAATGCAATACTTTGATTAAGCTGAGGAAGGATGAACAAGCGTATTTAGTATAACAGATAGACTGCTAAGTGCAGGTTTGGGATGCCCTGCGACCTGGTGTTTTTTTTGTTAAAGGCAGACCAAAAACCAATTAAAAATGCAATACTGTGATTAAGCTGAGGAGGATCAACAAGCGTATTTAGTATACCAGATATGCTGCTAAGTGCAGGTTTGGGATGCCCTGCGGCCTGGTGTTTTTTTTGTTAAAGGCAGACCAAAAACCAATTCAGAATGCAATACTTTGATTAAGCTGAGGAAGGATGAACAAGCGTATTTAGTATAACAGATAGACTGCTAAGTGCAGGTTTGGGATGCCCTGCGACCTGGTGTTTTTTTTGTTAAAGGCAGACCAAAAACCAATTAAAAATGCAATACTGTGATTAAGCTGAGGAGGATCAACAAGCGTATTTAGTATAACAGATAGGCTGCTAAGTGTAGGTTTGGGATACCCAGGTGGGCTGGTGTTTTTTTTGTTAAAGGCAGAGCAAAAAATATTAAAACTAATCCAGTTATATTATGATAAATGCTTCTGTGTAACAGATAGTGTTAAATAAGCCACTGCATAGATGGCATGCACAGTGGCAAGGCAGATTTACAGCACAAAGAACTGAAATTGAATTGAAAACTGATCTGGCTAATGAAAAAAAAAAAAAAATTTCACTGTCACTTCTAAGCTGTCCCTGGCTGGATGGTTCCGGTTTTTCCCTATCTTTCCCTGGCTCTGTCTACCTCTCTGTCTGCCTCTCTGACTCTCCCTACCTATCTCTAATTCTCTGTCCCTGTCTGTAACGAGCTCTGCTCTGGCCGCAATAGAACACTGAAATGCGCACAAGGAAGATGGCTGCCGCTTTATATAGCACGGTGACGTCACTGGGCTTCCTGGCTGCTGATAGGCTGCATGTGACTTACCCATGATACCTTGCCCCAGGGGACATGTCTGGACATGTGCTTCCACCATCTTATAATGCCTGTAATTGAAATAAATGGAGTTTAAAGGAAAACTTCGATCGAGGGGAAATTCGGATTCGTTCAGAATCGAATTTTTCATGAAATTCGTAACGAATCCGGGTTCGTCCGGATCGATTCGCTCATCCCTAGTTATTATGAAGCTGCCTTTAGCAGCTTATTATCCAGTGCAGCAGGCATAGAGGCTGGTAACCCAGGGCTTAGAGGTCAAATGACCAGACTCTGGACCTGCTTCCCAGCACCAATGCCCTTCTGTACAGGTCTGGTGCTGGAAAAGCACCTGGTCCATACAGTTGGGCAACCAGCTCTTCCACCTAAGGAAGAGTGTGGGAAATTGGGTACCAACATGCTGGTCCCCCTACCCTTTGAACTGGTATAGGGGTCCATTTGAAGGGTACAGTCCTGGCATATTGGTCCTGTTGCCCCTCTTAACCAATTGCTCTCTTGGGTACTGGGGTGCAAAAGAGCCTGGTGCCCATAGGTATGGTCTAGGGGGTTCTTCCAGCAGTGCCCCCCTTTGAAGAAGCCTCAAACTTTTCCACCAAGGGCATAGGTGTTGGCAAGCTGATTTACCATCCACTATGCCTGACATTTATTTAAAAAAAATGTATGTTTGTGAAAAAAACTTCTGCGTGTCTATGTTGAAAAGCACATATTCAATCGCCACTCTGCTGTGACCTTGCTCATGCAGTATAACTATATATATGTAATTTTGTTGTTCTCTTATGGTGTGTGCCCTGTGCCAAGAAACATCTTCAGCAACCTCCCCTTTGTAGCCTAGTTTGGCTGTACCTCCCCCTGTCTCTGTGTCAGTTAATAAATATGTTTTAGCCTATATATTAAAATGATAAACGTGGTTGATATAATTAATCATACAACCAACAATAATCTTACAAAATCCCTTACTAGCAAGAAGTGATGCTGTTTTGAAGGCAACAAGTGATCAAACCAAACATTGATTTCATTTATATTTCTCTTTTGTTCATACACTTTGCAATATGTTAATTGAAAAATAACTAACATTAACACTAGCACAAAAATAACACTTCTATTTTTGAAAACATTTACCCCACACCTGCCTTAAACACACACACACACACACACACACACACACACACACACTATTTATTGCATCATGAATCAGAATGGCAAAACAACCCCCTTTGTGCAGCCATATGATTAATGGCATAGCTGCATTCCCATTCAATGCAAATTGTAAACCAATGGCAAGGATATCATTGTAACATCATTTACGTTATGGCTTGCAGGGTATGTGCCTATTTTTGTAGCATTTGCATACATATACAAAGGAATGTGAACTTTGATTTATTTTAGTAGACATAAATGAAACAGAGAGAGATGAGGTAAGTAATAGTATTCATCAATGAAGCTTAGGCACCTGACAGGCCTACAAAATGCGTTTCATTATTTCTTTATAGGTTGAGGCAGTATTTTCCATAAACATACTCTACTTGAAGGTTAGTCGGTGGGAGTTATTTACAAACACTGCCAATTGCTTTATACAGTATCTGCAACTGTCCTTGACAAAAGTTTAAGACATGATGCAAATCCAGGCTGTTCATCTTAAAAAAGGATCATTGTTTTTAAAGAAGCGGAACATGACAATTTCAACGTGATCTGCCATCACTGCGGACTACCCGCTGTACACCATGGGATATGTACCTGAAAGTAATCAGTAAACATACAGCATATAAAGAATGTGCAATGCATCTGCTCTGATTTTATCTGACATGAAATATATTTCTGTTTAGGTAAAAATAACCTACTGCATATTCCCAGAAAGAATTGCAAAGACACCAGTTATTGGAGAAAAAAATATGTCATCATCTAAAATGTGTCATGAAGTAATTAATGCAAATAATAAAGTATCTTCTTCGGTAAGTCTAAACGTATGTAATATGCTATGTGCACATCCTGTGAAACCTATTGGTCAATGTCAAAATTGTAAACACTCCGATTTTGTGCTTCACAGGGTTTTTCAAGAGGATGGTTATGACAAATCGGGATGCCCCACAATGAGGGTAA
The DNA here is from genome assembly GCA_027917425.1 of Gastrophryne carolinensis. Taxonomy (NCBI): domain Eukaryota; kingdom Metazoa; phylum Chordata; class Amphibia; order Anura; family Microhylidae; genus Gastrophryne; species Gastrophryne carolinensis. Next base: position 175,624,891 of record CM051237.1, on the reverse strand, counting down.
GAGCAGGTGTTCTCTACATTGCAGCAGCTTGATGTACACCTCAGGGGAAGCTGTAAGACAGCTGTGAGTTATTTATATATCAGTTGCAGGCTCATGACTGCTTTACTATGGCCCCAACTTTCTTCTCATCCAGAGGAAGCATGTAACACCCAAGGCGCTAGGGGTACTTTGCGACTTTTGCTTGTACGCTTTTACTTTATTTGGACTCTGATTTATATGCATGTTATATTTCTGTGACTGCCGGGTTTTCTTACTATTGTCTGCCATGTTAAAATGGATTTGTTTGGACATGCAGTGACCCCTGCTGGACATTTGTGTCATTAGCATTGTACTAAAACTGTTTGCTAAGGGGTTTATTTAAAGTGGACCAACACCCAGGATTTTCGCTATCCTGGGTGTTGGTCCACTACTGCGGGGCACCCCGCTTTGTCAAACCCCCCAGAAAGCCCCAAAAAAGTACCTCACCGCCGACGGACAAGCGACGGACAAGCTGATATAAGCCTCCGCCGCCGTCTCTCGTGCGTCCCTCTTACAGGGAGCGCGCCCGCGTCGACCATTCACAAACGGTCGGCGCGGGTGCGCGCCCTGCTAGAGGGACGCGCGAGAGGCGGCGGCGGCCCGCGCATGCGCCGTTGGAACAGGAGAAGGTAAGGTTTGTGGGCGTCCGGGGGGGGTTTCACACAGGGGGGCATCCCGATTTCAGATGCCCCGCGGGGAGGGAGCTGATCGGCCCGGGAATCTTATAGATTCTCGGGCTGATCAGCAGTGGGTGTTGGTCCACTTTTAGAAAGGCCACATAGTACCACATAGTGCCAGATGAACATCAGGTGAATGTCAGGTCCCAGTGCAAAAGGTGTATTTATCAAGTCAAAAGCCACAGCCACTGTGATGCCAGTGCCAGGTAGTCTCCCATCTATCAACAGCGCAGGAAATGGCTGATGCATGTGCCACAGGATCCCAGGGCTGTTTGGAATTGTTTTTGAAAGTATTTTGTGAACTTTTGTGTTGCGCTGCAAACGTGTCTCCAATGCTATCACTGGTGTTTTTTATTTTTTTGTGTGGTCCCCAGCCCATCCAAAAAATAAAAACAGGGTTTACTACAGGCGCAGGGCACCTGGACCCCCCTTCTGACTACACCCGTTAAACCGGGGGTCAAAGCCACATTGGCTTTGACAAACTGCACGCTGCGCTGATCCGTCGGCTGAGAGGACACAGGTATAACGCTGATTTGCTCCCCACCGCTGAGATGGTGATGAGGGCCCTCAATGTTGCCCGCCAAGGGATTCCCTGGCACTGTAAGCTGCACAGAGAAGTAAATTGGCAATACCTGACCCTGGGCACCCTCTACCCCCCAGCCTCAACAGTGTAATAGACCTCTGTTGTAGATAGCCACAAGCCACACAACAGGGGTACACAAGCCGTTTGTGGCTCCAAAGACACATGTTGGGGACACTTTTTGAGAATAATGACTTACTCTACATTTTATTGAAATAAATGCACATACATGAAATAAATGCACATACATGAAATAAATGCACATACATGCTTCTGTAAGCAATGACAATATAATGACATTTGAGTGAACAAGCATTCATTGCATTGTGCAAAAACATAGAAGTATAACAGAGATATTGTGGCAAGGCTAACATCTCTGAATGCATTAATAACATTAATGCCCTTATTCATCAAGCGATAGCGCCAGGTAGTGTCCGACGAGCGCCAGGTAGCGGCAGCTAACGGCGACTACCGACTCAAGTACGCCCGGCGGCGGTCACAATGACGCATTTATCAAGCAAAATGAGGCTAGCGCCGGCGAGAGCGACGGCTAGCGCGGCATTCATCATGAAGCCGCCTGGACCGAACAGCGCCGCTGCAAATTCCCTCACAGCGCCAGGTATGAGCTGTCGCTCCCTGGCGATGTCCAATGCATTTCAATGGAGCAATCTATAATAATTCATGAATAATTGGTAATAATTTTTTTTTACATTTTTTGAATGTCAAAAAATCGGAGACCACTTCTGCAATGTTAGGATTTATTTTTAAGTAAAAAAAAAAAAAAAAAAAAATATGTGCAGAATTGATCTAACAGGTCTGAGATTAATGTATTCATATAACAAAATGATTCTAAAAACATGTATAATGTTACATTAAAAAAATATGGTTGTTTAGGGGTTAAAAAGTAGTTAATACAGATCGCCGCCAGCGCTCTGGGGTTTAAACAAGGAATGGACAGCGACAGCACATTCGGAGCGTGATTTTTTGATGAATATGAAGCTAGCCGTTCGCTCTGGCCATTCGTTGTCAGGCGCTCACATACAACGCTGGACCTGTGAAACAGCGACTCCCCAGCCCGTATTCAACATTACCGCACACCGACTGAGTCGCTGTCATCAAGCTAATGCCGGCCAAGCACAGCGAATACTGGCTGGCGCTGAAAAAATCACGCTACAGTCGCTCATCTGTCGCTACCTGGCGCTATTGATGAATCGGCCTCTATGAATTCCCAGTGGCAGAAATGTGTCTAGGGAATGAGCCTAAATTGCCATCTTTATACAGATAGAGATATTGATACTTTATTTCTCCAAGCAAGTATAGCATACATACGACTGCTATTTGGCAAGGAGATACAACTAGGGAGCTTAACAATAAAATACTGTGATAAGTAGTGCATGTTAAGCAGTAGGTAATAGGTAGTTCAAAGCCTGCCTTATTCCATTCATTGACAAAGCTTCTTTAAAAGTAAATGTAGGAAAAAAGAAGAGAAAATGAAAAAGGTAAAGGCCTAGAGACGCATCAGAAAGTGCATAGTATAGTGAATAGAGATCGAAAGAGAGAGGTAAGCTAAGAGGATGCTGTAGGGTTCGGGGGGGGGGGGGGCGGCAGCTTTATGAGCAAGAAAAGCAGAATTGTGTTTTGAAAAAGTAGAGTTGCCAGGGTTCCCAGACTTAACTGAAAGTAGCTTGAGAATCAGCAAGTGTAGCATGAGCTTTGTCTGGGTCCATGTTATTGTTGATTCAGGATTGCAGGATTCTGAAAAATCTGAAGATTAATTTTGTTTATTATTTATTTGTTTGACAAGGGGTTTCATAACTACAACTAAAAGCAGGGGCGATAGTGGGCAACCGTGACTTGTACCCCAAGTGATGTTAAACCTGGATGGTTGTTGTCCACATACTGCACTATTGAACCTGGAGTGGTATATAGGAAGTTAATACAAGTGATGTTTCTCCAAATCAGTATTTTAGAAAATCCGAGGAAATTGTGTCAAAGGCCCTTCTCATGGGTTAGAAGTCTAGAAGGGTAGTGTGGAGTTCAGCTAAGTGTACAAGGTGGATAATTCTTCTGACATTACCACAAGCTTGTCTATAGGGTATAAAGCCTACTTGTTCTCCGACTAAAAGATTTGAGGGCTAGCCATTGGCCTTCTCCCTAGGCACCACAACATTCCCCTCTTTCCTGGCTCCCTCACAAATGTATACAATGATGGCACATCTCGCATCTTTTGGCTGTGTATGTGTTTCCATGCCCAGCCATCCTGGGGGTAGGAGCACACGTGCTGCATGGGATGTGGCCACTCTCACTCCTTTTACCGAAGCCCTGAATGCATTGCCAAGCATTACAAATGCACTGTAATCGGCTATGATTGGACAAGAGCCCACACATGCCTTTTAGGCCTGGGGAAAGGTGAGTTTGTATAAGCATCCTGGGGGTTTCCACAGCCACATATCCAAATTTGGGATGCCCCTAGGGAACGAAACAAAACTAATGGATAAACAAAATCACAGGTTTTGTTCTGATGTAAGATCTCTCGGAAAGTTTTAGATGAAAGGAGGGAAGATGTTGATGGGGGCTAAATTACTTGATTTGAACCACCACATAGGATTAGCAAGCCTTGGTCATTGATGAGGACTAGAGGAAAATGTTTTAGGGAGAAGTCATTTTGACCTCTGTTGGGAACATAGTAGTTGACTGTTATGATAAGATCTCAGCTGTTTGGATCTTTGATTTTTGTGTTTAAGGTGAACTGGGTAGAATGTTTGAGTACTATCAGAACTTCTCTTTGTCTTGATTTAGCTGCTGAGGTGGGACAGTCATTGCTTATGCATGTAGGAAAGGAGCATTGGGTGAAATGTAATGAGCAAAACAGCCTGAAGGCCTTAAAACCCTGAACATTCAGGGTTATAATTTTAATTGGTTTAGACACAGGGAATGTGGAAGGAGACTCCAACACTGCAGCAGAATTGTGGGGTTGAAAGGCTGAGGGAGGGTGGGAGAAAGGAGATGAGTAAAAGCATTAATGCCTGCTCCCCAGACATTCCAATTTGAGATCCCTAGCTGTGTGAAACCCCCCAAATTGCCCATAATAACTCCCCTATTCCCTGGACCAATGGTGTATGCATGGGCTCTTGTCCAATTAGAGCTGTTTGCTGTGCAAATGGCTTTGCCCTTCTGCAGTGGGGAGCCAAAATGGTCACATTCCCAGCAGTGCACATGCACCTGCCCCCAGCCATTCAGATAGGCTGGGCAGGAGCACACGGGCACTGCTGGGAATGAGACCACTTCCACTGCCAATTGCAGAAGGGCAGAGCCAGTTCCAGAATGACAATTGTACAGCGAACAGCACTGATTGGATGAGAGCTCGTGCTTTAGGCCTTTGTAAACCAGTGGAACCAGCAGAAGAGGGAAACAGGAGCAGCAGTCTTATTGAGCCCCTTAAGGCCTGTTAAAGCCAGCAGTACCAGAAGTAGTCTCATTAAGCTGTTATAGGCCTGTGAACGTCAGTGGAGATGGCTAACAGCAGCAGCAGTCTCTCTGAACCCCTAAGGCCAGTGACAGCCATAGGAGGGGGGTAGCAGCAGTAGAAGTCTCTCTGAGTCCCTAAAGGCCTCTAAGAGCCAGGGCAAGGGGGTAACAGCAGCAGCTCTTTTCTGAGTCCTTAAAGGCCTGGGAGAGTCAGTGGAGGGGGGTAGCAGCAGCATCATACTCAGCCAGTGGAGGGGTAGCATCATTATTCTCACCGAACCCCTAAAGCCTGTGAAAGCCAGTGAAGGTGGGCAATAGCAGCAGCAATCTCTCTGAGCCCCTAAGGCCTTTGATTCCAAGTGTAGGGGGTGGCATCAGCAGAAGCAACAGTCTCTCTACTCCCTAAAGACCTGTGACAGCAAGTGGAGGGGGTAGCAGCAGCAGCAGTCTAACTGAGTCCCTTAAGGTCTGCTACAACCAGTGGAGGGGGTAGCAGAAGCAGCAGTCCCACTGAGCCCCTAAAGACAGTTAAAGCCGGTGCAGGAGGGTAACAGCATCAATGTCTTTGGGCCCTTAAAGGCCTGTTAGGCCAGTGCAGGAGGGTGACAATAGCAGCAGCAGTGTAACTGTGCCACTAAAGGCCTGTGAAGGCCTGTGCAGGATGGTAGCAGCATCAGTGTCACTGGGTCTCTAAAAAGCTGTTCCAAACTGGCCCCAGTCAAGGCTACAAAAAGATAGCCCTCAGCTATGGGTGAGGACACTTCTAGTGCCTACACTAGTGCCTCACACATAGGAGCAGGCAGACATCTTTTTGAAGTTTCGGCTGGGGCCAGTCTGGAACAGCGCTGCCGCCGCTCTGCTGGTGCAAGAGGATCGGGACTTAGGTAAGTTACAGCAGTGCTTCTGCTGCTAAGGTGAAGCTGGTGGATGGGCTGCTCAGCTTTTCTGTAGTTGGGCCAGACGCCAAACTCAAACATGGACTTATGACTTATTGCTGTTCAGGTTCACCCATCTCTACTTCCACTGCATGCCCCCCCCTCCATCAAGGTCCCCTGTGGATGGATTGCTGACCCAAGGATACATGGCTTGATGCAGAGCCTCCCCCTTCAGCTCTCCCGTGAGTTTTCCCGTTGGTTTTGGGCTTTGATCGGGTCCGGAAAGGGTGCTACGTTGATTTTAGTGTGCGTTTATGCGCTCAGGTGTGCGCTCAGCCGCCTTTCCGATTGTCGGCTCGCACGAGGCTGTTTCCCGGCAAAACGGACACCTCGTCAATTGTTCTGTTTTATTCAGTGATGCAGAGCCTTGATTTCCGATTGAAATCAGCCTAATCAAACAGGGCCGCCGAGCCTTCACTTACGGGCAGTCAGAGCAGCCGTATTTGCACTCGGGCAATAATATGCAGTCCTCTGTTGGAGCACATCAGCGGCGCCAGCTCCGCGGTCTTGTCCTGCTGAGTATGGCAGAAACCATGCTGCACCTATTTGAGCTCACCCGCCTTACTGGGTATGTGTATGAAACTTGTATTGGTTGCCCACCCTGTCTTTTTTTTTTTTTCCCTTAACACACTATTTAGTAATTTTTTGGTTAGTATATTTTTAGCCTAATTTTTTTACCTTAAATTAAATGGGTTAAGTGATAGAACCCTATTGCGTCATGTTCTTGCCCTCTTATGTAAGTAGTATTCCCCAGACTTTTTTAATGAGTGTACAGGTTGGATGTGCATGTAGGCTCATTACAAATGTCCTTTCCTCCAACCCTACCCCGCTCACCTTTTTGTCCCTCTTTTCTATTGTTGCAATGCACACCTTTTTTTATTTTTATTTTGTTAGTTTTTTGTTTTTGGGGAGGAGACTCTGGCCATCCTTTGCTCCCCTGGCTGCTGACCCCAATCCTGCACCCATCTTCACAGGCAGAGGAGCCCTACAATACTGCCCCCAGGAGGACTCGCTCTGTGGTGGAGCGAGCCTTTGGTCTCTTGAAGATGAGGTTCCGTTGTCTTGATCAGACTGGTGGGGCACTACAATATACGCCTGCAAAGGTCATTAAACTAATCATGGCTTGTTCCGCTTTAAGAGAGGGAGTCTGCCATTTCTGAGTAAAGTCTCAGTAAAAAGGGTTTCACACAGTGGGGCATCCCGATCTGGGATTTCCAGGGGGAAGACCAGTGGCCGCTCTGGGTTTTGTTCTGCTTTATGTGAGGGAACCTGTGTTACTTTAATAATAATGTAAAGGAGGTGGGTTATTCCATCCTAACCTGATTTGGTCATGATGTTTTAAAGCAGGCCAAAACCCATGTAACCCAGCCCTTTGGAGTGTGAAGGAATCCAGGGCTGGGTTACAGGCATCATGTCTCTGGGGCATTCCAATTTGGGATGTCCTGCACGTCACTGCGGGGGAACGTCAGAGCTATACCAGGAGCTATGCCATCTTTACACAGGAGCAGGACGACATCATCATGGATGTGAGTATGTGAGCGTGCGTTTATGTGCGCGCACACATTCCTTATAATAAAAAAAAACAAAGCGCAAGAATAGTCTGAAACAACTTAGTTTGTCACGTTAAATACAAGGCCACCATATTTTAACCCATGTACGCAGCTACAAACTAGGCTACATGCAGATAGAAGAACTAGGGCAATGTGAGGCAGCAAAAGGTTAATAAAGTGACTTTAGTTAGGCCAGGAAACTTGTTAATGTATTTTGTGGATTAATAGTGGGTCCTTGTATCTTTTTTTTACAGATGATGCTGCGGAATCGTTTTTTTTAGAGTTTGGGCTTTTCAATAAATCACGCTGAAGGTCCGGTTTAAAAAGGGCCCCAAAAAAACAACGCCCAACCAAACCATAAAAACAATGCTAAACTAATGTTGTTTTTCATTCACAGATCAAAGAAAAACACAGCCACAAGACCCCGAGGCCTAATTTTTTACATGTTTAATTCAAATTTAAATTGTTTTTTACTTTTGTTTTATCAAAAAAATAATCTCAAAACCACAAAACCAAAAAAAAAAAAAAAAATGTGATTAAAAAAAACATAAACAGATTTTGTGAGTTGTCTTTCCTGCAAATGTACAATCACACAACATCATCACACATTTACATGACACAAAAGGTTTAGATATGGGACAAAAAATCAGAAAAACTCACAACCAATTACGGTAAACATTAAAGGCAAGGAAGAAGGAACACCAAAGAGATTAAGGTATGCATTAATGGAAGGAAGAAGGAACACCAAAGAGATTAAGGTATGCATTAATGGAAAGGAAGAAGGAACACCAAAGAGATTAAGGTATGCATTAATGGCAAGGAAGAAGAAACACCCAAAAATACATTTGACAATATATATATGTGTCAAATTGGCAGTTGGTGCCATATGCATATTCCAATGGAGGTTTAGGGATGTGCGCTTGCGTGTAGCCAGATTGCCAACTGAAGAGCCATGGAGATGTAAGTATACTTGAAAAAATCACCAAAATGGAAGGTCAAATACGACGGAAACCAAGCAGGTACGTTCAAAAACCAAGGAAAAAGCAGGGAAAAATGGGCCGCCCGTGTGAACGGGAACGGAAGCCCAGATCAAATTGAAGGCACCCGAGAGAGCAAAAAAAACTTCCTGAGTAAAGACAAATTGACGGATCAGTTAGGGAGCCATTCCGACGGAGGCTCTGCATCACATTTGAGCCACGATTCAAACGGGAGCCCCGGACAATCGGAAGGTTTTAAGCTCAGATCGGGGGAGGCTCTGCATCAGGCCCTATGTGCGGCACTACAGGTGTTGGGTTGAGTGTAAGGTGGGAAATGGCTGGTTTTCTATTAGATGGGGATGTTAAATGCCAGAATCTTAAATGACAAGAGTAGGTGGCTAAGAGTATATCAGGACCCTCGGAGAGGCACTAAATGCATCTAAACCACACCCTCTCATTACATGCATGACATTCAAGAGGAAAATTGGCCTCCCAGAGTAAAAGAGAACCCAGGAAGGCTGATTTCCTATCCCTGGGATGCCCCGCTGTGTGAACCCCCACCAAATCACCTAGTACACCAGCAGCTCTTTCACAAGCCATGGTGTCTCTTTTCCAGCTGATTCATGCAACTGTACCAGGCATTTCTAAATAGCTGGTGTAGGGATGCAAACTGCAAAATGAGGCTTCATTTAATAAACTACAAGTGTCTTTGGATTTCTGACTAGATAAGTAAATGAGGCGATCCAAGGGATTTCACACAGCAAGGCATCCCAAATTGGAAAGGACCACATTTTAGGATTTGGAAAATACCTGTGTTGTTTAAGCAGATAGTTACCTTGTAGGTGTCATTTATTAGCTCTATAGTCCTTTGTATCTTTATTTTGGCCAAATAAAGGGGCTTTTTTAAATTTATGACTGGGTCAAGTTCCAAACACACTAAAGGTTTAACCCTTTAAGTGTCAGCCTACCTGGAGTTTTGTCACCCTTTGTTGCCAGGCCATTTATCACTATTTTGCCCTAGGCATGTTCAAATGTGATTTTTGAAGGGATTTCCTAGGAAAATGAAATATGTGCAAAAAATAAAAAAGTAGTGTTTTTTTTGTAATAAAAAATGTAAGTTTGTCAATAAAATCTTATTGCGTGTGAAATCTCAATTTCTCCCGGTAAATTTCAGCTCTGCAGACAAAGTGCGCACCTTGCGATTTTTCAACCAAAACAACCCTTTACATTTGGAATACCCCCTACAAACCATATATTCCCTGAAAATACACACGTTAAGCTTTCTAAGCGTACTAAACGTACCCAGCTTATTGTAGTGGGCTCATCTTTCTGGAATTAATCCCTCAAAGATTTCTTTGGTTGTGCAGGGTTTCCCTAAAAAATGTATAAAAAAGCTGAATAAAAAAACACCTTTTCCTAAAATATAAATATGCAAACAAGAAAAAACAAGCTAAATATGCAAATATGCTAAATATGCAAACAAGAAAAAAAATTGTCTCCTTTATTTTAAATAAAAAAATTATTTTATTAAAGAATACCATATTGCATGTGAAAGCCCCATTTTTACAGATTAGAACGGTGCCACATATTTATCGGTAGCCCCTCGTTCCTGCCCAGGAGAACCCCCAAACTGAAACTAGTACTTTATAACATTTACCAAAAAAACTACCATCCACACTACAAAGGGTTAAATCGAGAAAAAAAAAATGACACAGAGTCCCCCCTCCCGGGGGGGACCCCATTTTTGGACTTTTAAGGGTTAAAAACCAGCTTTGGTGGCCCCTGGCCCTGCAGGCTACAAGCCCGCATAGCCCATGGCCACGGAATCTTCTGCCCCCCCCTGAGCTTTGGGGAGGCAGGTAATTGGGGGTGCCGGGGGTTAATGGCAAGTCACCCGCTAGCCGCAGGTGACTTGCTAGCCCCGAGCCGTGTGTACTGGTTAAGGGGTCTCATGGACCCCTTACCAGTTCACAATGGGTTAAAATAACACACACATACACAGAGGAAAAAATATTAAATATCAAAAGTATGCATTCTTCATACGGATTAGTGAAAGGCTTTTATCTGTTAAATTACACTATGTTCTGCATACAAAATAAATAAATCTGACTAATAAGCTGACTGCAGTACTTGGCATTGAAGTGACTGGAACCCACTATTACCTATAAATAAACACCAAGAGTCAGAGTATTAAGTCATGCTGTAAAATTCAGTTGAAAATGCTTAACTAAAAATTAAAGTAAAAAAAAAATATTGTCCCAAACTTTGTGAATCTATGACTTAAATCAGTGACAACCTTTCAACCTTATGTCCCTTTCTGTTACTGGTAACATCTGTAACATTAATGTACGGTATGACAAAGTTGAAGAAACAATATGTTGCGGACAGCACTAGTAAACAGGATAAAAAAAAGGTATAACTATGGTGTGCTCGCTCGGCTTGGTATGAGAATTGTGCAAAAGCAAAAGCAAAACAAAGAGTTGGGTCCCCACAAACCCTGAATTCAACCAGGCCTTTCAAAAAAGCGGCACTACCAACTAGATATACACATATGAATGACTTTTATTTATATATATTTATGTATATATAAATAATATGAATGACTTTTATTTATATATATTTATGTATATATAAATAAAAGTCATTCATATGTGTATATCTAGTTGTTAGTGCCGCTTTTTTGAAAGGCCTGGTTGAATTCAGGGTTTGTGGGGACCCAACTCTTTGTTTTAATGTACGGTATGAGCAACAATTTTTCTGAGAGCAAACTTTTAAGTGATTTTAGAAGGCAGAGAATGCTTTCCTGAAACAGAAAGTATTCGCATGCTGCATACAAATAAAAGATGGCAGAATTTCTCCCAGAATCCTTTGCAGTAGGTGAGCTATGCAAATTATCTGCTGAGTGGGGGGGGGGTAATGCTTGGGTATAAGCTCCTAATTATTATACAGCCATCTACTCTCCTCTGTGGACACATGTTTCGGGGTACTGCCCCTCATCAGCAGAGAGAGGGAAGTAGATGGCTGTATAGAGGATGAGATATGGGACCCCATTTTTGGGGGGAATTTCAAGGGTTAAAAATCCACAAAAAATGGTGTGGGGTCCCCCCCTACCCAGCATAACCAGCCTGGGGACCAGCTATGCAGTGCTTGTAGAAGAAGGTTCAAGGGCCAGCCTCTGTGCCCCCCACCCTACAGGCTACAAACCCACACTTGCCAGCCCCTAAACCTTGTGAACTGGTATAAGGGTCACACAGAAAAAATTATTCTATTTGTTTTTTTAATACTTACCTCCCACTCTGTACCTCGCCAAACACTTTGGCTTCTGCACTCCTGCTGCTGCTGGGAGCCTCTTATACCTTCTGTCGAACAGAACATAAGGGGTTAATAAAAAAAAGGGGTTAATTAAAAAAAATGACAAATTATCTGCCTCCCTAAAGCCAGAAGAGCTGTCCCAAAAAACTCTGATGACACCTGCCGGGTGATCGGTGGAGGGGGGCGAGGGGCTGTGATCCCTTGCCCCTAGCTGCTTGACATTGTATGCTGTTATTTAGCCTGTGATCTACCAGTACCCCCAGATCCTTCTCAACAAGTGACTCTCCCAGTTTCACTCCCCCGAGGACATAAGTAGCCTTCAGGTTGTTAGATCCCAAGTGCATGACTTTACATTTCTCCAAGTGGATGCCCAGACACTCAAAGTGTCCAAGTGAGCCTGAAGCTTGTGAACAACTTCAATAGACTGCAATGTACTACATATCTTTGTGTCATCTGCAAAAATTGAGACAGTGAATTTAATTCCATCTTCTATTTTGTCTATAAACAAGCTGAATAATAATTCAGATTGAAAATAATTCAGCTTGATAATAATTCAGCTTGAAAAAACAAGCACTGAACCCTGGGGTAAAACGCTTAGAGCCGGTAACCTTACAGAGTAGATATCATTAACCACAACTCGATGTATGCAATTCTTCAGCCACTTTTGAATACAGTTAAAACAGTATTGTATGTTTCAAACTTTGTCAAACTTGCTGAAAACATGGATATCCTACCCATTTTTTTTCTGTCAATATGACTATCCTTCCAAAGCTTCTATACTTATTCTGTACCCTCCCAATTAAGGTCCCTCCTTTTATGCTTCAGGCTTTTCAGGGATGTTCCTAAAAGCAGCCCACACATAGCCAAGCCAGTGATGATTGCACACGAAAGGGAAGGCAAGCTGGGTATCCCAAATTTCTCAATTTAGCTTTTGCATAAATTGCCCAGCTACACCTTATGAGACCCCAATTTGGAGCCTAAAATTCCAAACATTCACCCAATCTTTATTGGCAAAATATTGTGACTTCCCCCAGATTTGCAACCTACCTCTATAAGCCAATTAATACAGTATATACTTAACATTTGGGATGGTCTGAAATCCACCTTCCATACCACTTTCATAACCCATTTTTTCCCACAGGTAGACATTCCCTACTGAGTTTTGAGTGGTGGAGGGCACATATGACCTCCTGGCCAATAATAATCTAATCTCTTGGGACACCCTCGGGGAATTCCATCAAACACCTAACTTTACATGCTACAGATACATTCAATTAAAACATTGGCTCACTGACCTCCTGAAGTTGTCCCCAGCTTTCAAGCAAGGATTAATGGCTTCTTAATCAACTAAAAAAGCAAAGCTATTCTCTGTGATAAATATTCCAGGTTTCTTAAAATATGGATCCAAAATTCTTATCCAGCCATTAATTCTAACAGCATAGCAACATTGTAGGACAAATATGGTACGTGTCCCCAATCCCATCTTTTCCCCCCACTCCATCCTTCCCTAACATGGTCCTTTTCTTTCTTATTTCCATCTATTGTTCCATGTTCTATCTTTTCTCATTGTTTTGGGTTTTTTACTCCTACTTTGGTAACAGAGCTCAAAACCCTATTATAACAAGATATGACACTATAAGTGATACTATGAGGCCGATTCATTAATAGCGCCAGGTAGCGACAGATGAGCGCCAGTAGCGTTATTTTCACAGCGCCCGCTAGTAGTCGCTGTGCTTGGCCGTTGTTCGGTTGTTGACAGCGACTCAGTCGGTGTGCTGTAATGTTGAATATTGGGTGAGGAGTCGCTATTTGACAGGTTCCGCGCTGTATGGGAGCGCATGTTACCGAATGGCCATAGCGAACGGCTCCCAGCATATTCTTTAACAAATCACGCTCAAAAAATTCTCGCGCTGTGAAATGCATGTTTAAACCCCAGAGCGCTGGTGGCGATGGGTTAAAAGCAGTTTTTAACCCCCAAACAACCATATTTTTGGAAACAAAAAAAAAAAAAACAAGTTTTTAAACACATTTTGTAATCTGAATACATTAATATCAGACCTGTAATATCAATTCTGCACAAATTTTTTTTTTTATTTCTTTACCAAAAAAAAAAAAAACTAACATTGCAGAAGAGGTCACAGAATTTTTGACATTGAAAAAAACAAACAAAACATTAATAACAATTAATTATGAATATTTAAAGATTGCTCCATTGAAATGCATTGGAGAGCGCCAGGTAGCGAGAGGTCATACCTGTCGCTGTTCAAGGTCGCTCGCTGGCGCTGTGGGGTGAGGCTGGAATAATGATGAATGATTCGCTATCTGGCGCTCTCTCAGTCGCTAAGCAGGATCGGCTTGATAAATGTGTGATTGTGGTGGGGAGCCGGCGTTCTCGTGGCGGTGACCGTCATTACCGTTCGCTCACCAGTCGCTACCTGGCACTATCCCTTGTTAAATAAGGGCCCATGTTGCTTTATTTGTAGTATGTAGATAGTAAGGGATTTTTAAGATATAGATTAGTCTAGTCATATGTTATGACTAGGGATGAGCGAATCGATCCGGACGAACCCGGATTCGATCCGAATTTCAGGAAAAATTCGATTCGGATTGAATCCGAATTTCCCCGCGATTCGATCACTCGAAGTTTTCCTTTAACATCCATTCATTTACATTTACAGGCATTCTAAGATGGCGGACGGGACATGTCTGGACATCTATCCCGCGCCAGTGCAAGCTGGGGCAGTCACATGCAGCCTATCAGCAGCCAGCAAGCCCGGTGACGTCACACAGCGGTATTTAACGGCGGCCATCTTGCTTTTCCTCATTTCTCTATTGCATTCGTGACAGACAGAACGCTGTGTAGCTGAGGCAGTTAGACAGGCAGGGACAGACAGGGACAGGCTGGAGACAGGCAGGAGACAGACAGGAGACAGACAGGAGACAGACAGGAGACAGACAGAAAGCCAGGAAAAACGGAGCTGGCTGACAGGGAGATTTTTTTTTTTTCATCCAGCCTTTGTTAGCGTTTTCAGGCTGCTTATAGTAACTAACTGTGCATATATACTGAACTGATCTTAAGTCTGCTGTGAGGCATCCCATTCTGTGAGTAAAGCAGCCTCTGTTTAAGACCATATAAGCATTTGCTCTTATCATATTTGAAATTAGCCTGATAAAGACACTTTTGCTGGGCAAAGCACTACTGGACCCTGCCAGGTCCATTCCTGCCCAGGGCATCCCATTCTGTGACTAAAGCAGCCTCTGTTTAAGACCATATAAGCATTTGCTCTTATCATATTTGAAATTAGCCTGATAAAGACACTTTTGCTGGGCAAAGCACTACTGGACCCTGCCAGGTCCATTCCTGCCAAGGGCATCCCATTCTGTGACTAAAGCAGCCTCTGTTTAAGACCATATAAGCATTTGCTCTTATCATATTTGAAATTAGCCTGATATAGACACTTTTGCTGGGCAAAGCACTACTGTACCCTGCCAGGTCCATTCCTGCCCAGGGCATCCCATTCTGTGACTAAAGCAGCCTCTGTTTAAGACCATATAAGCATTTGCTCTTATCATATTTGAAATTAGCCTGATAAAGACACTTTTGCTGGGCAAAGCACTACTGTACCCTGCCAGGCCCATTCCTGCCCAGGGCATCCCATTCTGTGACTACAGCAGCCTCTGTTTAAGACCATATAAGCATTTGCTCTTATCATATTTGAAATTAGCCTGATAAAGACACTTTTGCTGGGCAAAGCACTACTGTACCCTGCCAGGTCCATTCCTGCCCAGGGCATCCCATTCTGTGACTAAAGCAGCCTCTGTTTAAGACCATATAAGCATTTGCTCTTATCATATTTGAAATTAGCCTGATAAAGACACTTTTGCTGGGCAAAGCACTACTGGACCCTGCCAGGTCCATTCCTGCCCAGGGCATCCCATTCTGTGACTAAAGCAGCCTCTGTTTAAGACCATATAAGCATTTGCTCTTATCATATTTGAAATTAGCCTGATAAAGACACTTTTGCTGGGCAAAGCACTACTGTACCCTGCCAGGTCCATTCCTGCCCAGGGCATCCCATTCTGTGACTAAAGCAGCCTCTGTTTAAGACCATATAAGCATTTGCTCTTATCATATTTGAAATTAGCCTGATAAAGACACTTTTGCTGGGCAAAGCACTACTGGACCCTGCCAGGTCCATTCCTGCCCAGGGCATCCCATTCTGTGACTAAAGCAGCCTCTGTTTAAGACCATATAAGCATTTGCTCTTATCATATTTGAAATTAGCCTGATAAAGACACTTTTGCTGGGCAAAGCACTACTGTACCCTGCCAGGTCCATTCCTGCCCAGGGCATCCCATTCTGTGACTAAAGCAGCCTCTGTTTAAGACCATATAAGCATTTGCTCTTATCATATTTGAAATTAGCCTGATAAAGACACTTTTGCTGGGCAAAGCACTACTGTACCCTGCCAGGCCCATTCCTGCCCAGGGCATCCCATTCTGTGACTACAGCAGCCTCTGTTTAAGACCATATAAGCATTTGCTCTTATCATATTTGAAATTAGCCTGATAAAGACACTTTTGCTGGGCAAAGCACTACTGTATCCTGTCAGGTCCATTCCTGCCCAGGGCATCCCATTCTGTGACTACAGCAGCCTCTGTTTAAGACCATATAAGCATTTGCTCTTTTCATATTTGAAATTAGGCCTGATAAAGACACTTTTGCTGGGCAAAGCACTACTGTACCCTGCCAGGTCCATTCCTGCCCAGGGCATCCCATTCTGTGACTAAAGCAGCCTCTGTTTAAGACCATATAAGCATTTGCTCTTTTCATATTTGAAATTAGGCCTGATAAAGACACTTTTGCTGGCCAAAGCACTACTGGACCCTGCCAGGTCCATTCCTGCCCAGGGCATCCCATTCTGTGACTAAAGCAGCCTCTGTTTAAGACCATATAAGCATTTGCTCTTATCATATTTGAAATTAGGCCTGATAAAGACACTTTTGCTGGGCAAAGCACTACTGTACCCTGCCAGGTCCATTCCTGCACAGGGCATCCCATTCTGTGACTAAAGCAGCCTCTGTTTAAGACCATATAAGCATTTGCTCTTATCATATTTGAAATTAGCCTGATAAAGACACTTTTGCTGGGCAAAGCACTACTGTACCCTGCCAGGTCCATTCCTGCCCAGGGCATCCCATTCTGTGACTAAAGCAGCCTCTGTTTAAGACCATATAAGCATTTGCTCTTTTCATATTTGAAATTAGGCCTGATAAAGACACTTTTGCTGGGCAAAGCACTACTGTACCCTGCCAGGTCCATTCCTGCCCAGGGCATCCCATTCTGTGACTAAAGCAGCCTCTGTTTAAGACCATATAAGCATTTGCTCTTATCATATTTGAAATTAGCCTGATAAAGACACTTTTGCTGGGCAAAGCACTACTGGACCCTGCCAGGTCGATTCCTGTTGGGGCATCCCATTCTGTGACTACAGCAGCCTCTGTTTAAGACCATATAAGCATTTGCTCTTATCATATTTGAAATTAGCCTGATAAAGACACTTTTGCTGGGCAAAGCACTACTGTACCCTGCCAGGTCCATTCCTGCCCAGGGCATCCCATTCTGTGACTAAAGCAGCCTCTGTTTAAGACCATATAAGCATTTGCTCTTTTCATATTTGAAATTAGGCCTGATAAAGACACTTTTGCTGGGCAAAGCACTACTGTACCCTGCCAGGTCCATTCCTGCCCAGGGCATCCCATTCTGTGACTAAAGCAGCCTCTGTTTAAGACCATATAAGCATTTGCTCTTATCATATTTGAAATTAGCCTGATAAAGACACTTTTGCTGGGCAAAGCACTACTGTACCCTGCCAGGCCCATTCCTGCCCAGGGCATCCCATTCTGTGACTACAGCAGCCTCTGTTTAAGACCATATAAGCATTTGCTCTTATCATATTTGAAATTAGCCTGATAAAGACACTTTTGCTGGGCAAAGCACTACTGTACCCTGCCAGGTCCATTCCTGCCCAGGGCATCCCATTCTGTGACTACAGCAGCCTCTGTTTAAGACCATATAAGCATTTGCTCTTATCATATTTGAAATTAGCCTGATAAAGACACTTTTGCTGGGCAAAGCACTACTGTACCCTGCCAGGTCCATTCCTGCCCAGGGCATCCCATTCTGTGACTACAGCAGCCTCTGTTTAAGACCATATAAGCATTTGCTCTTATCATATTTGAAATTAGCCTGATAAAGACACTTTTGCTGGGCAAAGCACTACTGTACCCTGCCAGGTCCATTCCTGCCCAGGGCATCCCATTCTGTGACTAAAGCAGCCTCTGTTTAAGACCATATAAGCATTTGCTCTTATCATATTTGAAATTAGCCTGATAAAGACACTTTTGCTGGGCAAAGCACTACTGTACCCTGCCAGGCCCATTCCTGCCCAGGGCATCCCATTCTGTGACTACAGCAGCCTCTGTTTAAGACCATATAAGCATTTGCTCTTATCATATTTGAAATTAGCCTGATAAAGACACTTTTGCTGGGCAAAGCACTACTGTACCCTGCCAGGTCCATTCCTGCCCAGGGCATCCCATTCTGTGACTAAAGCAGCCTCTGTTTAAGACCATATAAGCATTTGCTCTTTTCATATTTGAAATTAGGCCTGATAAAGACACTTTTGCTGGGCAAAGCACTACTGTACCCTGCCAGGTCCATTCCTGCCCAGGGCATCCCATTCTGTGACTAAAGCAGCCTCTGTTTAAGACCATATAAGCATTTGCTCTTATCATATTTGAAATTAGGCCTGATAAAGACACTTTTGCTGGGCAAAGCACTACTGTACCCTGCCAGGTCCATTCCTGCCCAGGGCATCCCATTCTGTGACTAAAGCAGCCTCTGTTTAAGACCATATAAGCATTTGCTCTTATCATATTTGAAATTAGCCTGATAAAGACACTTTTGCTGGGCAAAGCAATACTGTACCCTGCCAGGTCCATTCCTGCCCAGGGCATCCCATTCTGTGACTAAAGCAGCCTCTGTTTAAGACCATATAAGCATTTGCTCTTTTCATATTTGAAATTAGGCCTGATAAAGACACTTTTGCTGGGCAAAGCACTACTGTACCCTGCCAGGTCCATTCCTGCCCAGGGCATCCCATTCTGTGACTAAAGCAGCCTCTGTTTAAGACCATATAAGCATTTGCTCTTATCATATTTGAAATTAGCCTGATAAAGACACTTTTGCTGGGCAAAGCACTACTGGACCCTGCCAGGTCGATTCCTGTTGGGGCATCCCATTCTGTGACTACAGCAGCCTCTGTTTAAGACCATATAAGCATTTGCTCTTATCATATTTGAAATTAGCCTGATAAAGACACTTTTGCTGGGCAAAGCACTACTGTACCCTGCCAGGTCCATTCCTGCCCAGGGCATCCCATTCTGTGACTAAAGCAGCCTCTGTTTAAGACCATATAAGCATTTGCTCTTTTCATATTTGAAATTAGGCCTGATAAAGACACTTTTGCTGGGCAAAGCACTACTGTACCCTGCCAGGTCCATTCCTGCCCAGGGCATCCCATTCTGTGACTAAAGCAGCCTCTGTTTAAGACCATATAAGCATTTGCTCTTATCATATTTGAAATTAGCCTGATAAAGACACTTTTGCTGGGCAAAGCACTACTGTACCCTGCCAGGCCCATTCCTGCCCAGGGCATCCCATTCTGTGACTACAGCAGCCTCTGTTTAAGACCATATAAGCATTTGCTCTTATCATATTTGAAATTAGCCTGATAAAGACACTTTTGCTGGGCAAAGCACTACTGTACCCTGCCAGGTCCATTCCTGCCCAGGGCATCCCATTCTGTGACTACAGCAGCCTCTGTTTAAGACCATATAAGCATTTGCTCTTATCATATTTGAAATTAGCCTGATAAAGACACTTTTGCTGGGCAAAGCACTACTGTACCCTGCCAGGTCCATTCCTGCCCAGGGCATCCCATTCTGTGACTAAAGCAGCCTCTGTTTAAGACCATATAAGCATTTGCTCTTTTCATATTTGAAATTAGGCCTGATAAAGACACTTTTGCTGGGCAAAGCACTACTGTACCCTGCCAGGTCCATTCCTGACCAGGGCATCCCATTCTGTGACTAAAGCAGCCTCTGTTTAAGACCATATAAGCATTTGCTCTTATCATATTTGAAATTAGGCCTGATAAAGACACTTTTGCTGGGCAAAGCACTACTGGACCCTGCCAGGTCCATTCCTGCCCAGGGCATCCCATTCTGTGACTAAAGCAGCCTCTGTTTAAGACCATATAAGCATTTGCTCTTATCATATTTGAAATTAGCCTGATAAAGACACTTTTTCTGGGCAAAGCACTACTGTACCCTGCCAGGTCCATTCCTGCCCAGGGCATCCCATTCTGTGACTACAGCAGCCTCTGTTTAAGACCATATAAGCATTTGCTCTTATTATATTTATATTATAAGACACTTTTGCTGGGCATAGGCTTACTGCTGCCTGCCAGGTGCACTTCTGTTGAGGCATCCCATTCTGTAACATAGCATACCCCTCTTTATTTACACTAAGCAGCTCTCTTATTTACACTAAGCAGGCCTGTTGGAGGCTGAGTGTTACTGCTCACTTTTGGTGTGCATTATATTCTGTTTCATATAGACCCACCGCTGCCCGGGGTTTTTTTAAATATCACCTACTACCACGCCAGTTAGACTATGTCGGGCAGACAAGTGCCTGGAAGTGAAAAGAGGAGTGGCAGAGGCCAAGATTCCGCAGGCAGAGCTCGCATCAGACTGGGGGCCAGTAGCAGCAGGAGTCACGCTGAGAGACCTAATCTGCCAGTATCTGCTAGCGGTCGGGTCTCCACCAGTAACGCATCTGCCGTGGTAGATTGGCTGACGCGCTCATCAACAACATCATCACAACTTACATCTGAGACCCCCAGTCTAGGGTCGGTAGGTTCCTCTGACACAACCCTGAGTTGGCATGCCCCGAGAGCAGTCCCTGTCCTCCCATTGCCTCTGTCCTACGCCGTTCCCTCCCCCAGCGACGTATCCTATGCTTTGGGTTCAGCTCCACTCTTTAGTGAGGAGGACGATCAGATACAGGAGGACAGTCAGCAGCTACTGCCCAGCCAAGAAATGGAGGTGGCTTCTTTAGCTAGGCAGACAAATAGTGATGTGGACAGTGTCGTGGGTGCTGCGAGCGTTCCAGCTCCTGCGCCAGACACTGTTGACGAATCCACGAACATCAGTGACGTACAGCCACAACTCGGTGATGATGATGATGATGACGATGAAGCCGATCGCACTTGGGAGCCGGGTGATGAAGGGGCTTCATCGTCATCATCAGGAGAAGAGGGGCGCAGGTTGCCCCGGAGTCAGCAGCTGAGGCAGCAAGGTGGTAGCAGTCAGCATGGGGGCACAATTCCAAAGGCTGGAGCCGGCCGGGGCCGGGGCCGGGGCCGGGGTAGAGCACCTGCTGTGCGGCAGTCTACCTTATCGGGAGGTAGTGGAGCAGGGGTTCCTGGAGTTGGCAACAGCAGCAGTGAATCAGTGAGGCCAGGGGGTGGGAAAAGTAGCTACTCGGCAGTGTGGCAGTTTTTCCTGAGGCATCCGCAGGAGGGTAACATGGCCACATGCAAGATATGTAGGCAAAAGGTGAAGCGTGGCCAGGGTCCAAATGTTGGCACCACGGCCCTGCGTCAACATATGATGCGTCACCATAAAACGACCTGGGAGAACCGAGGCTCCCAAGGGGTGGTCCAGTCTGCTTCCTCACCAAGTGAGCTCCCAATTTCTGCCAGCCAAGGCTCCAGCACCTCAGCCGAAGGCAGCTGTGCGTCATACCCATCCTCTGTCGCTCCTGCTCCTCCTCCTCCTCCTCCAAGTCATGCATCCCGCCAGCAATCCATCAGCGAAGCCATGTCCAAGAGACAGCAGTATGCGCCCACTCATCCTACGGCGCAGAAGCTGAATGTGCTCCTGTCCAAGTTGCTGGTGCTGCAGTCGCTCCCTTTTCAGGTGGTGGAATCTGCACCTTTCAGAGAACTGATGGCTTGTGCCGAGCCGAGGTGGAGAGTCCCAAGCCGTCATTTCTTTGCCAAGAAGGCAGTACCAGCGCTGCACACTTTTGTTGAACAGAAGGTGGGCCAGTCCTTGAGCCTGTCGGTGTGTAGCAAAATACATGGCAGCGCCGACATCTGGAGCTGTAACTACGGTCAGGGGCAGTACATGTCGTTTACGGCCCACTGGGTGAATGTGGTCCCTTTGCAGCAGCAACTTGGACAGGTCACGCCGCTTCGGCCTCCGCGCTCTCTGCCCATTGGGCCTGTGACACCGTGCGACTCGGCCTCCTCATCCTCCGCCATCTCCTCACCCTCCACTGTAGGCTCAAGTCTCAGTGCCCCTCCAGTCTACCATGTGTGCAGGGCACGGAGGTGTCACGCAGTGCTTCACATGGTTTGTCTTGGCGAACGGAGTCACACAGGGGAGGAACTGCTTAAATGTATTCATCAGGAAATCCAAACATGGCTTACTCCGAGAAAACTTAAAATGGGAATCATGGTTACCGACAATGGGAAGAACATTTTGTCTGCGCTGCGCCAAGGAAGCCTGACCCATGCCCCCTGCATGGCTCACGTCTTCAATCTGGTTGTCAAGCGGTTTCTGAAGTGTTCCCCCCATCTGCAAGACATCCTAACAACTTCAAGGAAACTTTGCATGCACTTCAGCCACTCCTACACCGCCAAACACACCCTTCTTGAGCTACAGCGTCAGAATGGTATCCCCCAACATAGTCTGATTTGCGATGTTTCCACCCGTTGGAATTCCACCCTTCACATGTTGGACCGATTATATGAACAGAGAAAAGCCATCACGGATTTCCTGATGATCCAAGCAGATAGGGGGACTCCCCTGTGTAACTTCAATGTCAACCAGTGGCAGCTCATACGTGACACCTGCCGTTTGCTCAGGCCCTTTGAGGATGCCACTTTATTTGTCAGTCGGCAGGATTACGGGATGAACGACGTGATTCCACTGCTTCATGTACTACAGCACATGTTGGAAACCATGGCTGGTCAGGGCACTGGAGACATGGCGTTTACATCTTACGGCCACATGAACCCCGCTGGAGCTGAACTGGAGGAGGAGGAAGAGGAGGAGGAGGAGTTGCCCAGCGAAACACAGTTTAGGCTTGGCGAAATGGCTGGTTTATCTAGTCAGCGGACAGGAGAGGAGGAGCAGGAGCAGCCAGAGGAGCTAGAGGTTTTTGAGGAAGGAGAGACAGAGGACCCGGGCACACCGTGGCAGTATGCAGTGGAGATGGAGACAGGTAGTCCATCCGAGTCACTTGCGCAAATGGCACGAAGCATGCTCACGTGCTTGCGTAGTGACCCCAGAATTGTTTCCATCTGTCGGCGGGATGACTTCTGGCTGTCCACCTTATTGGACCCTCGCTTCCGGCACAAAATGGGGGCATTTTTTAAACCCACCGAGAGGGAGGACAAACTCAACTACTGCAAAGACATTCTACGTAGGCAGTTGGCCGATGCCTATCTGCGCCATGGTCCATACTCTCGCAGGTCTGACTCGAGGGGACCTCTGCGCTCACCTTCCACTGCCATGGCCGCTGGGGGGGTTGGCAGCAGCAGCAGCAGAAGCTCCATCAGCAGCAGCAGCCTCAGTCTTCAGTCGCTAATGAGTAGCTTTCTACACCCGCATAGTGAGGCTACTCATGAGCAGCAGGAAGACCTGGAGCAGGACCTGAACCAGCAGGTCATGTCATACTTTGACATGACCATGCCAACACACCTTGAGGATCCGCTGGACTTCTGGGCAGCCAAACTTGATTTGTGGCCGCAACTAGCAGAGTTTGCCCTGGAAAAGCTGTCCTGCCCGGCAAGTAGCGTGCCATCTGAGCGGGTGTTTAGTGCGGCGGGGGCCATAGTTACGGCGAGGAGAACTCGTCTGTCAACTAAAAATGTGGAGAGACTCACCTTTGTCAAAATGAATCAGGGATGGATCAGCCAGGATTTCCACCCACCAATGCCTGATGCATGCGACTAGATTCAGCATGGTGCCACGTTTTACACTTTCCAAATGGTGCAAAACATATTTATGTCTTTAGGCCATTTTTTGGGCTCCTGCTGCTGCTACTGTCAACTCCTGCCAACTCCAGGGTGTGATTCATCCAATTTTTGGGCTCCTGAGGCCAACTCCAGTGTATATTTGGGCTCCTGCTGCTGCTGCTGCTGCTGCCAACTTCTGCCAACTCCAGGGTGTGATTCATCCAATTTTTGGGCTCCTGAAGCCAACTCCAGTGTATATTTGGGCTCCTGCTGCTGCTGCTGTCAACTCCTGCCAACTCCAGGGTGTGATTCATCCAATTTTTGGGCTCCTGAGGCCAACTCCAGTGTATATTTGGGCTCCTGCTGCTGCTACTGTCAACTCCTGCCAACTCCAGGGTGTGATTCATCCAATTTTTGGGCTCCTGAAGCCAACTCCAGTGTATATTTGGGCTCCTGCTGCTGCTGCTGTCAACTCCTGCCAACTCCAGGGTGTGATTCATCCAATTTTTGGGCTCCTGAGGCCAACTCCAGTGTATATTTGGGCTCCTGCTGCTGCTGCTGCCAACTTCTGCCAACTCCAGGGTGTGATTCATCCAATTTTTGGGCTACTGAAGCCAACTCCAGTGTATATTTGGGCTCCTGCTGCTGCTACTGTCAACTCCTGCCAACTCCAGGGTGTGATTCATCCAATTTTTGGGCTCCTGAGGCCAACTCCAGTGTATATTTGGGCTCCTGCTGCTGCTGCTGCCAACTTCTGCCAACTCCAGGGTGTGATTCATCCAATTTTTGGGCTACTGAAGCCAACTCCAGTGTATATTTGGGCTCCTGCTGCTGCTGCTGCCAACTTCTGCCAACTCCAGGGTGTGATTCATCCAATTTTTGGGCTCCTGAGGCCAACTCCAGTGTATATTTGGGCTCCTGCTGCTGCTGCTGCCAACTTCTGCCAACTCCAGGGTGTGATTCATCCAATTTTTGGGCTACTGAAGCCAACTCCAGTGTATATTTGGGCTCCTGCTGCTGCCAACTTCTGCCAACTCCAGGGTGTGATTCATCCAATTTTTGGGCTCCTGAAGCCAACTCCAGTGTATATTTGGGCTCCTGCTGCTGCTGCTGCCAACTTCTGCCAACTCCAGGGTGTGATTCATCCAATTTTTGGGCTACTGAAGCCAACTCCAGTGTATATTTGGGCTCCTGCTG
Source organism: Gastrophryne carolinensis (assembly GCA_027917425.1). Lineage (NCBI taxonomy): Eukaryota > Metazoa > Chordata > Amphibia > Anura > Microhylidae > Gastrophryne > Gastrophryne carolinensis. The sequence goes on along the minus strand of CM051237.1, from coordinate 175,600,082 downwards.
CTGCTGCTGCTGCCAACTTCTGCCAACTCCAGGGTGTGATTCATCCAATTTTTGGGCTCCTGAGGCCAACTCCAGTGTATATTTGGGCTCCTGCTGCTGCTACTGTCAACTCCTGCCAACTCCAGGGTGTGATTCATCCAATTTTTGGGCTCCTGAAGCCAACTCCAGTGTATATTTGGGCTCCTGCTGCTGCTGCTGCCAACTTCTGCCAACTCCAGGGTGTGATTCATCCAATTTTTGGGCTACTGAAGCCAACTCCAGTGTATATTTGGGCTCCTGCTGCTGCTACTGTCAACTCCTGCCAACTCCAGGGTGTGATTCATCCAATTTTTGGGCTCCTGAAGCCAACTCCAGTGTATATTTGGGCTCCTGCTGCTGCTGCTGTCAACTCCTGCCAACTCCAGGGTGTGATTCATCCAATTTTTGGGCTCCTGAGGCCAACTCCAGTGTATATTTGGGCTCCTGCTGCTGCTACTGTCAACTCCTGCCAACTCCAGGGTGTGATTCATCCAATTTTTGGGCTCCTGAAGCCAACTCCAGTGTATATTTGGGCTCCTGCTGCTGCTGCTGTCAACTCCTGCCAACTCCAGGGTGTGATTCATCCAATTTTTGGGCTCCTGAGGCCAACTCCAGTGTATATTTGGGCTCCTGCTGCTGCTGCTGCCAACTTCTGCCAACTCCAGGGTGTGATTCATCCAATTTTTGGGCTACTGAAGCCAACTCCAGTGTATATTTGGGCTCCTGCTGCTGCTACTGTCAACTCCTGCCAACTCCAGGGTGTGATTCATCCAATTTTTGGGCTCCTGAGGCCAACTCCAGTGTATATTTGGGCTCCTGCTGCTGCTGCTGCCAACTTCTGCCAACTCCAGGGTGTGATTCATCCAATTTTTGGGCTCCTGAAGCCAACTCCAGTGTATATTTGGGCTCCTGCTGCTGCTGCTGCCAACTTCTGCCAACTCCAGGGTGTGATTCATCCAATTTTTGGGCTCCTGAGGCCAACTCCAGTGTATATTTGGGCTCCTGCTGCTGCTGCTGCCAACTTCTGCCAACTCCAGGGTGTGATTCATCCAATTTTTGGGCTACTGAAGCCAACTCCAGTGTATATTTGGGCTCCTGCTGCTGCCAACTTCTGCCAACTCCAGGGTGTGATTCATCCAATTTTTGGGCTCCTGAAGCCAACTCCAGTGTATATTTGGGCTCCTGCTGCTGCTGCTGCCAACTTCTGCCAACTCCAGGGTGTGATTCATCCAATTTTTGGGCTACTGAAGCCAACTCCAGTGTATATTTGGGCTCCTGCTGCTGCTGCTGCTGCCAACTTCTGCCAACTCCAGGGTGTGATTCATCCAATTTTTGGGCTCCTGAGGCCAACTCCAGTGTATATTTGGGCTCCTGCTGCTGCTACTGTCAACTCCTGCCAACTCCAGGGTGTGATTCATCCAATTTTTGGGCTCCTGAAGCCAACTCCAGTGTATATTTGGGCTCCTGCTGCTGCTGCTGCCAACTTCTGCCAACTCCAGGGTGTGATTCATCCAATTTTTGGGCTACTGAAGCCAACTCCAGTGTATATTTGGGCTCCTGCTGCTGCTGCTGCCAACTTCTGCCAACTCCAGGGTGTGATTCATCCAATTTTTGGGCTCCTGAAGCCAACTCCAGTGTATATTTGGGCTCCTGCTGCTGCTACTGTCAACTCCTGCCAACTCCAGGGTGTGATTCATCCAATTTTTGGGCTCCTGAAGCCAACTCCAGTGTATATTTGGGCTCCTGCTGCTGCTGCTGTCAACTCCTGCCAACTCCAGGGTGTGATTCATCCAATTTTTGGGCTCCTGAGGCCAACTCCAGTGTATATTTGGGCTCCTGCTGCTGCTACTGTCAACTCCTGCCAACTCCAGGGTGTGATTCATCCAATTTTTGGGCTCCTGAAGCCAACTCCAGTGTATATTTGGGCTCCTGCTGCTGCTGCTGTCAACTCCTGCCAACTCCAGGGTGTGATTCATCCAATTTTTGGGCTCCTGAGGCCATCTCCAGTGTATATTTGGGCTCCTGCTGCTGCTGCTGTCAACTCCTGCCAACTCCAGGGTGTGATTCATCCAATTTTTGGGCTCCTGAGGCCAACTCCAGTGTATATTTGGGCTCCTGCTGCTGCTATTGTCAACTCCTGCCAACTCCAGGGTGTGATTCATCCAATTTTTGGGCTCCTGAAGCCAACTCCAGTGTATATTTGGGCTCCTGCTGCTGCTGCTGTCAACTCCTGCCAACTCCAGGGTGTGATTCATCCAATTTTTGGGCTCCTGAGGCCAACTCCAGTGTATATTTGGGCTCTTGCTGCTGCTGCTGTCAACTCCTGCCAACTCCAGGGTGTGATTCATCCAATTTTTGGGCTCCTGAGGCCAACTCCAGTGTATATTTGGGCTCCTGCTGCTGCTACTGTCAACTCCTGCCAACTCCAGGGTGTGATTCATCCAATTTTTGGGCTCCTGAAGCCAACTCCAGTGTATATTTGGGCTCCTGCTGCTGCTACTGTCAACTCCTGCCAACTCCAGGGTGTGATTCATCCAATTTTTGGGCTCCTGAGGCCAACTCCAGTGTATATTTGGGCTCCTGCTGCTGCTGCTGCCAACTTCTGCCAACTCCAGGGTGTGATTCATCCAATTTTTGGGCTCCTGAAGCCAACTCCAGTGTATATTTGGGCTCCTGCTGCTGCTGCTGCCAACTTCTGCCAACTCCAGGGTGTGATTCATCCAATTTTTGGGCTCCTGAAGCCAACTCCAGTGTATATTTGGGCTCCTGCTGCTGCTACTGTCAACTCCTGCCAACTCCAGGGTGTGATTCATCCAATTTTTGGGCTCCTGAGGCCAACTCCAGTGTATATTTGGGCTCCTTCTGCCCCTCATAGTGATGCCACTTCAACTCTCTGCAATTGTGCCGCTCTGCGATTCTATTAGCGATGCCTCTGATCTGCATGTGATATTTCTTCAAAGTATTATTTAACTAACCCAGCACGCATCCTGTGCGTGTTACAGCAAGGCAGAATGGTTTACAACCCTATTGAGGCTCTAGGAGGCTCAGAAATAGCCGTTTTTAATAGCGATTCGTCGCGAATTTATTCGGGTCGAAACGATTTTTGTCGGAAAATTCGGCGAATCAGTCGAATCGAATTTTTCAAAAGTTCGCTCATCTCTAGTTATGACACTTGATACCATGTGTTCACAATCATTTATTGCATTAATTGATTTATCCTTCAGGTTTGTTCTTGGTGTAATTGACTTTTGCTGTGGATGCTTTCTTCTCAATTACTTTTTTCACTGTATGTTAATTTCGACAATTAATGCTTTGTACCTGGATTTACTTGGTTCCAAAGAACCCTCTCCCCCCAAGAGCCAACAATGCATATGCAAAGTGCAAATGGATCATCCAAAACCATAAAAATTCTCAGTTGTGCCCACACCAGGAGCAGCTCCCCACAAAGATCAGCATAATAAGCATGGTAGGAAAAGGTGCTGCCCACACTAGGCAATATACACATTGTAACCCCCCCCCATTTATCGGATTACCTCCTTCTTCATGATGATCCAGCGGTCTTCTGCTGCCATTGTTGGCTTGTCATTCCACTGCACATTAGCAATCTTATTAGAGTGTGTCCTTCTAAACACAACAGGAGACTAAGGACACCTGCCTGGTCAGCCTCTTATATCTTACATCTCAAACTAAAATTCACTGTCCTAAAACATTTTTTTATACTATGACATTATCTCTCCCACCATCTTCTTTTAATGTTGGCTAAACTGTAATGGACAAAAAGAGGTCATCCCTTTTCTTGTTCTGATTGACTGTTCCTAGTTATTGGGCTGCATCCTAGGGCTGCTGGCATTACTTGTAAGGAGTTTGGGGATTTGCAACATGCTCCAAGTTGGACCTCAATTTTAGTAGTTTGTGGGTTTGCCCTCTCCGGATTATATACATCCGCTAAAATAGTGTGGCTGTAATAATTCACAAGAAATTGTACAGTACAATATGTTTTTCTGTATGCATGACTATTCCCTCCAGGGAGTAAAATTATCGGGCAGTTTGTCTTCAACTTTCTGAAATGAAGCATGATATACATAACATCTGGATTACTAATTTATCACTGGGTTTGCCTTCTTAATCCCAATTCCGCCACAAGGAGGGTCATGCATTGCCATGGGATTATAACTTGCATCTCAGTGAGTTTAGAGTTTAGACACAGAAAAGAGCAAAAAAAAATGTTTTTTCTATCCTAAATCTGTTATGGGGCATTTTTAGCAGTGAGGCGCATAATTTCTTCAATGAGTTAAGGATATTTGTATTTAAGTTTGGAAACAAAAGAACCTTATGGGCTATGCAGAAAAAAGGATGAAATCTTTAGCATAGCCCATAGGGTGCTGTTATTCACAAACTTGAAATATATATTCTTGCATCACTGGAAAATGAATGAGACCAATACTTTTTTTTTGCACATAATTGTGTGTTATTGCTAAAAATACAGTAGATTGCAATTCACACCACAATGCACACCGGAAGTCACAATGGCTTCACCAAATATTTAGCATGACCCCCATAGTTTGCTCTGTATTCTTAGTATATAACTGTTCGTTTTTCTTTTTTTTTTACTTTTGTGTTATTACATCTATTTCTTAGTCTATCCTGCACACAGCTCCAAATTATTGAAGATATAAACAAAACTCCTTACCTGTTTACACTGTTGCAGTATCCAAGGTACAGTATTCCCTCCAGTTCTGCTTTGGCAAAGATGGAAATTAGACTGTTTAACATGCACCTGAGTCTGCTCTCCTAGGTGCAATCTGCAGTCTATAAAGAGGAAAAGTTATGCCAGGCGGGAGAGAACACAAAATGTGTCAGGGAAATAACCAATAAATATTTAGATATTTCAATGTAAACAGTTTTTTTCACCTGTACTTAGCCCACATATGCTAATAATAATATTAGATGAGATGCACTACATTTATGTTGGTACACAATAATTACACTACAATTATTATATAATATAACATGGAACATATTAGAAATGCTCAAGTGCAAGTAATGTTTCTGATACATTTGAGGACAAATTTGTGCTTTGATGTATCCCTGGAACCTGTGCAGGTATTTCAATATAACCCACCCTTCCAGAAGACCACTTAATAATTTATGCTGTTTGTATATTTACTCAGCAGAAAAATATAATGTCTATGTCAGATGTAAAAAAGTTAATCATTTTTAGTAGAAAAAAACTTGCCTTTTCTTTTCTCTCTGTTATAGCCAGATTGCATTTAAACTGTACTTTTTTAGGAAAGTTCAGCACATGAACCAATAACTCTTAGCTAGGTTTAAATAAAATAGCCTTCAGTAAGTCAAGTTAGCCCTCCTTCACTGCACTGGAGTTAGCCCTCCAGAGGAGACTCTTAGCATGTCAACAGTGTCAGCCCCTGAAATGCATTTACAAGCTACATTTAGGGATGAGCGAATCAATCCGGACGAACCCGGATTTGATCCGAATTTCAGGAAAAATTCGATTCGGATCGAATCCGAATTTCCCCGCGATTCGATCGCTCGAAGTTTTCCTTTAACATCCATTCATTTACATTACAGGCATTCTAAGATGGCGGACGGGACATGTCCAGACATCAACCCCGCGCCAGTGCAAGCTGGGACAGTCACATGCAGCCTATCAGCAGCCAGCAAGCCCGGTGACGTCACAGCGGTATTTAAGGCCGGCCATCTTGCTTTCCAGCCTCATTTCTCTATTGCATTCGTGAGAGACAGAACGCTGTGTAGCTGAGGGAGAGACAGACAGTTAGACAGGCAGGGACAGACAGGGACAGGCTGGAGACAGGCAGGAGACAGACAGAAAGTAAGCGAAAAACAGGGAAAGGAAGGGAAAATCGGAGGCTGTCAGTTTTTTTTTTTTTTTTCATCCAGCCTGCTTTGTTAGCGTTTTCAGGCTGCTTATACTAACTAACTGTGCATATATACTGAACTGATCTTAAGTCTGCTGTGAGGCATCCCATTCTGTGACTACACCAGCCTCTATTTAATAGCATAATAACCATTTGCACTTATTCTCATAGAAATTAGGCCTGATAAAGACACTTTTGCTGTGCATGCTCTCTGGTTTTTGTGGCATCCCATTCTGTGACAACACCAGCCTCTATTTAATAGCATAATAACCATTTGCACTTATTCTCATAGAAATTAGGCCTGATAAAGACACTTTTGCTGTGCATGCTCTCTGGTTTTTGTGGCATCCCATTCTGTGACAACACCAGCCTCTATTTAATAGCATAATAACCATTTGCACTTATTCTCATAGAAATCAGGCCTGATAAAGACACTTTTGCTGTGCATGCTCTCTGGTTTTTGTGGCATCCCATTCTGTGACAACACCAGCCTCTATTTAATAGCATAATAACCATTTGCACTTATTCTCATAGAAATTAGGCCTGATAAAGACACTTTTGCTGTGCATGCTCTCTGGTTTTTGTGGCATCCCATTCTGTGACAACACCAGCCTCTATTTAATAGCATAATAACCATTTGCACTTATTCTCATAGAAATTAGGCCTGATAAAGACACTTTTGCTGTGCATGCTCTCTGTTTTTTGTGGCATCCCATTCTGTGACAACACCAGCCTCTATTTAATAGCATAATAACCATTTGCACTTATTCTCATAGAAATCAGGCCTGATAAAGACACTTTTGCTGTGCATGCTCTCTGGTTTTTGTGGCATCCCATTCTGTGACAACACCAGCCTCTATTTAATAGCATAATAACCATTTGCACTTATTCTCATAGAAATTAGGCCTGATAAAGACACTTTTGCTGTGCATGCTCTCTGGTTTTTGTGGCATCCCATTCTGTGACAACACCAGCCTCTATTTAATAGCATAATAACCATTTGCACTTATTCTCATAGAAATTAGGCCTGATAAAGACACTTTTGCTGTGCATGCTCTCTGGTTTTTGTGGCATCCCATTCTGTGACTACACCAGCCTCTATTTAATAGCATAATAACCATTTGCACTTATTCTCATAGAAATTAGGCCTGATAAAGACACTTTTGCTGTGCATGCTCTCTGGTTTTTGTGGCATCCCATTCTGTGACAACACCAGCCTCTATTTAATAGCATAATAACCATTTGCACTTATTCTCATAGAAATCAGGCCTGATAAAGACACTTTTGCTGTGCATGCTCTCTGGTTTTTGTGGCATCCCATTCTGTGACAACACCAGCCTCTATTTAATAGCATAATAACCATTTGCACTTATTCTCATAGAAATCAGGCCTGATAAAGACACTTTTGCTGTGCATGCTCTCTGGTTTTTGTGGCATCCCATTCTGTGACAACACCAGCCTCTATTTAATAGCATAATAACCATTTGCACTTATTCTCATAGAAATTAGGCCTGATAAAGACACTTTTGCTGTGCATGCTCTCTGGTTTTTGTGGCATCCCATTCTGTGACAACACCAGCCTCTATTTAATAGCATAATAACCATTTGCACTTATTCTCATAGAAATCAGGCCTGATAAAGACACTTTTGCTGTGCATGCTCTCTGGTTTTTGTGGCATCCCATTCTGTGACTACACCAGCCTCTATTTAATAGCATAATAACCATTTGCACTTATTCTCATAGAAATTAGGCCTGATAAAGACACTTTTGCTGTGCATGCTCTCTGGTTTTTGTGGCATCCCATTCTGTGACAACACCAGCCTCTATTTAATAGCATAATAACCATTTGCACTTATTCTCATAGAAATCAGGCCTGATAAAGATACTTTTGCTGTGCATGCTCTCTGGTTTTTGTGGCATCCCATTCTGTGACAACACCAGCCTCTATTTAATAGCATAATAACCATTTGCACTTATTCTCATAGAAATTAGGCCTGATAAAGACACTTTTGCTGTGCATGCTCTCTGGTTTTTGTGGCATCCCATTCTGTGACAACACCAGCCTCTATTTAATAGCATAATAACCATTTGCACTTATTCTCATAGAAATTAGGCCTGATAAAGACACTTTTGCTGTGCATGCTCTCTGGTTTTTGTGGCATCCCATTCTGTGACTACACCAGCCTCTATTTAATAGCATAATAACCATTTGCACTTATTCTCATAGAAATTAGGCCTGATAAAGACACTTTTGCTGTGCATGCTCTCTGGTTTTTGTGGCATCCCATTCTGTGACAACACCAGCCTCTATTTAATAGCATAATAACCATTTGCACTTATTCTCATAGAAATCAGGCCTGATAAAGACACTTTTGCTGTGCATGCTCTCTGGTTTTTGTGGCATCCCATTCTGTGACAACACCAGCCTCTATTTAATAGCATAATAACCATTTGCAATTATTCTCATAGAAATTAGGCCTGATAAAGACACTTTTGCTGTGCATGCTCTCTGGTTTTTGTGGCATCCCATTCTGTGACAACACCAGCCTCTATTTAATAGCATAATAACCATTTGCACTTATTCTCATAGAAATTAGGCCTGATAAAGACACTTTTGCTGTGCATGCTCTCTGGTTTTTGTGACATCCCATTCTGTGACAACACCAGCCTCTATTTAATAGCATAATAACCATTTGCACTTATTCTCATAGAAATCAGGCCTGATAAAGACACTTTTGCTGTGCATGCTCTCTGGTTTTTGTGGCATCCCATTCTGTGACAACACCAGCCTCTATTTAATAGCATAATAACCATTTGCACTTATTCTCATAGAAATCAGGCCTGATAAAGACACTTTTGCTGTGCATGCTCTCTGGTTTTTGTGGCATCCCATTCTGTGACAACACCAGCCTCTATTTAATAGCATAATAACCATTTGCACTTATTCTCATAGAAATTAGGCCTGATAAAGACACTTTTGCTGTGCATGCTCTCTGGTTTTTGTGGCATCCCATTCTGTGACAACACCAGCCTCTATTTAATAGCATAATAACCATTTGCACTTATTCTCATAGAAATTAGGCCTGATAAAGACACTTTTGCTGTGCATGCTCTCTGGTTTTTGTGGCATCCCATTCTGTGACTACACCAGCCTCTATTTAATAGCATAATAACCATTTGCACTTATTCTCATAGAAATTAGGCCTGATAAAGACACTTTTGCTGTGCATGCTCTCTGGTTTTTGTGGCATCCCATTCTGTGACAACACCAGCCTCTATTTAATAGCATAATAACCATTTGCACTTATTCTCATAGAAATCAGGCCTGATAAAGACACTTTTGCTGTGCATGCTCTCTGGTTTTTGTGGCATCCCATTCTGTGACAACACCAGCCTCTATTTAATAGCATAATAACCATTTGCACTTATTCTCATAGAAATTAGGCCTGATAAAGACACTTTTGCTGTGCATGCTCTCTGGTTTTTGTGGCATCCCATTCTGTGACAACACCAGCCTCTATTTAATAGCATAATAACCATTTGCACTTATTCTCATAGAAATTAGGCCTGATAAAGACACTTTTGCTGTGCATGCTCTCTGGTTTTTGTGGCATCCCATTCTGTGACTACACCAGCCTCTATTTAATAGCATAATAACCATTTGCACTTATTCTCATAGAAATCAGGCCTGATAAAGACACTTTTGCTGTGCATGCTCTCTGGTTTTTGTGGCATCCCATTCTGTGACTACACCAGCCTCTATTTAATAGCATAATAACCATTTGCACTTATTCTCATAGAAATCAGGCCTGATAAAGACACTTTTGCTAGGCATAGCACTACTGGTCCCAGCCAGGTCCACTTCTTTTTTTGGGGCATCCCATTCTGTGACTATAGCAGCCTCTGTTAAAGACCATATAACCATTTGCTCTTATTATATTTGAAATTAGCCTGATAAAGACACTTTTGCTGGGCATAGCACTACTGGACCCTGTAAGGGCATCCCATTCTGTGACTATAGCAGCCTCTGTTAAAGACCATATAACCATTTGCTCTTATTATATTTGAAATTAGCCGGATAAAGACACTTTTGCTCGGCATAGTACTTCTGGACCCTGCAAGGGCATCCCATTCTGTGACTATAGCAGCCTCTGTTTAAGACCATATAACCATTTGCTCTTATTATATTTGAAATTAGGCCTGATAAAGACACTTTTGACGGGCATAGCACTACTGGATCCTGCCAGGGCATCCCATTCTGTGACTATAGCAGCCTCTGTTTAAGATCATATAACCATTTGCTCTTATTATATTTGAAACTAGGCCTGATAAAGACACTTTTGCTGGGCATAGCACTACTTGTCCCTGCCAGGTGTACTTACTGCTGGTTTTTAGGGCATCCCATTCTGTGACTACACCAGCCTCTATTTAAGAACCTAACCATTTGCACCTATTCTAATTGAAATTAGGCATGATAAAGACACTTTTGCTGTGCATAGTCTTACTGCTGCCTGCCAGGTGTTCTCTGGTTTTTGGGACATCCCATTCTGTAACATACCATTAGCCTCTGCATTAACTGTAAGCTGCACAGTTATTTAAAGAAATTTGCCCTGTATGAGCCTGCTAACACACTGCTGCTGTGTGCATATATACTGATCTCAAGTCTGCTTGGGGCATCCCATTCTGTAACATACCATTAGCCTCTGCATTAACTGTAAGCTGCACAGTTATTTAAAGAAATTTGCCCTGTATGAGCCTGCTAACACACTGCTGCTGTGTGCATATATACTGATCTCAAGTCTGCTTGGGGCATCCCATTCTGTAACATACCATTAGCCTCTGCATTAACTGTAAGCTGCACAGTTATTTAAAGAAATTTGCCCTGTATGAGCCTGCTAACACACTGCTGCTGTGTGCATATATACTGATCTCAAGTCTGCTTGGGGCATCCCATTCTGTAACATAACATAACCTACCTACCATACTAAGCAGCTCTCTTATTTAAACTAAGCAGGCCTCTTGGAGGCTGATTGTCCACTGTTGGGTGTGCATTTATATTCGGTTTCATATACAGTGGGGTATCCCAATTTGTAAGATAACCTACCCCAACCATGTAAACTAAATAGGCCTGTTGCAGCCTGAGTTTCTCTGCTTGCATATGGCCTGCATTACAATCTGTCTCTTTCAATGACACTGCTGCCTGGGGTATCCCAATTTGTAAGATAACCTACCCCAACCATGTAAACTAAAGGTTATGTCCTTCCAGAAGGAAAACTTATGCCGAACACTATTTTTGTTAGGGGCATTGACCTTTGGATTGATCGGCATGAAATTAAGGTTTTTTTTTCAAAGTATGGCGCTGTAAAGAAGGTCAAAATTATGTCTCATACTTGGATTATTGTTACTTTTTGTTCAGCTTGAAATATACCAGGCCACACGGGCATCCCAAGGCACATGCTATTTTAACCCTATCTGGTATACAACATAAGCGTTGATCAGGATCAGCTTCATTAAGCTACTTCAGTTTGCACTTCCTTTTGGACTGCTTTCATTTAACCAGGCCGCAGGGCACCCCAAAGCTGCACCTTGCACCCTACCTGTTTATACTAAATAAGCATCTACAGCCTCAGCTTTATTAAGTTATTGCATTTTGAATTGGTTTTGGACTGCTTTAAATACACCAGGCCGCAGGGCATCCCAAACCTGCATGTTGCACCCCATCTGTTATACTAAATAAGCGTTGATCAGCATCAGTTTTATTAAGCTATTGCATTTTGCATTGGTTTTTGTACTGCTGCCAAAACACTAGCCCATATGGGCATCCCAAACCAGCACATGTCACCCTATCTGTTATACAAAATAAGCTTCTACAGGCCCTTTTTTTATTTATTTATTTTTATTTATATAGAGCTGTAATAGCTTATATTAATTTGTGAGGTAAATTTGCCATTTTGCAGCATAATATAGAGCAGCTCCTGTGTAAATCTGAGGGGCAATAGCTTATATAGTGAGGTAAATTTGCCATTTTGCTTCGTTATATAGAGCAGGCCCTGTGTAAATCTGAGGGGCAATAGCTTATATTGTGAGGTAAATTTGCCATTTTGCAGCATAATATAGAGCAGCCCCTGTGTAAATCTGAGGGGCAATAGTTTATATTATGAGGTAAATTCATGGTTTTGCACCATTATATGGAGCAGGCCCTGTGTAAATCTGAGGGGCAATAGCTTATATTGTGAGGTAAATTTGCCATTTTGCTTCATTATATAGAGCAGCCCAGTTGCCATCGAAATCAACTACTGTCCGGCCAGTACAGCTTTTCCAGGGCAAACTCTGCTAGTTGCGGACATAAGTCAAGTTTGGCTTCCCAGCAAATCCAGTGGATCCTGAAGGTGTGTTGGCATGGTCATGTCAAGGTATGACATGACCTGCTGTTTGAGGTCCAGCTCCAGGTCTTCCTGCTGCTCATGAGTAGACTAACTATGCGGGTGTAGAAAGCTACTCACTAGCGACTGAAGACTGAGGCTGCTGCTGATGGAGCTGCTGCTGCTCCTTCCACCCCCCCCAGCAGCCATGGCAGTGGAAGGTGATCGCAGAGGTCCCCCCGAGTCAGACCTGCGGGAGTATGGGCCATGGCACAGATAGACATCGCCCAATTGACTACGTGGGATGTCTCTGTAGTAGGTCAGTTTTTCCTCCCTCTCAGTGGGCGTAAAAAATGCCCCCATTTTGTGCCGGAAGCGAGGGTCCAATAAGTTGGAGAGCCAGAAGTCTTCCCGCTGACAAATGGAGACAATTCTGCGCTCACTAGTACGCAAGCATGTGAGCATGCATCGTGCCATTTGTGCAAGTGACTCGGAGGGACTACCTGTCTCCATCTCCACTGTAAACTGTCACGGTGTGTCTGGGTCCTCTGTCTCGCCTTCCTCACAACCCTCTAGCTCCTGTGGCTGCACCTCCTCTCCTGTCAGATGACTAGATAAAATGGTCATTTTGTGAAACCTAAACTGTGGTTTGCTGTGCCCCACCCCCTCCTCCTCCTCCACTTCAGCCCCCACAGGCTTCATGTGGCTGTGAAATGTATGTGCCATGTCTCCAGTGCCCTGACCAGCCATGCTTTCCAACATGTGTTGTAGTACATGAAGCAGTGGAATCTCATCGTTCATCTCATAGTCCTGGCAACTGACTAATAATGTAGCTTCCTCAAAGGGCCTGAGCAAACGGTCGGTGTCACGTATGAGCTGCCAATGGTTTACATTGAATTTACACAGGGGTGTCCCCCTATCCGTTTGGATCATCCAGAAATCCGTGATGGCTTTTCTCTGTTCCTATAGTGCAGTGGTCCTCAACCCTGTCCTCAAGGCCCACCAACATGTCATGTTTTTTGGATCTCCAAATAGCCAGCTCTATTGCTCTGCAGCTGCACTAATTACTCCACCTGAGCATCTTTGTGAAGATCTGAAAAGCCTGGCCTGTTGGTGGGCCTTGAGGACAGGGTTGGGGACCACTGCTATAGTGGATCCTGCATATGGAGGGTGGAATTCCAACGGGTGGAAACATCGCAAATCAGACTATGGTGGGGTACACCGTTGTGACGCTGAGGCTCAATAAGGTTGTGCTTGGTGGTGTAGGAGTGCCAGAAGTGCATGCTAACTTTCTTTCCTGTTGTTCGGATGTCTTTCAGATGGGGGCAAGACTTCAAAACTAGACTGAACACGTGTGCCATGTCAGGACGCATGACTCTGGCTTCCTTGTCGCAGCGCAAACAAGATGTTCTTCCAAGTGTCAGTCACCATGGGTCCAAATTTGCAGTTTTCGTGGATTAAGCAATGCTTTCATGGATTGAGTTCTCATTTTTAGTAGTTCCTCCCATGTGTGACTCTGATGGTCAAGGAAAACCATGTGAAGAACAGCGTGAAACCACAATCACCAAGGGGGCCTAAAAGGATATATATTGTCCACCATGAGTCTATAGTTACAGCTCCAGGCGTAGACAACACTGTGCACTTTGGTACACACTGACAGGCTAAAGGACTGGCCCACCTTCTGTTCAACAACCATGCCATGTGACTCTCCACCTCGGCTCGGCACAAGCCATCAGTTCTCTGAAAGGTCCACCACTGGGTAATGCAGCAGGCTGGACTTATGGTGACGCTGTCTGAGAGGAGAAATCCCTCAGACATCAAGATTAAAAATTCCAAGAATTTTTGAGGGCTAATTATTCAGAGGCAAATGATAGCTAGTTGTTTCTGATTTAATTGCAAGGTGGAAACACACCCTCAAACAAAACTTCACTTTCGCAATACTATTGCATTTGTCTATTCATAATTTTATGTATATACACTAACTAACCTACTTTTTCTCCACAGGATGCTGCATGGAACACTGCCACATCGCTGAGTAGCTGATTTTTCCTACCAACAGTCCGCAATAATTCGCTGCTGCTGCCGCCGCCACCGCCGCAGACTCCAGGGACCCTCTTCCACTACCTCGGCTTGCAACACCTCCTCCCACGACACTCTCCTCATCACTAATTGCCGGATAGTGGAAGAAGAGGCGAGTGTCTCCTCCACTTCTTGGCTGGGCAGTAGCTGCTGAATTTTATGATTATCAGATCTTGGATATCAGATCAATGGATAGTGGAGCTGAACCCAAAGCATAACAGACAGACAGTTGACTGGGGGTGTCAGATGCCACTTGTGATGCAGTGGACTGCTTTTGCAGCACTTCGAGACAAAGTTGCTTCATTGGCTGACACAATGACTGGTAAAGCTGTGGAACATATGGTTGAAAAGCAAGAATAACCATTTGTTTTTATATGAAAAAGACCCTGGTTTATACAGACTTTTTTTTTCCAGAGACTGCCCTGCGTGGAAATGAATGGCGCATGGATCAGCCAAGCTTTCCTCCCAACAATGCCTGATGTATTCCAGTAGATTGATGACGGGGCCAGACCAAGAAAGATGGATCGTGCAAAACAGATTTAAGGCGCTGCTCTCCAGTTACAGACATTCCTCCGCATCGGACCACAAGTAAGTATTGATAAAAAATCCTTTACGTTACTCTTACTTTTTATTAATATTCTTCGGATAAGACGGATCAGACATGATTCCAGATTAAAAATTCCAAGAATTTTTGAGGGCTAATTAGTCAGAGGCAATGATACCTTCTTGTTTCTGATTTAATTAAAAGGTGGAAACACACCCTCAAACAAAACTTCACTTTGGCAAACTTTTGCATTTGTTTATTCATAATTTTATGTAGATATTACTAACTAAGCTACTTTTTCTCCACATGACTCTCCACAGGGTGTGATTCATCCAATTTTTGGGCTCCTGAAGCCAACTCCAGTGTCTCTTTAAAGTAATATTTGGGCTCCTGCTGCTGCCAACTTCTGCCAACTCCAGGGTGTGATTCATCCAATTTTTGGGCTCCTGAAGCCAACCCCAGGGTCTCTTTAAAGTAATGTTTGGGCTCCTGCTGCTGCTGCCAACTCCAGGGTGTGATTCATCCAATTTTTGGGCTCCTGAAGCCAACCCCAGGGTCTCTTTAAAGTAATGTTTGGGCTCCTGCTGCTGCTGCCAACTCCAGGGTGTGATTCATCCAATTTTTGGGCTCCTGAAGCCAACTCCAGTGTCTCTTTAAAGTAATATTTGGGCTCCTGCTGCTGCTGCTGCCAACTTCTGCCAACTCCAGGGTGTGATTCATCCAATTTTTGGGCTCCTGAAGCCAACCCCAGGGTCTCTTTAAAGTAATGTTTGGGCTCCTGCTGCTGCTGCCAACTCCAGGGTGTGATTCATCCAATTTTTGGGCTCCTGAAGCCAACCCCAGGGTCTCTTTAAAGTAATATTTGGGCTCCTGCTGCTGCTGCCAACTCCAGGGTGTGATTCATCCAATTTTTGGGCTCCTGAAGCCAACTCCAGTGTCTCTTTAAAGTAATATTTGGGCTCCTGCTGCTGCTGCTGCCAACTTCTGCCAACCCCAGGGTGTGATTCATCCAATTTTTGGGCTCCTGAAGCCAACCCCAGGGTCTCTTTAAAGTAATGTTTGGGCTCCTGCTGCTGCTGCCAACTCCAGGGTGTGATTCATCCAATTTTTGGGCTCCTGAAGCCAACCCCAGGGTCTGTTTAAAGTAATATTTGGGCTCCTGCTGCTGCTGCCAACTCCAGGGTGTGATTCATCCAATTTTTGGGCTCCTGAAGCCAACTCCAGTGTCTCTTTAAAGTAATATTTGGGCTCCTGCTGCTGCTGCTGCCAACTTCTGCCAACTCCAGGGTGTGATTCATCCAATTTTTGGGCTCCTGAAGCCAACCCCAGGGTCTCTTTAAAGTAATGTTTGGGCTCCTGCTGCTGCTGCCAACTCCAGGGTGTGATTCATCCAATTTTTGGGCTCCTGAAGCCAACCCCAGGGTCTCTTTAAAGTAATATTTGGGCTCCTGCTGCTGCTGCCAACTCCAGGGTGTGATTCATCCAATTTTTGGGCTCCTGAAGCCAACTCCAGTGTCTCTTTAAAGTAATATTTGGGCTCCTGCTGCTGCTGCTGCCAACTTCTGCCAACTCCAGGGTGTGATTCATCCAATTTTTGGGCTCCTGAAGCCAACCCCAGGGTCTCTTTAAAGTAATATTTGGGCTCCTGCTGCTGCTACTGCCAACTTCTGCCAACTCCAGGGTGTGATTCATCCAATTTTTGGGCTCCTGAAGCCAACCCCAGGGTCTCTTTAAAGTAATATTTGGGCTCCTGCTGCTGCTGCCAACTCCAGGGTGTGATTCATCCAATTTTTGGGCTCCTGAAGCCAACTCCAGTGTCTCTTTAAAGTAATATTTGGGCTCCTGCTGCTGCTGCTGCCAACTTCTGCCAACTCCAGGGTGTGATTCATCCAATTTTTGGGCTCCTGAAGCCAACCCCAGGGTCTGTTTAAAGTAATGTTTGGGCTCCTGCTGCTGCTGCCAACTCCAGGGTGTGATTCATCCAATTTTTGGGCTCCTGAAGCCAACCCCAGGGTCTCTTTAAAGTAATATTTGGGCTCCTGCTGCTGCTGCCAACTCCAGGGTGTGATTCATCCAATTTTTGGGCTCCTGAAGCCAACTCCAGTGTCTCTTTAAAGTAATATTTGGGCTCCTGCTGCTGCTGCCAACTTCTGCCAACTCCAGGGTGTGATTCATCCAATTTTTGGGCTCCTGAAGCCAACCCCAGGGTCTCTTTAAAGTAATGTTTGGGCTCCTGCTGCTGCTGCTGCCAACTCCAGGGTGTGATTCATCCAATTTTTGGGCTCCTGCTGCTGCCAACTCCAGTGTCTCTTTAAAGCAATGTTTGGGCTCCTTCTGCCCCTCATAGTGATGCCACTTCAACTCTCTGCAATTGTGCCGCTCTGCGATTCTATTAGCGATGCCTCTGATCTGCATGTGATATTTCTTCAAAGTATTATTTAACTAACCCAGCACGCATCCTGTGCGTGTTACAGCAAGGCAGAATGGTTTACAACCCTATTGAGGCTCTAGGAGGCTCAGAAATAGCCATTTTTAATAGCGATTCGTCGCGAATTTATTCGGGTCGAAACGATTTTTGTCGGAAAATTCGGCGAATCAGTCGAATCGAATTTTTCAAAAGTTCGCTCATCTCTAGCTACATTTATAAAAATGAAAATAACTGCTTAAACAATGTAAACTATTCAATTTGTTTGTTTGTTTTTTTAACTCTTCAATTTTTTCAGGAACTAGACACTGTGGTTCAGAATAGAAACCCATATACATTGTATTACATTGTCAAGTATTGGAATAATGCAAATAATATATATATATATATCTTAGTTAATAGACAAGGTTTATGAAAGTTCCAGAGACCATTTTTATTTGTATTTATGCAAGGTCGAATCTATGCAGAATTAAAAAAGAGAACAGGTCAGAATATAAATTACTGTAGGAAGGAAACTGACAAATAGGGAACACAGGGGAGTATCTTACAGGGGAGTGTCCCCCTCTTTCAGGGCTAACGGGACATTCCAGCAAATGACAATAATAAGGCAGCAAGGAGCTGACCCGCAGCCTATCCTTCTTTTCCTCTTCTCTATTTTGTGTAGCATGCTGCAGATGCTGTAGCAGAGCTACAAAAATTGTCCTTTTTCCATTCGATTCCCTCTTTAACACCTCCAAATGGGGTGGCATGGCCACTCCTGTTCTTCAGTGCTTACAGTGTAAGTGAACCCAGCAAACCATAGTGGTCACACTTAGTGGGCTTGCTCATGCTCTGAGAATTAATCAACATTTATGCATTTTACAGCAAAAATATTTGCTACCTTCTTATACCTTATTAAACTATTACAACTAATATTAAGAATTCTTTTGTGACATACCAGAATGATCTTGAAAAACTAGCAAACAAATATTCTGTTTACCCCAGTATCCTTTGTCCTACATTTAGCAACTTTGGCAACTCACAGCAGTCTTCCTTGGGAGTTTCCAATACTTTCTTGACTTTTTGTGGTTTTTTGTTTCACTACTAAAAAGGACAGCAAAAAATCCATGTGTTTCAGTGCTGGTCATTTCCATTTATGAACTGTTTTGCAACACTTTCTGAAAATATATTTAATTGTACAGAAAACATTAGATTTGCATTATAAAGACAAGTCATGATAGATACATGCTTAAGCACTGGCATTCCTGACAAATAAGTGGGTAGGTCAAAGAACGACAAAACCAAAAAGTGAGCCCATTTTTTTCCCTCAGAATTTCCCAACTTTATAATAACATATTACTTTCCATTTTCCTATTATCTCAGGTGGCATCTAAGTGGCCAGTATGAGTTGTCAGTCAGCTAAAGCCCCTCATTCATCATTATTCCAGCCTCAGCCCACAGAGCCAGCGTCAGACCTCCCCTTCGCCGATGGGCGGAGGGGAGAGAGATTTATGATGATCAATGACAGATCGGCGCAGCGATCTCGCTCCCCCGATCTGTCTTTGTCACTGACCACATGTGTTGTCCCCCCTCCCATCACACTGCCGACCTGCGCCGACCTGTCATTGATCATCATAAATCTCTCTCCCCTCCGCCGATGGGCGGAGGGGAGAGAGATTCATGATGATCAATGACAGATCGGCCCAAAGCAGCGATCGTGCTCCCCCGATCTGTCACTGGCCACATGTGTTGTGTTGGGGGGGTCAATGGCACGTGGGGGGGGGATGCCACACTGCCCATGGAATTGGGATGGGGTATGCCACACTGTCTATGGGGTGGGGGGATGCCACATTGCATATGGGATGGGAGGGAATGCCACACTGCATATGGGAATGGGGGGGTCAATGGCACATGGGGGGGATGCCACACTGCCCATGGAATTGGGATGGGGTATGCCACACTGTCTATGGGGTGGGGGGATGCCACATTGCATATGGGATGGGAGGGAATGCCACACTGCATATGGGGTCGGGGGGATGGGGGGGTCAATGGCACGTGGGGGGGATGCCACACTGCCCATGGAATTGGGATGGGGTATGCCACACTGTCTATCGGGTAGGGGGATGCCACATTGCATATGGGATGGGAGGAAATGCCACACTGCATATGGGGATGGGGGGGTCAATGGCACGTGGGGGGGGGATGCCACACTGCCCATGGAATTGGGATGGGGTATGCCACACTGTCTATGGGGTTAGGGGATGCCACATTGCATATGGGATGGGAGGGAATGCCACACTGCATATGGGAATGGGGTGGGGGGAATGCCACACTGCATATGAGAATGGGCTGGGGGGGATGCCACACTGCATATGGGGTGGGGGGAATGCCACGCTGCATATGGGAATGGGGTGGGGGATGCCACGCTGCATATGGGGTGGGGGGATGCCACGCTGCATATGGGAATGGGGTGGGGGGAATGCCACGTTGCATATGGGAATGAGGTGGGGGGGAATGCCACGCTGCATATGGGAATGGGTGGGGGGAATGCCACGCTGCATATGGGAATGGGGTGGGGAGGATGCCACGCTGCATATGCGAATGAGGTGGGGGGAATGCCACGCTGCATATGGGAATGAGGTGGGGGGAATGCCACGCTGCATATGGGAATGAGGTGGGGGGAATGCCACGCTGCATATGGGAATGAGGTGGGGGGAATGCCACGCTGCATATGGGAATGGGGTGGGGGGATGCCACGCTGCATATGGGAATGGGGTGGGGGGATGCCACGCTGCATATGGGAATGAGGTGGGGGAATGCCACGCTGCATATGGGAATGAGGTGGGGGGAATGCCACGCTGCATATGGGAATGGGGTGGGGGGAATGCCACGCTGCATATGGGAATGGGGTGGGGGGAGTGCCACGCTGCATATGGGAATGGGGTGGGGGGAATGCCACGCTGCATATGGGAATGAGGTGGGGGGAATGCCACACTGCATATGGGAATGAGGTGGGGGGATGCCACGTTGCATATGGGAATGAGGTGGGGGGGAATGCCACGCTGCATATGGGAATGGGGTGGGGAGAATGCCACGCTGCATATGGGAATGGGGTGGGGGATGCAACGCTGCATATGGGGTGGGGGGATGCCACGCTGCATATGGGAATGGGGTGGGGGATGCCACGCTGCATATGGGGTGGGGGGATGCCACGCTGCATATGGGAATGGGGTGGGGGGAATGCCACGTTGCATATGGGAATGAGGTGGGGGGGAATGCCACGCTGCATATGGGAATGGGGTGGGGGGAATGCCACGCTGCATATGGGAATGGGGTGGGGGGAATGCCACGCTGCATATGCGAATGAGGTGGGGGGAATGCCACGCTGCATATGGGAATGAGGTGGGGGGAATGCCACGCTGCACATGGGAATGAGGTGGGGGGGAATGCAACGCTGCATATGGGAATGAGGTGGGGGGAATGCCACGCTGCATATGGGAATGGGGTGGGGGGATGCCACGCTGCATATGGGAATGGGGTGGGGGGGATGCCACGCTGCATATGAGAATGGGGTGGGGGGATGCTACGCTGCATATGGGAATGAGGTGGGGGGAATACCACGCTGCATATGGAAATGGGGTGGGGAGAATGCCACGCTGCATATGGGAATGGGGTGGGGGGGATGCCACGCTGCATATGGGAATGAGGTGGGGGGGATGCCACGCTGCATATGGGAATGGGGTGGGGGGGATGCCACGCTGCATATGGGAATGAGGTGGGGGAATGCCACGCTGCATATGGGAATGAGGTGGGGGGAATGCCACGCTGCATATGGGAATGGGGTGGGGGGAATGCCACGCTGCATATGGGAATGGGGTGGGGGGAGTGCCACGCTGCATATGGGAATGGGGTGGGGGGAATGCCACGCTGCATATGGGAATGAGGTGGGGGGAATGCCACACTGCATATGGGAATGAGGTGGGGGGATGCCACGTTGCATATGGGAATGAGGTGGGGGGGAATGCCACGCTGCATATGGGAATGGGGTGGGGAGAATGCCACGCTGCATATGGGAATGGGGTGGGGGATGCAACGCTGCATATGGGGTGGGGGGATGCCACGCTGCATATGGGAATGGGGTGGGGGATGCCACGCTGCATATGGGATGGGAGGATGCCACGCTGCATATGGGAATGGGGTGGGGGGAATGCCACGTTGCATATGGGAATGAGGTGGGGGGAATGCCACGCTGCATATGGGAATGGGGTGGGGGGAATGCCACGCTGCATATGGGAATGGGGTGGGGGGAATGCCACGCTGCATATGCGAATGAGGTGGGGGGAATGCCACGCTGCATATGGGAATGAGGTGGGGGGAATGCCACGCTGCACATGGGAATGAGGTGGGGGGGAATGCAACGCTGCATATGGGAATGAGGTGGGGGGAATGCCACGCTGCATATGGGAATGGGGTGGGGGGATGCCACGCTGCATATGGGAATGGGGTGGGGGGGATGCCACGCTGCATATGAGAATGGGGTGGGGGGATGCTACGCTGCATATGGGAATGAGGTGGGGGGAATGCCACGCTGCATATGGAAATGGGGTGGGGAGAATGCCACGCTGCATATGGGAATGGGGTGGGGGGGATGCCACGCTGCATATGGGAATGAGGTGGGGGGGATGCCACGCTGCATATGGGAATGGGGTGGGGGGAATGCCACACTGCATATGGGAATGAGGTGGGGGGAATGCCACACTGCATATGGGAATGAGGTGGGGGGAATGCCACACTGCATATGGGAATGAGGTGGGGGGAATGCCACGCTGCATATGGGAATGGGGTGGGGGGGATGCCACGCTGCATATGGGAATGGGGTGGGGGGAATGCCACACTGCATATGGGAATGAGGTGGGGGGAATGCCACACTGCATATGGGAATGAGGTGGGGGGAATGCCACACTGCATATGGGAATGAGGTGGGGGGAATGCCACGCTGCATATGGGAATGGGGTGGGGGGAATGCCACGCTGCATATGGGAATGGGTTGGGGGGAATGCCACACTGCATATGGGAATGGGGTGGGGGGAATGCCACGCTGCATTTGGGAATGAGGTGGGGGGGATGCCACGCTGCATATGGGAATGAGGTGGGGGGGATGCCACGCTGCATATGGGAATGAGGTGGGGGGAATGCCACGCTGCATATGGAAATGGGGTGGGGAGAATGCCACGCTGCATATGGGAATGGGGTGGGGGGGATGCCACGCTGCATATGGGAATGAGGTGGGGGGGATGCCACACTGCATATGGGAATGGGGTGGGGGGAATGCCACTCTGCATATGGGAATGAGGTGGGGGGAATGCCACACTGCATATGGGAATGAGGTGGGGGGAATGCCACACTGCATATGGGAATGAGGTGGGGGGAATGCCACGCTGCCATATGGGAATGGGGTGGGGGGAATGCCACACTGCATATGGGAATGGGGTGGGGAGAATGCCACGCTGCATATGGGAATGAGGTGGTGGGGAATGCCACGCTGCATATGGGAATAGGGTGGGGAGAATGCCACGCTGCATATGGGAATGGGGTGGGGGGGATGCCACGCTGCATATGGGAATGAGGTGGGGGGGATGCCACGCTGCATATGGGAATGAGGTGGGGGGAATGCCACACTGCATATGGGAATGAAATGGGAGGGACTGCCACACTGCATATGGGAATGGGGTGGGGGGAATGCCACACTGCATATGGGAATGAGGTGGGGGGAATGCCACACTGCATATGGGAATGAGGTGGGGGGAATGCCACACTGCATATGGGAATGAGTTGGGGGTAATGCCACACTGCATATGGGAATGAGGTGGGGGGAATGCCACACTGTATATGGGAATGAGGTGGGGGGAATGCCACACTGCATATGGGAATGAGGTGGGGGAATGCCACACTGCATATGGGAATGAGGTGGGGGGAATGCCACACTGCATATGGGAATGGGGTGGAGGGAATGCCGCACTGCATATGGGAATGAGGTGGGGGGAATGCCACACTGCATATGGGAATGAAATGGGAGGGAATGCCACACTGCATATGGGAATGGGGTGGGGAGAATGCCACACTGCATATGGGAATGAAATGGGAGGGAATGCCACACTGCATATGGGAATGGGGTGGGGGGAATGCCACACTGCATATGGGAATGAGGTGGGGGGAATGCCACACTGCATATGGGAATGAGGTGGGGGGAATGCCACACTGCATATGGGAATGGGGTGGGGGGAATGCCACACTGCAAATGGGAATGAAATGGGAGGGAATGCCACACTGCATATGGGATGGGATGAGGGGGAATGGAAAGAGCGAGTGTTGGAGAGACACTCCTAACCCTAGCCCGAACCCTAGGTTAGGTCTTGGGCTAGGGGCGATCACGCTGCCCCAACCTGTCACTGATCAGCATGAACATCTCTCCCCTCCGACGGGCGGAGGAGGGAGAGATTCACGCTGATCAGTGACAGGTCGGGGCAGCGTGATCGCCATTGCCCCTTGGCAGAGGGGGTGGATATTCATGCTGATCAGTGACAGGTCGGGGCAGCATTGATGTTACATGTTGATGATACACCTCGGAGGGGCACAGACGTGGATACAGTAGAGCAGTGGTTCTCAACCTTTCTAATGCCATGACCCCGCAATACAGTTCCTCATGTTACAGTGTACTGTTATTACACCAGCAGGTGTCGCGCAGGCTCTTGGCTTCTGTCCTCCGGTGCTTGCTGCGTCCGCCCCGGTTCCCCCGCCCCTTAGGCCCCAGACGGATGATGCAATCAAGTCTGCACATGCACGCAGGCATTCGGTTTGGAACGTGCATCCATAACGGCATGTCGGTGACAGGTCGGGGCAGCGGCAATCACATGCAGGGAGTGATGCCACTGCCCAGACCTGTCACTCACCTGGGCACACTAAGCTTTGAACTGCTAGCGTTGCCCCTCTCCCTACATGTAATCCCCCCCTTACCTACGCTGCTGCCCTGACCTGTGATCAGCGCAAATATCTCCCCTCCGTTGAGTGGGGGGAACACAAGGAGTTGCCCCATCCTCACCTCCCTCCACTGCTCGGTGTGTAAGCGATCACTGATCGCCTGACCAGCTCCTTCCTACCATGTTGCGCCGCTGCAATTGTCCATTCATTGTTTCTATCTTGGAGGGGCCCATGTACAGAGAGGTACAACTCCAGCATATACATATTGTGTACACACCTACTCCTCCCGCAGCCTCTCTGTACATGGGCACTACAGCTGCAGGTGGTTTCAACAATCCTTCTTAATTGTAATGTTCTGTTACTTTAACTTCCTTTTAGATTGCAATTGCTCTCGAAGATTCTTGGTTCTGCAAGCTTGCTGACGTTTACTTTTGAGTATTTGCTTTTTGGCTGTTTTGTTCCCCAACTTTAGTTCTAGGCTTTAGTTTAGCTTTTAGTTACTGTAAACTTCCCCCTAGTTCCTCCCCTTTAGTGTAGTATTTTTACTATTTTCATTTGGTTTTAGCCTTTGTTTAGCAGATTTCAGGATGGCTGGGAAAAGGTACTCTGCCCAGGAAGCAGCGGCTTACATGATGGAGTCAGACTCGGAAGAGTATAGTGTTTCAGGGTCAGATTATTTGCCCTCAGATAGTGAGTCTGACAGTGTCTCCTCTACTGAAGAGACACAGCCGTGCAGTAGTACCAGTGGTAGTGCTAGGCATCCTAGAAGGGATGGTAGCGCACTAGGAGAAGCCACGCTGGAGGAGAGTGTAGATCAGATGGAGAGTGCTGCAGCTGGTGATGGAGTGCCTACGTGGAGGCCTCCCAATAATTATTCCCCCGAAATTCCCCCTTTCGATTCGGTCCCCGGAGTCAACGTGGACACAACAAACTTCCGTCCTGTTGACTTTTTCAAATTGCTCATCACGGAGGCCATGCTACAGGACATGGTCTACCATACAAACTGCTATGCTGAGTGGGTCCTAGCACAAAATCCCCCACAAAGGAACGCCCGCGCTCATGCATGGCAGCCCACAAACATAAGTTAAAAACATAAGTTAAAAAAATGTTGGGGGCTCACTTTAGCCATGGGTATCTGCAAAAAATTTAGTATCGCCTCCTACTGGGATACCCGAACCCTTTTGGCAACACCATTATTTCCGGCCATAATGACCAGAAACCGCTACCAAATTTTACTGCGGTTTCTACATTTTAATGACAATGCCACTGCAATTCCCCGTGGTGAGCCCGGTCACGACAGACTTCACAAAGTACGTCCCCTGATCGATAGTCTGTCTGAGCGCTTTGCAGAAGTGTACACCCCCTCCCAAAATTTAAGTATTGTCGAATCGCTTCTGCTTTATAAAGGGTGCATTGTATTTCGTCAGTATATCCCTAGTAAGCGTGCCCGCTATGGGATAAAATTTTACAAATTGTGTGAAAGCTCGACCGGCTACACCAAATGTTTTCGTCTTTACGAAGGAAGGGACACACATCTGGACCCCCCTGGTTGTCCCCTTGATTTGTCTGTCAGTGGAAAAATAGTTTGGGAACTCATGACTCCTCTACTGGGGAATGGTTACCACTTATATGTGGATAACTTTTATACCAGCATCCCCCTATTTCGAGCCCTCTACTCATTGGACACACCGGCCTGCGGCACCATCAACCATAATCGAAAAGGCTTGCCCAGGTCATTGCTGACACAAAAAATAAATCGTGGAGAGTCGTATGCTGTAAGAAGCGATGAGCTCCTGGCCGTGAAACACATGGACAGAAAAAATGTTTTCATGCTGACTACAATCCACGATGAGTCAGTCGTGAGATTACGGCAACGTGGTCCCCGAGCCCCTTCCCAAAAGCCACGTTGTGTCAAAGATTATAATAAATTCATGGGTGGCGTTGATAAAGCAGACCAAATTTTAACATATTACAATGCCACCAGAAAATCCAGAGCCTGGTACAAAAAAGTTGCTATCCATTTGGTCCAATTAGCAACTTATAACTCCTTTGTTGTCTTCAAGGCAGCAGTACCAGGCTCCAATTTGTCGTTTGTAAAATATCAGCTGCAGATACTCCCTGCTCTGTTATTTGGGGATACCGAGCAGGCACCAGAGATGGCTGGTAATGATGACGAGGCTAGATTAGTGGGGAAGCATTTCATAAAGTGCATCCCCTCCATCAATAGGAAGAGGTATCCCCAGAAGCCTTGTAGGGTTTGTAGTAGGCGTGGCTTTAGGAGAGATGTGCGCTACTACTGCCCGACATGTCCCAGCCAACCTGGTTTGTGTTTGGAAGGTTGCTTTGAAGCATACCATACTAAATTCGATTTTTAGTTGTTTTATTCTGGTTAATAGTTTTTTATGGATTTTTAGACTGTATGTAGGTTAGGTTAGGTTTTGTTCCGTGCCCTAGGGTCATCCTGGTTTGGAATACCCTGCTCTGCAACACCCCCCAGATCTATAGTAACAGAATACATCTCCACATCTGGGTGAAGGTAAGTGGCCAGACCTGGAATCTTTTAGGCTATTTGCATATACTTTCTCTAGTTAAAAATTCAGTTAGATAATTGCATTTTCTTGTCCCTGTGTTTTTTTATTTTTGGTACTTGCGAAGCCAAAAGGTGATGGAGGAAATGGTGAAGGAGGAGCCGCTGGATACTTGCGATAGATGATGAAAACATGGGGCCCTTCATTAGGATTTCAGTGTTTACTGACGTTCACAATCTATCAGCACAAGGCTAATCCTCCCATGACTAATCCGAGCAGAACCTATTAGTACCATTATTGAGATTATTTTGCATTGCTTTTTCAGATGTTTATTCTGTGCTATTTGTCTAGCGGTCTGTGTCCACATATGCATGTTATGTATTGTTCTGTTCCAGGGACCCTGCGGTTTCAGATTTATTGAGTTTTTTCTTGTTTGCATATTGATATATTAGGAAAACTTTCTTGTATGCTGCATATTTATTAATATTTTTTAGGGAAAATTCGTTGCAAACTATGAACTCCTCAAGGTTTTTCATCCATAAAAAGGTTCCCACAACAAAAAACCCAGCACGCCTAGAAACCTTGAGGTATGTACTTTCCAAAAATATATAGTTTGTGGGGGGTATTTCAAATGTAAAGGGTTGTAAATTTGGAAAAACTGCAAGGTGCGCACTTTGTGTGCGCAGCTGATTTTTGCCAGTAAAATGACCCTCAAGTGCACACTTGACTTTGGGGTGTTTGGCAACTCTACCCTTCAAAGTACCTATGCATGTGGGGTATAATTTTGTTCAGCAGATGTTGTGCTTTCAGATTTACTGTGTTACTTCTTGCTTGCTTATTGTTTTTATCAGAAAATATGGTTTTGAATCTGCTTTTTGTTTGTTTTTTTAGGGAAATCCTTTGAAACCAGAGGTTCTGCCAATGAATAGAGTCCAAATGAATGTACCCACACCAACAAGCCCAGTAGGCTTAGAAACCTTGAGGTATGTACTTTCCAAAAATATATAGTTTGTGGGGGGTATTTCAAATGTAAAGGGTTGTAAATTTGGAAAAACTGCAAGGTGCGCACTTTGTGTGCGCAGCTGATTTTTGCCAGTAAAATGACCCTCAAGTGGCAAAAATCAGCTGCGCACACAAAGTGCGCACCTTGCAGTTTTTCCAAATCTACAACCCTTTACATTTGAAATACCCCCCACAAACTAGCAGATGTTGTGCTTTCAGATTTACTGTGTTACTTCTTGCTTGCTTATTGTTTTTATAGGAAAATATGGTTTTGAATCTGCTTTTTGTTTGTTTTTTTAGGGAAATCCTTTGAAACCAGAGGTTCTGCCAATGAATAGAGTCCAAATGAATGTACCCACGCCAACAAGCCCAGTAGGCTTAGAAACCTTGAGGTATGTACTTTCCAAAAATATATAGTTTGTGGGGGGTATTTCAAATGTAAAGGGTTGTAAATTTGGAAAAACTGCAAGGTGCGCACTTTGTGTGCGCAGCTGATTTTTGCCAGTAAAATGACCCTCAAGTGGCAAAAATCAGCTGCGCACACAAAGTGCGCACCTTGCAGTTTTTCCAAATCTACAACCCTTTACATTTGAAATACCCCCCACAAACTAGCAGATGTTGTGCTTTCAGATTTACTGTGTTACTTCTTGCTTGCTTATTGTTTTTATAGGAAAATATGGTTTTGAATCTGCTTTTTGTTTGTTTTTTTAGGGAAATCCTTTGAAACCAGAGGTTCTGCCAATGAATAGAGTCCAAATGAATGTACCCACGCCAACAAGCCCAGTAGGCTTAGAAACCTTGAGGTATGTACTTTCCAAAAATATACAGTTTGTGGGGGGTATTTCAAATGTAAAGGGTTGTAAATTTGGAAAAACTGCAAGGTGCGCACTTTGTGTGCGCAGCTGATTTTTGCCAGTAAAATGACCCTCAAGTGCACACTTGACTTTGGGGTGTTTGGCAACTCTACCCTTCAAAGTACCTATGCATGTGGGGTATTATTTTGTTCAGCAGATGTTGTGCTTTCAGATTTACTGTGTTACTTCTTGCTTGTTTATTGTTTTTATAAGAAAATATGGTTTTGAATCTGCTTTTTGTTTGTTTTTTTAGGGAAATCCTTTGAAACCAGAGGTTCGCACAATGAATAGAGTCCAAATGAATGTACCCACGCCAACAAGCCCAGTAGGCTTAGAAACCTTGAGGTATGTACTTTCCAAAAATATATAGTTTGTGGGGGGTATTTCAAATGTAAAGGGTTGTAAATTTGGAAAAACTGCAAGGTGCGCACTTTGTGTGCGCAGCTGATTTTTGCCAGTAAAATGACCCTCAAGTGCACACTTGACTTTGGGGTGTTTGGCAACTCTACCCTTCAAAGTACCTATGCATGTGGGGTATTATTTTGTTAAGCAGATATTGTGCTTTCAGATTTACTGTGTTACTTCTTGCTTGCTTATTGTTTTTATAGGAAAATATGGTTTTGAATCTGCTTTTTGCTTTTTTTTTTAGGGAAATCCTTTGGAACCAGAGATTCTGCCAATGAATAGAGTCCAAACCAATTCACCCACGCCAACAAGCCTAGTATGGTTAGAAACCTTGAATTGTGCACTTTCCAAAAATATATAGTTTGTGGGGGGTATTTCAAATGTAAAGGGTTGTATTTTTTGAAAAACTGCGAGGAGCGCATAGTATTTGTATTTTATCTGAAAATCTCCTCTAGCGGTCTTTGCAGTTTCTGGGGTCTCCTGGGCAGGAAAGGGTGTCTACTAATACATGTGTGGTACCGTTGTAACCGGGAGAAATGGGGCTTTTACCCTCAATATGTTTTTATTGTAAAACCTTTATTTTTGATTAAAGAAAAACACTGCAAAATGTAAAAACGTGTGTATTTTTAATTTTGTTTCACATATTTTGCCCAAAATAATTAGGATAAGACAACAAAATTGATAAACAAGACATATGCTGTTAAAGCCCAGATTCTGCTGAAAAAAACGATATGTAATTTTTATGGGAAGTCCCAGAAAATCCCTTCAAAAATTACAGTTGAACATGGGGAGCGCAAAATAGTGAAAAATGCTCTGGCAACAGAGCGTGACAAAATCTCCAGGTGGGCTGGCACTTAAAGTGGACCAACACCCAGGATTTTGACTATCCTGGGTGTTGGTCCACTGAAACCCCCCCGATCGCTGCAAAAACTCACCTCTCCCTGCTCCCACGTGACCTCGTCCGGCCAATGACAGCGCTCAGAGCAGCTCTGGTATGCGCGTCCAAAGCCGCTTGGACGCGCATACCAGAGCGCTGTCATTGGCTGCGTCTCTCGCTTCCCTCTAACAGGGAGCGCTCCTGCGCCGGCCATTCACAAAACGGCCGGCGCGGGAGCGCGCCCTGCTAGAGGGAAGCGAGAGACGCGGCCGCGTCTCGCGCATGCGCCGTTGGATCGCCGGTAAGGTGAGGATTGTGGGCCTCCTGTGGGGTTCCTCCCCGCGGGACATCCCGATTTCGGATGCCCCGCGGGGAGGGATCTGATCGGTCCGGGAATCTTATAGATTCCCGGGCCGATCCCCCCTGGGTGTTGGTCCACTTTAAAGGGTTAAGGGAAATACCAACCTGTCTCTTGGAGGAGCCCTCACCTTGGGTGCACCAACAGAGGGGTATTTATGGTTCTGGTATATTATTTTTGAAGCAAAAACATTATTCCTTTTTGGTTTAAAAGGTGTTTCAAGGCCTGTGACCTACTTATTTGAGTAACATTAATTATTGATCTACTTATTGGGGATATTTAGTTGTAACTGCATATTACTAGGGGGTATTTGGTGTATAATGGTTGAGGACCAATACTGTACTGGACATATACTGTACCTACCCCCAATGTAAACAGTTTTTCCCACCAATACATTTTGTAAAAAAATGTGATTCAATTCTATGTAAAAGTGCTTAATAACTTTCTAACCCAACAATACGGATTAAGAGATTCACTGAGAACCCTGCTCAATTATGTCTTGGACTTTTAATAGCTTAGTATAAAAAATGTTACTAGGAGTCAACCATGCTTCCAATTTCTGTGTCTTCTGATATATACAATATTTTTGATCCCTAGTACAAAACATATGCATGTCCTGCCAATTTAGTTATTGAATAATGCTCCAATATAATATCCATCTGAAGTTTAGCTTTTAGATCCAGGAAAGCATACATGGAGGACATAAGAAATACTAATGCTTACATCTAGAATAACACAGTTTGATATCACATTGGCAAAGAAGGCACGTCCATTTTTTGTTGAAATACATTTTTGACCCATATTTCCACATTGCACCTGAGGCCTACTGTCTACGTTAAAGCACTGTCTTCTCTTTATACTGTATGTCTATAATGTTATTGATTTTCCAGCATCTTTGTTACAGCTGTAGTTCCATTCCAGTGATTTGAAAAGCTTTCAGTGATAGGTCATAAGGTTTTAAGCCAATCAGTAAGTTTAAAAGAGAAAGAATATCATAGTAAAAATAAAAATAAAAGTAGGACATGTTATACCATCACTGGATGGGAAAAAGAGATGCAGTTTACCAGCGTGCATCAGTCATGTAAAAAGATCGGTACGTGACTTTGCATACTGGTAGAAAATTCAGGTAGCACCCAAGAAATTCTGGAGGGTAAAGGGAGGTATTATTACCTTCCCAACTGTAGTTTGGTTTAAAAGAACATCTGTTGCTTTCAGTTTAAGGAACAGGTTGAAGCAAAGGCAGAAAGAGAAACATATGTATGTATATATGACTGGGCTGAAGTGGGTACATTTTACCAGATACATTTAAACCTGTACAACTCTCTTATGGATGGTAAGACTGTTGGGTAGCTTTGATACTAAGGCAGTACAGTGTACTGTGAATGCACAAAAAACTTTAGGATCAGGCTATTACCTAGGGAGTATTACGGGAGTATTGAAATGCCCTGCAGTGTAAAGTCGCTGTATACTCACCTTGATCCAGGATTCCCTGGTGCATGACTAGTTTTCGCCCTATAGGCTTGAATGTCTGTCGTGGCGGTTGTGCAAAGAGGAGGGAGCAGGGAAGTTGTGTGCTTCTGCGGCTAAGCAGCTAAGCCACAACATCCCTCACCATCAAGGTAAGTATATGGGGACCCTAGGGTTTTTTTTTTACTGCCGGGCATCTAAAAAAAAGATGCCCTGGGTGGAAGCATTTATCCGAGTGGGAGAAAAAAAACGGGTTTCTGTCCTCCTTAAACTTTATCTACACTAAGTAAATCCTTGTATTTCAGTACATACTTTATTATATACTGTATATATACTGCATTATGTAATCTTAATGAAAATTTTCGATTAAACATAAAGTTGTGCTTTCAGATAAACTGTACAACCTCTTGATCCGTTGCTCATTGTTGTCGTCATTAAACAGATGGCATGCTAAGGAAGCAGGGTGACCTAGCACAAAATTACCTCTACCTTAGGGTAGACCTCAGAAGCTGTTTGAAAGTAATGTTTATTGCTTTGCTACTTATCGTATTCAGTGCTACTTTACCAGCTGGCAAGATATAGTGTACTGCATTCTGTGTTCATGTCTCTATAGCATTCATCAACTGAACTCTTTAATTATTGCCCAGAGCACTAAATTTTAACCAAAAAAATGAATTCATTCTACAGCGGCAGTAAAGTGAAAAAGATAAATGTTTCCTTTTAAATCAGAAAAACCTAAAGGGTGGAATATTATATTAGTGTAA
Source organism: Gastrophryne carolinensis (assembly GCA_027917425.1). NCBI lineage: Eukaryota > Metazoa > Chordata > Amphibia > Anura > Microhylidae > Gastrophryne > Gastrophryne carolinensis. The sequence goes on along the minus strand of CM051237.1, from coordinate 175,567,544 downwards.
CGTATCATATTGTGTGAAGCTTATATTAAAAAATTTGTTGCAAGTAAAAAACTTGAAATAGATTTTTTTTTTGTCATGCAATAGCTTTTTTTTGTCTAAAAGATAAACAGACGTATAAAAGCGGACAGCTAAGACGTCTAATTGCACAGAAAGATGGGAACCCAGGGAAGAGAGTTGCAAACATAAAAATAACTCTGATTTGGTTGCTAGACTAAAAATGTTTTTTAGGCGAGCACACAGGGTTACAAGTTTTGTTAAATTAAAACTTTTTCTACCATTTACAGAAATTCACTTGACTTTCAAATGATGGATAAAGTATTTTGTTCTTTAGCAACCAGTACACTAAAAACTTATACAACAATCTGTTGTTGGCCTCTTTTATCAAGCACCAGCACCAGTCAATGTCACTATTTAGCTTCTGCACACATCAATTATTGATATTATTGATATACTGGTCCTGTTTGTTATTGTGTGGTGCCGCACCACCTGCTGGCAGCTTAATTCATGTCAGCTCTCCTGCTGGCACTGACCAGCCCCTGGAAGTGTTACACCATTCGCATTGCACCAATCAGCACATACACCCCCCCCCCCAGGGTGGCCATTGGTCAATACCCCGACAAATTTTGAGTCAGCCCATTACTCAGTGCCCGTGATAGTCTGTTGTGATTAGGGTGTGATTTCATTAGTTATAATCTGTTTCCGACCCGGCTTGATCGACCATTCCTGTCCACTGCCTGTACCAACCTCTATTTTCTCGAAGTAATCCCTCAATAAATTATTTTGTTGCAAAGGGTTAAAAAAATAGAACAAAAAAGCAGAATCAAAGCCACCTTTTCCTTAAAAACAATATGCAAACAAGAAAAACGGACAGGCTGATTCATCATTAGCGGCAGGTGGCGACAGATGAGCGTCTGTAGCAGGCATTTTCAGAGCGCCCGCTAGTAGTCGCAGTGCTCGGCCATGAGTCGCTAGTTTATAGCGACTCAGTCGCTGTTCAGTAATGGTGAATACATTGTGAGGAGTCGCTATTTGACCAGTACAGCGCTGTATGGGAGCGCATGGTAGCGACTGCTCATAGAGACCGACTCACACCATATTCAGGAAATAGTTGTTTGAAGCCCAGAGCGCAGGAGGCGGTGTGTTTAAAGTCTGTTTTCAAGCATCTATCAACTAGTAACAAAGCGAAAACATATGGAATTACATTGTAGCAACATTGTAACATGAACACTTTAATGCCAGACCTGTAATGTCATTTTTGAGGAAATATTTTAAAAAATGAAAAAAATATGAAAAAACTGCTTTTTCAATGCCAGAAGAGGTCAAAGAATTATTTGTGATTTTTTTGAAAAAAAAAATTAAAAAAAAAACCCATTTAAAGAGAAGAAAAGGATCGTCCATTGAAATGTATGGGAGAGCGCCAGGTAGCGAGAGGTCATACCTGGCGCTGTGCAAGGCTGAACGCTGGCGCTGTTGGCTGAGGCTGTAAAAATGATGAATCAGACGCTACATGGCGCTCTTCCAGTCGCTCAACGGATTCTGCTTGATAAATGTGTAATTGCGTGCCGTGTCCGGCGTTGACCAGTCGCTATCAGTCGCTACCTGTCATTAGCCAGGCGCTACCTGCCGCTATCCCTTCTTATATAAGGGCCTAAGTTAAATCTGAAAAAGCAAGATCTCCCGAACAGAAAAAAAAACAACATGCATATATACTGTCAAGGGTAGAATTGCCCCAAAGGAAAGCATGCACATAATGGTAATTTTACTTGAAAATTTCAGCTCTTGCAATTTTTCAACTAAAACAAAGCATACATTTCCTGAAAGTACACATGTTAAGCTTTCTAGCCATACCCAGGTTGTTGTAGTGGGCTCATCTTTCTGGAAGTAATCCCTTAAAGAATTCATTAGTTGCACAGGGTTTCCCTAAAAAAAGTATAAAAAAGCTGAATAAAAAAAACACATTTTCCTAAAATATCAATATGCAAACAAGAAAAAACTAGCTATATCTAAAAGCACAAGGTCCCCGCCGGAATCTGGCTACCAAGAGGGCCAGTCTCAGGTGGGAAGTCCGGAGGTGGAGGAGATGGTGGACTCCCCACCACTCCATGAGGAGAGGGAGTGGAGGAGTCTGGCCCCTCAGAGTTGGGCAGACCAAATTGCCCATACTTTCTCTTCTTGCAGTCCTCCCTGGTTTGAGGTCAGCACCTCGTCCCCTGGTTAGTCAGATTTGTGCATATAATTGTGTTGCGCTATTTTGGAAGTGACAAGTGTGTGCTTAAATTGATTTTGGTTTGTTTATTTTCTTGTTTCAGGGCATCATAGGCTGGTGATCTCCTCCACGTTTTTTCTCCCAAGCCAATGTCAGGTAATATTGACATGCACATACAAACAGAAACAATCATTCAATGTTTATATGTTAAAATAAAACATACTCCACAGATAAATTGAAATTGTTCTTGTTATTGTTTTTATCTCACAACTCCTCCTATTCCTGCTGGCACATCACTTGGTCCCCCAAACCCGCCTTGTCCCCACAAACATGAAGTTGGGTCCAGCAGCATGGACCAAGGCCAGAGCTATGATGGTAAGTAGCATATACCCTGGGCTGCAACTGTAGCTGACTTGCTGATTTTTCTATCATTTTATTGAAACTACCAAAGGAAATCTTTTTGGCCCTTACCACTGATTGTTGTTAGTCACGTTTTTGGTGCTAAATGAATGGTTCTCTCATTCCTTTTATCATGTATGCAGGTAGGAGGGCTAAATGTTTCCAAAACAATATTCACATTAGACATCCACCTTACTGTTTTATTTTACAGCAACTCCACCATGGACTTGTATTGAATCCCAAAGATTGTGTTTGTTTTTTCACCTAACACCCTTTTGTTTTTATGTTTGTGATGTTTAAAGATTCATCACCATGTGTTGGTCCAGCTGGGATCTGGTATCTGTGTTTAACTAAAAATGCCATACCTTAAAAACCGTTGTTAGTGGCCCTGTCATTAGCAGTGTTCAATGTGTTTTGTAGTCAAACATGCATCTCCTTTAGCTACAAAGCTTCCTTTACAATCCACCCTCCTCTCCCAAGCTATATTCAGTTAAATAACGTTTACAACTGCTTTAACTATTTAATTCAGGGAGGTCATGCGGTAATCTATGTAAAACGATGGTGTATGTACCATACATTTTGTGGCCCATCTAAAGTCATCCAAAGTATGTTTAATTAGCAGCTTTAACAACAGTTTGCTCCTTACAGGAATGCCAAACATTTATAACATATAGGGAAAGTGCTTAAAAAAAGATTTTTTGTCCCACACTGCTAAATTAATTATACTAATCTATGTAAATGCTGGTGCTGGCTGATAAAGGGACATCTAAATGTACAAACAAACAGAAAAGGTGGTGGGGCTGCCAGCACAGTCCCAAAAGCCTTTATCAAAGTAAGCCGCACTCAGTAGTTTAAAAATTAATATACCATGCCTATATTGAAAACATATACTTATACAAGACTGACAAAAGTTTAAAAAACATTAAAAATGGTGTTGGAAAAGGGGGGCTTAATTTTATGGCTCTAATACAACAAATACAAATATCATGATGAATGCAGTCAATTAAAGTGAAAATAAAGACACAAATATATATATATATATATATATATATATATATATTCTCTGGTTCTGCAAAAACTGTGCAATGTGCACGGTAAAGTGCAAATAGTGCTATCCAAGGTGCAACCAAGTAAAGTGTCAAGTGCTATATAGATACCAAGGGCTATACAACATACACTGTGATATGACTGCTAAAAATAAGGATGAAAATGGTATCACCAGGTCAGTGGAAATGGAGCCAAGTCCCCTCACCAAACAGCCTAATAGACCGTCGACGCGTTGCGTGCAGGGTCACCCAGCACTTCGTCGGGACATTGTAGGGAAAGTGCATGTATAGTAGTCTTATTGGCTAAAAGTATGACTAATAGTGTATATCTTAATATGTTGTCCTATGTTGTATCTAAATCAGGGTGCATGAGAAAGTCCACACAACACTGGCCAAAAAAAAAACACTGCCTTGACTTCATATTTTGCCTCACCACCATTGTGTGTGGACAATTGCACAATACAGGGCTGATTTTTGACCACCACTGTCTGCATGTCTCCCCTGGGTATCTGGCCACCAGAAACACTTCATAGTCAGGGTGGCGATTTGAAATGATAGAATAGAGAACAACACCCATTTTTGGTAAAAAATATGTCAGGCCGAAGAGCTCCCCAGATGGAAATCTCTGCCCGGGATCGGATTTTGTCCAGAGCAAAGATACAAACACAGGATAAATGAACTAAAAGGGAATTTATTAAGAAAAGGCAAAGTGTAACCTATAATCCAGGCTGAAACTTAACAAGAAAACCTTGACATCAGGTAACAAATAGAGATGAGCGAGTAGTGAAATATTCGAAATTTCGAATTTCGATTCGAATAGACCGCGTTACTCGACTACTCGACCGAATATCGAATCCCATTATAGTCTATGGGAAAAAAATGCTCGACACTTGGAAATCTCAATTCGACCACTTGGAGGTCACCAAGTCCACCCTGAAACATCAGAAAATGATGCCAACACTGCTGGAATGCAACTGGGACAGCAGGGGAAGCATGTCTGGGTGCATATAACGCGCCCAAGTCGCACTATTACGCCACTATCACAGCCTCTCAACAATACACTCCAAACACAATATTACTTCTACGTAAAGTGAGACAAGACAAGGAAACCTTTTTTCCTCTACATTGCCATGGACCCCAAGCCAAACTGTACAAAAAAGAAGAACAAAATTCTGCACCCCTTAAAATCACGTTGCCTAATGACAACCACAGATGGCATAGGCAAGGGGGAAAATAAATATACCCCACCCCTAATTGTCATTGTGTGTGTGTGTGTGTGTGAGATGTGGTCAGACATGTCCTCTTGTGTCATTGTGTCACCCCAGCAGTAAGGGAAGCTTAAAGGAGGAGGTTTGTTACAGTGTGTTACCCCAGCAGTAGGGGAAGCTTACAGGAGGAGGTTTGTTACAGTGTGTCACCCCAGCAGTCAGGGAAGCTTACAGGAGGAGGTTTGTTACATTGTGTCACCCCAGCAGTCAGGGAAGCTTACAGGAGGAGGTTTGTTACAGTGTGGCACCCCAGCAGTAAGGGAAGCTTACAGGAGGAGGTTTGTTACAGTGTGTCACCCCTGCAGTCAGGGAAGCTTACAGGAGGAGGTTTGTTACAGTGTGGCACCCCAGCAGTAAGGGAAGCTTACAGGAGGAGGTTTGTTACAGTGTGTCACCCCTGCAGTCAGGGAAGCTTACAGGAGGAGGTTTGTTACAGTGTGTCACCCCAGCAGTAGGGGAAGCTTACAGGAGGATGTTTGTTACAGTGTGGCACCCCTGCAGTCAGGGAAGCTTACAGGAGGAGGTTTGTTACAGTGTGTCACCCCAGCAGTAAGGGAAGCTTACAGGAGGAGGTTTGTTACAGTGTGTCACCCCAGCAGTCAGGGAAGCTTACAGGAGGAGGTTTGTTACAGTGTGGCACCCCAGCAGTCAGGGAAGCTTACAGGAGGAGGTTTGTTACAGTGTGTCACCCCAGCAGTAAGGGAAGCTTACAGGAGGAGGTTTGTTACAGTGTGTCACCCCAGCAGTCAGGGAAGCTTACAGGAGGAGGTTTGTTACAGTGTGGCACCCCAGCAGTCAGGAAAGCTTACAGGAGGAGGTTTGTTACAGTGTGTCACCCCTGCAGTCAGGGAAGCTTACAGGAGGAGGTTTGTTACAGTGTGTTACCCCAGCAGTAGGGGAAGCTTACAGGAGGAGGTTTGTTACAGTGTGTCACCCCAGCAGTCAGGGAAGCTTACAGGAGGAGGTTTGTTACAGTGTGGCACCCCAGCAGTAAGGGAAGCTTACAGGAGGAGGTTTGTTACAGTGTGTTACCCCAGCAGTAGGGGAAGCTTACAGGAGGAGGTTTGTTACAGTGTGGCACCCCTGCAGTCAGGGAAGCTTACAGGAGGAGGTTTGTTACAGTGTGTCACCCCAGCAGTCAGGGAAGCTTACAGGAGGAGGTTTGTTACAGTGTGTCACCCCAGCAGTCAGGGAAGCTTACAGGAGGAGGTTTGTTACAGTGTGTCACCCCAGCAGTAGGGGAAGCTTACAGGAGGAGGTTTGTTACAGTGTGGCACCCCTGCAGTCAGGGAAGCTTACAGGAGGAGGTTTGTTACAGTGTGTTACCCCAGCAGTAGGGGAAGCTTACAGGAGGAGGTTTGTTACAGTGTGTCACCCCAGCAGTAGGGGAGGCCCAAGAGCTGAGACCTTTTAAAAATTGTGTGGAGGCCCAAGAGCTGAGACCTTTTAAAAATTGTGTGGAGGCCCAAGAGCTGAGACCTTTTAAAAATTGTGTGGAGGCCCAAGAGCTGAGACCTTTTAAAAATTGTGTGGAGGCCCAAGAGCTGAGACCTTTTAAAAATTGTGTGGAGGCCCAAGAGCTGAGACCTCTCAAACATTGTGTGGAGTCCCAAGAGCTGAGACCTCTTAAAAATTGTGTGGAGTCCCACGAGCTGAGACCTCTTAAAAATTGATTGTATTAAGCCCAAGAGGTGAGCCATAATTTTTTTTTATTAATACAGCAATTCTACGGCGGTTAAGGAGGAGGAGGAGGAGGAGGAGGAAATGGCACTTCATACAGATGGCACTTCACTCTTGGCTGCTTTCCACTGTTGTACAAGCAAAGTCCGGGTCAATCCACTTGCTGTTCATTTTGATTAGCGTCAGCCTGTCGGCACTGTCGGTTGACAGGCGGCTGCGCTTATCGGTTATAATGCCCCCGGCTGCGCTGAACACCCTTTCTGATAGCACGCTGGCGGCAGGGCAGGCAAGCACCTCCAAGGCGTACAGGGACAGTTCCAGCCACGTGTCCAACTTGGAGACCCAGTAAGTGTAGGTCGCCGAGGGATCGGGGAGGACAGGGGTGTGGTCTGCCAGGTAGTCCCGCAACATCCGCCGATACTTGTCCCTCCTGCTGATAGCGGGCCCCGCAGTGATGGAAGTTGCACGAGGGGGTGACATGAACGTGTCCCACACCTTGGAGAGTGTTCCCCTGGTGGCTGTGGGCCTGATCGATGTTGTCAGACTCTGGGAGACACTCTCCTCTCTGCCGCCAGCGATGCTGGGTGGGAAAATCTGCATCATGTTCTGCAAGAGTTCCCTCTGGTATTCCAGTAATCGATTCGTCCTCTCCTCTACCGGAATAAAAGAGGAGAAGTTATCTTTATACCGGGGGTCCAGGAGTGCGAAGACCCAGTATAGTTTGTTCTCCAATATCCGGACAACACGTATGTCCCGGGAAAAGCAGCCCAGCATGAAGTCAGCCATGTGTGCCAGACTCTGAGTAGGCATGACGTCACTGCCCCCACCAGAAGGATCATTTTCCATTTCCTCCTCTTCCTCCTCCTCTCCGCCCCATCCGCGCTGAACCAATGGGACGCACACAGCCTGACTGCTACCCTCGCCGCCAGCATCCTCTTCCACAGCCACCTCCATGTTGTCCTCCTCCTCCTCATCCTCCTCTTCCTGCAACTGCCACCGAGCAGCAGACAAAAGTGTGGTCTGACTGTCTACCTGCGTTGCGTCTCCTCCTACCCCCGTCTCCTCTGTGTGCAATGCGTTCTCCCTTATTGCGATGAGCGATTCTTTAAGGACGCATAGGAGCGGGATGGTTACGCTCACTATAGCGTCCTCGCTGCTGACCTTCTTAGTGGACTCCTCAAAGATACGCAATACATCGCATATGTCTGCCATCCATGGCCACTCGTGGTTGGCAAACTGAGGGAGCTGAGTTGGAGGCACGCGTGGATGCATCATCTGGTACTCCATCAATGCTTTCTGCTGCTCACACACCCTGGCCAACATGCAATAGGTGGAATTCCAGCGAGTGGGCAGGTCGCACAACAGCCGATGTTGAGGCAAATGGAGGCGTTGCTGGATTTTTTTTAAGCTAGCAGCAGCTACAGTTGACTTCCGAAAGTGAGCGCACAAGCGCCGCACTTTGACCAGTAGCTCTGCCAGGTTGGGGTAAGTCTTTAGAAACTTTTGTACTACCAAATTAAAAACGTGGGCCAGGCATGGTACGTGATTGAGTTCTGCAAGCTCCAGAGCCGCCACCAGGTTACGGCCGTTATCGCACACGACCATGCCTGGTCCTAGCTGCAGCGGCGACAGCCACATCTCTGTCTGCTGCAATATGGCGTGCCTCACCTCTGCGGCGCTGTGCTTCCTGTCGCCCAAGCTGATGAGCTTAAGCACCGCCTGCTGACGTCTCCCCGCGCCAGTGCTGCAACGCTTCCAGCTAGGGGCTGAGGGCGATGTTAAGGCAGAGGAGGAGGAGGAGGAGGAAGAGGAGGGGGGTCTATCAGAACCCGTGCTGGCAATCTTGGGCGGGGGTGGTATGTAGGCCGTCCCTGTTTGCGACCCCGTCCCCGCTTCCACAACATTCACCCAGTGTGCCGTCAAAGAGATGTAGCGTCCTTGGCCGCAAGCGCTTGTCCACAAGTCGGTGGTCAAGTGGACCTTTGCGCTGACTGCGTACCTCAGGGCCCGCCTGATGTTACGCGACACGTGCTGGTGCAGGGCGGGGACGCCACACAGGGAAAAATAGTGGCGGCTAGGGACGGAATAGCGAGGTGCGGCAGCCGCCATCAGGTCGCGGAAGGCCTGCGTCTCCACAAGCCTAAACGGCAACATCTCCAGGGCCAGCAGTTTGGAGATGAGGCAGGTTAAGGCTTGGGCTTGGGGGTGACTGGAGGCGTACTTCCGCCTGCGGTTGAACGCCTGCGAGATGGACAGTTGATGGGACGAAGAGATGGAAGGTGCAGACGAAGATGCGGGGGAAGGTGGGGCTGAAGGAGAAGGCCCCAAAGTAGCCGAGGCAGAGGCAGATGTGGAGGTGTCCTGGCTGGAGGTCTGGACCGCAGTGGCAGCACACAACAAAGGGGAAGAGGCAGTGGCAGCAAGACGGGGCGCAGGTTGTATTGCGTTTGCTCTCTCCCACTCAGCCCAGTGCTTGAATTCCAAGTGACGGCGCATGCCTGAGGTGGTCAGATTGCTCTTCTCAGAGCCCCTACTCAGTTTTGAGTGGCAGATTGCGCAAACCACGCTCAGTTTGTCATCCGCGCAAACGTTAAAAAATCTCCACACCACAGAAGTACGAGGCCTCGATGGGGGAGCTTCGCGCGACTGCCTGCTGCCGGGAAGAGCTTCGGCCCTGCTGGCTGTGGCCTGCCTTCTCTGTCTGGACTGTCCTCTGCCTCTGGACTGTCCTCTGCCTCTTGCTGCCTTATTCGGTGATGCGCAGACCGCATCTCCACTGCTTTCCCCGCTGGACATCACCCCTGTCCAAGTGGGGTTGGTCATTTCGTCGTCCACCACCTCCTCTTCCACTTCCTCTCTCTGCTCCTCCTCCTGCCCACTGGACATTCCAACAGCCTCCCTTGATGGCAACTGCGTCTCATCATCATCGCTCATGATAGCAGATGCTGGTTCCGGGTCCACATCACTAGCAGATGGCGGATACTCAAGTGTTTGGGCATCACTACAAACAAATTCCTCTGCTAGCTCCTGGGATTCTTGCAGCACATCTGGAAAAGGACCCGAAAAGAGGTCCCGGGAGGGGTCAAGGTTGGGCTGACTCTGTTGGCCAGGTTGGGAGGAAGGAGGGTCAGAGTGAGACTGTGTGGATGACTGGGTGGTGGACAAGTGACTGGAAGCGTTATCGGCCATCCATTGCACCACCTGTTCACGCTGCTCAGGCCTTAACAGAGGTGTACCCCGCCCCCCGCATAACTGTCCCATAAAGGCAGGGAAGCTGGATGAGCGTAATGCTGGCTGCCCCTCACCAGCACGCATTGTATCCCCACTGGCTTCAACGCGGTTTGTGCCCCCACCAGCATTTCCGCGCCCCCGTCCTCGTCCACGTCCCTTTGCGCTAGCCCTCCGCATTTCAGACGTTTTACTTTTTTGGCCACGCGTTATGCCAAATATAAAAATATTTTTAAGAAGAACACCTGGCTATACAGCCGTATACTGCCAGAAGGTGAAATGGTGCCTATACGCACCGTGTATAAAACAGTGTTTTGTTGGCACAGAGGACACAAAACAGTAGTGCCAAATATAAATATATTTTTAAGAACACCTGGCTATACAGCCGTATACTGCCAGAAGGTGAAATGGTGCCTATATACGCACCGGGTATATAACAAGGTTTTGTTGGTAAAGAGGACACAAAACAGTAGTGCCAAATATAAAAATATTTTTAAGAAAAAAACCTGGCTATACAGCCGTATACTGCCAGAAGGTGAAATGGTGCCTATATACGCACCGGGTATATAACAAGGTTTTGTTGGTAAAGAGGACACAAAACAGTAGTGCCAAATATAAAAATATTTTTAAGAAAAACACCTGGCTATACAGCCGTATACTGCCAGAAGGTGAAATGGTGCCTATATACGTACCGGGTATATAACAAGGTTTTGTTGGTAAAGAGGACACAAAACAGTAGTGCCAAATATAAAAATATTTTTAAGAAAAACACCTGGCTATACAGCCGTATACTGCCAGAAGGTGAAATGGTGCCTATACGCACCGGGTATATAACAAGGTTTTGTTGGCACAGAGGACACAAAACAGTAGTGCAAAATATAGTTTTGTATATAGGTGCTAATACACCACTGAAGTCTTTCTGTCCCTATTCCAGCATCAGCAGCTACCCCTCACTAAAGCAGCCGTTTTGAGCAGAGTGTATATAGTTTTGTATATAGGTGCTAATACACCACTGAAGTCTTTCTGTCCCTATTCCAGCAGCAGCAGCTACCCCTCACTAAAGCAGCCGTTGTGTGCAGTGTGTATATAGCTAGAATGAGCTATATACTGTTCAGCATAGTAGCCCTAATAAGGGCTCTTAATGACTCTCTTGTCTTCTGGTAGCTGGTATATATGGTGGTAAAAGCGATATTCTGAGCTTCTGGGGCCCTGCCTGACTAAATAGAAAATGAGCTATATACTGTTCAGCGTAGCAGCCCTAATAAGGGCTATTAAGGACTGTCTTGTCTTCTGGTAGCTGGTATATATGGTGGTAAAAGGTATATTCTGAGCTTCTGGGGCCCTGCCTGACTAAATAGAAAATGAGCTATATACTGTTCAGCGTAGCAGCCCTAATAAGGGCTATTAAGGACTGTCTTGTCTTCTGGTAGCTGGTATATATGGTGGTAAAAGGTATATTCTGAGCTTCTGGGGCCCTGCCTGACTAAATAGAAAATGAGCTATATACTGTTCAGCGTAGCAGCCCTAATAAGGGCTATTAAGGACTGTCTTGTCTTCTGGTAGCTGGTATATATGGTGGTAAAAGGTATATTCTGAGCTTCTGGGGCCCTGCCTGACTAAATAGAAAATGAGCTATATACTGTTCAGCGTAGCAGCCCTAATAAGGGCTCTTAAGGACTGTCTTGTCTTCTGGTAGCTGGTATATATGGTGGTAAAAGGTATATTCTGAGCTTCTGGGGCCCTGCCTGACTAAATAGAAAATGAGCTATATACTGTTCAGCGTAGCAGCCCTAATAAGGGCTATTAAGGACTGTCTTGTCTTCTGGTAGCTGGTATATATGGTGGTAAAAGGTATATTCTGAGCTTCTGGGGCCCTGCCTGACTAAATAGAAAATGAGCTATATACTGTTCAGCGTAGCAGCCCTAATAAGGGCTATTAAGGACTGTCTTGTCTTCTGGTAGCTGGTATATATGGTGGTAAAAGGTATATTCTGAGCTTCTGGGGCCCTGCCTGACTAAATAGAAAATGAGCTATATACTGTTCAACATAGCAGCACTAATAAGGGATTAAGGACTGTCTTGTCTTCTGGTAGCTGGTATATATGGTGGTAAAAGGTATATTCTGAGCTTCTGGGGCCCTGCCTGACTAAATAGAAAATGAGCAATATACTGTTCAACATAGCAGCACTAATAAGGGATTAAGGACTGTCTTGTCTTCTGGTAGCTGGTATATATGGTGGTAAAAGGTATATTCTGAGCTTCTGGGGCCCTGCCTGACTAAATAGAAAATGAGCTATATACTGTTCAACATAGCAGCACTAATAAGGGATTAAGGACTGTCTTGTCTTCTGGTAGCTGGTATATATGGTGGTAAAAGCTATATTCTGAGCTTCTGGGGCCCTGCCTGACCTAATAGAAAATGAGCTATATATTGTTCAGCGTAGCAGCCCTAATAAGGGCTATTAAGGACTGTCTTGTCTTCTGGTAGCTGGTATATATGGTGGTAAAAGGTATATTCTGAGCTTCTGGGGCCCTGCCTGACTAAATAGAAAATGAGCTATATACTGTTCAACATAGCAGCACTAATAAGGGATTAAGGACTGTCTTGTCTTCTGGTAGCTGGTATATATGGTGGTAAAAGGTATATTCTGAGCTTCTGGGGCCCTGCCTGACTAAATAGAAAATGAGCTATATACTGTTCAACATAGCAGCACTAATAAGGGATTAAGGACTGTCTTGTCTTCTGGTAGCTGGTATATATGGTGGTAAAAGGTATATTCTGAGCTTCTGGGGCCCTGCCTGACTAAATAGAAAATGAGCTATATACTGTTCAGCGTAGCAGCCCTAATAAGGGCTATTAAGGACTGTCTTGTCTTCTGGTAGCTGGTATATATGGTGGTAAAAGGTATATTCTGAGCTTCTGGGGCCCTGCCTGACTAAATAGAAAATGAGCTATATACTGTTCAGCGTAGCAGCCCTAATAAGGGCTCTTAAGGACTGTCTTGTCTTCTGGTAGCTGGTATATATGGTGGTAAAAGGTATATTCTGAGCTTCTGGGGCCCTGCCTGACTAAATAGAAAATGAGCTATATACTGTTTAACATAGCAGCACTAATAAGGGATTAAGGACTGTCTTGTCTTCTGGTAGCTGGTATATATGGTGGTAAAAGGTATATTCTGAGCTTCTGGGGCCCTGCCTGACTAAATAGAAAATGAGCTATATACTGTTCAGCGTAGCAGCCCTAATAAGGGCTCTTAAGGACTGTCTTGTCTTCTGGTAGCTGGTATATATGGTGGTAAAAGGTATATTCTGAGCTTCTGGGGCCCTGCCTGACTAAATAGAAAATGAGCTATATACTGTTCAACATAGCAGCACTAATAAGGGATTAAGGACTGTCTTGTCTTCTGGTAGCTGGTATATATGGTGGTAAAAGGTATATTCTGAGCTTCTGGGGCCCTGCCTGACTAAATAGAAAATTAGCTATATACTGTTCAACATAGCAGCACTAATAAGGGATTAAGGACTGTCTTGTCTTCTGGTAGCTGGTATATATGGTGGTAAAAGGTATATTCTGAGCTTCTGGGGCCCTGCCTGACTAAATAGAAAATGAGCTATATACTGTTCAGCGTAGCAGCCCTAATAAGGGCTATTAAGGACTGTCTTGTCTTCTGGTAGCTGGTATATATGGTGGTAAAAGGTATATTCTGAGCTTCTGGGGCCCTGCCTGACTAAATAGAAAATGAGCTATATACTGTTCAGCGTAGCAGCCCTAATAAGGGCTCTTAAGGACTGTCTTGTCTTCTGGTAGCTGGTATATATGGTGGTAAAAGGTATATTCTGAGCTTCTGGGGCCCTGCCTGACTAAATAGAAAATGAGCTATATACTGTTCAACATAGCAGCACTAATAAGGGATTAAGGACTGTCTTGTCTTCTGGTAGCTGGTATATATGGTGGTAAAAGGTATATTCTGAGCTTCTGGGGCCCTGCCTGACTAAATAGAAAATGAGCTATATACTGTTCAGCGTAGCAGCCCTAATAAGGGCTATTAAGGACTGTCTTGTCTTCTGGTAGCTGGTATATATGGTGGTAAAAGGTATATTCTGAGCTTCTGGGGCCCTGCCTGACTAAATAGAAAATGAGCTATATACTGTTCAGCGTAGCAGCCCTAATAAGGGCTCTTAAGGACTGTCTTGTCTTCTGGTAGCTGGTATATATGGTGGTAAAAGGTATATTCTGAGCTTCTGGGGCCCTGCCTGACTAAATAGAAAATGAGCTATATACTGTTCAACATAGCAGCACTAATAAGGGATTAAGGACTGTCTTGTCTTCTGGTAGCTGGTATATATGGTGGTAAAAGGTATATTCTGAGCTTCTGGGGCCCTGCCTGACTAAATAGAAAATGAGCTATATACTGTTCAGCGTAACAGCCCTAATAAGGGCTCTTAAGGACTGTCTTGTCTTCTGGTAGCTGGTATATATGGTGGTAAAAGGTATATTCTGAGCTTCTGGGGCCCTGCCTGACTAAATAGAAAATGAGCTATATACTGTTCAACATAGCAGCACTAATAAGGGATTAAGGACTGTCTTGTCTTCTGGTAGCTGGTATATATGGTGGTAAAAGGTATATTCTGAGCTTCTGGGGCCCTGCCTGACTAAATAGAAAATGAGCTATATACTGTTCAACATAGCAGCACTAATAAGGGATTAAGGACTGTCTTGTCTTCTGGTAGCTGGTATATTTGGTGGTAAAAGGTATATTCTGAGCTTCTGGGGCCCTGCCTGACTAAATAGAAAATGAGCTATATACTGTTCAGCGTAGCAGCCCTAATAAGGGCTATTAAGGACTGTCTTGTCTTCTGGTAGCTGGTATATATGGTGGTAAAAGGTATATTCTGAGCTTCTGGGGCCCTGCCTGACTAAATAGAAAATGAGCTATATACTGTTCAGCGTAGCAGCCCTAATAAGGGCTCTTAAGGACTGTCTTGTCTTCTGGTAGCTGGTATATATGGTGGTAAAAGGTATATTCTGAGCTTCTGGGGCCCTGCCTGACTAAATAGAAAATGAGCTATATACTGTTCAACATAGCAGCACTAATAAGGGCTCTTAAGGACTGTCTTGTCTTCTGGTAGCTGGTATATATGGTGGTAAAAGGTATATTCTGAGCTTCTGGGGCCCTGCCTGACTAAATAGAAAATGAGCTATATACTGTTCAGCGTAGCAGCCCTAATAAGGGCTATTAAGGACTGTCTTGTCTTCTGGTAGCTGGTATATATGGTGGTAAAAGGTATATTCTGAGCTTCTGGGGCCCTGCCTTACTAAATAGAAAATGAGCTATATACTGTTCAGCGTAGCAGCCCTAATAAGGGCTCTTAAGGACTGTCTTGTCTTCTGGTAGCTGGTATATATGGTGGTAAAAGGTATATTCTGAGCTTCTGGGGCCCTGCCTGACTAAATAGAAAATAAGCTATATACTGTTCAGCGTAGCAGCCCTAATAAGGGCTATTAAGGACTGTCTTGTCTTCTGGTAGCTGGTATATATGGTGGTAAAAGGTATATTCTGAGCTTCTGGGGCCCTGCCTGACTAAATAGAAAATGAGCTATATACTGTTCAGCGTAGCAGCCCTAATAAGGGCTATTAAGGACTGTCTTGTCTTCTGGTAGCTGGTATATATGGTGGTAAAAGGTATATTCTGAGCTTCTGGGGCCCTGCCTGACTAAATAGAAAATGAGCTATATACTGTTCAGCGTAGCAGCCCTAATAAGGGCTCTTAAGGACTGTCTTGTCTTCTGGTAGCTGGTATAGATGGTGGTAAAAGCGATATTCCGAGCTTCTGGGGCCCTGCCAGCGACAGCCTGTCTTTCCCTGCTGTGAGCGTCTGTCCCTCACTAAGTTCAAGCTGCTAATGCTGACGAAGAGGAAGTGCTGAGTTTTGTATATTCGAGGTCACATGGTTTTTCCAGCCAATGCGTGTAGACGCCGTTTTCGCGATGCCAGCGTCCTCCCAGGACCTGTCTCACCCCCCCCTGCATGGTGATTGGTGTAAAAAACGCGCCAGGGAAGGTGGGAGGGGAAACGAATTGTGAGTGCGCCATCGCCGCTGTACTCGATCGAAATCGAGTATGACGAACAGCGTAGTATTCGATCGAATACTGGCTCGGTCGAATACTACTGGCTCATCACTAGTAACAAAATAAGACACAAAAACTAGCTAACACGCACTTAGAGTACACAGAAACACAGAGGGATCACATTGACACATAAAAACCTGCTACACCAGGAGAGGGAGTTTCCCACCTAAATGGACCCAGCAGCAGGTGCAGCAGATGAGGGGTTTCTGTTTTATTGAGCAGGCTGCCATTAAAATAAGCCATAATTTACAATTTACCATAATAATATGTAGTGTTGTACAATGCAATAAAATGGAATACCTGAAGATAAAAAATTACAAGCTGAAATATATAGATGAAGGTAGAGAGGGTTCTGCCCAGGATTACTTACTATGAAGACACAAGATTCAGTGAAGATAAAATGGCTGAATACAAATACTGTATAACTGGCTGCTATTATAGAGAAAAATTAGGAATAGGTAAATGTCAGTTCATTTGCCTTAGGTTTAACAACTGTCCATTAATCCACAACCATCTCCTCCTCCTCCATCTTCACACATGTGCAAAGGTGAAGTATTTGGAGCTCAGACAGCTATTGAGACCGCTATGTTTAGAGCCACAAAACTTGGGCCTTGAGGAGAGGTTTGGGGCCACTGACCTATACAATGGCTTGAAAGAATTAGATCCTTCATAAACAGAATGTGGCAGTGAGTCTATGCACACCCATAGCTATTTAGTATGTGAAGTGTAATGTAAAGTGATACTGCCGGCAAAGGTAATTGTTACACCATTGTGTCAGGCAACATTTGGCACTGTCCATTTTTAAATTGAAGCAGAAATGGCTGAGATATCAGGGTTTACAGATTCAGCTAATGACATTCTCTTTTTCATCCTGTCCCCCAAACAGCTCAGTAGAGTGGGACAGGATTGCTGGTCCCTCCACCTCCTTCCTCCTCCTCCTCCCTCCACCTCCTCCTCCTCCAGATTCATCACATTGCTGATCATTATGCAGCATTGCAGATCCAAGGGCTACACCCACTTATTTCAGAAAAGAAATCATAAGGTGAAAATGTAAACCCCGATATTTAGGTCAGTGCCAAATGGTGTAGCAATTAACCTTGCCTGCAATAGCACTTTAAGTCTAAGGCTGTTTGGCCTATACTTTAAAAACAATATCAGGTCAAAAACAAACAAATAGCTAATACTGAAAATATACACAGGCTCCCAGTTGTAATATAGATGGGCTTCTTGTTAACACTATTGAGAAGGTCAGGCTACTGTACAGTAGGTGGCAGGACAAGTGACCTAGGAAATAAATCCAGATGGAATGTCATATCTGGCAACATGCCTTCTGTTAAGATTGTATCATAGGTGGCACATCTCCTTATGTGCAAAGTCGATAGGGTATCATAACGGATTTGTGATTATTTTTACATTCTTTGACACGGTGGTCCTGTTGACCATGGAACACATGGGATAACCTTGGTAGTAAGATCATCAAGTGTTTGCTGAATATTTTATTTTTCCTTCTTTTTCTAATTTCCTTTTTGGTATGTCACAACTTGTCCTCATTTGACCCCCTAGTATTAGGTCTTTTTTATGGACTTATAGTTCACTTTGAAACAATATTTCAATCACTTAGGTATTAATTGCAGTACTTTAGCACTTTATACACTGCACTTTATTTGATATCAGGATTTAAATATTATATGTATATTTGTCACAATTAAATGCGAGCTAGCATGTCTTTTGGAAGCTTCCTTCTCCTCATGGCAGTCACAAGGTCAGCCTTTTGACTGGATGGTGGCAGGCTTCATGCCCCATCATGGGAGATAACAAAAGTCAACTGCCTACTGCTCCTGCTGTAATTAGGACAGCCCACCCCTCCACCAGGTTTTGAAGATCTCCACACTGATACACTGGTATGGTACTTAATTCTCAGTCTATAGCTCTGTGTCAGTACGGCTGGGGCTGATTTAAAAGAAAGCAGCCACTGACAAGATCACAGGGCTGAGGTAAGTTACAGCAGCACTTCTTGTTACAAACATTCCCAAAATCCCTAGTGTCAATACATCCAAGTGCCCTGTTAGGACTGTGTATCCTCAGAGGGGGTATATTTTAAATGGGGAAAAAAGTTGGGATTTTATTAGCTGGTGAGTGCTGCCAACATTTTAATTAGGAACATTTTCCCGAGGCCAAGTGTGTTCAGGATAACGGTCAGTGCTATGGGCAGAGACAACCTGACTAGAGAAAAATTACCCCACAGGAAAGGGTCAGTTTGACATCCCATTTTCATGACTTGTTTTCAGTGGAGTCTTCTTGGTTCAAGTTCTCCTTACCTGGTTAGATGAAACTGCAAAAAAGTACTTCTAAATGGCTCATTGTTTACATATGTAATTTTATAAACTTGCATATACAGAAAATAGATATCAGAAAAGAAAAACATATCAAACAAACACAAGCTGCTTACCGCCTAGACTTGCTGCTTAGGCAGACACCTGTGCAGTCATAAACAGATTTTGGATTACAAATGTTTAGCACAGTTTTAAAGGCAGAAGAGAGAGAGAGAGTGAGAGCAAGAGAGAGAAAGAGAATAGAAAGGTATTCACAGTAATCTAAAAAATTAAAAAATGTTCATATCACCTCTGCGAGAACTGGAAACTAGATTAACTCAAAAGAACCAAGCTGTTTACTGCCTAGACTTGCTGCTTAGGCAGACACCTGTGCAGTCATAGACAGATGTTGGATTACAAACGCTTAGTGCATTTGTAAAGGCAGTAGAGAGAGAGAGAGAGAATGTAGAGAGAGTAATCTAGAATTTAAAAATAGTTTATATCACCTCTGCAAGAACTGGAAGCTAAATTAACTCAACAGAACCATTTTTCTGTTCAAAGGGGATCTCTAAGCATTGGAGCCCCCCTCTGCCCAACCCACCACTAGGCCCAATTTGGGCAACAATATAAAAAGATACTAATTTCCTTGATATCCCACACAAACCAAACTGCTAAGGTCCCAAAGCTCAAAAGAGCATGTACAATCCAGATAAATGCACATAATAGTTTTTTTGGGAGCAGATGTTGGCAAAATATATAGGGCAGCAGATCAGGTCGGCATATAGGTCATTCTGCAGCCTTGTTGTGTACCACATAATTTATTGATACTAGTACCACTGGTTAGGAATCCCTGCCATAGGCCATAGATGATTGTCCTCTTCCCTCGCAGTGGTGTGGGATGGCTGAGATGGCTGAGCTGAGATGTCCCTCCTCTGGTCCCAGTAGTTCTCAGGACAGGTCATGTTTGCTTGTTTATTCACGTGGGATTGCTCTGTTTATCATTTTTTCTGTAATTAGGTTTAGCATTTTTTTTGCTTGTTTGAGATTTTTTTGCATGTGTAATCAGCACATCTATATCAGTGGTACTATTTATATATTTTCCTACAAAGTGTTTGTTTATTTATTCGGTGTTGGGTTGTATATTGTTTAATTTATGATGGTTTTGTAGCATATCTATTTATTTAGATTTAGAGATACAGATGTCTTCATTCTGAAATGTATGCACTAGCACTTTTTTGTCTTAAGAGTCTTATATCAAGAGGTCAGATTTAATTCAAAGCACTGGCACTTTATTGTCCTGATAATAATGGTTCAGTACTTTATGAACTGACCTTATAGCCAGTTTTGTAGATACTTTAAGAACTGACCTTATAGCCAGTTTTGTAGATACTTTAAGAACTGACCTTATAGCCAGTTTTGTAGATACTTTAAGAACTGACCTTATAGCCAGTTTTGTAGATACTTTAAGAACTGACCTTATAGCCAGTTTTGTAGATACTTTAAGAACTATGTAGATACTTTAAGATACTAAAAAGTATCTGTTTTTATCTATACTAAAAAGTATAGAAAAGTATCTACTAAAGTAGATACTTTAAGAATACTTTAAGAACTGACCTTATAGCCAGTTTTGTAGATACTTTAAGAACTGACCTTATAGTCAGCAGGAGACTATATTTATTCATCCACTGGCTGCCGGGGGGATTCTCAGTCCTATCTGTTTTTTAATGTGATGTTGGTCATTGTCCTATATGCTTTTTATTCTTTGTTTTGATGATCTTGTGCAATAGATTTTTATATTAATTGGTTTTCGGGTGTGTGCAATCACTGTAGCAGGTGACCAGCCTTTTGTTTAACTGCTCTTTGGTAGGTGTAGGGATGGGTTGGCAGAGTTTGATCAAAAGACAGTTGGGTTTCACATAATTTACCATTGCCTGCCTAGTTAGAGATTTTGTCACCCTTTGTTGCCAGGCCATTGTTTAACATTTTGCGCTATACATGTTTAACTGTGATTTTTGAAGCAATGTACAGATATTTCCCAAGAAAATTGAATATTTTTTGGCAGAGTTTGAGCTTTAACATGAAATGTCTTGTTTGTAATTTTGTCACTGCTATCTCAAGCCTCATTCCTCCCAATTACAACGATACCTTATAAGTATCAGTAGACACCCACACTTTTCCTGCCCTGTAGACACACCAAACTAAGACATCAATTTAGGAGATTTTCAAATAAAAATACAACTATTATGCATACCTTGCAGTTTTTCAAGAAAAAACAACCTTTTACTACTGAAATACCCCACACAATCTTTATCTTTTCCCGTAGTACACACCTCAAACTTTCTAGGTGTACTTTCTAGGCTTCTTGTCACTGGTGCAGTTTTTTGGATGCAAACCCTCGAGAAACTTACTTGTTGCACATCCTAAAAATGAAAAAAGGAACACATTTCCCTAAAATATCCAAATGCAAGCCAAAAAAAAAAAACAAGCTAAATCTGAAATCACAAGGTCCCCTAAACAGAACAATACCCAACAGGCATCTGACAGACTACTTGAAATTTTGTCACCCTCTGTTGCCAGGCCATTTTGCGCTATTTTTCACTATGATCGTTATCTCCATTAAATTATTTTTTTTTTGGCAGAGTTTGATCGTTAATATAAAATGTTTGTAATTTTGTTAGTGTTTTATGAATATTTTTTGAGAAAAAAATATTTTTTTTAATATTTTTTAAACTTTGCCACTTTTTTCAAGAAAACCATATTGCATGTAATAGTCCCATTCCTGATTACAAAAATACTACATATGTATCACAAGACCCCCATTCCTGCCCAGGAGACCCCCCCCCCCCAATGTAAATAGTGTTTTATGACATCTTAAAAAGAAATACATGTGCAGTCTCAAAGATTAAAGTAGAAATGAAAAGACCAGCCCTAACATGAGCTATGGGGCTGGTAGACTAGGGTGCGGAGGCCAAGAAGCCTGGTACATGGCCCTGGAGGCTACCAGCCTACATAGCCCTTATGAGCTGTGAGATCATCTGCACCACCCTAGCAGGTAATGGGATGGGGTAATATGCAAACCACCCACAGGCTGATAGGTGACTTGCCAGCCCCTCCTGTCTTGTTAACTGGTATAGGGGGGTCTCAAGGACCCCTTAGCAGTTCACAAAGAGTTACATGTAAAAAACACACACAGTGCAAAAAAGTCATCTATTCTTATTTTTTTTCTACTTACCTTGATTCCAGCGTTGATTGCAGGGCCTATGCCAATCACTGCCACTACACTGATAACTTGTAGGAAACGGCAGAATGATATCATCTAACTCGCCGTATAAAAGGTCCCTCCATGCGCTGGCCATTCAGGTAACAGGAGCAGGAATTGGGCATTCTTTGCCTCGCTGAAGACCAGTGACCAGCAATCGAAGGAGCCCCCCGGAGCTAGGATGGAGGTGAGTGATTTTTCCACTAGCAAGGACAATGCCAAACACATAGATTCTAGGTACATGGCACTTAACGGTAGGAGAGCTGTGCTTGGCATTTAAAGGGTTAAAAAGGTCACTGATAAACGCGCATACCGGTGCATGTTTATTAATGACCAACTCACCTTATCTGGCTGACGGCTCCTGAAGATCATGCTCCCGTGCAGCCATGTGTATGTATCCCACAACCCTCCTGTGTGCAGCGTCTATGTCAAGCACCACCATGCTGTGCTGGCTGCATCGATTCTTTCATGAAGCAAAGCTGTGGCAGAAAGGCAGTGTGAGAGTAGTAAATGCGAACTGGGGAAAGATAACCAGCAAGTCTTTTTTGACGATCCATAGACATCTGAGCTCAGCAATATTTTTAGAACATCCATATAGCTATATATATATATATATATATATATATATATATATATTCATATAAATAGCTTTAAATTTGCATCCATACTGTGCTTTGCATAAAGCTCAGCCATGTATTCTAATTAGTATATAATGTTAGTTATTTTGCAATTAGAGGTCAGTTTGCCTTTTCAGCAAACTCCCACAATTTGCCACTTAGCCTTGCTACAAAACAATATAATGAGTAAGTGTGAGATGCAAGTCAAATGGTTCTTACTTTATGCTGATGTGTTATAGGTCTCAGGGGATGAACAGAGAGAGCTTTATATGCTGTCACACATTTGGATATGCCATGTTTGTGATGGCATTTTAATAGATGTCTTTGTGCCTAATATTTGCATCTTTATTTCAGCAATAAATTTAGTCTAGTTTAGCTTTACTAATGACTTTGTATTATCGCATTTTAACTAACAGATATAATCATGAAATATATATATATGTCATATAAAGAAGTAAACAATATAAGATTAAAATGGGAATAATTCAAAATGTTTAAAAACGGTTTAAAAAATATATTTTGTCACAGAGGACTTTTTGCCTATTAGACAAGACTGTCTCTTTTGCTGATGATCTGCTCCTGTCTCCTGTCAGTATACACACTGACATTTTGAGCATCTGCATTTCTGCACTGTAAATTCAGTAAGCCAAGACATGACAGAGGCATTATCTTACTACACTGCAAAAACTGTAAGGTTTCTCCTTGTTATTGCCATCATTTTATGTTTTCAACAAAGAGATATACATACAGTATAAAAAGAGATGAGTACATAGACCACCATAGACACATATAGCAGAATCTTTAAAGGGGAAAGTCTACTTTTGATTGATTTTTTGTAAAGAATATATTATTGTGTGCCAAAAGGATGTCTTTGAGGTGCTGAGCTGATCTAGTACTTTGTTCTAGTACTCATGTTAGCAAATGTGTGTTTTATAGAAGCCGTTTTCACTACCTGCAATCTGTTGCTATTGGATATTGACTTTGGCTTTAAGACAATTAGGAAAATAAATCAAATCCATAACAGTAAGTGGTATTGTGATTTTACTCCAAATGCACTCCTCTGTTGATCTTGAATCTTCTAAAGAAAAAGAGATACAATTGAGAGAATAAGATAGAATTGGGGAAAAAGATAAAGGGGAGTCGACGACTATGCTCTGATGGCATTAACCAAGTGTATGTAAAGTTTTTTTATATGTTTTAATGTGATTTACTGGAGTGATGCAATAAGTAAAACAGGGCAGAAAGTTCTGTCAACCGTTCAGTTATTTGGTCATTTGAGAGATTCTGGCACATTTCCACCAAATATAGAGAGGGGCGCCCCTGTCCCTTCCACACCTCCAAAACAGCTCAGATGTTTACTTAATTGTTTTATTTTAAGGACTGGAGCTTCAATACTGTCTTTTCAAGGTACAGTATTGACATTTTACAACATTCCTCTATTGTTGTCTTCAGTAGTGCTTCAGTCTTCCATATACACTTCTTTGATGGAGTACACTAAGGTGGCATTCACACTGCCACAATTGACTTGCAATAGTGGTAATCACCCTGTAATCACCTTGATTTGCTGATGTTTTAGCAGCAGTTGCCCCTTGCCAAAACGCTGCATTCAGGACATTTTTGAATCGCCCTTTAAATGCTATTGCCATTGTGAGTAACTCCATATAAAACCATGCACAGCATTCGCAGGCCTATTGCTGGCTTAATACTCAGACTCAGTGATTGGTCAGTCCCTGGTCCAGCACTCCTCTATCCTTGTCTATTCAACTCCTGTCACATGTCAGTACTTACCTTCTACTACCTACCTACTCCTTGACTGATACAAAGGTGAGTGATTGATACAGGAAGAACTGCTTGCCGGGTCACCTCTAGCATTACAAAGCAGTAAAACAGCCATTGGTACTAGGATTCAAACACCACCCTCAGGAATAGCACATTTCCACCAGTACTGTTAGGCTGCTAATTTGTTCCAGCTCAGTTCCCTGCTACCTTGGAAGCCCTGTTACTGACTACCATCTGTTAGGCCAGGCCATTTCCTGTTGCTGACCAATGCCTGTCTGACACCTCCATCTACCAAGCCTTGTTGCCAGCCACTGCTACATCTGACCTCTCCGTTGCTATTGCCTTAGCCTGACTGACCCACCATCACTATTCTGAGGACCTGAGGGGCCGTTCTCATAGCAGATCTACTTTATCCGGAACTGTTATCTCAACCACTTGCCTTTCATAAGTCCCATTAGTGGGTTCACCAGCACCAGGTGGATATTGCTATATTCAGCACAAGAACTAGTTTCTAGACTGACTGCATAATTAGAGTCCTATGAGTAGCATTACACTGCATGCCTCCCCCTTCTAAAACATAGTCAGGCATTTCTCTGAGCATTAATAACATTGTCATTCTTCTCACTTCACATGTCTGGAGCTTTGTATTTCCCTTGAATCAACCTTTTCCTTCATTCTTCATTTTTAGAGTATCTATAAGTTCTGTGACTTCTATTTGTGCTGCATCTCCTAAATTCTCCCCTTCCTAACACAAGTCACCACCAAATCCTTATTAATATCTTTTGCCTTGAGTATCGAAAACCCTTCTGTCTCATATTTCACTAACAAGACTCTCAGCTCTACAATCTATCATAAATGTAGCTGCAAGACATATTTATTCCTCCTTCCTCTCCTCATCTGCTGCATAGCTCTCTGCCAGTCATTTGACTTGCCTGCAAATATTCTAAAAATAAACGTAAAATAAACAGTGCTTTGCCCTGGTACATATGGTTTCAATTTTGAAAATCCAACGCACTGTAGTATTGAAATTGAATGTGAATTTGGGGCTAAATATATTTTTACTTAAAAAATTTAGAGTGTAACACAAAAGCACAACAAAAAAGCAACAATAAATTTGCCCTTAAATCAACTTTAACTTTAACCTGACACGTTAAGTCCTTGTTCAGGCACAGACCTACCCTTTCCCCCTTGGGAACCATGTTAAATGAACCATTTAAAAATCTCAAAACTGATTTCTTCACTCAATTTTCTGAGCCATGGTTAAGAAGGGCATGTCATGGCTCTGCTGTGTTAGAGACAGCTGCTCACTCACACTGAGAGCACCAAGGGACACAGTGGATATTTTTATGCGTGGTCCTAGAGCAATAAAATTGAAGTGAATGCAAACCTTTGGAGCCCTGCTACAGTGTCTACTCCAGGAAATTGAGAGAGGCACATGGTAAAGTTATTACTGTCTTATTATTGCTGTCGGATTTACAGTCCCTTTAAACTTGGCCATAAGCTCAGCGCTCACCCCCAATATATATCTAAACGTAAACTAAATCTTGAGACCTAAATTTAACCCTATATTCTATCATAACCATAAACGTTCACCCCTACCTCTAACAGGGCCCCCAAGCAACACAACAAACTAAAAGCTAAGCGTATAATGTAGCATTTCACTTGAACGTTTACTTGAAACATAATCTGAAAATCCACCTCCTTAATAATGAATAATAACTAAAAATAATATATTTTATATGGAAAAGCTCTGTACTTTGGCCAAAAGTAGATGCAAACAAAGATGTTAAAGGGACATTCTAGGATTTCGGCTCTTCCTATTGTGCTATGCTATGTTACGAATTTTTCATTCAGCATGCTTTCATATATATTCTACCCTAGTGAATGCTCTCTGAAAGATGCGCCCATGAGGCAGTCTAATTTAATTTTTTGCCTGGAATGCCCCTTTAACTCCATTTTCAAATGACCACCTCTACTCCTCTATTGACCTACTGTCCCCACTGATGACCTCATCACATGCATGGCTACATCATTTCTTTTGGCAGCATTCATTCTCTGGAATTTGATCTATCTTCATTCTTTCTACATATTTAAAGCTATACACTTTATAGCTCAAATAGCTTCACTATGACCTAATTCGCTTCTTTGCTAAGTTTTGTGTTTGCTACAGAAACTCAGCACTAAAGAAAAAGATTATCTATTTTAAATTTAAATTTCAAATGTATCTATAAAACTGGCCAATAAGCATAGATGGGAAAAAGTGTTATAGGCACATTTAACCAAGTAAATATGTCTGATCTTTACCTAAAGCCCTTGTCCAGACACCCACTAACTTCTTCCAACTTTATCCCATATGGGAACAGTGTAAAGTAAGGCAAGTTTCTTTGCTTCAATTTCTGGGTCGTGGCTCAGAAAGGACATGTCATTACATAGCTTTATGAGCCTTGAGCATGCTCTAGAGTGGTCAGAGACAGCTGCAGACCACTGTGTCTTGCCATGGTTGCTTATGCTGAGAGCACCAAGGGTTGGTGGCTGTTAGACTACTTTTTGAGTGGTCCTGGAGGGAGGAAATTGAAAGAAAGGAAACCATTAGAGCCATGCTATGGCTTCTATCCAGCACTCCAGGAAAGGCACATGGGGCTCATTGCTACCTTATTAGTGCCTTTAGAGTCCCTTTAAAGCATTAGACAGAGAGCTATCTTAGAGAAATGTCAGAGGAGGGATGGTGAACGGCAGAGGTGGAACTACTCCTTTCTGCAGTTAACGGAGGATGATATTTTTAAACTTTTCTTTTTTCAACTCAAGGAGTACTTTGAAGGCATCTTCTTACAGAGATATGTTTTTGAAACTATTTCATTATGCTTATATTTCACCCCTTAGATTTATCCTGATGCAGGCATCCCAAATGGTAATTACCCGAAGTGTCAACACTCAGAAGCAAGCATATACCATTGTTTATGACACTGCCAACAGTATACATTATCTAATTTGATCAATTAAATATCATTGACCTAGAAGTGGGACATTTTTGGCATTTTTGGCATGATGAACATGCAGGGATGAGGGGTGAGTGACTCTTTAGTGGCAAAGAAGTATAGTCTTCAGGCCTGAATTTACCCGGACACTCCCCGCTTTGGACTCTTTCTCCACATGCTACAGCAAGTCTTTAAACACACTGAAGGATTCTTCTCAGCTTGGAAGTCATTTATTAACACACTGACTAAACAAGTGAAGCAATGTTTGAGACGATCCTTTGAAAATGTTTTCTGGTTTCTCTTGAGAATGGTCCAGAATGATCATCCCATCCCATTTTCTCCCAGATGAAATTATGCTGACCTCTTCCTTAAAGGAGCAGTATCGCGAAATATGCATTAAAAAAGATAAATAATTAAATAGCCACACAATAGCTTCTAACATGTGTATAAATAATCTGGCGATAGAAAAAGGAAAAAATATCTGCCTTTCTTTTAAATTGTATAATGACAATGGCTCAGTCCATTTGCTGAATAGGGGAATCTGCTGGGTTGTATTTAGTGAGCTGCTTCATTTAGCCCACTGGTCTCCTAGCAACACTTTACCTCAGAGGCTGACACTGTAATCAGTGGTAACGGCTGTGTGTGTGTGAGGTGCTGCTTTTGTTATGAGACCAGGTGACTCAAATGTGTAAAATCTATACAAAATAAACTAAACTGACTGAAAATAACTGAAATTCTTCTTTGAATAACTGTGCAGGAAAATCTAAAGGTATTAAAGTGGAACAAAACCCTGAGTGGCCGACCCTGAAGTCTATAAGACCCGGCCATTGACCTTGCCCCTTGGGCATTCTAAATCAGGATGCCCACTGTGTGAAACAACCCCTGGATAACCACAGATCCCCCCATTTTTCTGGCGCGCTCACGCAGATAGTCATTTAGACAGGCCGGGCAGCCAGGAAGGTTACTGCTCAGGCTCCCCATCTGCGTGCAAACAGAGCTGATTGGATGAGAGCCCACGCATGCGCTGTGGGACAGGGAAAAGTACGTTTTCACAGGCGAACTTGGGGATTTCACATATCAGGGCATCCCAAGTCGGGATGCCCCTAGGGGCACAAAACAAAACTCCAGATAGTGAAAATACTGGCTTGGGCTTTGCTCAAAACACACAAAGCTGAAAGAAAGATCATATGGAAAAAATGTGTTGAGAGAAGAGAGAGAAAATGGTAAACTGAAAGATTCTGCAGCAGAGCCAACATGAAGGGAAAACTGTCAAAATCAGCTAAATGACTTCTAGAGCTTTTCTCTCTGTTTTAGATATGAGTTCTGGCCAGGCAATGTTGCAATGTTGTTATCTTATGCTGGACGGCTGCCAGCACTGAACAGCTGATACTTTGATACATTGTTGCCCCCTCTCCTCAGAATGGAACAGGCCAGAGTGTCGGGCTCCGACACTCAGAAGACATGAGCTATTAGTCTCCAGCTGCACAACATAGACATCATTTTTTTCTAAATTTGCAATTCTTACTCCAACACTTACCTACATTCAAAGTACCATTTAAATATAAGTCACCAAGAAAGATTCGCGATACTGCCCCTTTAAGAAATAGTGCTGACAAGTACTGACAAAATGTGTAGTACTAGACTGTCTATTAACTATTAACTGTTTCCTTTAGAGACCCAAACATTTACTTTTAGAGACCAAAACTTTTTTTGTTTAGTCACATCCCTATTTATTATTATGACCATATTATTGCATGTTGATACTTTTGTTCTTTAGCTAAACAGTACTGAGCAAATTGAATATTTTGGATATATTTGATGATAACCTACGCGGGATCTGGTATTACACAATATAGTAAACACATGTTGAAAGTGGCCAAGTTTCCACGCACATACCTGGTAAAGGGGCCTAGCTGCTGTTGTGCTCTGGATCTCTCCAACTTTAGACAGATGTCTAAAACACAGTTACAATGTATCTTTATGATCATTTTTCTGGTCTTACATAACGATTATGTCCACTTTTGACAACTTTCTATGATACTATTTACATTTTATTCATTTGGGTTGTGTCACATGGTGTGTGGAAATTCACTGTGGTATATTTTTCTCTGCTTTTCAAAGATAAACACCCATATCATCAAATGAATTATCAGCAAAGTTTTATTTGTATCTCTTGAAGCACATGACATCACTGTAACTGCCAGGATGGTTCACAGTACATTTATACAATGACAGATACAAACTGGGCCTTATACATTAAATGCTTTTTAAGCTTTATTTTTTCACATATATTTTGTAGGATAGAATGAATCCCTCGATCTAAACATAGTAAACATTTCACTTAGTTCAGCCTTAGTTTCCATAGCAACACTGTCATCTGTAGTATTTATCCTTAGTACACATACATATAAATATTCATAAAGCTAATTTAAAAAAAAAATGCATCAATTACCTATAACCTTTACTTGGCATCTCCTATATTATATAATAAATGAAATGTGTAGTTCTGAATCGTTAAAGATCTCCATGAAAAAAACTGAACTGTACGTCATAAATGCAGAGAACTATTATATATGCTATATATGATTATCATTTATAATCAGAGGTGTGCTGATAACCTGGCTTGTGTGATCTTCCCAAACAGGTGACAACTAATGACCAGAATATCATAGAATTCTTTATTATTTATGGATAATCAAATTATAATGACAATTCCTACAAGCATCTTGTGATAAACAGTCTGTTTGCAATTGAATCAAACACCACATCACATAATTCAATTGTGGTCGAGCTTTAGTCTTTACATTTCTTTCAAAACTGACACAACTCACTCACTAATGTTAGAAGATATAGCACATTATTTAGACAAAGATGTCAGTGGAATAGGAAATATTAAATCTTTTTAAGGCACTTTCATTAGTTAAACTCTTTATTAAAATTATTTGTTTTAGCCTAGTTTGCTAAAACATTCCTATTAGAGATGAGTGAACTTTTTAAAAGTTCAGTTTGGCTGATTTGCCTCATTTACCCAAGAAATCTGGGTTCGGCTGAACTGAACTTTTAATGAACCTGAGCAAACATTAAAAAATAAGCTTACCTCTGTCCCTGTTCCAGTGCCAGATGATGTCCTCATCAGCGGGCGCAGTCCTGTGCTGGTCTCCGCAGCATCCAGTGCCCCCATAGAGTAGGAGAGAGTTGTCATTTTTTTACATTTAACTCTTTGTGAACTGTTAAAGGGTCCATGATACCCCTATACTAGTACACAAGGCAGGAGGGGCTGGCAAGTCACCTCTGGCAAGTGGCTGACTTGCCATTACCCCCAGACGATTGCCTGCCTCTCCAAAGCCCGGGGCGCAGAAAAGCCCACGGCCCATGGGCTATGCAGGCCGGTAGCTCTGGGCTAGCAGACCCGGATAGCTGGTGTTCAAGCTGGTTTTACAGAATAGGGGGGACTCCACACCATTTTAAAAATGTTAATGGATTTATATTAAAAAAAAAAGAAATAGACAACATAAGGTCCTACCCTCCAAGAGGTCCATGCTACAGTAAATCAAAGCCCAGAGCTACCAGCCTGCATAGCCCTTGGCCCCGGGATCTTCTGTCCCCCTGGGCTTTGGGGAGGCAGGTAATGAAGCTGGGGGTTAATGGCAAGTCAAGCTTCCCACAGATTACTTGCTAGCCCATCATGCCTTGTGACCTGGTATAGGGGTCTCATGGACCCCTTACCTGTTCACAAAGAGTGACACTGACACATAAGAAAAAATATATTTTTCCCCTCATACTTACCTCTAATCCCCCACTGGTCTCACTGGAGATCCAAATGGTGTCCTGCGACATCCACTATTTGCTATCATAAACACCCGGAGAGAGTCCGCCGGTCTCTCCGTCTCTAAGTGACTGCTTGCTCCCCACCACAGGGAGGGGCAATTTATACTGGGAGGGAGTAGTGATGTCACTGCTCCCTCCCAGTATAAATTGCCCCTCTCTGAGTCGGGGAGCAGAGGCCTGTGGATACTCCGGTTGAGCGGCGTGGAACAGAACGGAGAGCAGTAGGGACAGACGGGATGTAAGGTGAGTCAGAATTTCAGAGAAAGTTTGGTTGGCACGAACGTCAAAAAATGTGGGTTTGTGAGGAATCAAACTTACAATGTAAAGTGGTCTCAAAGCTACTGCTACTGCTTTTCATAACCCATTGGACATCCTTGGACACCCAGCTCTAAGAAGATCAGGCTAAACTGACTTATGCCTTGTCATAATTGCTACACGTTTTGCTCAAGGACACAATGGAACTTGCACCATAGCTCAATGGTGAACACGCTGTTTATGCATAGAAGTCAGCAATTAAATATCACATATGGTTATTGGTGCTGCTTTCCATGGAAGTGAATGTGTACAATGTGTAAAAAATGTAAATAAAGCATGATGTCTGTAATTATTTTCCATGATTTTCATTATTTCAGTTCTACTAGGGGCGTAACTTTAGGGGTGCACTGGGGCCTAGAAGGCCAGGGGGCACCATTATTGTGGCTTCCTCACCTTATTTAGCTGCCTCCAAATGATGTAAAAGACAGAATAAATTGTAAAACAGTTTGAGCAGTGAAAGGACCCCACTTAAGGTTTGCACCAGGGGCTCGTCACATGTAGTTACGTCATTGAGTCCTACATTGATTTTTCCAAAAGTTTCTATGCAGAAATGCTGACTGTATATAGCTGTAAAACATTACAGAATACTAATAGGTCTATAATTGACTCTTCATTCATGCAATCTCGCTCCCTGAAACTAAATGTGGACAGGACTAAGTTTGTTGTCTTTCCACCATTGAACTCTCCTATTGCCACCATGCCAACTATATTGGTCAGTAGCCTCACAATTACTGTAACTCTGTTATACTAGACTCCTCTCTCTCATTCACACCTTATATTCAGTCACCAGCTACCTCCTGTAATCAACAACTCATAAATATCTTGCACATCAAACACTTCCTCTCACCTGACACCACCAAAATCCTATTGCATGTCCTGATCAACAAACGGATAGTCACCCCTCCAATCTATTCTATACTCTGCTGCTCAACTCATTTATCTCTCCTCTCATTTCTCTAATGCTGATCCTCTGTGTCAGTCTCTCCACTGGCTGACAATTACTGAGAGAATTCAATTAACAATACTAACCTCAACTTACAAAGCTATCTGCATTCCGGCTCATTCTGGCTAATATTTCTTTGCATATCAGCAAATTCCAACCCAGCTGCGATCTTTGCTCTGCCCTGGACCTCCTCCTTTCCACAATCCTAATCACCTCTTCCCACTCTTGTGTTTCACTTTCACTCGCGCCGCCCCTTACTCCCACTTATTTAGACAAGCTTATTATTTGCCCTTTAACCAACTGCCTGAACCACTTCAGATTACTTGCCATCATACTAAGTATGCAATCATACTAATTATATATTAATTGTAACTTACCTTGTAATCCTTTAGATTGTAAGCCCACAAGGGCAGGGTCATCTCTCCTAATGTATTACAGTATTTTTGTGTATTTGTACATTTCTGTCACATCTGACTCATAATGCTCAGTAATTGTAAGTTACTTGTTTCATGCGGTTTGTAATTCCACATTGTAAAGCGCCATGGAAGATGTGCTTCATAAATAAACAACAAAAATAATAATACTAATAAATAAAATTAAATAAAGGTTTGTAATACAAATTAATAAAGTGCAGAGGATAGCCCAAATCCTTCCCTAGCAGGGGAGAAAAGAGGTAAGCTCTAGGGCAGGAACAAAACAATATGTACTTTACTATAACAAACAATAAAGACTATATACATCTTATATAAACATATGCTAATCATGCATTAAAAAAAAAAAACAAAAGTATCCCTAATTAAATAAGGTTGGGTTGATTTTATTTATGTCATCAAGAGCTATACTGGACCTTAATTGAGTATGCATCTTGACTCATTCAGAGCTAAACTACCTTGCAGTAACTTGAGAATTCCAGTGAATGTAGCATGATGTATAGTGAAACTTCACTTCACACTGTTGCCCCCTCCTGGTTTAACCACATAAGTCATTATGCATATAAGGTCCAGTGTAGCTCTTGCTGAGGTAGATACAGTATATTCCAATTGCTATTAACAACCTATGATGAAGCCCAGCACCCACCAAGTACACTATCAGGTGGGCATTTAGGTCCAGTTGATGCTTCCTGTGGTTGCCACCCAACCTAAGTGTCAGAAAAGGTATTGTATGTGCAATTTGGTTGCAGGTACCTGCATAGGTATTAGGACTAGGTTCAGGAGGTTGTTTAGGCCTGCACACCTTTTATTGTTCTCTGTATATGGGATTTTGCACACATAATATTGATATTTATGCAATTAGTTTAGCATCATTTTATAATGAGCTTGTATGTTTAATACGTAAATGTGCCCTGGGCCAGTTAAAGGTACTCTTTCCAGGTCCTAAATATGTTTTACCCCAGTTATACTGTTATACACACTGTGTAATATTGTGTGGGGTTGTGAGTGTATTTTTTAATTTTTTTTAAAGCAATTAAAAAACTGCAGACTCATTTGCTGCACTCTGACTGTAGAATTACACTTCTAAAACAGATGAAAGGGTTCCCCCAAATGCACTGCCCCCTACAATTGCATTTGCACTGTATTTCACACCCTAGCGCCACAAGCACAGCTCTAACTGATGTGTTAAAACTACACCTTAACCCCATTCAGACAGCTACTTCAAGTTTTGTTTTTATCACATACTATATTTGTTTTATTGAATAAATAAAAAGAGAATTCTGTTTTTATAGAGTTTATTTCAAAAGATTTTTGCTGAAAAACAGCTACGGGTTGTTGCTGTCATGAATTTTGATGGCTTTAACAAAGATGCATATGGCACGTAGGAGTCTGCATTAAGCAAAGTGAAAGGGAAAACTATGTATATTTTTCAAAATCTTGCTAAAACTAGTAATGACAATAGAGCATAATAATATAAAAGTCTAGTTTTGAAGTTTTGTGAGAGCATTTTATAATACTAAGGTGCTGCTTTAGTAAATCAATCTAGAGATGTGATCATAAACTTGAATGTGCTTTTCAGCATTGCTTTGGAAATCAGATTCCTGAATTCATTTGCAAACTAAAAAGAAAATCAAGAAGAATCTGTGTTTTTTAATCATGATGATCATCCCTGATCTTTGAAAATAGGGTGGTTTGTGGCCATAAAATGTTAGATCGAAGAAACCCTGGATTCAGTTTGGTTTATCCAAGACTAAATATCTGTTATTCAGTGGAAATTTGACAACCTTCACCATAACATCCTTGGCGAACAATTGACATTGAAAAATGGGAAGTCTGTCATCCATCGTGGAAGTGACAGGAGTCTACTGACTGTTTTCCCCCACCTAGTCATTAAAAGTATAGCTGTTTTGAAATAAGCCTCATTCTGGAGGTGGTGTGTGAACAAGCTAGGTCAGGGTCTTGCTTCTAGTAGTAGGAGTAGGAGTAGAGATGTGTCACAGAACCATCTGGAGGAGAGGGAAAGAATGTGGATCTACAGCTGAAGAAAGAGAAGGTGCAAAAGCAGTTTCAGTCAGTAACAGACAAGCAATGATAATGCGTCATTACTGAAGCTGTATTTACAGTAAATGCAGCACATTATGGTCACAGATAATTGCTATGCATACTTAAGGTGCAGTGTCCAATTAGTCATTCTCACAGAGTCATATTTACATTCTATGTATAAACCTTATTTTACGTTACTCAATTATTGAAATAATTCAATGTGGTGTGTTGAGTGTTTTCAAAGTAAAACATAATTTACTGCACTGAACGGCCTATTATAATAATGGGACTTTGTTACTTTGGTCAATCTCAGAAAGTAATCATTTCAATGGCTTTACATGTTTATCAAACTGAATTTAAGAGCCAGGAGGTACAAGACCCATCTTATTGCAAAGCCACAGAGCAGTAAGCAATTTGTATGGAATGGAGGATAAATTAAAGTTCATTACTGTCTGGGAGAAAGTGTGTTATACCGACTTTGTAGGTTACTAAGGCAAAACTTTAGTGATGTGGGGTTACCCTTTAATCTAAGCAGATACATTGTAGAGATAAACATATATTTTTAAGTAAATTTTATTAAAAAAGTAAATAACAAGTATTAAACAATGAGAAAAATACAGTATTTTTATCTCCAAATGATGCATTTTCTTCCACAAAAGCTGAGGGAAATGCCAGTGTGTCTCATTAACGGGGAGGCTGATTTATTAATAGCGCCAGGTAGCGATAGTTGAGCGACTGTAGTGGTATTTTCACAGCGCCCGCTAGTAGTCGCTGTGCTTGGCCGTTGTTCGGTTGTTGATAGCGACTCAGTCGGTGTGCAGTAATGTTGAATACAAGGTGATGCGTCGCTATTTGACAGGTTCCGCGCTGTATGGGAGCGCATGATAACGAATGGCCATAACGACCGGCTCCCACCATATTCATTAACAAATCACGCTCCAAAAATTCTCGCACTGTGAAATGCTTGTTTAAACCCCAGAGCGCTGGCGGCGATGGGTTAAAAGTAGTTTTTTAACCCCCAAACAACCATATTTTGGGGAACCAAAAAAAACAAGTTTTCTAAAAACATTTTGTAATATGAATACATTAATATCAGACCTGTAATATCAATTCTGCACAAATTCTTTTTTTATTTTTTTCTTACCTTAAAAAAAATATCTAACATGGCAGAAGTGGTAACAGAAATTTTCACATTAAAAAAAAAAAAAATTATTAACAATTAATTATTAATATTTAAAGATTGTTCCATTGAAATGCATTGGAGAGCGCCAGGTAGTGAGAGATCATACCTGTCGCTGTTCAAGGTCGCTCGCTGGCGCTATGGGGTGAGGCTGGAATAATGATGAATGAGTCGCTATCTGGCGCTATCTCAGTCGCTAAGCAGGATCGGCTTGATAAATGTGTGATTGTGGTGGGGAGCCGGCGTTCTCGTGGCGGTGACCGTCATTACCGTTCGCTCACCAGTCGCTACCTGGCGCTATCCCTTGTTAAATAAGGGCCTTAATATAGTCCACTCATCTTACTGGCACTCCCATGCAGCTGATTGTCCTGCATTGAGCAATCCTCCCACAGCCCTGCCAGCAATCAGGTAGAGGACACAGCTAATACAAAAACTCCTAACCTCAGATCCATTGATGGCATCAGTACACTGACTTGTTTAGGGATTTCTACATGCCTGTTATAGGGAGATGGGGGATTCTGCACGCTGGTTGTTATTGGGAGGGTGGGGGGGGTCACACTGCCTGTTATGGGGGGGTGGCACACAGCTTGCTATTGGGGATTGGAGGGGATTCTACACACTGCCTGTCTAGGGGATTGGGGGAATTCTGCACGCTATCTGTTATAGGGGACTGGGAGAGATCCTACATGTTATAGGGTGATTGGGGAGAGTTTGCCACATCCTGTAATTAGGTTATTGGGGGGGAGGGATTTTTTAGCCGTTCAGAATTTTTTTTTTTGTAGTCCGAGTCCAAACCTAGGTGCTGGGCCCATGCACCTTGGGAGCTTCCACCTCTTTTCTTCTACCCTGGGCAGCCCCTATGCAGGCAGCAGGGCCATGCAGTAACCAGGACTGGAGACTGTCAGCCAGGGCCAGATTGGCTTTTGGAAGAGCGTCTTTCTTTCTTTCTTTTTTTCTTTCTTTCTCAGTCCTTCTATTCTTAGTTTCTTTCTTTTCTTTCATTCTTCACATCTGTTCTTTATTTCTTTATTTCATCTGTTCTTTCTACCATTCCCTTTCTTTCTTTCTCTACTTCTTATTTCCTTTTATTATGTCCGTCTAGTCTTTTTCTTTCTTTCTTTTCATCTATTCTTTGTTTCTTTCTTTCATCTGTTTGTTCTGAGATTCACTTTGTTTCATTCTTATTTCCTTCTATTATTTTATTCTGTCATTCTTCCTATTCTTTCCGTAATTCCTTCTATTCTTTTTGTCATTCCTTCACTTTCTCTCATTCCTTTCTTTCTCTCTTTTCTGCGTTTTTGTCATTCCTTTTATACTTTCTCTGTTTCTGTCATTTATTCTATGCTTTTGTTATTTGTTTCTTTCCATTTGTTTGTTTTTTATATTTCTTATTTCTTTCAATCTATTCTTTATTTTTTGTATTCCTTTTCTCACTTCTTGCTTTCCTGGCTTCTTGTGTTCTCTCATTCCTTCTAATGTTTTGTTTTTCACTTCTCTTTCTTTCTATCATGCCTTCCATAATTCTCTTTCTTTCTATTCTTTGGCAATTTTCATCATGCATGCAACTTTGTCACCATATATGGCATGTCATACCAAACCACAAGGGGCCCATTTTTAAAAAAAAGAAAGATGAAATTTGATCAATGGGAGGGTGAGGTTATCTTACATTCTTTGGCAGATCTCTGGGACCATCTCTTCCGCCCTTTTTGGAAGATAAACAGAATAAGAAAGGCTTATCTACCTAACTGTGTGGGGTGGTAAAGCCACATAGAAAAGTCAGATGTTTGGGACCATGTTTATAAATTGGATTGTTTGTCTAATAAAAAGGGCGATGAAATTGGTGAATGGCTTACAGGAAGTTTCTTTTTTTAATACAAGGAAAAATGAACCTATTTAAATATATTTGTATATATTGTAAGGTTTAGGAGAAGAGTTTAGCAGGCAAAATGGGAGAGGGAGTTTTCTGAGTGCAATTCTGTAGGTTGCACAGAGCCAGCTATGATTTAGGATTGACTGGTGGTAGAATATGTTTTTACTCTGTGTGATGCTGACAGCCTGTAATATGGAAATGTAATTAAAAGATGAATTTAGCCTGCAGTAGGCTTAATGCACCATCCATTTCCCTTTACTCAAAAATCCAGAGCTTTTTAAGTATTGCAATGGGACACAGTAGAGATATTGCAATGGGACACAGTAGAGATACAGTAAGTAACATTGCTATCAAAAAGATTTAAGGTTAACCATAAAGAATATAATTATTTCAAAGCAATATAGCAACACATTTCAAATCAAAGAACATTTCCAGAGTCACAACATATTTGTAAAAATTAGGGCCTTATTCATGAAGAGATAGCGTCAGGTAGTGCCTTGTAATAAGAGGTAGCGACAGGTGAACACGCCAGACACGTCACGCAAGTACACATTTATCAAGCAGAATCTGTTGAGCGACTGGGATAACGCCATGTAGCGTCCGATTCATCATTATCCCAGCCTCAGCGAACAGCGCCGGCGTTCAGCCTTGCACAGCGCCAGGTATGACCTCTCGCTACCTGTCGCTCTCCCATACATTTCAATGGACGATCCTTTTCTTCTCTTTTAACTTTTTTTTTTTTTTTTAATTTCAAATAATGCTGTGACCTCTTATGGCATTGAAAATTCATTTTTTTTCTAAAATTTTTCATGTTTTAAATATTTATGCAGAAATAATATTACAGGTCTGGCATTAAAGTGTTCATGTTACAATGTTATTACAATGTCAATTATTACAATACAATTCAATTTGTTTTTGCTTTGTTACTAGTGGATACAAGCTGAAAAACAGACTTTAAACACACAGCCTCCGGCGCTCTGGGCTTCAGAGAAGCATTTTTCAGCGCCAGAGTTTTGTGAGGCTGTTTTCTTAATTAATATGTTGTGAGTCGGTCACACTGACCAGTCGCTAACATGCGCTCCCATACAGCGCTGTACTGGTCAAATAGCAACTCCTCACAATGTATTCATCATTGCTGCACAGCGACTGAGTTGCTAAGAACTAGCAACCCACGGCAGAGCACAGCGACTACTAGCGGGCGCTCTGAAAATGCCTGCTACAGACGCTCATCTGGCTCTACCTGGCGTTAGTGATGAATCAGCCTGCCCGTCTTTTTTATTATTTGTCAAACCATTTTTGAACATGATTGTACGTGAACCAGTGGCAGGTCAAGAAAAATCTCAATACCATCTCAGTAAACATTAATCTATTATTTATCTACCATAGTACACATAGTGGAGCACCCAGGAATTGTATCTGGGGAGGTCCAGTAGGGGGTGTGGCTTCTGTTTAACACAGCAACTGACATGGTGAACATGAGGATGTGACTGCTGCTTGAACATCAGTCAACGTCAGCGAAAATGATGCTACTACACATGCCAGTGATGGCCGGTGTCCCCCACACGACATGAATCTTGGAGTTTCCTCGTAAGCATGAACGTTTCCTCTACTATCCATATGGTCACAACTTAGACAGGAGAGACCTAATGAGCCTCTTTATATCTTCAATGGGAGGCATGCTCATCATCCAGCAAGGTATGGCAATATACGGCAGACGGTTTGGCATATGGGGCGAACCTCTTACAGATTTGCTGTTACCCTAAAGAAGCTGTGAAAACAGCCACAACACGTAAGGGATCATTGAACAAAACAGAAAGATCTCATCTTCATTTTCATCTGTCTTGATATTTATAATATCAGCATGTGACAAAAATTATATTCTAGCTTGCTATCATATGTATTATTTAACCCTTTAAGTGCCAGCCTACCTGGAGTTTTTGTCACACTCTGTTGCCAGACCATTTTGCACTATTTTGCACTCCCCATGTTCAAATGTGATTTTTGAAGGGATTTCCAGGGATTTCCCAGGAAAATGATATATTGTTTTTTTCAGCAGAGTCTGAGCTTTAACATGAAATGTCTTGTTTGTCATTTTTAAGGTGTATTCTCAATATTTTTTGGCGAAATATGTGTAAAAAAATAAAAAAAATCAATTTTTTACAATTTGTAGTGTTTTTTTGTAATAAAAAATGTAAGTTTGTCAATAAAATCTTATTGCGTGTGAAACCCCAATTTCTCACATCGGTACCACATATGTATAGGTAGACACCCTTTCCTGCCCAGGAGACTCCCCCAAACTGAAACAGAGCTTTAGGGGATTTTCAGAAAAAATACAACTGTGATATGCGCTATGCGCACCTTGCAGTTTTTCCAGAAAAACAACCCTTTACATTTGAAATACCCCCCACAAACTATATATTCTCTGGAAGTACACACCTCAGGCTTTCTATTTGTACCAGGCTTGTTGATGTGGCCACAGTTTTCTAGAAGTAATCCCTCAATGTATTCTTTGGTTGCAAAGAGTTTCCCTAAAAAAAGGATAAAAAAGCAGAATCAAAGCCACATTTTCCTAAAAAAACTATATACAAACAAGAAAAAACATCTGAAAAAGCAACACCCCCCGAACAGAACGATACCCAACATGCATAGGTTCTGTCAAGGGAAGAGTTGCCAAACACCCCAAAGTAAAGCATGAGCATAACGGTAATTTTTCTTGAAAATTTCAGCTCTGCAGACAAAGTGCGCACCTTGCGATTTTTCAACCAAAACAACCCTTTACATTTGGAATATCCCCCATAAATCATATATTCCCTGAAAGTACACATGTTAAGCTTTCTAAGCGTACCCAGCTTGTTGTAGTGGGCTCATCTTTCTGGAATTAATCCCTCAAAGAACTCTTTGGTTGCGCAGAGTTTCCCTAAAAAATGTATAAAAAAGCAGAATAAAAAACACCTTTTCCTAAAATATAAATATGCAAACAAGAAAAAACAAGCTAAGTCTGAAAGCGCAAGGTCCCCCGAACAGAACAATACCCAACATGCAGAGTTACTATTAACCCTTTCAATTGCCAGCCTACTTGAGATTTTGTCACCCTCTGTTGACAGGTCATTTTTCCCCATTTTGCGCCATGTTTTGCGTCATTTTTGCTGGAATTTTCAGGAAAATTATATATATATTTTTTGCAGCAGTTTAGGCTTTAACATGAAATGTCTTGTTTGTAAATTGTATTTATTATTAATTTTATTTATTATTAAGTAAAAAAAATAAATAAATAAATATTTTTTTTTTTAGAAAATTGCCTCCTTTATTTTAAATAAAAAATGTATTTGATTAGGGAAAACCATATTGCACGTGAAAGCCCCATTTCTACCGATTAGAACGGTACCACATATTTATCGGTAGTCCCCTGTTCCTGCCCAGGAGACCCACCTAACTGAAACAAGTAATTTTTAACATTTACAAATAAAATACAACTACCATCCACACTACAAAGGGTTAAATCGAGAAAAAAAATGACATAGGGTCCCCCCTCCCAGGAGGGGGGGGGCATTTTTGGGGGGGATTTTTAAGGGTTAAAAAAAAAATTACATGGGCCCCCCCTTACCCAAAGTAACCAGCCCGGGACCAGCTATGCAGGGTTTGGAGGAACAGGGCGCAGGGGCCAGCTTTTGTGGCCCCTGGCCCTGCAGGCTACAAGCCCGCATAGCCAGTGGGCCCGGGCTCTTCTGCCCCCCCCCCCCCTGGGCTTTGGGGAGGCAGGTAATGGGGGTGCCGGGGGTTAATGGCAAGTCACCGGCTAGCGCAGGTGACTTGCCACCTCCCCCAGCCTTGTGAACTGGTATAGGGGTCATGGACCCCTTACCAGTTCACAAGGGGTTAAATGTAAAAAAAAAACACAGACACACAAAGAGAAAAAATATTTTATTATTTTTTTTTTTAATACTTACCTCCCATCCATAGTGGAGCACTCTTTCAGCCTTTTATAGCTGCTGGATGACAGAACACAAAAGGGTTAATTAAAAAAAAATGACATAGGGTTCCCCCTCCTGGGGGGGGGGTACCCCATTTTTTTTGGAACCCTTAAAAATCCCCAAAAAATTACGTAGGGTCCCCCCTACCCAGCATTACCGACCCGGGCCAGCTATGGGGGCTTGTAGAACAGGGCGCAGGGGCCAGCGTTGGTGGCCCCTGGCCCTGCAGGCTACTAGCCCACATAGCCACTAAGTGGCCCGGGCCCTTCTGCCCCCCCCCTGGCCATTGGGGAGGCAGGTAATGGGGGGCTGGGGGTTATGGCAAGTCACCCGCTTGCCGCAGGTGACCTGCCATACTCAGAGCCTTGTGAACTGGTATAAGGGGTCTCATGGACCCCTTACCAGTTCACAAAGGGTTAACTGAAAAAAAACACCACACAAAAGTATTTTATTAAAAAAAAAAAATTGCAAGCTCTTGTCCCGCGCCGCTCTGCTGACAGATGCCGGTGATCGGCATCCAGAGAAGGGGGAGGCAGGAGATCAGAGGACCGGCATTTGACAGCTGAGAACGCTGAAGCCGGTGATCGGGGCTGGGATGACGTCATAGCCCCGCCCCAAAAGGGGCGGAGCTTGATACGAAGACGGTCCGGGATGACGTCATAGCCCCGCCCCCTTACCGGCAAGATGGCGGGCGCCATCGAGGAGGAGAGAGGAGAGAGCCTCCCGGGCTCTCTCCTGAAGATCGGTAAGTCCTGGGGGGGGATCGGAGGCCCCCCAGGTGAAGAGGAGGGACAGCGGGAGCCAGCACACACACAGGTAAGTGAATGTCATTTTTATTTTATTTTTTTTTTACAGTTAGCAGCTGCTGCTGCAGAAGCGGGGGGATCGGATGGCACCAAATTAAAGAGGAGACCCGGCCAGATCCAACAAGGGGTCAGGTGAGTATTTTTTATTTTTATTTTTTAAACCAGCAGCAGGGAAAGTCAAGCACGTAACACCTACGGGCTTGGCACTTAAGGCCCAGCCAAGCCAGCACGTAGGTGTTACGTGCTTGGCAACAAAAGGGTTAATAGTAGAGAGGTGATATCTCTAAAACGTGAATTTTCTTATATATTTAGCACAAGGATGGGGTCTAACAACAAGTTAAAAAATTGTCTTATAATGTAATATAATTAGATTCTTTATGACAGTAAACCATGTTGTTTCTAAGGGCTGCTATCCTGCTAACCCTTGTGGTTTTCTAAATGCAGTAAATTGTCAATTGTCTGGAACAGCATTATAATAATTTAGAACATTATGTAGATACTCATACCTTATCCACCCGATTGGTGGTTTTCCCCTACAGGGAATCATTTAAACAGGTATGTAGATAACAGATATAACAGATTGTTCAAATATATAAATAGCTAGAAATACCAACATATCAATATATTATCAACTTAAAAATAGATGTTTTCAGGTCCTCACTAACTTTCTATGTTGCCATAACAAGTTAATCTAACAAAGAATGTACTGGTGTCATGTAAAAGTGGTATCACCGCCACAGGAACCTCATCATTACATAACAGTAACACAATTTTTCCCAATGCCAGCCATGATTATTTTTAACCTCCCATGCAAAACAGCATAATGTAATCACTGTATTCGTGAAAAGCCGTAGATCTATTTAGAACAAAAATAAATGAAATGCCAATGTTTACTAGCAAACTGACAAAATGTCTCTTTTCCTCTCAGAAGTAATCTGGCCACAATGAGCAGAAAGAATACCAGAATTCAGCTTAAACTATCTAAAGGACTCTTGCTTCAAATGGTCTCTTTAAAGTGGACCAACACCCACGGGTGATCGGCCCGGGAATCTATAAGATTCCCGAGCCGATCACCTCCCTCCCCGCGGGACAGCCGAGATCGGGATGTCCCACGGGGTGAAACCCCCCCAAACACCCCAAACTCCTTACCTTATCTAGACGTGCGCGCACCCGAGCCGGCCGTCTGTGAATGGCCGGCGCGGGCACGCGCGCGTCAAGACGCCGACGGCGGCTTGTCCGTCGGCGCTGGGAGCGGGGAGAGGTGAGTTTTTCGGGGGGTTCGGGGGGGTTTCACACAGCGGGGCACCCCGATCGGGGGTGCCCCACCGAAGTGGACCAAGACCCAGGATAGTCAAAATCCTGGGTGTTGGTCCACTTTAATGTGTGTGTAGGGCTGAGCTAAAAAAGAAATAGTAGACCCATCCCCTCAAAGATAAAGGATCATACAGGCCTATAGCTCAGCAATGCCATGTTCA
Organism: Gastrophryne carolinensis; assembly: GCA_027917425.1. NCBI lineage: Eukaryota > Metazoa > Chordata > Amphibia > Anura > Microhylidae > Gastrophryne > Gastrophryne carolinensis. Next base: position 175,523,783 of record CM051237.1, on the reverse strand, counting down.
TTCCAGGAAGATGTTTGGGGATCTGAAACCAATACTTGCCAGATTTAAATACAATATATGTTTCAATATTTATTTAGTGGAACCTGAGGTCAAAATTAGACATTGGCCCTGATAATCTCTCCTTCACAGATGTCACGATTTGGAAATTCCCAAAAGTTGTACCGAAATGTTGAGCAATTTGTGTTAATAACAGCAGGCAGGTCTTTCGCCAATATGATAATGCCACATCATTGTAAGACCTCATTATTGATCCCGTGCAGCATTTGTTAGAGAGCTTCGTCACAGTCCTGTTTCCTGACCTGCCCTTTGGGATTGTTATTTGCTCAACACACACTGGAAAATGCTGTGAATTGATCTACTACAATATACAGGGAAGGCATATGAATGCCCATAGCTTTATAACTGTCTCCAGAATGAGCACCACTACCAGCACATGCATATTGCTAGCAGTGGCTTCACATCAACTGCATGAACTGTTTTACATGGAAGACAGGGGCAGAGCATTTGAAGGAGCACTCATGGATGTAAAATGATGGTGGTGCCAATGAGGTCTGTCTTGTCCATACAATACAATACGATTTAGAGAGCAATATACATGTGACAGGAGATATCCGTGATCATAACTTTATTATTAATGCTTTAAAGAGTGGGACAGTGAATATTCATAGCACACCACCAAGCCAGCTCACCCCTGTAGCCCCAATTGCTACTTTAGAATTTTAGGGAGAACAATTACAGGTGACAAGTAAGCAAGGATACAAATGCTCTCTGACAGCTCCCTGATTTGATGTCTGTGGGAAAGTCTACGAAAATTGACTTAACCTTTAAATGAGCAGTAACTTGACTAATAATAAAAATCTGTATAGACATGCTAGATAGCTGGAGAAGGAGCTACTTAGACACCCCAACTGATTAAAAAATCCTGCCAAGCTTGTCCTACTAATTGGAAGAAAATCCAAGAGTGAAAGGTTTTTGAGCATGGAAAATGCCCATGTCTAACTGCCCATGCCCCTGAGCTATCCTGTGGGGAACAGTAGTGTTAGTATTGTTGGCTACTTTGATATCTCACCTGAGACAACCTCATAAAGACTTCCATTAAGAATAATGATGCTTCCATACACATCCTCAATCTGAGCCTCCATACCTAGCCCATGTCCACCTGCCGGGGCTACGGGAGAGTGATGAGCAGCACAGAAGCCGGTGATAGATGTGCAGGGCTGTTTCTGAACCTCTGATATGATATGCTATTTGGGAAAATCCATGAATTAGGACTTTCTGTGCAGACCGCAGACCATAATCTCTGTAGGGGTATTAGAATCCCCTGCTTACCAGCAGCTGTTCTCACACCAAGGGCCTGGTATGTGGCCTCAATGGTGTATGTGTGTGTTTTTATGTGGCTGTGAAATATAAGATCACACTGAAGTTTTCTCACTGGTTGTTATCATACTAACTCATCATACTTAACAGGTGAAACCAAATCCAAGCATGCAGGACCTGATGTATCACTGAGATGCTATATATGGTATGGTAGGCAGAGGAGCCTTGTGGGTTTGTTTCCATGGGTTATTTTCCCTTAGGTTATCCCTTTATTAATTTAACTTTTATTGACGGATGGATAAATACATTTTAAACTAAACTGCCCAAACAGCCATTTTCCATGCAGTTAAGGACTATGACATACCTTCTTTGTGGTCACAATTTTATATGCCTTTGTCACACATTCATTCCATTCATTTTCTTTCACATGCCTAAAAATAAAGAAAAATGTTACGTTTTTGGCGTTATTTTAACTCTAACTCATAGCATTTGTCAGGCTATTATTCCTAAAAATGTCACTTTATAATAGTTCCCTTTGTACTAAATCCTTCCTCCAGATTTTGAGTCCTATTATCTACTGTTGATTGGGTAGAACATTATGCCTGAAGGATGCTAATCTTGCCCTTTTAGGAAATCTCATTATTTCCCACTTAAGTAAATTTAGTAAAAAATGTATTTATGTTATTTTAATGTAGTTGATTGCGACTAATAGAGCTGGCTATATGGCAATCTGCCATAAAATGATATGTATTAATTTGCAAGTGTAACTTTGAACAATGAGAAATTTATCCTCAATGGCTTAAAGTAGACCTACTGTATAAGGCTTTATTCATCACCGTGTTGGAGCGTTTTTTCCGTATTCACTAAACCCTTTTTTCGCATCTGCACATATTTGTACATGCCTGCCTCTATACTTGTGAACTGGTATAGAGGATCCCCTGGACCCCTTATCTGTCCACCGGTGTTAATAAAGAAATAAACACTCATAACATTTTTAATATTCTACTACTACTAATATTCACTACTTACCAGTCCCCCATCAGGGTATTCTGTGTCCATTACTGGATCTTCTATATTGTTTCTGGAGTCTTCAATACCAGCTAAAGACACAGGTAGATGGGAGCTGGGTATGGAGTAATGTATACCTCTGAGGCTCCACCTCTTAGGGTTCCCCCATTTGACTAAATACATTACTGGAGGGTAGGGGTGTCGCATTCCATGCCCCTCTCTTCCAGTAATGTTAAAGTAACACGAAGGAGACTCCAGAGAGGATCCACTTCTTTAGTATAAAAGCTCTGCTCCCCGTACTCATGTCATACCCTTTCACTCCAGAATCTGGCAGGACATCTGAGACTGCCCTGCTGGCATCATTTAAAGAACAGAGGGAAGAATTAGGCTAGTATAGAAAGTTAGAATAATTAAATATTTTGGTGTTTTTTCTTTTTACTTTTTTGTGTTACTTTTGAACTGGTAAAGGGTCCAATGTTTTACTTTAACTCTAACTTAACTCTTAACTTTTGTGAACTGTATCCTAATAAATATTAATAAAACGTACACCAAATTAACATTTTCAAGAGCTAAGTGTATTGGTCACAAGTAAAATATAAAGTATATGAAGTGTAACTAAGGTACATACAGTAATATACAATGCCAATACACAGAAATAGTATTTCATGGCCTCAGTCAGAAAAAAGGATACAGTTGGGATAATAGATGCTTCAAAGCTTTAGAGAGAGTATAAAAGAATATTAATACCCAGCATAAATGAGAATATTGTAACCAGTAACCTTATATAAAGCATATACTAATAACTATACTAGTGGAAATTATTACCTGAAAAGTAGCAGTGAAGTAAGTAGTGTTCTCACTAGATTGAGAATCAGTGCTAACTTGGCAGCAAGAATTGCCCCAGATGTGCTGGACACCCAATAGAGAGGTCATGGTTATACTAGACTAAAGAACTGAGCTGCTGGGCACCTAATAGAAAGACTTTCCTTAGTATAAAATACTGACCCAAAAGTGTGCCCCCAATAGAAAGGCTGGGGTTATCTTATACCCAGAGGTACTGAACACAAAGAGAGGCTTAGTATAGCTTAGTATTAAACTGGACCAACAGCCTGGCACAGTTGGAAAAGAGAACGCCTCAAATTTCCCTTGCCCCATCTGCAGGCATGATACTAAATTATTGTCAGCATTTACATTTGCTCCTGCATCCACAAGCTGAAACGCTGCCTCACCGATTTTCTAGTGGTAGCGGCCATTTTGGAGCTTCCTCTCCCAGCATCTCAGCCATGCTGCTGCCTGGATTCAACTAAAATAACTGACAATACACAGTAACAGGAAATCCAGCAGTACTTCTTGTTTGCAGGTGGCCTGCAAATGCTGCCATTTTGTTTTTAAAATTTACCATAGCAGGAGTTAGAAAAGGGTAAATTAATTTTTATGTTCAGCAATCTGAATAGCCCTGGGGAGGAATGAATATGAGCACTGTTTGTTGTATTGCTCCAGTTGTAGTCATTTTTGACTGTTGTTCCACTTTAAGAAATTACCCAGATGTACTGAACACTCAATAAAGAGGTGGTAGTTAATTAAAATCATTCTAGTCACCCTTGCCCTTTACCTCTACCAAGCTTCCTTGATTTAGTGTTTTGCTGTATCACACCTGCTCTGATGTAATATATGTAAAACTCTCCTGTTCAAGAAAGGCAAATGAGACCCATTGAGTGAGGCGGACCGGGGGGCGGGGCTGTGGCTCGCGCGTCAGGATGTGGGGTATGCAAAAAGTGGCCTCACTTAGTGCGGCCGCCTGCTCCACATCGCACGGACGCCGGGGGAAATGCAGACAAGGGACGGAGGTGGCTTCTCCATAAGCCCCTCCTCACGCGGTTGCTGAATACGGACACATCACAGGTACCCTACCACTGACAATTTTGGATACATGTTCCAGTCTTCTGCTGGGCACTAGAACACGGTGAATTTGATCTCCCATAGCTAGATTCTTACTTATGCATGCTTTTCCTTTGTATGCTTTAGGTCCCGCCTTGTTTCCATTCTCCACTCAGATTCCCACCTGCATATAAACATTGGGGAAATATTTGTACTCCCCTTTAAATTGTAGAACATATATACACGATACTCGATATATAATCCATGCACCAGGGGTGGCTCAGACCAAGACAGTTTTTGTCAGATGCAACAGGTATTTGTTACAGCAGAATGTAATTGAATACTATGTGAGATAATATCATTGTGGTATGTTACTTATACTGCCTATGATTTTATATAGTAGTCTTGAACAGGGCGCTGAGGAAGCCTATCTACAGGTGAAAATAGTTCGCCCCAAAAACAAGTGTTCATCCACAGGAAGATGAGGAAACCACAAATCCTATAAACTTGATAACTATATGGACTGTGTATATATGCTTACTGTTATGTGGATCATGTATTTATGCGCTTAACTAAATGTGCTGAGGCAGATGTATTTGCACTAAGTTTTTAATGTTACATAACTAAATAAATTTGTGATATATATTTTTTTACAATGCTGTCACATTTAGATATTTATTCCCTGGCGGGGTTGAACGGTGTCTTGAGTTCCCAAGTGGGTAAAAAATAGGGGGGGGGCAATAACCCCTGGTTGGCATTTTTAGATTAGTATGTACAGGGAACCAAAAACAACAATATATAGAATATATATAAATACCGCGCTCAGAAATTAATTTGTGATAATAAAAACAAACATGAAAATAAAAATCTTAGATACAGCTCCACGTGTTAAACTTGAATCCCACCATCAAGAAAATAAACCAGAAAAAAAACAAACAAAAACACAGAGCTATATGTAACTTAATTAAAGTCCTTAAACTTGTGATCAGAAATCCACCGTCAACATCAGCAGTCAATTTGTGCAATTCCACCACCAGTTTGGTACTCTTACCAGAGCTAATCGAATAGCCAGCATTCACAGCAATATCGCAGACACTTCAATCAATAACCTCCACCCATTGGGGGTACGATTCCTCAATATATGTTGGTATAGCTGGCCAGGTTTCCAAAGCATAATCATGCAGGAAGAAATAAGAGGACCATAGTGCAGTATTGCTATACTATAAGTCTATTTAATTAGGCCAATAAAATACTCACAAACACAGGTTAAGCCAACAGGTTAAGCCAACCCACACTGCTGAACTCCAAAATCGTAAACCACCGGCTCCCTGGGAGCCGGTGGTTTACGATTTTGGAGTTCAGCAGCGTGGGTTGGCTTAACCTTTTAATGTGACATGCGAGTTTTATTCCTGTGTTTGTGAGTATTTTATTGGCCTAATTAAATAGACTTATAGTATAGCAATACTGCACTATGGTCCTCTTATTTCTTCCTGCATGATTATGCTTTGGAAACCTGGCCAGCTATACCAACATATATTGAGGAATCGTACCCCCAATGGGTGGAGGTTATTGATTGAAGTGTCTGCGATATTGCTGTGAATGCTGGCTATTCGATTAGCTCTGGTAAGAGTACCAAACTGGTGGTGGAATTGCACAAATTGACTGCTGATGTTCACGGTGGATTTCTGATCACAAGTTTAAGGACTTTAAAGAGGACTTTAATTAAGTTACATATAGCTCTGTGTTTTTGTTTGTTTTTTTTCATGTACAGGGAACCCATCACTCAACCAGCCTGATGCTTAGGGTTATCCCAACGTGTAACCCATAATTATTATAATTATTATTTATTTGTTTTTTTTCTCCTCATTTTTTCATCTAGAGGGATGGGTCGTGGCTGGTTTTCTAACAAATGTGGCTGCCAGAGATGGTTGGAAATAGTACATGGCTATAACCAATGCTTTTGGAATGTATCTTCATGGTTTCAGGAATTGGACTATTGTCATGTAGTCTAATTGGATCATTTCTGTGATTAATTACAGATTAAAGAACAACGTGTGCCTTAGCAGTTGTGATTATCTTGCCACAGACTTTTAGGAAAAAATTTAAGGAAAACATTTTCCTTAACATACATGTAGACTAAGGGGGTTATTTTAGAAGGGATATCGCCAGGTAATGCCTCGTAGTAGATATGTGTTCAAAAACAGACTTTGATCACATAGCATCTGGCGCTCTTTGCTGTAGCAACCAGGTTTAGAGCATCGACGCTGTGTGTCCTTTTTTGGAGTGGAGCGACGAGTGCCGAATGCACTGAGCTGGTGCTATCTTTCGCTCGTTGCAGCGCTATACTGGTGTTAGAGCACCTACATGCATCATATTCATCCATGCGAGTGAGGCTACTACAGCGACAGAGTCGCTAAGTTACAGCGTCCAATACATGTTTACAGCGTCTACTAGTGGTCGCTCTAAGCGCCACTATACAGACGCTCATCTGCCGATACCTGGCATTAGTAATGAATCAGCCTCCATGTGTAAAATCAAAGCATGTTTATCTTACCTCCCAGACTGCGTATCCCTGCTAGCCTGCTCTTTTGGAACGGGGCATGCCTTATGCTAGAAGCTAAACATACAGGAGGCTATAGTGAACAAACCAGCCAGCATAAAGTTAACACACAATATAAATAGAGCTGCTCACAAAGCAGGATGCAAGAGGGGATTAGAAAATGTATGTCAATCTCTGTCTTAGCTGCAGATTACCTATTTAAGAAAGAAATAAAAAAATACCTGAGCATGCACATCCCACTAAGAGAGCAGACCAGTAGCATAAGTCCATGTCTAGGCACACACTAACATTCCCCCACCTTATCCCCTTTAAAGTGGACCAAAATCCAGGATTTTGACTGTCCAGGGAGCGTGTCCACGCTGGCAACTCACAAATGCCTGGCACAGACGCGCCCTGCTAGAGGGATAGCGGGGATGTGGCCGCTGCTTGCTCATGCGCCGTTGGACTGGGAAAGAAGGTGAGTTTATGGGCGACCTGAGGGGTTTCACACAGCGGGGCATCCTGATTCTGGATGCCCTGGGGGAGGGAATCAATCTAAATCTTATAGATTCCTGGGCCGATCTCCGTGGGTTTTGGTCCACTTTAAGGAAACTGTGTAAAATGAGCCATTTCAATTAAATACTGTATGTATACTAAGTAAATATAGCAAAGCCACTTTCTTTGCTTCAGTGTCACGGATCTGCAGGGTGTGACCATCATGTGATAGACACCGAGACTGAACTGGTAAAAATAAATAGTGATTTATTGGGACCACAGCAATCACAACTATGTACAATGACCCTGCACCTACACGCAAAGCAAACACAGCATGCAGCCAGAAATACTGGCAAAGGATATATACAAGACAAACCAGACAGAAATATATATACAAGACTAACAGCGCACCACAACAATACTATATATAAAGTATATACAGGCTCCATGGACAACTCTGCCAAGTACCCCAAATGCTGGAGAGAGGATGGATGGGGGGACAAGAAGTAGGGCAGGTTGGGACTGGGCATAGGGCTGGAACTAAACCGGAAGCAGGAACAGAAGCAGGGCTGGAACAGGCTGAACAGGAAAAGAATCAGATACTGGAGTTTCAGGTGAACAGGGCAGCCGGTCTGTAATGCAGGAAGGCAATCAGATACTGGTGCTCTGAGGGATGTCTGTGGAGATGACTTATCGGATAGACAAATAGCAGCTGCAGCTGGCAATCGCCTTGAAGGGAGTGCCTGAATAAGCCACCTACTGGTCAGACTGCAAAGACTCAGAGCAATAACTTGGGTGCCACCAGCAAGTGGCTAAGGGGTAATGCAGTCAGGGATCTAGCCATTCGCCGACATATGCCCCAACTTTTAAAGAGACCTCTGGGTGCTTTCCAATGTCCTTTTTAGAGTTCAGTATATAACACATGAAGGAAAGCCCAAACAAGTTCCAATGATGCAGTTCCACACTCCCCCAGAACGGGAAGCACACATCCTGGAATAAGTCTTCTTTCAGGGTGCCACTGCCAGGGATCATTTCTGAATGGAACTCCCTGCCGCTGTGGCATGAGACATGACTGAGGTGCCCATTACCTGGGCAGAATCGGATGAGAGACCTCCACCAAGATCTACTTCAGGCAGCTGGACCCCATCACCGGGGAATACATCAGGACTACCTCTACTGGGGAATGCATTGAGGATACCTACCCTCTGGGCAAGGCAGCCCAGGTGGACCATTCTTTGCCCCAAGGGCATTACTCATACCCCCCAGGGGGTTTGGAATGCTCAGGTTTCTGGCCCTCCCCTTTGACCACTAGCAATTGGTGCGGCTCGGGCTGAGTTGCACCTGGCCCCAGGGCTAGTGGCAACCTTTAGCAGGATAACACTAGGGACACTAGGCATTGATATAGAGCAAGGTGAGAACAGGGGTGATGAATCTGGGTACCAGGGGATCCATAACATGACTGCCAGCAATTGGATCATTTGAGGTGGAGGCAGGCAGGACAATGCCATCAGTGGCAGAAGCTGACGGAGCAATGTCTTCAGTGGCAGAGACTGGCAGGGCAACATCATCAGAGGCAGAGGCTGGCAGGGGGACATTATTAGTGTCAGAGGCTGACAGGGCTAAGTCATCAGTGGCAGAGACTGGTAGGGCGAAATCATCAATGGCAGAGGCTGGCAGGGCGACGTCATCAGCAGCAGAGGCTGGCAGGGCGGCATCATCAGCGGCAGAGGCTGGCAGTGTAATGTCATCAGCGGCAGAGGCTGGCAGGGCTGCATCATCAGCGGCAGAGGCTGGCAGGGTGATGTCATCAGCGGCAGAGGCTGGCAGGGCTGCATCATCAGCGGCAGAGGCTGGCAGGGTGATGTCATCAGCGGCAGAGGCTGGCAGGGCGGCATCATCAGCAGCAGAGGCTGGCAGGGCGGCATCATCAGCGGCAGAGGCTGGCAGGGTGATGTCATCAGCGGCAGAGGCTGGCAGGGTGACATCACTAGCGGCAGAGGCTGGCAGGGCAACGTCATCAGCAGCAGAGGCTGGCAGGTAGCTGGACTCAACACAGAAGGACTAGAAACAACTGCAGGAATTACCAATGGGGAACTGGAAATAACAGTAGGGCTGTAGGTTGATGCAGGGCTCGGAGGGCTGAAAACTGCTGCATGGCTCAGCATCGGAGGACTGGAGACCACTACAGAAGACAACATTGGTGGATGGGAAACAGCTGCAGGAGACAGCACTGGTGGACTGGAAACAGCTGCAGGACTCATTGCAGGGGGGGGTGAAAACAGCAGCTGGACTCATCACTGGAGGACTGGAAACAGTGGCAGGACAGCTCATCACCAGAGGTTGGAAATATTGTCAGGCTTCACCTCAGAGGACTGGACACTGCTGCACAGTTTATCATCGGTGGACTGGAAATGGCTGCAGGGCCTCAGCATCAGAGGACTGGAAACTGCTGCAGGGCTCAGCATCGAAGGACCGGAGATGACTGCAGGAGACAGCATTGGTGGAAGGGAAACAGCTGCAGGACCCATTGCAGGAAGACTTGAAACAGTGGCAGGACTCATTGCAGGAGGACTGGAAACAGATGCAGGACTCCATGTCATTGAAGGACCAGAGACAGCAGCAGAACTCATCGCATGTGGACTAGAAACTACAATAGGACTCATCACAGGAGGACTGGAAACAACAGCAGGAATCATCTCAGGAGGAAGGGAAACAGCAGCAGGACTCTTTTCAGGAGAACTGGAAACAGAGGCAGGACAGCTCATCAACAGAGGACCGGAAACAACAGCAGGACTCACCACCGGAGGAATTGAAAAACAGCTGCAGGACTCAGCATCGGTGGACTGGAAACGGCTGCAGAAGACGGCATCGGTAGACTGGAAACTGCAGCAGAAGACCGCATCGGTGGACTGGAAACTGCAGCAGAAGACCGCATTGGTGGACTGGAAATGGCTGCAGGAGACAGCCTAAATAGATTGGAAAGGAGATGGCATCAGTGGACTGGAAATGGCTGCAGGAGACACCATCAGTGAACTGGAAATGGATGCAGGGTTGAGAACAACTGCAGGAGAGAGTATTGGTGGGCTGGGAACTGCTGCAGGAGATGGCATCGTGAGTTGGGAACAGCTGTAGGAGATGACATCAGAGGACTGGAAAAAGCAGCAGGACTTAGGCCCTTATTCATCAAGCGATAGCGCCAGGTAGTGTCTGACGAGCGCCAGGTAGCGGCAGCTAACGGCGACTACCGACTCAAGTACGCCCGGCGGCGGTCACAATGACGCATTTATCAAGCAAAATGAGGCTAGCGCCGGCGAGAGCGACGGCTAGCGCGGCATTCATCAGGAAGCCGCCTGGACCGAACAGCGCCGCTGCAAATTCCCTCACAGCGCCAGGTATGAGCTGTCGCTCCCTGGCGATGTCCAATGCATTTCAATGGAGCAATCTATAATTAATCATATTTTAATTGGTATTTTTTTTTTTTTATATTTTTTTAATGTCCAAAAATCGGAGACCACTTCTACAATGTTAGGATTTATTTTTAAGTCAAAAAAAAAAAAATATATGTGCAGAATTGATCTAACAGGTCTGAGATTAATGTATTCATATTACAAAATGATTCTAAAAACATGTATAATGTTAAATTAAAAAAATATGGTTGTTTAGGGGTTAAAGACTAGTTAATACACTTCGCCGCCAGCGCTCTGGGGTTTAAACAAGGAATGGACAGCGACAGCACATTCGGAGCGTGATTTGTTGATGAATATGAAGCTAGCCGTTCGCTCTGGCCATTCGTTGTCAGGCGCTCACATACAACGCTGGACCTGTGAAACAGCGACCCCCCAGCCCATATTCAACATTACCGCACACCGACTGAGTCGCTGTCATCAAGCTAATGCCGGCCAAGCACAGCGAATACTGGCTGGCGCTGAAAAAATCACGCTACAGTCGCTCATCTGTCGCTACCTGGCGCTATTGATGAATCGGCCTCCCCGTGCGGGAGGACTGGAAACAGCAGCAGCAGACTTGTTTGGTGGTGTGGATATGGCAGCAGGAGTAAGGTGCTGAATGGTTTTGCTGGGAAACTATTTCCTTTTGTTTTTTTAGTTAGGTTTAGGATGTTGCGACTGGAGTACAAGAGATGGCTGAAGAGGATGCCTGAGGGTTTAGCAGTTTGTAGGTAGAAATGGATTTGGCTTTTGGGAAGAGGGTCCCAAACTTGTCCAGTGTACAAAGCCCAACTGGTTAACTGAGGTTGGGGAGGGTTTAGTGGATGTTGGTGGTAACTGGGTTGCAATGGGAAGCGGAGGATTGACAGGGAAGGTGCTGTGCCTGGGATCCGGGAGCAGAGGATATACAGAAGGGATAATCCAGTATGAAAATGCTGAACTAGAGTGAATTTGTTGTGGTTGCCAGGGGTAATGGAGCAGAAACAGAGGAAGGGAAGCAATAATGATTAATGCCTGAGCCAGAGAAGGTATCTGCAGGGGTAGAGGTTTGGTTGCTATGGGTGATGAACTGGGAGCTGACTGAAGGAGGAATGGCAGGGGGTTTCCTGTTTATTAAGTTAGACCAGTGGTCAAGCAGAGGTTAAAATCTCATCCATCAGTTCATGCACAGAACCTATGCAAGCTGTTAAAAATGGCTTAGGCCGGTTCCTGTGCTATTCTAAAAAGAGTTCTGGGTCAGCTTTCAGTAAGTTCAATAAACTTTCCACCTGGTCACCAGAGAAAGGTGATCAAAAATCACTCCTAACATCTGCCTTTGATAGAGCCAGTTTAGACCACAATATAAATGAAGCCTGAACATTAAAGTAGTGAAAGAGCCCTTATATCACCTGCGCCTTCCTGATTCATTTCAGCAAGCCTTCCCTGCTATACCCAGAGATCTCCTCATAGAAAGCAGGTATCTTTCTCAGCTAAATAAACATAGCAATCTTAGTCAGCCGGAGACATCTCAGTGTTATCGCTGGTCATATTTAATGACTCCGGTATACTGTCACGGACAAAGAACATTGCTAATGAAAATAAGACAGTTTATCTCTTTTAATTGGCAAGTCTACACAGCGCTGTACTTGAGAATCTTATTTTCCCTAAATGAGGGCAGAACATGGAGAAGTAAATTCAAGGCAACATTTCACACGTCCGCAGATGTTTGTCCTCGTGCCAGGAAATTGTTTGATGGTGGGTATAACATAACAGAGCTATTAAATATTCATGAAATTATATAATGTGGATGACATTTGACTGTTCCTGTAACTTTGAAACATGGCTAGATGCAAAGGGAGAACAGCTTTCACAACATCTGGTGAGAGAAAAGTCTCCAACTTGCTGGAAATCTGGCTGGAGACTCCAGAGACAACCTGAGCAGAAGGAGCCTGTAGCATCCCTCTGTGTTCATGAACTTCAAGAGAATGTCAAAAAGGCACAACATCAAAGCAGGTGATACCCCAGCATTTGCTTTGTGTATAGATAAGTTAATAGACCCATGCTGTACATTGTCTGGGTAGGCCACTTGTGGCTCCACAGCTGTTACTTAGTCACAGCTGCCAACACGCAAAAGCCAGCTATTCATATATTTCCTGATATTCATGTATTCTGAAATATGACAACAAATATACCCAGAGATTCATTCAGCCCTAACAATTCTAAGCCACAGTTCAGCTATTTAGAAGCATTTGCAGTGGAATAATGATCCGTAATTGCCTATAGAATCATTTATGAAACATTTACAGTAAGAATTGACAAAGCTGCCAAGTGTTAGCTGGCATAACCACTTAATGCAAACATACTCGGGAGCATTTTGTTGGACAAAAAATGTAGAAAAGCTGCCTCGTGCCAGTCAAAGCAAATAAAGAGAAGTCTGGATATGGATATGTAAGAGTTTTTGTTTTATGGCAATCCAAGAATAGTTTTTATCTTAAAAGCCAGTGGCATTACTACAAATTAAAGGTCCTCATAGCACAGCACAGCATTGTTAACAAAAATCCATCATACTGGCCCTTCCCCATAACTATGTTGCCCATCCGCCATTGACAGGACTGGGCGGCATGCAGGGATTGTTCACTGATTCATTGGGATTCTGGAGGAACTTGGATTAAGGCCTGTGAAGTCAGTACAAACTCAGTTTAATTGTCTCTTTCTGCAACTTTATTCCAGACAACAACTGTTCAGTAACTTCAGTTTAAACAATGGCAGTCAAGAAGACTCCAGTGCCAGCCACTGGCCTTTTCCCTGGGTCATCCCAAATCGGTGAATCCCCCCACCCAGGTCTGTAAAGGGTTAAACCCTAAAAAAAAAAATGTAAAACTATGTGGGGTCCCCCTCTCCAGTAAAACCAGCTTGTGCACCAGCTATCGGGTTGGTAGACGAGGGCGTGGAGACTAAAAGGCTGGCGACGTCCTCTTCTGCACCCCCCTGAGCTTTGGGGGATGCAGATGTCCCTTGTCCTGCTACCGGATTCCACTGATCACTCCAGGTTTTGCCACTCACTCCTGCTGCTGGGAGGAGCCTTTTATACTGAAGAGTGAGATGACATAATTTCCGGTATAAAAGGTGGTGGTGAGCGAGGTGACAGAAGCGTATGCATGTGGCAGAGAACGGAAGCCCCCCTGGGTTGAGAGGAGACCCGCCAGCACTGGATCCCTGATGGAGTTGAGTGGGGTTATTTGGTAAAAACAGGGGAAAAAGCAAGGAACCTGAAATTTACGTGGCTGGCACTTAACACTCAGAGAGGCAAACACATGATTGGCACTTAAAGGGTTAAATGATTGCCTTGTGTTGCTTTTTTGCATTTGCATTTTTGAAAAAAATATTTTTGCACAATAAATAGTACAAGTATGTGATAATGCGTGTGCAATGCATTTACAGTACACTGCATTATACCTGCATTGTATTGCCATAGACTACTATTGGCCGAAAATCCTGCATGCAATGTTTTCCCAGCTACAGTGCAATGAAATGGTATTTATACGCCTTAAATATTTCTGCTTTTTTAAATGTTACAGCCACAAATGTAAAAGTATTGAGATTTTATATGATACAGCAACACAAAGTAGCAAGTATTGGTGAAATGTAAAGAAAATAATACATGCTTTTATACATTTTAGAAAAATAAAATACTGAAAAGTGTGTTGTGTACATGTATTCTAAAGGACCACCTTTAGCTGCAAGTCAGTTGGGTATGTCTCTACCAGCTTTGCACATCTAGGGGCTGAAATATTTACCCATTATTCTTTGCTAAATAGCTTTAGTCAGATTGGAGCATTTGTGAACAGCAATTTTCAAGTCATGCTCAAAAGGATTTAGGTCTGGACCATGACTGGGTCGTTCCAACACATAAATATGCTTTGATTTAAATCATTACATTATAGTTTTGGCTGCATATTTATAGTTGCTGTCCTCCTGGAAGGTTAAACTACACCCCCAGACTCGCTAGCTCTAGCAGATTTTGCTCCAGGATTGCCTTGTACTTATCTTCATTCATCTTTCCATTAGCTCTGACCAGCTCCCTGATCTTTGCTGAAGACACACAACATATTGTTGCCACAACCATGTTTCACTGAGGGGGATGATATGTTCAGCGTCATATGCAGTGTTAGCTTTCATCCACACACAGGGGTTGATTCAGAGCCAGGTGAGAATTCTCACTAATTTTTAGGAGAGAAACCTGCCACTGATTTTCATTATCTACCAGATGTAAATTTTCACCTGGTTCGGAATCAGCCCCAAGGAAGACAATGCAAGTGAATGGCAGTTTAAAATCTCAGTCATCAGTCCTCAAGCTATTAAACCATAAAACAAGATGGGGTGATATCATTTGTAGAAATGTTTTATAACAAAACTTTGACGTAAAACCATTGATTCCAGGAGCCTTAGAGACCTTGAATTGCTTTATTGCCATCGTGATCTCCTCTTCCTGTATAGCTCTTTCTAAATTATACTTTATTATTATTATTTTATGTTTCCTTTTGTTTGAGTGCTCCCCTTTGTTCCCAGCAGTGTTTTTTTGTAACTATAATGAAAAAAAGCTGACCAGCGCCAAAACAATTTAAATATGCTGGGGAAAGCCGGAGCAGTAATCACTGTTGCTGGGCTAACCTCCCGGCGGGTCCAACAGGTGCTGACAAAGGCCATCGAATTCATCAGTGCAACAATCAAAGCTAATAAGTTAGCGATCAGCGCAATGCCTGTTAGCAACCAATGTAGTACACAGCACAGAATGCTGGTGGTCCGAATATGCCAAAATTATGCCAACAGACGCACATCATGAATTAGGCCCTTAGTCTCCATCTTGAAGAGCATGGCTTAGACCTATATCATTATCAAGTCCACAAGCACAGGGGAATGATCAGCCCAAGAGACCTCCTTTATAGAACAAGACAATACATTAGGAGTTATTCTAGATCTTGGAAAATATGGTCAATCCTATAAAAAGTATGGTGAGTCTAAGAGAGAAAAAGGTGTAGTCTTTAGAGTTATGGTTGCTCTCTCGCCAAGTATTTAAGATCCTTAGACAAATTTGATACTGGTTCTAGATACGGAACGCTGTGCGGCCAAACTTTTATATGTTTTCTCTCTTACTACATCAAGAGCAAGGTTGGAATCCCCTCCTAAAATTAATTGGCCTTCTGCCTTACTTAAAATGTCCTTAATAAGTTGTTTAAAAAATAAGACATCTGACCTCTGTTAGGAGCAAGATAAGAGGCAAAAGAGATTTGCGAGTCTCCAATCTTTCTCTTAACCAACAAGAATCTACCAGTTGTGTCCATGTGTATAATTGAAATTTCTGTTGGCTATACAAATAGCCACCCCTCTATACTTTACACTGCTGTTAGCCATGAAAAAGGTTCTGAACCTATGCTTTAAACATTTCAATGAAGAAGAATCTGTAAAATGGGTCTCGTGTAGCATGACTATGTCAGCACGAAGAGAACCATAATAACTGAATGCTTTATCTCTTTTAATTGGTGAATTAAAACCCTGAATGTTATGAGAAATAACCAAACTAGCCATTAATCACCTCTCTCTAAAAAGAAACTCTTCTCATTTCACAAACTGGAGTTCAGTGGTATACAAGGCTCCAATTCCCCTAGTAAGTAAAGAGAATAAAAAGAAAAAGAAAATGAAAGCAAATCAGATGCACAAAAAAGAAAAACTGTCCAGAAAATTTTTGACTCAAAAATTAGAAAATCATAACCAAAAAATTTATAGTGTTCCAGAAAAGAGTTGAGTTCCAAGAATTCCCCCCCCCACCAAGAAAAGAGGGTTAACCTGTTAATCAAGCCCTACCCCGGGCACATGTCCACCCTACAGGCATATCTGAAAACAATAGTAACCTTTAAGACAAATAATGTCTATTTGTATATATATAGTATTATAATATTTCCTTAAATATATATAACACTATGATTTCTACAGTACTTAACCATAAACTAAAAAGCCCCATTCACAGCTCTCCATTGCATTAAGAACAATATGTAAATATGCCATAAGGACATTGTATCAAAGCAAACGCTGCACTTTTGCGTTAGAAATGAGCTGGCATTGTGCTTGTGCCACACCACTTAAAAGAAAAATATGTTTTCCATAATAAGTAAATGGTAAAGCCTATGACTATGCAAATGCAAATGCAATGCAATGAGCTGTGCACGCAACGCCATAGACCCCCACTGACCTATGCTGTTACAACATTGCACTTAAAAAGATGTCTGTGTGAACTATCCTAGAGATGAGCGAACTTTTGAAAAATTCGATTCGACGAATTTTCCGACAAAAATCGTTTTCGACCCGAATTTATTTGCGACGAATCGCTATTAAAAATGGCTATTTCTGAGCTTCCTAGAGCCTCAATAGGGTTGTAAACCATTCTGCCTTGCTGTAACACGCATAGGATGCGTGCTGGGTTACTGAAATAATACTGTAAATAATTAGGACATGCAGATCAGAGGCATCGCTATTAGAATCGCAGAGCGGCACAATTACAGAGAGTTGAGGTGGCATCACTATGAGGGGCCCCTATATTGCCTGAAAAACACACCCTGGAGCTGGCAGCGGCAGGAGCCCAAACATTGGATTTGGCTCAAAGAGACATTGGAGTTGGCAGCAGGAGCAGCAGGAGCCCAAAAATTGGCTGAATGACACCCTGGAGTTGCAAGCAGCAGCAGCAGCAGGAGCCCAAACATAGCTTGAAAGAGACACTGGAGTTGGCAGCAGGAGCCCAAAGATTGGATGAATCACACCCTGGAGTTGCAAGCAGCAGCAGCAGCCCAAACATAGCTTGAAAGAGACACTGGAGTTGGCAGCAGGAGCCCAAAAATTGGATGAATCACACCCTGGAGTTGCAAGCAGCAGCAGGAGCCAAACATTGGCTGAAAGAGACACTGGAGTTGGCAGCAGGAGCCCAAAAATTGGATGAATCACACCCTGGAGTTGCAAGCAGCAGCAGCAGCAGCAGCCCAAACATAGCTTGAAAGACACACTGGAGTTGGCAGCAGGAGCCCAAAAATTGGATGAATCACTCCATGGAGTTGCAAGCAGCAGCAGCAGCAGCCCAAACATAGCTTGAAAGACACACTGGAGCTGGCTTCAGGAGCCCAAAAATTGGATGAATCACACCCTGGAGTTGCAAGCAGCAGCAGGAGCCAAACATTGGCTGAAAGAGACACTGGAGTTGGCAGCAGGAGCCCAAAAATTGGATGAATCACACCCTGGAGTTGCAAGCAGCAGCAGCAGCAGCCCAAACATAGCTTGAAAGACACACTGGAGTTGGCTTCAGGAGCCCAAAAATTGGATGAATCACTCCATGGAGTTGCAAGCAGCAGCAGCCCAAACATAGCTTGAAAGACACACTGGAGTTGGCTTCAGGAGCCTAAAAATTGTATGAATCACACCCTGGAGTTGCAAGCAGCAGCAGGAGCCCAAACATTGGCTGAAAGAGACACTGGAGTTGGCAGCAGGAGCCCAATAATTGACTGACACACCCTGGAGTTGGCAGCAGCAGCAGGAATCTAGAAATTGGCTGGAAGGCACCCTGAAGTTGGCAGCAGCAGGAGCACATACATTAGCTAGAGGGCACACCCTGGAGTTGGCAGCAGCATAAGCAGGAGCCCAAACATTGCTTGAAAGACACCCTGGAGTTGGCAGCAGCAGCAGGAGGCCAAAAATTGGCTGAGAGAGACACTGGAGTTGGCAGCAGGAGCCCAAAAATTGGATGAATCACACCCTGGAGTTGCAAGCAGCAGCAGCAGGAGCCCAAACATTGGCTGAAAGAGACACTGGAGTTGGCAGCAGGAGCCCAAAAATTGGAAGAATCACACCCTGGAGTTGCAAGCAGGAGCAGCAGCAGCAGCAGGAGCCCAAACATTAGCTGAAAGAGACACTGGAGTTGGCAGCAGGAGCCCAAAAATTGGATGAATCACACCCTGGAGTTGCAAGCAGCAGCAAGAGCCCAAACATTGGCTGAAAGAGACACTGGAGTTGGCAGCAGGAGCCCAAAAATTGGATGAATCACACCCTGGAGTTGCAAGCAGCAGCAGCAGCAGCCCAAACATAGCTTGAAAGACACACTGGAGTTGGCTTCAGGAGCCCAAAAATTGGATGAATCACACCCTGGAGTTGCAAGCAGCAGCAGCAGGAGCCCAACATTGGCTAACAGAGACACTGGAGTTGGCTTCAGCAGCCCAAAAATTGGATGAATCACACCCTGGAGTTGCAAGCAGCAGCAGCAGAAGCCCAACATTGGCTGAAAGGCACACCCTGAAGTTGGCATCAGCAGGAGGCCAAAAATTGGTTGGAAGGCACACCCTGAAGTTGGCATCAGCCGGAGCCCAAAAATTGGCCTAAAGACATAAATATGTTTTGCACCATTTGGAAAGTGTAAAACGTGGCACCATGCTGAATCTAGTCGCATGCATCAGGCATTGGTGGGTGGAAATCCTGGCTGATCCATCCCTGATTCATTTTGACAAAGGTGAGTCTCTCCACATTTTTAGTTGACAGACGAGTTCTCCTCACCGTAACTGTGGCCCCCGCCGCACTAAACACCCGCTCAGATGACACGCTACTTGCCTGGCAGGACAGCATTTCCAGGGCAAACTCTGCTAGTTGCGGCCACAAATCAAGTTTGGCTGCCCAGAAGTCCAGCGGATCCTCAAGGTGTGTTGGCATGGTCATGTCAAGGTATGACATGACCTGCTGGTTGAGGTCCTGCTCCAGGTCTTCCTGCTGCTCATGAGTAGCCTCACTATGCGGGTGTAGAAAGCTACTCATTAGCGACTGAAGACTGAGGCTGCTGCTGATGGAGCTGCTGCTGCTGTTCCTGCCAACCCCCCCCCAGCAGCCATGGCAGTGGAAGGTGAGCGCAGAGGTCCCCTCGAGTCAGACCTGCGAGAGTATGGATCATATGGTTTATTGAAAGAAGTCAAAAACAAGTGCAAACTGAAGTAGCTTAATAAAGCAGCTGATGCTGATCAACGCTTATGTTGTATACCAGATAGGGTGCAAGGTGCAGCTTTGGGGTGCCCTGCGGCCTGGTTTATTGAAAGAAGTCAAAAACAAGTGCAAACTGAAGTAGCTTAATAAAGCAGCTGATGCTGATCAACGCTTATGTTGTATAACAGATAGGGTTCAAGGTGCAGCTTTGGGGTGCCCTGCGGCCTGGTTTATTAAAAGCAGTCAAAAACAAGTGCAAACTGAAGTAGCTTAATAAAGCAGCTGATGCTGATCAACGCTTATGTTGTATACCAGATAGGGTGCAAGGTGCAGCTTTGGGGTGCCCTGCAGCCTGGTTTATTGAAAGAAGTCAAAAACAAGTGCAAACTGAAGTAACTTAATAAAGCAGCTGCTGCTGATCAATGCTTATGTTGTATAACAGATAGGGTTAAAATAGCATGTGCCTTGGGATGCCCGTGTGGCCTGGTATATTTTAAGCTGACCAAAAAGTAACAATAATCCAAGTATGAGAAATGCTTTTGCATAACAGATAGGGTTAAAATAGCATGTGCCTTGGGATGCCCGTGTGGCCTGGTGTATTTTAAGCTGAACAAAAAGTAACAATAATCCAAGTATGAGAAATGCTTTTGTTTAACAGATAGGGTTAAATAGCATGTGCCTTGGGATGCCCGTGTGGCCTGGTATATTTTAAGCTGAACAGAAAGTAACAATAATCCAAGTATGAGAAATGCTTTTGCTTAACAGATAGAGTTAATTAGCATGTGCCTTGGGATGCCCGTGTGGCCTGGTATATTTTAAGCTGAACAAAAAGTAACAATAATCCAAGTATGAGAAATGCTTTTGCTTAACAGATAGGGTTAAATAGCATGTGCCTTGGGATGCCCGTGTGGCCTGGTATATTTTAAGCTGAACAAAAAGTAACAATAATCCAAGTATGAGAAATGCTTTAGCTTAACATATAGGGTTAATTAGCATGTGCCTTGGGATGCCCATGTGGCCTGGTATATTTCAAGCTGAACAAAAAGTAACAATAATCCAAGTATGAGAAATGCTTTTGCTTAACAGATAGGGTTAAATAGCATGTGCCTTGGGATGCCCGTGTGGCCTGGTATATTTTAAGCTGAACAGAAACTTTTGACACTAATCCAAGTATGAGAAATGCTTTTGTTTAACAGATAGGGTTAAATAGCATGTGCCTTGGGATGCCCGTGTGGCCTGGTATATTTTAAGCTGAACAGAAAATTTTAACACTAATCCAAGTATGAGAAATGCTTTTGTTTAACAGATAGGGTTAAAATAGCGTTCAGGCCTAAATAGCAGAAAGGGTTAAATAGCATGTGCCTTGCATGCACAGTGTGCGGCTGTATTTAACAGATAGGGTTAAAATAGCATTCAGGCTTAAATAGCAGAAAGGGTTAAATAGCATGTGCATTGCATGCACAGTGTGCAGCTGTATTTAACAGATAGGGTTAAAATAGCGTTCAGGGCTAAATAGCAGAAAGGGTTAAATAGCATGTGCATTGCATGCACAGTGTGCAGCTGTATTTAAACCAAACCAAATATATTAACAGTAACCCAGTAATTATGAAATATGAATCATAGCCAGCACTAGGCACCCTGTCAATGTGACTTGTATGCTGCTGGATTGTTCTGGTTTTAAAACTATCTTTGCCTAGCTCTGTCCACCACTCTAAATCTCCCTACCTATCTGTAAATCTCCCTACCTATCGCTAACTCTCTCTCCCTAGCTGCAGCAGCCACTTTTCTCTCACGAATGCAAGTCTGAAATGCGCACAAGCAAGATGGCCGCCGCTTTATATAGCGCTGTGACGTCACCGGGGCTCCTGGCTACTGATAGGCTGCATGTGACCTTCCCATGATAACTTGATAACTTGCCCCAGGGGATATGTCCAGACATGTCCAGACATGTCCATCCACCATTTTACAATGCCTGTAATTGAAATAAATGGAGTTTAAAGGAAAACTTCGATCGATCGAACCGCGGGGAAATTCGGATTCGTTCAGAATCTAATTTTTCATGAAATTCGGAACGAATCCGGGTTCGTCCGGATCGATTCGCTCATCCCTAAACTATCCCATCTAAAAAATTGTGTAGTGTTTCCTCTGCGCTGTAACTGCGCTACAGCACAGCAACACAGAGAGAGAGCAGAGATGCAAACATAGCCCAAATCAACCAAAAAATGTCAAAACTATATAAATATAGTAAACTATATTATATAAGCTATATTTTCAAAACAACTCTAACCCTCAAATCCTGCATAAGTACTTATTTTAACTTTTACAATACCACAGTATTTATAAATGTAACTTAGGCCCTTATTTATGAAGGAATAGCGACAGGTAGCGACTGGTGAGCGACCAGTAATGACGGGCCCCGCCACGAGAACGCCGGCTCCCCACCACAATCACACATTTATCAAGCCGATCCTGCTTAGCGACTGAGATAGCGCCATATAGCCACTCATTCATCATTATTCCAGCCTCAGCCCACAGCGCCAGTGTTCGACCTTGAACAGCGACAGGTATGACCTCTCGCTACCTGGTGCTCTCCAATGCATTTCAATGGAACAATCTTTAAATATTCATAATTAATTGTTATTAATGTTTTTTTTTTTTTTTTAAATGTGAAAAATTCTGTCACCACTTCTGCCATGTTAGATAATTTTTTTAAGGTAAAAAAAAAAAAATGTGTGCAGGATTGATATAACAGGTCTGATATTATTGTATAAATATTACTAAATTCTTTAAAATTTTTTTTGGGGGGGTTTCCAAAAATATGGTGGTTTGGGGGTTAAAAAACTACTTTTAACACATCGCCGCCAGCGCTCTGGGGTTTAAACATGCATTTCACAGCGCGAGAATTTTTTGAGCGTGATTTTTTGATGAATATGGTGGGAGCCGGTCGTTCTGACCAGTCGCTATCATGAGCTCCCATACAGCGCAGAACCTGTCAAATAGCGACTCGTCACCCCGTATTCAACATTACTGCACACCAACTCATTCGCTATCAACAACCATACATTCTTCCTTAATTTGATAGTAATGTGGTTTTACTATTATATCTCGGTGCTCCATCTTGTCTAAGTGATGTGAGTGCCTTATGCACCCTATCAAGGAGTAACTGACCTTCATCAGCATGAGGTAAAATAGATCAGTTCTTTTATGGCTCAATATAGATCTGTGGTGAATTCAGGAAGGCCCTGTATCCTAACATTATATCTTCTAGACCTATTTTCTTGGTCCTCCATTTTAGATTGAGATTGTTCTATTTGATGCTGCATTGATCCCATAATATGCTCATGTTGATTGAATCTAGCTTCCTCTACCTTTCTTTCTATAGTTATTTGCCCTATATCAGCACATGGAAATGCTGATATATATATATATATATATATATATATATATTCAGTCTATATATATTGTGAGTAGAGATGAACGAACCGGTTCGGACGAACTGGAATTCGCTCCGAATTTCAGGAAATATTCGATTCGGCACGAACCCGAATATTTTGTGGTTCGTGCCGATCGAATTTTTCCTGAAATTAAAAAAAAAAAAAAGCTGGCATGGTGGGAACCGGCCGGCCGGCCCATTCCCACCATGCCGGCATTTAAAAAAAAAGCAAACACTTACCTGCAGGTCCGGAGCGTGGAGGCCGGCGCCGCTCTCAGCTGTCATCTGAGGGCGAATCGAACTTTTCAAAAGTTCGCTCATCTCTAATTGTGAGAGGTGAAAAGGCATGGTGATGCATTTCACCTCATTTCTGGCAAAAAGGAGTCTCCCATTACTAAATGTGCAAGTTTTCTGGACCAGGCCTGGTTTTGAGAGCCCAGACTAGGATTTGATGTTTGGCCATAAGAACATGGTGATCGCACCCAGCATCTATGTGAGACCTGTGTTGCTGACAGAGTGGTGTATCGACTGCCGATGGGAATGGGAGGGGGGAATACCACGCTGCCTATGGGGAATAGGAGGGGCAAATGCCACACTGTCTATGGAATGGGAGAGGGGAATGTCACACTGTCTATGGGAATGGGCGGGGGACATGCCACACTGTCTATGGGGTGTGGGGTATGCCACATTGCCTATGGGAAATGGAGGAGAGGAATACTGCATTGCCTATGGCAATGTGAGGGGGGAAATGCCACACTGCCTATGGGAATGGGAGGTGGATGACACAATGCCTAAGGAAATGGGAGGGTGGATGCCACACTGCCTATGGAGGGATGCCACCCTGCCTGTAAGTGCGGGATTCTGCACCTTGCCTATTACTTGCTTCTTGGGGGGGGGGGGGGTATTTTAGCACAACATTTGGTTCAGAATATGATATATACCATAAGATTATTGGCGGGGCCAAAAATATGGTAAAAAGGAATGTGCAGGCATGGATGAAGTATGTTATGCACATTCTGTTACTTGGTGCATGGTTGTATCCTGCCTGGTGTTTATAGCATATGATTATGCAGGAAAATGTGTAGTAAGAGAAACAGGCTGTGTGTAGCAGCCCATGTGATTTATCTGGTGAAGACTCCCAGCCTCTGGTTATGCTGGGGGGCAGTGGTTACTAGTCAGGAGGGGAAGCACAGAGGTTTAGACTATGAATGGTTGGTATTCCATCATTGAGCACAATCCACTTGATTGCTGGACAATGCCCAGAGGGAAAGAAAAGCTGGTTTGACAAAGCCCAGAAAAGAAATGATCCTTCGGGGAAAAAGCTAAAAAAAAAACACAGCGGTCAGCAGCAATACAAGCAGATCTCAAGAGTTTTGTTTTAAATATGTCTTGAATAAATGCTTTCCATCAAAATCTTGAGGATTTATACTGTACATTTTCAAGACATTGAGGTTTTGCCATCAATAAAAAAATCATGACTGCCTAATTAAATAAGTCTTGACTGTTCATCCAGTCTTGCCCTAAAGCGTCATTAAAAATGACCACAAGTGGGTCACACTGTCCTGGAAGCTCAAGCCAGAATACAGTAATGTAATAGATTTATTTCAAATTGCCATTTACACTCAGTGTCATGTGCATGATCAATAAAGTATAATCAATTTGCACAGACAGGTTTAAGTTTGGGTGTACTTTTAGATGAGAATTGCAACCTACATCTCAGTGACCTTTTTAACCTAAACATGCTCCTATACTCTTGTTGTCACCTTTCATCCCCAGCCCAGTGCCTCGAAACAGCCTGTGGTTCTTTTTTTACTAAAGCCTTTACCCAATATTCATAACAGCATGAACTGGATGCAGTTGGCCATATTGCTCCCTGGCTGAGCAGCCCTGCCCCCATCAATGTTGTGTTCAGACACAGTACACACAGCTCAGCAATGGGAAGCACTTCAACCTAACTGCCATTAGGGCTGATTCAGCACCATGGGAATTTTTTTGCCTCATGTTTTTGTGATGAAAACAAAATAATGTTGATATTTTTCCTCATTGCAATTCAGCACAGCTAAAAAAAAGATGCTGAATTTCAAAGTGGAAAAAAAACAAGATTACATTTTTCTCACTTTTTTTGTTAGAATTTTTAATGCATTTTCCTTTAGTGCAATTTAGCATTATTTCTAGCTGCGCAAATTATTAAAAAATGTACACAGCTAAAATGGTGCTGAATTGAAAAGGTGAAAAACATGAGAAAAAAAATCTCGCTGTGTTGAATCAGCAATAATATGACAACTGAGTTGTAACTGAACTAATAAGAATATGACAGGTCATTCACCATAATACTACTTCCTGTTATTCATCAATATTGGGCAAAGGCTTTAGTAAATAAATATACACAGACTGTTTTGGGGCACTGGATTGGGGGTAGAAGGTGACGTCATAAACTTTCTGATTATAGGTGCACTAGGTGGCAAGCCCACTTTTCATTGCACGTAGAAGCATCATTACTACCAGTGACAAGGGTACCACATATGTATTACTAGACACCCTTTCCTGCCCATGAGGTACCCCAAACTGAAAGGAGTGCTTTGGGAGGTTTTTAATTAAAAAAATTACTATGCACATCTTGCAGTTAAACCCTTTACATTTTAAATACCCCCACAAACTATATATTCTCTCAAAGTACACACCACGATCTTTCTGGATTGTTATGGGCACATTGTTATGGATTGTTATGGGTGGCTTATCTGCACCCCCCTGGGCTTTGGGGATGCAGATAATGCTGTGGGGAGGTTTGTGCTGCACAGCCCGTTATCTGGTTATGGGGGTTCTGCCACACAGCCTGCTATAGCTTTATGTTTAGTTATGCCGCACAGCCTCTTATTGGGGGTTCTGCCATTAGCCTGAATTGGGTAATGGGGGAGTTCTTCCACGCAGCCTGTAATTGGGTTATGGGGGTTCTGCCACACAGCCAGTTATAGAGTTATGGTTTATTGGGGGGGGGGGGGGGGGTGGCCACACAGCCTGTTATGGAATGATGGGGGTTTCTGCACACTGCAAGTTTGATGGAGGGCAATACTGGCTGGGACATACTGCAGAAGGGCTGGTGTGACAAAAAAAAGTCCAGGGCCCTTTTTTAACCCCAGTGCCATGCTTGCAAGTGGTGTGCATACATACATACAAGGGAAATGAATGGGAATTAATAATTAGTCCACAGGAAAACACAGCGTCCAGCCAGAACACAGAGGGGGACAGAAGAACAGACATCCTAAAAAAATACACTGGTGACACAGAGGTTGCAGTGCCACTTCATGTAATCTGCTTTGTGGCTGCAACACAAATGGGGAAGGTATCAAGGAGCAGAACACAGAAAACGTTAGCCTTCTAGACTTATTAATATCAAGGCTGAGATGTTGAGAGGAGAGGTTTTGAAGCGGCTGTTAACTATTTTTCTTCACATTGGCCCAAGGGACATTCTCATTTGCCTAATACTCTCTAGCAGGGCTATTATTGCATGCTAAATAGTGCAGCAGAATGTTGTTCATAGTATTTCTTACTATAAAGGATTCTAATTCATGGCACATTATTAAAACTGCAAAAGGGCCACCAGTGCATATTTGTATAATGATATTATGTTCTATTAAACTCAGTGAAGTGAAAAGGTAAGCAAAGGGGATGAAGATATGTAGATTTTTATTACCGATACAAAATATCATTACAAAGGAGAGATGAGTCAGTCACTTACAGAATGTAATTCTGTTAGAGAGGTCAAAAATTAATAAAAGGAAATTATTTGTCCAGAAAAATCACATTCTTATCTTTTTGACTAGTGTTGTGTACTGTATGGGAGCCCACAGCTCCTGGTTAGTAGCTCTGTAATTTATTAGATGCAGTGCATGTCCTGACTATGGGGCTCATACACATTAGAGGGACCACACTACACAGAGAGCCTTGCTGGGGCATCGTGACTTCAACATGGCTTCATCTGGCAGTTGTAAGAGGACCTCTTAGCCAAGATGGGTGATAATGCTCCTACATTTAAAATCTTGATAATTAATCATTTTGTATACTTGTTTATGTTAATTACTTTAAATGGTCTGTCCAGGCAAAACACAAAAACACATACTCACTTTTTGTTCCCCATGCTATTCATACATAATGGTCCACCCCATGGCAGTCACTGTGACTTTCCATGCCCACTGAATTTACTATATGTCTACACCTTTACTATATGTCTACACCACTGAGCAGAAGGCTTAATCAAAAGCCAATATACAATTTAGTCTGGTTAGTAGGATTCCTATGGAGCATTCTGTATTGGGATGCCCCATTGTAAAAATCATTGCCTAGACCCCTGCCCTAGCTGCATATTCCCCTCCCCAAGATCCAGCAATATAGACAAACTGCATATTGAGACCTGATGGTCTTGAAGAGCATGCACAGTGGGGATGCTGCTGCATGCACTTCCTGTGCGAAATATGTCTATAGCACAAGAGTCTGGCAAGGCATGCAAGTTATCAAGCAAATTAATTCTGTACCATTTTTAACTGATCAGCTACAAGCAGCATTCTGGCCATGCACTGGCTAGGATTTCCAACTTTCAATGTCTGGATTGTAGACTGGTTAATAGTATGTATAGTGAGTAATGTTACGATATTTTCAAGTACAACACATTACTCTAAGACCAGAGAAAAGTTCAGGCCCTTAATCTATATGCACGCCCCAATGCCTCATTCCTCTCATTTACTCTATTCACAGTAATGTCAGCTGGGAAAGACATTCCAGCCATGGCTCTGCACTTGCACGGTATGGTTAGAGTAAAACTGAGTAGGGGCAGGTGAGCATTGAACAGCAAGGCCTGGAGGAATGTGTATATACATGGATCTTTATTCATCCCTTTAAGTGCCAAGCACATAACACCTATGGGCTCACTTGTCTGGGCCTTAAGTGCCAAGCACATAGGTGTTACGTGCTTGACTTCCCGCCCCCCCCACTAGTTAAAAAAAAAAATTCAAAAAAATACTCACCTGACCCCTCTTTCGATCCGGCCGGGTCTCCTCTTTAATTTGGTGCCATCCGATCCCCCCTGAGGGGGAGAGGTTAGAGGTGGGCTGAGGGCTGGGATCCCTCGCCCCCCCCAGCCTCCCTCCACCCAGCACCCGGCAGCTGTCATCGTGAATCGCTGGGGGACAGAGGAGGATCGGAGTAAGTAAAGAAAGAAAAGTAAATAAATGTCATTTTTTTAATTGTGTCTGTGTGTTTATTTTTACTGTTAACCCCCTGTGAACTGGTAAGGGATCCATGAGACCCCTATACCAGTTCACAAGGCTGGGGGCCGGCAAGTCACCTGCAGCTAGCGGGTGACTTGCCATTAACCCCTGGCACCCCCAATTACCTGCCTCCCCAAAGCCCGGGGGGGCAGGAGAGCCCGGGCCCACAGAGGGTATGTGGGCTTGTAGGCTGCAGGGTGGGGGGCCACCAAAGCTGGCCCCTGCACCCTGTTCTACAAGCCCCCATAGCTGGTCCTGGGCTGGTTATGATGGGTAGGGGGGACCCCATGTCATTTTTTTTGGATTTTTAAGGGTTTTTAGCCCTTAAAATTCCAAAAAATGGGGTGTAGCCCAGCAGCTATAAAAGGCTTCCAGTAGCAGCAGGAGAGCAGAATTCAGAGTGATCAGTGGGGGACACAGTGGCCGAGGATGGGGGGAAAGTATTAAAAAAAATAATAAATAAAATATTTTTTCTCCTTGTGTCTGTGTGTTTTTTTTACACTTAACCCTTTGTGAATTGGTAAGGGATCCATGAGACCCCTATTCCAGTTCACAAGGCTGGGGGCTGGCAAGTCACCTGTGGCTAGTGGGTGACTTGCCATTAACCCCTGGAACCCCAATTAGCTGCCTCCCCAAAGGGCCAGGGGGGGGCAGATGAGCCAAGGCCATAGAAGCTTTGTAGGCTTGTAGCCGGCAGGGTGGGGGGCCACCAAAGCTGGCCCTGCACCCTGTTCTACAAGCCCTGCATAGCTGGTCCCAGGCTGGGTATGCTGCCCTTATGTTTATAGTGTGGATAGTACCGGTAGTTGTATTTTAATTGTAAATGTTAAAAAGTGCTCTTTTCAGTTTGGGGGGTCTCCTGGGCAAAAATGGGGGGTTACCGATACATATGTGGTACCATTGTAATCGAGAGAAATGAGGCTATCACATGCAATATGGTTTTCTCTAATAAAGTAAATGTTTTATTTAAAATAAAGGAGACAATTTTTCTAAAAAACAATTTTTTATTTTGTTTTTGTTTTTTTTACGCAAAAATATTTAAAAAACAGTAGAAAAATTACAAACAAGACATTTCATGTTAAAGCCTAAACTCTGTTGCAAAAAAATATATCTATAATTTTCCTGGAAATTTCTCCAAAAATCACGATTAAATGGTGTGTCAACAGGGGGTGAAAAGGCGGGCAATTAAAAGGGTTAATAGTGCCTATGTATGTGGGTATTATTCTGCTTGGAGGACCTTGCGCTTTCAGATTTAGCTTGTTTTTTCTTGTTTGCATGTTGATTTTTTAAGAAAATTTGTTTTTCATAGGGGAAACCTTGTGCAACCTAAGAATTCTTCAAGGGATTACTTTTAAAATGATGAGCCCACTACAACAAGCTGGGTACGCTTAGAAAGCTTAACATGT
This sequence comes from Gastrophryne carolinensis, assembly GCA_027917425.1. NCBI lineage: Eukaryota > Metazoa > Chordata > Amphibia > Anura > Microhylidae > Gastrophryne > Gastrophryne carolinensis. The sequence continues at coordinate 175,494,018 of CM051237.1, read as the reverse complement.
GCTCTTTCAAGGATAAATGGTTTGTGAGGGGTATTCCAAATGTAAAGGGTTATTTTGGTAGAAAAAGTACAAGGTACTTTGTCTGCAGAGCTGAAATTTTCAAGTAAAATTATCCTTACGCACATGCTTTACTTTGGGTTGTTTGACAACTCTTCCCTTGACAGTAGCTGTGCATGTTGGGTATTGTTCTGTTCAGGGGACCTTGCTTTTTCAGATTGGGCTTTTTTTTTCTTGTTTGCATATTTTTTATTCTTTTTTAGTGAAACTGTACTTTTTTTTATTTTTTTTGCAAATATTTTACCCCAAAATATTGAGAATACACCTAAAAATGACAAACAAGACCAGACTCTGCTGAAAAAAAACAAAATATAACTTTCCTGGGAAATACCAGGAAATCCCTTCAAAAATCACAATTGAACACGTGGAGCGCAAAATAGTGCAAAAGGGTCTGGCAACAGAGAATGAAGAATGCTCTAGGTAGGCTGGCACTTAAAGGGTTCATTTACCCACAGATGTCTTTTTAATAAGCAGATTGGGGACATAAATCACCCTGTGATTTTGCTGTCCTTGACCAGCCTATGAGCTGCTGGACCTTGCCACCCAAACTACCAGTCAGCAGCTTAGTCTATAGTAGTGCAGGATCAAATCATGAGCAGGTTTGTATATGACCCTTTTAAATTGATGTTAGTGAAGCATTACTATTTTATATTATTATACAGGAAGTTCTTCTTGTACTCACTACGGCCAGTCTGGCCCTTTACATTGCTATAAAGTGCCATATTTTATAGTCCTGTTTGTTCTATGTTACTGTAGATCAAAGTTGTTCAATTTAGATAACATCTGCTATAATATTTGTTTCTATTTGCATTTCACCACTCAGATATCAGGGCATATTGTCAAGTTTTGTTGTGTATCCATGTGTCTACCATAAACTAAGGGTTAAAAGGTTACCTTGGCTCTCACTTGAACTTCTTTTTTTATGGTGCAATCATGTGCCTTGTTTTTATATTCTCAGTGTAACCGAAATCTGTGATTAAATGCTGGATTTGGAGCTTCTTATGTTTGGGTGTGCTCACTGATTGCGAAGACCTTTTTCCCTCAATAATAATCAACCTAGACAGATAGCTGGATATTAATATTTATTACATTCACACAAGGCTGCCCTACTACCGCAACTTGAAGAAGATTTCTTGTCAGAAATGAACTTACTGTATCATCTTTTCTATATAAAAAATCTAGCTTAGCACAAACATTTATGCCAGTCTACGAACACTCCAATTTTACTAAGGGGGGACACTTCACAAAGGGATAAGCGCTGCTTGCTGAGACCTTCTTGTGCAAAATCCAAGACAAACTGGCAATAGCCTTTGTGTTAATTACATCTTAAAGTGGATGAAATGTCAATTAAGACTGTAGGTCCACTGCCCCATTCCTTATAGCAGCTTTTATCCCAAAAAGGGTCCAACCATAAAAATCTGCATAAATATGCTAGATAAAGAGACAGGGAGAAATCACAAAGATGAAAAGAGATGATTTGCAATACTCAAATGACTTGTGTGAAGAACTCAAGATGTTTAAGTATTTTGCTCACATTTTTTAATCATTTGCATATTATTAATATGCCTGTTAATCCTGTGGTTTCAATAAGACTTTTTCTTCCTGATGTTGCAGTTTCAATTTTGAGGAATGCAGCGCACACACTAATTCCTAAACATAGACAGATTCATTTTGTCTATGTAAACGTAAGCTTAACCAAAATGGCATTCAGGTCGCTGATCTGTTTCCCAAACCTATCAACATCAGTTAGCATAACCTAAAAACAGCTAACGACACTTGCACAGTAATTGCTGAAAGTCTTTAAAATATTTATAGTGAATAGTAGGATAGAGCTCCATTTACATTTAGCAGGCATGAAGATCTATTCTGGAAGGACCTAGATCCATGGCATGTTCTGTCCCATTGGTCTTGGCATGTAGTTCTTTCTTTCTATGAATTCCTCTAAAGTAACCATGGTGTAGAGAGGGGTGCCATCTAGTCAGGATGTCTATTCTTCTCCTGCAGCCTTCAACGCATGCTAGCATGCATAAAAAGCATCATGAAACCTGACCATCCAGAAAATTATTTCTGTTCTTATTTTTTTTCAAATCAGCCCTCAGTAAATGTGCATACATTTTCAGGAAAAAGTAGGAATATGCATTAAATCCTGTAACTGTTATCCTGATCCTTCCAGGTGACCACACCAGGGCCCAGCAAGTCAGTGGGAGCCCCATCATTGTTGCTCCTCCACCCTAATTATCATATTTAGGCTCACCTGACATCATGTAGAGAAAGGAAGCATCATGTTTTTCTGCTGTTTCAGTCATTGTTTGTCTAGCTGAAGTTCAAATACAGAAAAAAAGTTTATTGTACGAACCATAACACACCAGGGCCCCAGCACATTTAGTTCCGCCACTATACAAGACCATGGCCATGAAATTTAAACACCAAATCTATGACTCTCTTTTGCTGGTACAAACTCCATGCGGCTACTGGAAAAAGGTAAATTATATATTAAAAGGACTTTTTAGGCAAGAAAAGTAATTCTAACCTTTTGTCTCCCGCATTCCTGCATTGTTTCATTCTTTTAGTTGAATAAAGTTACCAGGTCTCAAGAGTCCCAAAGCGTTTATGCTCACTGGTAACCTCCAGTATGTAGGACCACTGCCCTTGCAACAGCCACAGTGGCTTGAGCAAGCCCAGTTCAATTACTGCAAAGGAGGTGATGTACCTAGATATGGCAAGCTCCCTCCATTGCAATCAATTTGGTTAGCATGCTTGGTTCACAGACTTGGAAAGGTGGCCATGTCTCAGAGGTTGACGGTGATCAGTGGGACAGGTCTTTTTTGGGTTTCCTGTATAGCCTGTACAGGTTTTTAATCATGCACTAAAGTGAAGGTGGGCAGTTACCAGGGAGAAAAATTCTATCTTCAAGCACATAATAAGGGAATAATAGGGATTCCACAACTGATTTCTGCATATTATTATTATTTTTTTAATTAATAGAGGTCTCGAACGATAAGCACCTTGCTTTGCACAAAAACATTGGACTACTTTTTTCTATGACAGAATCAATTACCTAAACAAGGTGCGACTATTTCCTAGTTGCTGTTTCTTTATATCCTTAGGGAACCTTTTTTCAGATGACATTATATAGATGTTGAGTCATTTGTGTTTATTCTCTGTGTAACTGGCATTTGTAAATGATTACTGGCTATTTCATTTTAAACACAACTGTTAGAATAACTAAAGGAAAAAATTGACTCAAATTAGATATTATGATGTGAAAAAGACAAACACTTTTGTTAAGTGTCTGCTTTCCAGGGTGAACTGATCTTAGTAATCCAGAGGAAAAACAACCAGCTCCCTTTTATCAGTGTGGAAAATTAGAGCTTACTGAAAGGTAATATTACTTAAATGACAACTGTGTTTATTTTAACCACATTCAAGTACACTAATTTCATGCTCATTTGTATAACTGTATACAAAGTGAGAACTTCAGGATGCTTAAAATGCAAAGCAGGTAGGTGGTGAGTAGTAACTGTTGCTCCTTTTTGCTGATGTTCACCAGAAGGTTTTGAGATAAAGTGTCAGTGCAGTCTGGAATGGACCTCCTCTGTGCTAATCCTAACTTTTGAAAGAATGGTGCACAGAGAAACAGAAAAAGCAGTGCTCGGGGCACTCATCCCAGCACACACGCAAAAAAGTAGCAGTGTACTGCGATGAGTGCATTGTATTCAAAACATGTTTACATTTGTAAAAGGATGCAATATCTACTGCAGGCTGCCTTTCATTGCAAACATTCTGGAGTTCTCCTTTAGGGTGTCCAGCAATGATTTCCTTCTCCAGTTGCAGTAAGCACTTGTATACAGGGTATAGCAGTCTATGCAATAATACTTAACTCAATAACACAGTAGCGTTGACATAGCAACGTATTTTTGACTCATTTTTTGTGATAAAAAACTTAAGTTACCTGGTAACTTCTTTTCCAAACATGCGAAAGGGCAGCCTACCACTGAGATATTAAGGCTCTGCCCCAAGGTAGGAACAACTGACCACCAGAATACACAAAAGCTTTAGCTCCTCCTCCACACACCAGTAGTTTAAGTGATCCCAAAAACAAAGATGGACAAAGCACCAATCAACATATAAAATAATGTAGCCTGAGTGAGAGAAGTCTGTATGCGGCGGCCCTTTCAGATGTTTAGGAAGGAAGTAACCAGGTAACTAACTTGGGTTTTCTCAAAACATCCTTAAGGGCAGCATACCACTAATAGGATAAGCAATATACTATCTCTACTGGGTGAGAAATACTGCCTGTAACACACTCCTGCCAAAAGGATTGCTCTTGCAAGGTGAGCAGATCCAGGTGGTAATGATTAACAAATGTCTTAGGCCGCTGCCGCTCTACAGATCTGTTTGATAGAGGCACCAGCTTATTCTGCCCAAGATGTAGAAATACTTCTTGTTGAATGAGCTGGAGAAGGAAATCCATTGTAAGCAAAACTGATAGTGCTCTTCATCCATTGGGCCAATGCCTTGGAAACACACTAAATAAGCTATCAGCCTTTCTTTAATCCTTTGTGGCCCACCCCACTTCCCAACTTTGACACCAACGGCCGTGGTGACAGGAAATGGGTGAGAGCCTCGCCTAAGTTATAACAAGCAGTCAAGCAAGCATTTTAAATGTGAGTGCACATTTTAAAGGATTTATATATTTTTTAAAATAAAAAAGTGGGATTGCACTAGATTTTCCCCTCTGTTTTATTTTATATATCACCTATATCATTGTGAGCTGAGATATTTGCAACCAGCTCATATAACTTCATTGGAAGCAAATGCAAAGGAGAGATCCCATTGGAATTAAAATTACAAGCTTTACACTATTTATCAGCCGCTAAGAGTACCTAATACTGGTGATGGGCACTGTGGTGATGCTATAAGCCTGTGAACACTGTGGAAATCATAAGATCAAGGAGTCGCGACATCTAAATAAGAGAGTGGCACAAACTGATTTGTATTGTTTGATGTGGAAGAACTGTAATGCTATAGAAACAAGGGCCACTTAAAGGGCCAGTGTTACATAATAAGATAATTTCTAGTCATCTTATGCTCTGTGTTCTGATATCAATTATTACATATTTACTCTTTATTTGGGATAAGAGGTTATAACACGTGGAGCAGCTTTAAGTGTTTGGTATATTGATTGATATTGATTGTTAAAATTCCAGCGCAGGTTCTACATACTGTTATAGTTGCATTGTCTGTTTTGATTTGTATGTGATGGCCCTTCAGGTGGGGAGAGAAGGCTAGCAATGCCTCCCTCACAGCTAACAATTCACTGAGATTCAATGAGGATAGGCTCAGTCTTCTGGACCATTTCCCTAAAGCGGTCAGGGATTTGCGATGGGCCACCCAACCCCAAGATGGCGCCTGGAACGGCAGCCACGGCTGGAGGCTCCTGGAGAGGAGTCTGATACACAGTGTTCCTTTTAGTTATTTTTGTTCTTTTTAGGGCTGCTTGCCCATTGTCCATCTTACTCTACACCACTTCATTGGCTTACCTTTTTTGGGGGGCCCCATCGGATGTGCATGCGGTGTAGCCATCGTACACGTGGTTGCGGCTGGAGGAGCGCGAACGCCAGGCTGCAGGGAGATGGAACCGGATCGCTTGGAAGCTACTAAGTGACGGCGGAGGTAGAGGGAGGTCAGCCACAGACGCCAGGAGGCTGTATGGTGATGGTCTGGGGTGAGTGAGAGGCAGCGCTGGAGGAGGGAGGCACAGCGCGGTTTGACCGGTGTCTGGTGCGGCAGGAGAGAGAGGCAGCACTGTAGATGGAGACCGCAGGTATAGGGTGGTCTGAGCAACGTGAACAAGGGACTGCGCGGTCTGATCGGCAGGAGAAGATCAAGGTGCTGGCAACATGTGAGGTGTGAGACCTGCGAGGACGCCTGCTGTGGGAGCGTGGTGCGGCTGCTGCTGATGAGGTATGGCCGAGATTGGATGACGCTGCTGACCAACAAGTGTCTGTTACAAGCGCTACACAGGCTGAGTAATGTAACTCAGTACTTGGACTCACTGATCATACGCATCCATTCTTTCATTTTGCTTTCACTTTCTTTTCCCCGTATATGGGGCTCCTTGCTGCCACCCAGTGGCCAGCAGCTTCATTGCTTCATTGGGACACTACATGAGCCTTCCCTGCTGCCACCCAGTGGCCAGCTTGCTTATTGCACATTTTGCTTAAGCATTCTTCTCTCTGCTGACACCTACTGGTCAAGTTGTGCAGTTATTCAAGGAACCTCTTTCTGCCAGCTATTCTCCACCATGGAAAATACTTACACCCCCATTAATCCTGACATACATACTTACACTCCAGTTAATCATAAAGTATATTCCAGAGAAATGCTTCTCGGATGGGAAAATCGCCATACACTGCCGATACCCTCCGATCCTAATTTCTCTCTTCTGTACACTACCATCACCTCGCACATCAACCATATCTCACGTGCTAAGGCTCGTCATATAAGGAGGAGGGGTAAGCGCGCTGGCGCATTAGTGAGATTAAGGAAGAGAGGATTTCGTTCTGCCATCCCAGACATTCATCTGGCCAATGTTCAGTCCCTGATCAATAAGTTAGATGAGTTGAAGTTGATGTGCAGCGGAAGGGAATCTAGGATGTCGCGCTCTGCAGTTCTGTGTTTTACTGAAACTTGGCTTAAAAACTCAATCCCAGACTCTAGCCTGGAAATTGAAGGGTTCACCATCCATAGAGCAGATAGGGACTCGAACGCAACTGGCAAAGCTAGGGGAGGCGGCATCTGCTTCTACACCAACAACAGATGGGTCAGAAACGCTCAAGCATTAGATAAGAGGTGTACATCCGACATAGAGCATCTAGCTCTTATCTGCAGACCTTTTTACTCTCCACGGGAGTTCTCATGCATTATTCTAATAGGGGTGTATATTCCCCCTCAGGCTAACGTCAACATGGCCCTCAGCTCATTATCGGAGGCTATCTCAGGATACGAAAGGTTGTTCCCAGACTCATTTGTCATAGTTCTGGGTGATTTCAACAAAGCATGTCTGAATCTCGAACTTCCAAAATTCATACCACATATCACTTGCCCTACAAGAGGGAACAACACTCTGGACCAATGCTACACAACAATAAAGCGTGCGTACAGGGCTGTTACCACAGCAGCTTTGGGACACTCTGATCATTGCTTACTACATCTGCTACCTCTATACAAGCAACGGCTGAAGTCAGTTACTCCCCAAACCAGAACAACCAAGGCCTGGTCAAAGGAGGCCATTGACGAGCTGCAAGCCTGTTTTGAGAGTACCAATTGGGATGTCTTCTACTCTCACTCTATAGAGCAATGGACTGACTCTGTGCTCTCTTACATTACCTTTTGCGAAGATACAATTGTACCAACCAAAACCTTCAGGAACTATGGTCATTTCAACAAGCCATGGTTCACTAACAGCATAAGGAAGTTACGCAAGTAGAAGGAGTCTGCACACAGGGATGGGGACATTCTTATGTTTAAGAAATTGAGGAATTCCTTGTCCAAGGAGATCAGGGCTGCAAAGAGAGATTATGCTAAGAAACTGGAAAAGCAATTCTCCTCCAGTAACCCAAGAGAGACCTGGCAGAGATTCAGACATCTTACTAACTACAAAGGGTCTACCCTGGTACTGAACCCTAGCAGGCAACAGGTTGAGGATCTCAATAGTTTTTACTGCAGATTTGATTCAGCTCCAAACATGGCAGCTAGTTCCTTCCAGTCACTAGATCAATCACTCCTGTCAATCAACCAAAATATTCATTCCATCGGCTCTCAAACAACAAATACTCTTTCGGTCTCAGAGAACAAAATTGCATGAGTTCTCAAAGGCCTCAACATAAAGAAGGCACCAGGACCAGATGGAATATCTGCAATCTGCCTCAGATCATGTGCGGACCAGCTATCGCCAGTGTTTTCAAGGATCTTCAATGCCTCCCTGGAAATGGGCGTAGTCCCACACTGTCTCAAAAGATCGACCATTGTACCAGTTCCAAAGAAACCCTTAGCCACTGAGATGAATGACTTCAGGCCAGTTGCACTCACATCCGTGGTCATGAAGTCATTCGAAAGGATTGTGCTGGAATATCTAAAAACAACCACCGGCAGCCTTATGGATCCCATGCAATTTGCCTACAAGGCAAACAGATCCTCAGACGATGCGGTGAACATGGCCCTCCACTATACGTACGAGCATTTGGATAAACCAGACACCTACGTCAGAGTTCTCTTTGTTGATTTCAGTTCGGCATTCAACACCATAAGTCCGAACCTGCTGGTAGAAAAGATGTCTAAGCTCAACATTCCTCAGAACATCTGTGCATGGACAGGGAGCTTTTTAACAGAGCGATCCCAAGTAGTTAGACTTGGTCCAGTACGATCCAGTGTCAGACACACCAACACCGGTGCCCCTCAAGGCTGCGTTCTGTCCCCTCTCCTGTTCTCGATTTACACCAATGACTGCACCTCCTTGGACATCTCTGTGAAGATTTTTGCCGATGACACAACCATCATAGGTTTGATCAAGAATGGCAAAGAGGAAATCTACCGAAGATCAGTGGAGGAACTTGTCAGTTGGTGCACTATACACAACCTGGTCATAAACCCTTCCAAAACCCAAGAGATGGTAGTGGACTTCAGAAAGAACCCGGCACCCCTGTCACCCCTGACCATCAAGGGGGTGGAAATCAAGAGAGAAAGGGAGACGAAATACTTAGGTGTGACAATCTCCGACAACCTCTGCTGGGAAAGGAACACAACGGCTCTACTGAAGAAAGCACATCAGAGACTTTTCTTCCTGAGGCAACTTAAGAAGGCAGGCCTGTCGAAAAAGTTGCTTGTGCTCTTCTTCAATGCCGTCATTGGTTCTGTTCTGTGCTTTTCTTTCTCTGTCTGGTTCGAAGGAGCTACAAGCAGGGACAAGGGTAGACTCCAAAGAACAATAAAGACGGCAGAAAGAATAATCGGAGCCCCCTTACCATCCCTACAGGAACTGCACAATCAGAGAATCAAGACGCGAGCTGGATACCGTTGTTCCCCCTCAGATATTTATCTATTTTTAATACTCTGTCACCACTTTCAATAAGGGACCATTTCCAATATACAGATAAAATACCTCTCCGGATTTATTAATATTCATGCAAAAAGAAAAAAACAGAACACTCCAATAGCGTAATACGTTCCTACAAATCTGTTTAAAACTAGTGGCCTGCGGCCTGTTAAAACACCGCTCACCAAACTCAAAAGAGGATAAAGCATATAAAAAGATTAGGCATCACCCAGGACCTTTCTGATGCATGTGTTTCCTCTCCAACACTTAAACACAGCAGACGAGTCTCAGCTCACCGCTCTCCCGGCAGTAGACAACGGGGCTGCTCGTCATCAATCACGTGACCGTCCTTAGCTCCACCCGACTTGTTTCGTCATCACCGACTTATTCATGGGCTCGCACTGGGCCAGGGCGGTCACAAATGTATTCACCTCCTCGGGTCATGTGATCAATCAGATTTTACTCCTTCCCGGTGATCGCTATTTAAAACGCCAATCAATCCTTTACTGCCGCATATAGCTATAGCGGGGGCATGGTAAAAAGGTGATCTCCTCATCTTATACAAATTATTAAACAGTCAAACGTCTCACTAAAAAGGATCTTTTTAAACATACTATTAAAATGAACATATGTATACATCAAATCACTTTTATCTACAACAATTAATTATGAATCCATTCTAAAAATACATCTTAAAAAATATATTCAGATTAAAAAAAATATAATATTAAAACCTACATACTTCATGTGCATACATAATTTGCTATCTAAGCACAAAACCTATCAGATATTCCCTATAAAGCAGTTCAGGTCATATTCTGCATTGAAACCTTACGGTTGTAGGGACTGCAATTTGTATATCTATTTTGATTCCATTCTGGATAATTCCCTGATATTATTTCCTCTTTTTAAATCTCTTACTCTACTAGAACTTTGGTAAAAGCTCTCGAAGCTGATGCCAGCCTGAAGGGTAAAGATACAAATTGGGAGTGGAGTATTTGGTCTCCCAGCATTACTGCAAATTTCAAAAAGGCTTGAGCCGACAAGCTCATCAGTACCTGCCAACAGGCATCCTTTAGGTCTACTGAGATCATGAAGGAGCCAGATGGGAGCAGATTTCTCACAGAGCAGACAGACTCCATGCAGAAGCATCTGTAGTTTACCAACAGATTCAGCTTCTTCAAATTTAGAATGAAGCAGAATTCTCCGGAGGTCTTCCTTACCAGGAAAATGCTCACGTAGAACCCTTCCCCCCCATTGTTGGCAGATAGGAACCAGGACAATCACTCCCATATCCAACATAGTATCTAGACTGCTGCGAATGCCCAATCTTTCCTCCCTGTCCCCTGAGAGAGGAGTAACAAAAAAAAGTTTCTAGGAGGGACGTGCATGCATTCTATTGATAAACCCTTCCTTATTCCCCTGGAAATAAAGGGGCAATCCAGTAGAGTCTGCCACCCAGAGTGGAATTGTTTTAACTGGGAACCTATGAACGACCCGGCGTAATTGCTTCTTAAGGACTATTGGGTACCACACAGAATGTATTCTCTGAACTTTCCTCTCCTAGAAGAAGGAGGGGCCTTTCTAGCCCCTATTAACGAGTCCTTACTAAGAAAGAGCCATCTATAAGAGGACTGACTAGCAAAAAAAAAAATTGTATTCCTAAAATCCCTATGCTTGGTGGGAAAAGACTTATTTCTATCAACAGACCTGTCTAACACCATCAATTATCTGTCTGGAGCAAAGAGGAATTCCCTGTTAAAGGGCATGGCACCCAGGAACAACTTTGAACACATATCACCTGACCAGATACACAGCCACAAAGTCCTATGCACCGAATTGGTGACCCGAGACATAAATTTCAATGCAATGGCATCAGACAGAAAAGAGGCCATTGAAAAAAGAATCGGTAAAGCCTTCATAATCTCATTAATATCCGTTTGTCTCAAGAGACACAATCTAAGCTGCTGAAGCCAATATATAAGATTCCTGGCAATGCAAGCAGAGGCTAGAATCGGTTTGAAAGTACAAGATTCAGCCTGCTATGCTTTCTTCAAGATAGCATCCATCTTCTTGTCTAAAGGATCTTTGAGGATACCAAAGTTCTCAAAGGCTAAATACACCCCCTTTGGAGACCTTAGAAAAGGTGGCATCCAGTTTGGGGCATTTATCCTAAGCATGTGAACCATAGGAGATATGGTAAATCCTCTGGAGGGAAAAGAAATTTCACTAGTTAAACTGAAAGGACCCTCCTAGGAAGAGGAAGGGCCCTCATCCCCCTCAGAAAGGGGGGTATCAGAGACTTTTGACTCCTGCCCTCTAGTAAAAAGGGGGGTCTAGGAGATGCCCCAAAAAAACCTTACGTCCTAAGATTCTCCAAGTAAGAGGAAATATGATCCTTTATCGGTACAGGGCTTGCAAAGAGGATATAGGAATCTAGTAGCTTGATTTCAAATATAGAGCATCTCCTACTTTTTTCTTTAGACTTGGAGCCACTCTCAAACCGGTTTGCACACATAAAGGGCTTGCTCTAAAATACAAAAGAAGTAGTAGGCTGAAAGGATGCTATATAACCTTCCAATCAGGTGAAAAAAAAAAGTGCCGGCAGGTGGAATAAAAAAGCAGCATGCATGCATACCACAGCCTGGCCTCTGACGAGCTTTACAGACCCACACTAGCGGGCAAAAAACACAATGCAGCCTGACCGCCTGCAGCCACACATCCCACCAGAGCCTCACAAGCCGTAAGCATTGGAAGCCTGGCAGCTATTAGGTATTGGAGGATGGAGGGGGGGTGGGAAGAGAAGGGGACCCGGAACTTCCCCCTGATGATTTCCACAATGCCTCAGACAGTAGCATACCTGGTCTGTGGTGAGCGTTGACCCTCGCTGCTGGCTATGAGTCAGGGATAGGGGAGTCTGCACAACAATGAAACAACAGATCACGCAAGGAAACTACATTTCCCATCAACCTTTGGTGCAAACAGACACCAATTAAAAAGCAGTAACTCACTCCGCCTCTTCACCTTGACAACGTTGGAGATACTCCAACGAAACGCGCGTCGGTGAATCATTAGCTAAGCCTCCCTCGGCCTTGCTACATCTTTTTCTGCCGCAGGAGCGGCTCTATAGAACTCTAGACTTTTAGCCGCAATCTGCGGTTTTACTGATCAAGCCGCCATTGCGGCTTTCAATCCTTGGCCCCGTCGGCCACGCTACATCTCGGTGCCGCCAAGCGGCCACAGACAGCTGCAGGGACAGGCAGTATAACAGCAACCAAGCCTCCCTCGGCAGCGCTACACCATCTTTTTCCGCAGGAGCGGCTTCACAGAATTCTCTACCCCCAAACCGCGGTTTTAAAGATCAATTTATTAAGCCGCAATTGCGGCCATCCACCTTTGGCCCCGCCGGCCACGCTACATCCCTCTGCTGCCTCAGGGGCTACATACAACTAGAGGGGAAGCCGCTAAAACGGCTAGCCCGCCGGCCACGCTACAGAGCTACACAGCTGCAACGCATAAGCAGCTGCATACCTAGGATACTATTAAAAGCCGCAGGAGCGGCAGGCCCGCCGGCCACGCTACATTTTTTAGCCTACATTCTTCAGCCGCAGACAGCGGCCACAGACTATAACATAAATATAAGTCCTCATCACTCTGAAGAATTTAGGACTAATTCATAAGATTGATATCATCTATTTTTTCTTCACAAGCCTGCAAATAGCATTACTCAAAGCATTTTAAAGCAGACTTGCCGGTTTTAAAGGGACCTGCATTTTTATCAAGTTCCAGGATTCCCTCAAACACTTTTAAGCACCTTAAAGCAGACCTTCTTTGTCTGTATTTTAAAATAGAGGGGTCCTTGTACCCTACCAATAAAGACGTTAATCCCTCAACTTTTAACCTTGGGCACCACCATTCTGAGCACTATCAAGCAGACCTACAATCAAAACATCAAGATTCCAGACTGATTAAGAGCGACAGGTAAATCCAGTGACACCAAAAAAAAAATGTTTTTCTTCATCTACTTCCATCCCTAGCGCACCTATTACTTACCTTTTTTCCCACGGGAAAGGGGTCAAGCCTACAAGCACTTCTAATTTAACAAAAAGGACCGGTTCGCCTTACACTAGGTGCAGCTACCAGGTAAATTTGCGCTGAAGCAAACACAAACGTCTCTATCCCCTGGAGACCCCTGGGTCCCTGGTAGGCTGCCTCCAGAGCCAGGGAAAGGGTCAACCCCACAAAACCCACAGCAACCCGGTCTACCTAAACTCATGGATCAGGAGCTGGTGGCCTGGCTCCTGATCGAGACAGGAACACATTAAGAACTAGTGTCTGTAGGAGGAGCTTAAGCTTTTGTGTATTCTGGTGGTTATGTGTTTCCATCTTGGGGTGGAGCCTTAATATCTCACTGGTATGCTGCCCTGTTGGATGTGTTGAGAAAAGGCTTTTTTTGATGATTTTTTTTTTTTTACCACGGTGCAATTCAGCACCATATTAAACTTTTATTTACAAAATTGCACAGCTCAATATAGTGCTGAAATGTACAGAGGAAGAAAATCATGAGGAAAAAATGTGAATAAAAAAATATGGTGCTGAATCATCCCTAGTGTTATCTTAATATCGGCAATGCTTTTTAATAGCTTCCATGCTAAAATAACTAAACTAGCTATGTTAAGCTTATGTATGCTACAGTACATCTGTACAATACGTAAACACTGTTTGTCTAGAAGAAAAATTACTTTGAGTTGGAATTTAAAATTTGGGTAACACAAATGCTTGGGGATAGTTGAATTTTGGATAGTTGGATGGATGTTGCAAAAACAAGCACCAGGGTCAAGTTGGACATAATCATAGTTTTGTATAAGGTAATAATTCAGGTTGAGGGGTTGCATGGTTAAATAAATTATACACGTTTTATGTGAGGTATTACGAGTCAAATGTGTCAGAGATGCAGGGCCCTGCTTTTGTGAGCTTACAATCTAAGGTAGGTATACATGAGGTTTCAGTGCAAGCAATGCTCTGAAGATTTTTTACAGCAAGACCAGAGATAGAGACGTTCTTAAGCCAGATAATGCGCTCATCTTAAAGTGGACCAAAACCCAGGATTTTGACTATCCTCGGTTTTGGTCCAGTCCCCCGGGGCACCCCGATCGGGGGTGTCCCACTGTGTGAAACCCCCTTGATCGCCACAGCGAACTCACCTCACCGTGGTCCTACGGCGCATGGACGGCTGCTCCTCCATTTAGCACGCTCAGAGCCGCTGAGCTATGGACGTCTAAGCAACATCTAAGTTCAGCAGCTCCGAGTGCGCTGACGGCCGCATCTCGCGCTTCCCTCTAACAGGCAGCATGCCCACGCCGCCATCCCTCTAGCCGGCACGCGCCTGGCTAGAGGGATGGCGGGGATGCGGCCCGCGCATGCGCCGTTAGACCAGGGCATCCCGATATTGGATGCCCCGCGGGAAGGGGATGGAGTTTTGGTATATATAAATGGGCAGTGTCAAATCTAGCATTCATAGGGATTATTCAATTTCTCGCACAGGGAGCAACCTGATTGCTGGTGCCCCTCTCCGAGCTGTAATGCCTGGTAAAGCTACCCCAATGAAAACGAGCCCTTTGATTGGCCATCGAAGTGGTGAAGTGGTGGACAATCACGGGTTCAATTTTGCTGGGGGTGTGATTTAAAGGTAAGATTGTCTGTTTCATTGAGCATTACAGAAAAGGGGGAGGGGCACCAGCAATTGGGTTGCCACCCTGTGCAGGAAACAGGATCTATTTTATTTCTGGTTGAAATAACTTATGCATTCTAAGCAAAGCCACTTCCATTCCTGGACATCTTCTTGAGTCATCCTCTTGATGAGTCATGCATCACCCTGCGGTGGTTGGAGGCAATACACATGGGTCAGGCTTCAGGTGAGCTGCTTGCTGCCTTATTATTGCAATTGCCTGGACTGACCCTGGACTGATTTTTTTTTTACCCTTTTAGCAGTTTTATTTTAGCTAGTTTCCCCCAGTGGCCATTTGTTGATAAAAAAAAAGTTCTCATTAAAGTTCTATTTTAAGTGTAATTTATTATTAATTAATAAGTAAACTTTCAAGCATAATATATTAGCTCCCAAGATGCTGTGTGGCATAGAAAGCACAGATGCTTATGAACCTTTAAGGGATTAATCTAGGCCACACTGCAACAGAAAAATGTAAACTGTGGCCTGATTTAATCCACAAGGGGGAGCAAGAGGGTTTATTAGGAAAAACAAAAAAAGAAAACAATATATATTTTTTTTACTACTATAGAACATTTGAATAGCTTTGTAAGAACAAAGGTACATTATTTTGCCTACAATTTTTCTTAAAAAAAATAAATAAACCAGCTGCCAAAAGGAACCCATGTCCACTATAAAAAAAAAGGGTTGATTTAGTACTATTTGTAAAAAGTTCACTTAAGGTGAAAAAAATAGAAGTGTTCTATTTCTGCCTGGTAATGAATCACATCCTAAGGATAGAATAAAAGGGAATGACACGTTTTCTTACTTCTGGTTCTAAATCAAAGGAGTGATTCAGCACCATGTAAAAAAAGCGCCATTCCTTTTCATTGTGCCAGCCCCTCTGCATATTCATTTTTCACCTACTACAAAGTTTTTTCTCCACGTGTACTTATTGCACCTGTTGCTGAAACGACCCCAAATATGTTTTATACAGTGTCCAATTCTACCTTGTAATTAACATCTGCATTTTTGGCCTTCCTAAAAACCTACTGACCCCTCTACCCTTATCTCTGCTGAAAGACAAGCCTAATTAGATGGGTTCTATTACAAAATTGCCTAATATTACAAATCAGTAAAGCCATGCTAGCTAGTAAGAAGATGAGTTATACTTCCAAACTAAAAAAAAGAAGTCTACCTTTTGGCCTTGCAAAAAGTGGTCAGAATAGGGAAAATGTTGGGGGTGTGGCTATAGAAGGATGATAGGGCCTAATGCAGCAGCATAAGCATACCAAGGTAGAAAATTGTGAAAGGATAACATGGTTTAATTATACAGCCTAGAGAGACCCTTTAATACCAGTGTAATACTATGTACTCTGGATAGCCATACCCTTGAAGCATTGAGCTAATATCTATGCTAATGAAAAGAGTTATGAAACTTTTCACCCAAATGCAACTAATAATGTGGCATGTAAGCTATCGCCAAAAATGTAAATGTAAGAAAGTAAAAGTGTAATATTCAATATTTGTAGAAAGTGCTATTCACATTCTTTGGCTACTTATAAGACGATTTGGAATCAGATGTGCAAAGAACACTTTTATTTGATTTTTTAACCCAAGTTCACTTGGTTCTAAATCGACCCCACTCCCTGCTTATCAGCGCCACAACTACAGAAATTGTGATAATAACCTATTATTAAACTATAAAATGTGGTTTTTTTTCTATTTACCTGTAATTTTTACACAATGTGAGGTATATTTTTTGTGTACAAAAAAGGATGCTGCTGCTCAAAGGTGGGGTGGCCAACCGAAGCACAGGGAGAACACCTGCAATATCTATCTATAGCCCCCGGGCCATAGCTGAGGGAGCCATACACGGTATCTGCCCCTGCAATACTAAAGACACATTCTCGTTAGGAGTGGCCATTTCCACCCTTGACCATGATCTGCCCCTGCAGCACTCTAGCTTTAGCTGATAATTGTACTCAACAGAAACCCTGGGGGCAAGCCTAAGTAGCTCATGGGTTGGCCAAGGCCAGTAAATTTCTCAGGCTAAGTTTTGACCCCAGTCCACATCCTGCATAAAATGTTAATTAATCATAAAGCTAGAAACATTTATTTAAAGCAGAACTTTGGTCAAAGTATAACCCCCGCCCTGCCACCCTACCCTGGCGCTGAGATGGGATGAGCAGGTTACAAAGAAAAATACCCTTCCCTAATCCAGTGGTCCCTGCTGCTCCTCCTGGCCTCTTTAGATGCTGCTCTGGAAAACAGCACAACCCCGCATCCGCGCTCGCTCCCACTGCCCATTTACTTGAATGGGCGGACAGGAGCGTGCACAGTTCCAAGGGATGCAGCTTTGTATTTAAGTCCAAGAAGGCGGCGCCCAGTATCCAGAGCACCTGAGGAGCGGGGCGGGCCCCTGGATAAGGTAAGGGTTTTTTCTTTGTAACCCCCTATCCTGCCTCAGCGGCGGGTGAGTTATACTTTGACTAAAGTTCCGTTTTAAGTTAAAGCTCATGGCAGCAGCTTCCCATGTTGCTCACGTCCGCTGGACTACAGCCACACACCACACTAAATGCCAGGCTTGGCTATGCTTTTCTGCTAAATAAATGACAGCACACTGCAGTAAAGCAGGGTAAGCGCTGCTCCTTTATATGCTTGCATATTTATACTCAGACCAATCACATTATTGGGGTGCTGGAAAATGCCATAAGCCAATGGGACAACACTCCAGGGGAATTTTATTTGGATAGAAAATTGAATATTAACAAGGTCTACCGAGGGTATGTAGGATCATTTTGTAGTTTCCCTGAAGTTCCACTTTAATATAATAGCTATGCGGCAAAATAGCTATCTAGCGTTGAGATTCTAAATCAGTGCCATTGCAAATGATGCCCAGTATAATCATTACATACCCTAGGGGGTGGGTTATATGCATATATCCTTGCTCAACATGATACCTTAACTGAATTAATCAATATTCATTATGAATTTTGCCTCCTTTAATAATTAACATTATTGCTGTTTCCAGCATTACATCCCTAGTTATGTGTTTATTGTAGGTAAAAACAGAATAAGAGCATACAAATATCAATGTCTCAGTATCACTAAGCACCATATGCTTTGACATATCACCTACAGCAGGGGTTCCAAACAGATGGTACTTGACAAGGCTACACACAGACCTGCGCTCCAACCTGATCTGCTGCCATCTATACTACACCTAGGCCTGAGTTGCACCATAAATAACAAAATACTTATTTTTGGTGTTCATTTGTTCACTTTAAATGGCCGATTAAAGATGGTACATAATATAACCAGAAAATGGAAAGTGGCACTTAAAAAAAGTTGGGAGCCCCTGATCTAGATTACTTAGTGACACGGTAGACTATGCAATAATACTTTACATTATTCTAGATTACCGAGTGATACAAAAGGTTCTTCCATGATGCCCGATTAATAATACTGGATGGTGGTACTCTACCAGGTTGCACACTGATCTGCAGAATGTATTAAACTGCTCCAAAAGGTAATGAGAACTATTAATATGAATTTTAAGCATCTCACATAACTTATATGGTTGTTTTGTGTTTAACACTGTCTTAGGTGCTGACAACCCATACATATTACCCAGGTGGTACTTGATATACCACATATTTAACAAATGGAAAGTGGTACTTGATGAAAATGTTTTGAGAACATCTACAGTATCCCCACAGTTCTTTCTCTTGATTTAATTGGTAAAAATATGATTTTTTCCCATTGATCCTGCACATTGGTTGAGGAAATACACATTCCAGAGGAAGGGGGAGCAGTGCACAGTAGTGTTTGCAGCCAGCATGGCTTGCCACGTCATGTGATTAACAGACAGGTGAGTACATAATATATTAAAACTCCTTTATGAAGAGGGATGGTAGTGGGAAGGAAAAACAGATGCTAGAGCTAGGGTTTAAAGATTATCTATGATAGTAAAGTCCTTTTTAAAACATTCTTATGTTACCTTTATGTGATGCACTGCACAACAGAGCTAACAGGGGTTTGGAAAGGTTCAATTTCAAGGTCATGTTATATAGTGTAGAGAGAAGGAAATGATGATGGCATCACAAGGAACCTGCAAATAATTTCACTGAAGTCTTGCAGGGGACCTGTTTCATATACCAGTACTCTTGATTCACCACCAATCCGTAGACAGACTCAGCCAGAAAGACCTTCCTCCATGGCACTCATTGCTTGATATATCAGGAGGCGCTCTAGCTCGTAGTAAGCTACAAGCCCCATGAATTCAGCGCCCCCTTCTGTTAATACATGACTTTTGATTTCAAAGAAAGGATCTATAATGAACATAGGGCTGCCTAAATATCAAATCGGGAACTGTGTCAACAGTAAGTGCGACCTGTGCCCTCCTTCTGCAGTCAATCCAATGTTTCTAGTTTAGCCAAATCTTTTGGAAATCAACAGACACCTACATGCTAACATCATGGAGAAAAAAAACTGTATATATATTTTTTAAAAAGAAAACATTTTGTATATTATGCTGAAGTTTAACATTTTGTTTTAGACTTTTTAAAGCTATAAATGCATAATTATGAGAGACTCTCAAATACATGATTTAGCAAACGAGAACTTAACTTGTATTAATAGATGAATTACTTGACATTTTTTATTTTTTTTTAAATAGATAATTTTGAAAAATAAAAAAATCTAAATTCAGTTCTGATCAACCTTAACCAAATTGCTGATGTTCAGGTAAATTTTAAAGAGGATCCATATCCCTCCTATGTGACAGAGAGCATCTTGGTTTACTGAGACACAAAATAGATCTAACCTACTCCTTCACACCATCACTGAGCCCTGCTTTAGAGAGATGTTAAGTGTTTCCTAGCACAGCTCTATCCAATATGCATAATAGGAGGTGTGAAGGACTTCTGGGTGCAGATGTTTTCTGATCCAATGTGAGGAAGATTCATATGGGATTCACAGGGGATGGATTCCTGAATAGGGAGGTTCAGGTTCCTTCAGACCTGGAAAGAGTTGTCAGGGGGAATGTTGGTCTGATTTAAAGGCGTTGTCTAGGAAAAGTAAAAAAAAAATGACCTGTAAGCACAGGAATGCACAAAACCCAGCCAAGAAACATTATGTCATCACCAGAATTGAGGAAAAGTGGCTATTCATTAAGCAAGGCTCCTTGGCATCACTCCCTATTTGGAGGACAGGTAAGGTCTTCCTAGATGTATGTTTAACTGAAACTGCCACACTATCTTAATGTTCATTATACAACCTCCTTCTTATTTCCTTATAAGATATTTCTAGTGGCACAGGCATTGGTTTTCTAGTAATTTCTCCATATAGAGAAACAATACACTACACAGAAGTACAGTAGTTCAGAATTTTGTAAAGCTGAGGTGCCTCTTAGAAACTAGAAATAATTATAAAGTAAAGCTCTACTAAGGAAGAAACAATAGCAATAACAGACAGAAGCAATAAAACCTCAGACAAATAATCTCTTTCATGCTTTATGCATATAGAATTCTAAAGAGATTTTATAGAGAGATTTTTACTATAAAAGAGTGTGCAACTTTTATGATGCTGATAAATATATATGTATGCTTTAAAACTTTACTTTACTTATCATTCCTGTTAAAGTGGACCAAAACTTGAGATTTTCACTATCCAGGTTTTGGCCCTCCCCCCCCCCTGGGGGTTTGAGATGCCTCACTATGTGAAACCCCCCAGAACGCTGGGCAAACCCACGTTTCCGCGAGCCCACGGCCGCTCATCCAATTAGCTTTTCCCACCGTGCATATTAATGTGTGGCTGGAGAGGCCGAATGGAATGACCAATATTTTAATGGTCAAGCAGAGCTGAGAAAAGGAAATTATGCTTGCCGCTTGCGTGCTCTACAGGCCTAAGTGTTGGAGAGTTAGGATACTACACCAGGGAAATCCCTAAATATCCCTCCTGTAAAACACACAAGGCTCTGTTAGGAGCCAGGAAAACCAGATGGAAAATATCCAGTATTGTGAAGAGAAACATTTCCAGGCAGAACAATTGTCTGCAAGACACAACTAGTCATAACAGGTATATTCCACTGGCAATCCCTCTTAGCAGAATCTAGAGACCTTAATAAGGCCATCAAATCTGGACATACATTGACCCAGAAAGATTCTCTGAGCAGTGAGAGTGAGGACTGCACCTTCTCTTTAAGAAGAAAGCCCTTACAATGACTGTCACTGACCCATGGGAGAATGCAGTAGATTCAGGGTAGGCTTCCCCCTATCCAACTTGTCCTGAGAAAGGAAAGAGCCCAGCAACTGGGTTAGCCTGTCTCTCTAAAAAGGCATGGTATATAAGGTAATCTTAGTAAAACTTTTTCAGCATCAAAAGTAGTGTGTATCTGAGCAAATAGAAATTGCCTCTCCTGCAGCTGCAGGGAACACATAGGGCACTGTTGAGACAGTGTCTGTTGAAGACCCAGGGAGGATAAGGAGTGCCCCATATAAGGTGTGGATTGGGGTCTGGAAAACAAGAAGCCCTTTTCTCCTGAAAATATGGTCAATAGAACAGAACAACTCATTATCAAATGAGCCTTTTTCTTTGAGAGGTAGAAAAGGCAATTGAAGCCAAAATAGCAATTCAAAAGATCTTGGATCCCATGGCCCCCAAATTAATCTCCTCTCTATACCAGCAATTAAATCAGTTGTCTTTGCCAACAGCCCATTCTTATGTAAAGGCCTGGAGTCTGATTTAGTATGTCCAGAACTCCTGAGAATTGGAGGACAATGTGATCCACAGTTTCCTCATGCTCCATCAATATCTATTGCATATATTTAAATATCCCATGATCCCAGCCTATCATAAATACTGTTTAATGGTTGCCAGACAGAGGGAGAAGTCATCCACATTTGGGCGGCTTGGCCATTCACTGTCCAATTTTCTATTTCTTACTACTGTCCTTACTCTCCTCTCCTTCTAATTTCTTTTACCTTAACAAGCCACATCTTGCAAGCTATGGGCCCCCAGGCAGCTAGGTGCAGGTGCAATAACTGAGTAAGCACTATTAGCCTTACTCAGACTGGTGGCTCTGGGATGCGGTCTCTCCTCAGATATGACCACCCTAGGAAGGAAGGTCTCCCACAACTTATGGTCAGTGTATGTACCAGTAGTTTAATATTCAACTCAACAAGAGGGGGGGGTAGCATGTGGGAGTGCATCGAGGGTCTTAAAAGGGAGAAGGGTTTGACCTTTGTCGGCCACCCCAAATAGGCGAACATGGGTAGACAACCATCCAAAAGTTAGTGTTATACCTATGATGTATAGAATGAGGACAAAAATGTAACTTTACAGACTATAAAACAGTTATGTAACTTCTAAACGTGATACTTCATATTGAATATTGTAAAACTGTTAGCATTTCAATTGCAACAATCTCAATAAAAATATTGAAACAGGAAGCCAAATAGCAATGGCCATAGTAGCCGTTTGGGTTAGAGCCTTAGCCATGGCTGGCAAGCGAGCATGCCCTTATGCCCTTAGGTATGGAGATTGCAATATGAAAGCAACCACACAAGTACAGAGCTGAGAGAAGCCATTCAAGCACTTATCTAGTATTAATAGAAAATGTTACCAAGAACACTTTTAGAACTATTTAAAATGTGTATTTTGAAATGTTTGAACTCCTTTACAGCTGTCACTACCATCTAATTTGGATAATTCTACCACCACCTGTTGCTGTTGTTATGTTTAACTTTAGAAATGCACAAAATCACTCACTGCATGCATTTATGCGGCAGCACATGGTGCAGCAAACGATAAACAGTAATCTCCATTTGTTTGGCATTTACTGCATGTGTGCAACAAGAGTGCCATGGGATGGCACAAAAGTTAGGAATGCCTAAACATGATATCTGTTTGGGGTGCCAATTGGAAGGACCTAGAGGTAACTTCTGCATTTACTGTAGCATGGTAACATAGACATTTTTGGAGCATACTTTCTTTATTTTTATATTTTCTTGTGCTTGTTTACACATATTACTGTCTTGAATCTCTCCTCATTTTTTGTCTCTGTACTCCTATGCATATTAAGTTTAAAATAAATCTCTCATATTGTAGTATGAAAAAGTTTACTTGTTCAAAAGCATATCCTATATATTTCTTTGTAAATTTAACTTTTATGTATTTTAATTTTTGAAGGCAAGTTACTACATATGATCTCAAAATGTCAGAATGACATATTGAATCCAGTTAATATATGGCAAATGTCAATATAACACAATCTGCAGTATTCTGTTTTCTAATAATTAGAATGCTAAAGTATATAATGCATTTCCTCAGGAATTTTTGATGTTGAACAAAATGACAAAACAGAAATCAACACACTGGCTCTTTAATGAGCAAAGTAATCTTTTCAGCATTGGAATAAAACCGTTCATCCAGATTCTCTTTATTTCACTTAGTGACCAGTATTCTAGTCAAGAAGTACAAAGTAATTTTTATTAATTACAATTTGTGTGTAATAAGATTTTATTCTTGAAAAAGAGTAACTGAAAAGAAAGTTACTGCAGTTAGTTTGTCAGAGAAACGTATTTTCATTATCTTACAAACTATCAAAATTACTAATAATTTTGAAAATTTAAGAAAAAAAAATAAAAATAAAATAAGAGAAAAAAAGCTCATTGACTTTTTTTCTATTAGAAATATACAGGCAAGAGAGAAAGTATTTCTTATTGATGTGCTCTTAACTCCATCTTTATCATTTTTTCATATAAATGTACATCTGATACATATACAAACACCTTGAAAAGACTGTGATAAATAATTTTCCTGATAAACAATAGGGAAGTTAATATTTAATGTGATTGGATAATATGAATATAAAATTACATCCCCAAAACTGGATTTATAAATTTTGTTGGCACCCTTCATAATAGTGTATTCTTGGTATCTACATATGTATACATTTTACCGATAATACTGTTGTGAGGTAACATCAATATATAAAATAAATTTACAGTGCCAGAGGATATAACAGTATGGTTTTATGTTCTGAACGCTTGTGGACATGCATCATAAAAACAAAAAAGGAAAAATTCAATAGTGAAAAACAAAATTCTTTGGACACATTGTTACTTACCATTATTAGAAACTGTATTTGTCAGCTATGCTAAATGAAATTGATAATGTTTTCTAAAAGTTTGCAGAATTAAAAAAAAAATGTTTATATAAAAATGTAAATACATATAACCTTTGGGAAATACACCAATTTATCACTCTATTTCTAACTTATGTTTACTTTTCATTTATAGCTTAGCAATGTAATTAATTAGTGGTCTTCAGTTACTTGATCTTACCTTTTAAAAATTGTTCTAAAGTTTGTCAATTGACGTAGCTATCTTTTATAAAAACTTTAATGGAATCAGAACAACTTTAATTGTGGCTTAATCAGCCGCACAGCCACCAAGCATACAAATTATCATGCACTTCGTGCTAAAAATAACCAGTTTCCTTTATTCCCACATTTGAAAGTGACAGCACTTAAGTGATAATATTGTACCTGCCAGGAATTTAAAATTTGCTCAGTTGGCAGTTAACAGAACTGGGCCAGATTAAGGCCTTAACAGCATTGGTGCTTTGTGCACTTCTATAAGATTTACACAATAAAACAGTTTTAAAATAAGAAAAAGGTCGAAAAAAATTAGACATTCCATGAGTGAGTCCCTTGTGCATATAAATACATATTAAGTCTTTGTCCTCTTGTTTTGTGTAGCACATGCCTAAAGCCAATTGGTAACAGAAATCATAAAAAAGAAACAAAACTTTAATGTGAATTAAAAAAACTATCGTTTGCAACAATTGTTTCAATTGTCACTCTCGTCCATTTTGTATATTTACATTTTGTCAGAAATTCCAAAAAGTTTTGATATGTATATGTAGTATACACATTGTAATCCTCCATGTTAAATAACTCAAGTCTTGCATTTGAAAAACCAAGAAATTTCCAGTAAGGTAAACTACTGTAATACATCAAAAATAAAGTCTGTTTTCCATCTAGTCTGGCTATACTCTAGTTGTAGAATGTGAATGTGGATGTGCATGGGGGTGTGGATGGGGGTGAGGAAGTGTGTTATTTTGTCCTGTAGTAAAAGTATTGAAGGCATGTATGGGCGGAATCCCTGCTATGGTGTTCGGAATCATTGTAATAGTATTTGGGGTCATTAATGGAATATCATCAGGGGATCTTCTCATTGCCAGAGTGTAATCTGGAGGACAGGCATTTCTAAGTACAACTTCATGAGGGTGGACAGATTCACATTCATGATCCAGGTCTGTGTGCTTCATTTGTAGAGACATAATTTCCTCCTCTTGTGCATGGGCTATGTCATTTGTAGTAGTGCGCTGAGGACTACATCTCCTATGCACATCATGTCTTCTTTTATCCTTTTTGTAGTACAATGCTGCAAACGCTAAAATGTTAAGAAAGAGCAGGGATGCCCCAACAGCAATGGTAACGCTTAATTCTGTAGAATAGTCTCTCTCCAATGAAAATGGACTAGGCTGTTGTTTGAAATTTTCATCATTAATTGTGGGAAAAGCTGAAGTTACAGGTAAGAGGACTTTCCCTGTAGGTTTAGAAGTGATGTCAGTTAATGGCCCTTTAGTTGTGGTAAGATCATTAATAACATGAAGGTGTGGTACCAACTCAAGCCAAAGATTTACTTTATTAGCCCTATAATGTTCCTTTACTCTGGGTTTTAATCCAATGTGGAGATATAACTGATCCTTTTGTGAGTATCTAAGCCATGCAACTTCCTCAAAACGATTTGGTTTGGTGTGGATGAATTTGGTGTCTTGAGGGACAGGCTGATTTGGATCTCTAAAAAAGAAACAGCATTTTGCATATTAGTAGGGTCACATTTTCCAGTCATCATGCAAAACACAGTTCATCATTCTGAAATGTACCATACTTTACATAGTTCAATCTAGTAAGATAATTACAAACATTACAAAAACCTTTTGCAGCTTTTAGAATTATTTTATTTGGGTACTTCTGAGATTGCAAGGCAGATTTTGCCTTGTTTGCAAGAATCCAAAATACTTTAATACTTTACACTTTTATTTCAGTAGAATCAAAGACAGGCTTGTGTAAAGTTTTGATGGCAGCAGATCGGATTGGATTATAGAGTAGCCTGCAGACTCTCTATGATAGGATTGTAAGTACCACCAGTGGTATTCATACCACTGGTTGGGAAACATTGTCCTACCTGATCCAGAGGAAGGCAAAAACATATAAGTCAGGGAAACACTTATTAGCATTACATTTCATGTCAGGATCCACATTCTTCTGTCTATCTGATTGTGGCTGGTCCTATTTTAGGTATATAAACTGCATTTGTTACTAAACACGTGCAATGTATGCACACATTTTGGAACATGTTTATTTGCCATAAATGCTCCGGGAATAAAGGAATATCACAAAATGAATAGCTATTTGGATTTAAAGAGAACATAAACTGTAGAGCGATCAACCCCCCCTCCCGGCTACTATCTGTAACATTTAAAAAAGTCAGCTTGTCCCAGGGTCTTCTGCCACCCATGGGGAACGGGAAGGAGAATGTCCCAATGCCTATGGGAATATGATGAGGGAATGGCACAACGTCTATGGGGAATGGAATGAGGGGAATGCCACACCCCCTGTGAGGAATGGGAGGGGGGAAGCCACACTTGGCTGATTGGGGATTCTGTACCTTGCCTATTATTTGGTTCACAACATTTGGTTCAGAATATTATTTGTCTAATTTTGCTCCTCCAGATCCTAGGTGCACCTTATGGGCAGGTGGGTGGCGAAAAATACGTATATAAGTATATAAGTATATTGTTTGTTACTAAATAGAGAAGGATTGTATGGATTTTGTTGATTATACTGCATGACTAATACTGATTAATGTACATGGGAAAATCTTGCAACCATAACACGAGACACAAACATGAGACTAGAGAATTACAATACCGCATAGCTGATGCAACATTTCCGAGATTCGTTTGTCATTTATTTGTGACACCTATTATTTTGAAAGAAAGGTTTAGATGTCTGTTTAAAAATGACCTGTGGGCTTCAACTCTGGTATGTAGGTCATCATTAAGTAAGAAAGTAAGTGAGGAATACATTTTAACATTGCAAACATATGAGACACATTTAAAGGGTAGGGGTGCAGTATGCATAATAGTTAGGGTGAGAAAAATACTGCAATCTGCAATGTATTCATAATTCTTCAGTAATCATGCTGTGATAGCATGTGTGACTTTTTTTAATTGCAACAGTTTTCCCGTTAAGTTAAATGACAAGTGTGATCACACATATGTATGCTACAGTATGCTAATAAAATTGGTCTGGTAAAAATCACAGTCAATAGTGCAATGAATTTTATTAAAAAATGAGAATAGAATTCTGGACCTTGTGATGTGGCAGTAAGCAGCATTTTATAATGAACTACATTTTTTAATCAATAAATGATAGCACCATAGGGGACGGCCATTAAAATCTGAAAATCTGAAAATCTTGGGATTAATTAAGATTTGTGTGCTAGCTTCAACAATGATTCTTGAGAATATGGAGGGGCAAATTGTGTGCCTAGCTGAGAGGTCTAGTATATTAGTCTGGAGAATAGAAAAATATTCCTATGGGGAAGAGCTCATGGCCTTATGTAACAAGGTTGCAGTCTCAGCTTTACAGAATGTTGCTCTTCCACTCAAGGTATCAACAGTGAGCTACCCTTGCATGGGTGAAGACTCCTCTGGTGATTTTGCATTCAAAGCAATATAATCTGGGTTTTCTGTTACATATTGGTGCTATGACATACATTTTTATGCACTGCAGGGTTTACCAGGGACCACAGGAAAAGTATGCCGCTTTACTTTTCATAGCACACAGCAGTGCAAAGTATAAGATGGCAACTAGCTCTGTAGCAGATAATAAAGTCTAGGATGTTCTTGCCTTAAGTTGGATTAAAAAAGTGCTACTTACCCAGTTTTTGCAAAGTTCGTCCAATACGTCATTACCACTGCGCTTAACATAACATCATTTTTTGAGAAATTGCAAGGAAATAATTCTGTGGGTCCAATCATGGGAATCCCAAATACATAAGGGACTTCATCTCCATGAGATGCATCTGCCCAAGCAGGCACTTGATCTGATTGGCAATGATGGTAAAAGGCATAAAAGTATGTAGGAGAACCAAAATTGGAATGCAGATCTGCAGTTGCTACTGCTGGTGCAACCCACTGGTGGTCGGTGAACAATGCTAATAAGGTCTTTCGTCTTGTTTCTGGGTTGTGTCGATCTGCCCAATCCGTATACATAAATTTAATAGTTTCCCTCATTATATCCTTTCCTTCTGTGTATCCATACAAGTTGTCCACAAAATTTGAAACTGCAAAGTCAAAATCACTTGCAGAAATTCCATCCTCATGGTCCACGATACTTTCCACAAATTTAAGTCCTTCTCCTTGATTTACACCTAACATAATATCATAGTTCAGGAATTCCCCTTGCTCCATTAGGATCTGAGGATCATCAGGAATAACATCACCATCAATTACTGGTCCAAAAGCTATGTGATATCTGGCTGGCTGTATGTCTTGATCAACAAGTTCTCGGTAAGGCTTTTTCTGTAGACATTCTATTAACTCTACAGTGTCCGTCATGTTGCATCCAACTTTTGTTGCTAAAATCCGGGCATATTTTGCAGGCTGAAAACTAACTGCCCAGCTTGACAGGGCAGTTCCACTCTGTGCAATTGCCCTTTGAAAAAGACCTATGAAAAAATTGAAGCCAGCACAGTCAATTCACAAGATACCTACGTTTATAATAAAATAAATACATATAGCATGAATATACATGCATGTACATTAATATTAAACTAGAAATGTTTATGTAAAATGAAAAAATGAAAAAATAAAATAATAAACATCACTGAACTATAACAACAAAAATGTGATTAGTGTAATATATATATATATATATATATATATATATATATATATATATATATATATATATATGGAAACCCTGCTGAAGAGACTGAGCCATGGCTGACAGTAGTCCGCTGTGTTTTGCTGGGACATCTGGACCTGTGTAGGAAGGGGAGTAAGTCCATGTGGCTTTTTTATTTTTGGGGGATTGGTTCACTTTAAAAATGCACACCTCTCAGTACAGCACAGAAAGCTTTGAAACACAGTTTGAATGGCAACTGTTAGTAACAGCAATTTGGGTTATAATTATAGTTTAAAACTGAAGTAAAATAAAATATAGAAATGTGAGAAATTGTAGTACAGTGCTTTTCAAGCAAGTGTTAGGCCAGGTTTACACAAGCACCTAGGTAGACAATCACTACATTACCAGGCTTTATTATTTTTTGACCAGCAACAAATGAGCCAACAAACTTCCATAATTTGTATAAAATAATATCTCCATATGAGAAGGCAGACGGTATGGAAGTATAATATAGCTTGGTGCTTGTTTAAAAAGAACAAAACATTTAGCTCCGTATGTTATTTAACAGGAAGTGATACTAAAATAGAAATGAATTTCGATTCATGGAAAGTGTACATGTGACAAAAGTATAATCAATTTTAAGGAGATTATCTTTTTTAACACATTAAGCCTGGGGCTCATATGTCTATATAAAGAGTGTGAGATGTAAATTTATGTATATTTCCTTGGACCTTTAATCAATTGGCTTAGTATAAATTTCCAAAGATCTGGTAATAAGTCCAGTGTAAAGATTTTAAACGTCAATAGTTGGACTTCTTCCTAAAAGTGTTTTATGGCTGTAAATGTAAGTCATGCATGATTAAGTATGGTTAATGAACTAATCTATGCCAAACACTGACCAGAAAGAAAGAAAAAAATAAGATATATAATAAATATATTTCTCATGGCACAGTTGCTAGCTGTAAATCTTTCCAACATTTTTGCTATGAATGCTTCAGTCCTCATTGCATTTTAATTCTAGGTGCAAATCATTAGATTTTATGTATGTATTCTATAGTCCCAGATGCAAAACACAAATACTAAACCAACATTAAAGCTTAAAGTGTCAAGTTTTATCTGATTCATTCACCCACAGATTTTCTTAAAGGGGACCATCCACTGAGCTATGTATTTGATTGAAGGGTTGGGAATTGTTCTATGAATAATACCTGTTGACAAGTGGGTGGGTCATGTGACTTTTCTTCTCCATACCATTTTTTTTTCTTTAATGAGAGGGGTTAATGAGTGGTGTGAATAAAAGGGGAATAGCAGGGAGTCCCTGAAGACCATGTAAGGTACCTCATGCCTGAGGTGACAGGTGACCTGGAGAACAGCAAGTACATGTATGGGGTGCCGATGCAGGGTGCCCTCAGTTAACTTGGCAAGGTCACAGAAGGATGGAGAGAGTTTTGCATGAGTATCCTGCAGGGGGTAAAACATGAGGTGGGGGGCAGTGAGTGTCATGTATGGAGGAGGGTTTTGGTTGGGATGGATGATGAGAGGGATTTTAGGGGTCAATAGTTGTGATCTAGTCAGTGCAGAATCTGGTGGGTGCAGAAAATTAAAGAGAGCAACAAGGACCCTGGAGAGAGAGAGTCAGGTAGCTGCAGGGAGCACCCTGAAAAGTACTTGTAGGGGGAAGGGCTGCAGGGAGCACCCTGCAAAGTATTTGGGGGGGGTGGTACCTGGGAGGACTGCAGGGAGCACACTTCTAATTATTTGGGTAAGGGGTAGAAGGGAGCTTCAAGGCTGCAGAGAGCGCACTGCAATGTACATGGGGGAGGGGTTGCAGGGCACCTCAGGGGGAGGGGATCTGCAAAAAGTACCCTGCAAAGTACTTAGGGGAGAAAGACAGCAGGGTACCTGGTCAATCCAATGTATTTGTAATGGGCTCACATTTTCAGAAGTTATGCAAAATGGTAGACAATTCCAGGCAATAAGATGCATTCAAATTGAATCTATGGTGTCATAACCAGAGAAATGCATATGCAAATGAAAGCGGCAATCCTTTCATCAAAAACAGAGGCTGGCTTTTAGGTAAAATTAAAATATTTGCAGATTTTTATTCTTGCCACCCTCCCAATTAAAGTGCACTGATAACATCCAATGATGGTCCCCATTTCAATCACTTCATTGTATTAAAATGCAGTTCAGTATGAAAAGCATGCTGCTCATGTGACAAATCCCATTGCCCAAGAAAAGTAAAATGACACTCATCTTGGATTGTGCATGGTTATATGGAGAATGGGCAGCCTAGGAAAGCTAAGTGCAGTATTCAGGGCTCTGATAAGATTCACTTTTCCCCCGGAGAGTGATATGGAAGTAGGTAGATAGCACTATAGATCCCATCTCTCCAATTCCAGTGTGTTCAACTCAATACACATTACCTGAATGCTACTTTAGTTTACATATACTTCTCAAGAAGCAATTATATTTCTTTCCACTGGGTGGAACTGAAAGTGGCAAAAAATAAATAAGGGAAAAAATTAAATATGAGCCAGAGCTCAAAGATTTGACAATTTGGAATCATGCATGCAAAACATTCAAACCTACTTCTCACAGACAGTAATAAATTCTACTCATGAATTTTCAGTGAATGTGTCTTATCTTGAAACTCCTCTTTTAACCTAGATAATGTTTCCTGAGCATCGACCATTAAAATAAAATTGTATTTTGCTTTTACAAGTCAGAGTTTCTTGCAAGAAGCCAGACTTGCCACTGAAGAATGACAGAATACAATTGACCTCATTCAGCATGGTTCAAAAGACAGCTTCCAAAAGTCACCTTTTAGGAAAAAGTCCAGCCTTGTAGAAATGTGCACATGACGTATAGGCATCCCAGAAGTATTCTTTAACGTTTATTTGGTAAACACAAACACATCATTCACAAGTAATTTATTCATGCATGGAAATGTCAAAACCAAAATGATAATTCTTTTTATAAATGTATGAAAGTCAAGCACGATTAACTGTGGCAGCATGCAAGAGGAGCCAAAAGAGAAAAAAATCTGCAGCCTGTGTAATACCTTTGGTGGAATTGCTCCATCGGTTACCTTCTGAATAATGGGACAGTGTCAATAGATTTACACAGGATGCACCTGCACCAGATCCGAATACGGTTATTCTTAAAGGATCGCCCCCAAAGAAACCAATGTTTTCACTAGTCCATCGTAAGGCTTGAATTAGGTCAAGAAGTCCATAATTTCCTTTTGCAGCTTGGTCACCAGTGCTTAGAAAACCTGTAAGAAAGCAAACCATTAGTGATTGCGAACATTCATGTTGTTTTTCAGTTAACAAGCAATAGACACATAGATGTGTAAATGAAGTTAAAGGGGCAGTCAGGGCAATGGCAATATTTCCTCCTCAATTTCTTTCCTACAGCACACTGTATGAAATACACCAACCAATTAATGTACCTTTGTTTGTTTTGTGAGTGATTAAAAATATTATCAGATATTTTGCTGCACCTTTCCTAGGGAAAGTGAATGTCTTCTACCTTTTCCTCCCCTGTATGTTTTGTATGTTTCTCCTCTGTATGTTTTAGAGGAGAGACAACCTACATGCGCCAATCCAAAACAATTGTATTTGTTTACACGTACATTCTTCAAAATATGCTTTTAAATACAGTTTCATTTAAGGCACCCTTACCCCTCAAAAAGAGTTTAAATCCACTTACAGATCAAAATCAGAAGATCCAAAACAAGTGGATTGAAATTGCATCATAAACATAAGCAGTGTTGGACTGGGTTAACTGGGGTCCACCAGTATAAAAAATAGTGGGGGCCCACTGGCTTATATAAAGAGCATGTCCGCAATGACATCATGCCAAACTGTATTGTGTGTCTAAGTACCAAAAAAGCTAAAAAAAAGTACACATACAGTACTGCTGCTTATAAATAATGACAGCAATTTTACACAATTTATCTCCAATATTACAATGACCGACAGCACTCCAGTTCCTACAAAAAGTGGTTAAGATATACTCTCCAGCTGCAGAAAAGATACATCTAGCAATACCTGCTGCTCCTAACATAAAAAAGGGACAGTCTAAACATTAGGCCCAATTTGAGTTGCGTTGGAGCAGAAATACTCCAATGTGTCACAAACAGCAAAAATACGCAGTTGATGAAATTAAATAAGCCTTTCACATGAGTGCATTGCATTTTGTAAAAGCCTGCATGCATCATTTTGCATGCAGTGCAGTCGCAACCTCTGTAAGTCTATGGGCATTGCAGGTAAAGCACATGTATTAAGTCTTTTCTGCACAGCATTGAAGTGCAGTGGAAGGGCCATACTCACAGTCACTTTCCCCCAGTCCATTAGCACTACCCCCCCCCCCACACTGTCACAGGCCTCCATCTTCTGGTCCTGTGCCTACTGCAGCCACCTTCTTCGGGTCCTTTCACTGGTTCTCAAGGATACTAAGAAGGTGACTATTACAAGTTCCAGACCAGTGAGGATGCTGGGTCCATTTTGCCTCTGACTTCTGGAGGAGCCTGGAGCTCCTTTTCCACCTTCATTGCTGTCACCCACATAGACCCACACCACCAATCCCTCAACTTCAGGGGGGCAGAAAACAAAGCTGCGTTGCAGAGTTGCGGTGCAGAGCACTGCTGCCACTGCACTGCACTACAATGGAGGCACAGTACAGCACACAAATACATATAGTACTGTGCTGCATTTGGTCGTTTTCCACCCACAGTGTGAAATGGGCCTTACTATCACTTAGTGCACCATCTGTGCAAGGACTATAAACCCCAAAGCTAAGAAACAGCTGACTACTTTGATTCTAGGTGCCTAAAACTTAAAACTTGGGGGATATTGACACCATGCAAACCCGGGGCACACAAAGCCGGGGCCCAAGTCCAGGAGCCCACTGGTAGATTCTCCAGAGGGCCAGTCTATGCCTGAACATAAGTGACCAACCACAGTTAACACAGATGTTAGCATACAGTACAGATCTACTGTAGCAAAGTTTAATGTGCTTAACATGTTCAGTAAACAATGGTACAGAGCGTTATATTGAAACCTTTAATGCTTTTCAATGGCAAAAATGTATCAGTTTAATAATTGTAATAATTGCTACACAAATCACATTTTTTCTAATATTTTAATTGCTAATAAAATCATATTTCTTTTTTAAGGAAATGAAGGTTATGCTAATGCCATTATAATAGACTTAAAATTTGTAATATATTGGCAACACACAATATTTGTCGTTCCTGTAACTCAACAAGGACATTCATGGTCCAAAAAGTTACATTATTGTGCATTGCCAATTTAAGCCTCTGCACTCAGATTGTGAGATCGCTAAGAGTTATCTGCTCATCCATGAGTACTGAAAGTCAAGGGGTTCTTTACTTTGTACCAGACACATGAACCCTTATGGAAAAGCAACATCCATAACTCAAAAGATATTGTACAAAACCAAAGTACAAAAGAATAGCATGACATAGTAATAACACAATTAATTAATCCAAAAGAATTACTCCAGTTTTCAAACATCATAGATCATAATTATGCCAGGGCTATTAAACTAATAGCATTTTTGTTAGCAGTTTCACATCAGAGGTTTAGATGGATAGCAAATTAATTTCTATGTTCTATAATACATGTGAAAACACATTTTCTGATACTTCATTCCTTTGTCATATCTACTATTCTGTTGGTGTAGATAAAAATGACATGAAAGTAATTTGGAGGCGTTATTAGCTAGATCAGGTTAATAAAATGTGGTGACAGTGTCAGGAGATATTTTCAGTCATATATCTTGTCTTCAGGTACATCCATCCGAGCCCCGACCAATACTTAAACACAACGTTTTGTTAGTACTAGTGTAAAAAACACTGGCCTTGGAATCATAATGTGGCATCAAGGGCTGGAATGGCCACATGGAGAGCCTGTTGAACTTCAGATGGGTTGCACTAGTTTAGGCCTAGATGTGTTGGGCATAGCCCCCAGGATGCTCCTCACCTCTCTTGTGCTGGAAATCACTCTTTCCAACAGTACACTGATGCCTATAACACCCAACTTCACTCTCTGCTTCCTGAGATTCCCCATATCCCATACCTGACCCCCTGCCAATGTTCTGTAATACTATATAGCTCCAGCATCATGTCTGGGAAGGCACACCCACAGTTCTGCCACAGTTTATGCCTCCAAGAAGAATAAAGATTATGTTTTACTGCCTTAAGAATCGCCATATTGAGCCCATAGACATGACAGACATGAATAGAACTTGGGCCTGATTTACAACATTCACTAGTTTCCTCTAGTTTCAGTGCACTGTGTGTACTGTAACTTGGGAACCTAACAGTGGACTGAGGACAAACAGAGCTACAGCTAAAGTGGCAAGTGTCAGAACAACTGACTTTTTGCTTGCATTACACTTGGTTTCACTGCACTTTACCTTGGTCAATGAGTGGTTTTGCTGGCAAACTTTCACAGCAGATTTAGATTTGAAAATCTGATAATCAGTTTAACAAACATGTGAAAAGTCATGAAAACCTTTTTATTGTTTGTATTTCAAATCCCATGCATCAATCCTTCATTTTCTGCAGTGCTGAAATGAGGTACATTCTATTTATCTATAACCATGCTCCAAATGAGGTCACTCAACTGCTCCTCAGCACTAATAGAGTAAGCGAGCCCAGTAAGCCACATTGGTCGGCTTTGCCAGGCTTTGTCACGCTTGGATCGCTGAGGAATGGAATTAAATGGAGGGACAAACCTTGGAGACCTACTACAGCATCTACAGCATGCTGCAGGAAATGGCACATTGGACAGGTATCAGATGAGCTACTTGCTGCCTTATTATTGTAATTTCCTGAACTGTCACTTTAACCCTGCCCTCTCAATTCTTTCTCCCCCTTGCCCTGATTTCGTTAATCTACAGTATAGTATGGTTTTCATAATACTTATAATAAAGAGAGATTACAATTTTGTCCAAAAATAACAGCTGGCTGTATTGAAACATTATCAAGGCCAAGTTTAAAAGCAAATTATTATTTGCTTACCTGTCATACAGACCATATACCCTGGCATGATACTGAAAAAGCTGTTGTTGCTGAGATCAGATTCTGTAGGCCAGCTCCTGGATTTTATTTATCCATGATCACAACAACTCTTTTCCAAGAGAGCAGACTGGCAGAAATCAACTGTCAAGGAGGTAAGACACTTTGGCTCTGTTCATGTTGCGTTAAGAGCAGGCGTTTTGTAAGTATGTCAGGGGGGCAATGTATGAAAAAAGGCTGCGATTTTGATGCTTTAGCAATGCGTTTGCATTGTGTTTTTTGCATAATAAGTAAATGGTAAAGTCTGTGGCACCGCAAGTGCAGCGCAGAAGCTATGCAGGTACACTGCAATATATACACATTGCTCTGGTATTGTCATAGACTTCTTATAGCAAGCTCTGTTACAACATTGCACTAAAAAAGGTGTCTGCAGCACTTTTTTAATGCAGAACACAGTGCTGATTTTTGAACTATCCCATCTAGAATAATGTACAGTATATCCTCTACATTGTAACTGCATTGCAACACAGCGCAACAACGCAGAGAAAGCGCAGAGGTGTGAACAGAGCCTTATACTGAGATTTTAGGGTCTGCCTGTACAGCATTTAAATGTCAAACCTTTTTTGGCTAAACTCCCATTTCCTCTCACTAAGCTATATTTAAATATGCTACAAGACTCAATGACCTTTTGAGAAAATGTACTGGGCTTTTCCCATTATAATGGACAATAAAATAGCTCCAAGGTACTGTCAAGTGACTACTAGAGCTTTTTTATGGCTCCTATAATTAGGTTATTTGGGGAAACATGTCTCATGGATGTCTTGACAATTGAAACGGCGCCTTGACCTTTCAAGCAAATCAAAAACGCAACAGTACATCTTTGTCCTCATATGGCAAACTTGTCATTGTGCACTCATAAAGACACATCTACCACCTCATTTTAATTCTCATTCGCAAACAGGTTTTTTTTCTCAGGTCAAGAATGAAGCAATCAGCCCAGCATGAAGTGGAAGAAATGTGACAGTAGTTTTGGCAACCCCATTTCTAATTTGTTTTATCCTACAGCTATCTGCATCTCACAGGTTACACCTTTATTTCTCGTTAATTAGATGCTGAAAAGGGATTTCATTGTGGTTGATGGAATCAGATTGTAGCTGACTTGTTGACTGAATGAAATTAAAGGGTCAGTCCACTCAAAAACAATATTTCAGTTCATTATAGACAGTAGGGAATTAAGCTTCAATGGTATCTAATTTAGCCCTGACACAGCTTTTAATATTTTCTAGGCTCACTGGTGATTTAAATACTATAAATAACACAAAACACAGATGGAAACTCTGGAAATGCTTCCCAGCAGACATGCGGAGTAGGGTTATAGGACTATCAGAGTCCACTTTTTGGAAAAATACCTTAAAGCGGACCTTCACTCTGAATAAGAGTCTATCTTATATGTTTCCCACACCCTGTACATACAGATTGTCCACATTAAAAATCATCCTACCTGCATCTACTGCATGTTATGAGCCTTTAAACATCCAAGATGGCGGCTTATGGAAGCCGCCATCTTATCAGGCAGCCTGCAAACAGGAAGTGCCTCCTGACTGTGCTGCTCTGCATTCTGGGACTGCTGACCTTTACCTGACCCCAGCTCTGCTCTGTCTGAGCAAAGCACAGCTATAACCCGCCCCCCTGTACCTTATTCCACTCTCCTCTCCTCAGTAAGTGTGATGCTTCTGAGGCAAGATGGCGGTGCCCATATCCTAAATTCCTGAACAGAGTTGCAGCCCAGTGGGGGAAAGAATAATAAGTTAGAGAATAAAAACGTAAAATATATTAATTTTAGATGCTGGGGAACCGTTTTTTAAGAGTTTGGGCTTTTCATTAAATCACGCTGAAGGTCCGGTTTAAAGGAGTTCTATAGCAAAATGTAATATTAAAGAG
The DNA here is from genome assembly GCA_027917425.1 of Gastrophryne carolinensis. Lineage (NCBI taxonomy): Eukaryota > Metazoa > Chordata > Amphibia > Anura > Microhylidae > Gastrophryne > Gastrophryne carolinensis. Next base: position 175,456,178 of record CM051237.1, on the reverse strand, counting down.
GAACATCGGACCTAAACTAAAAAGGAGCTGATTCCCCCCACTGGCCCCTACCTTCCCTTTGGATGTCGCCACTGCCTGCTGCGGCGACATGCAGCTGCTTCAGGGCCTGATCCCCAATCCATATAGACATGGTAGCTATATATATATATATATATATATATATATATATATATATATATATATTGTGCTTGCCAGTCACTGGCACTTTCATGCTAGGATTCAGTCTATCCTCCATCAGTCACAAGTCTCAGTCACAGCCTGGCACGTCTACTACATTGCAGTGAATGGAGAGGATGTGATTGTGAGTTCTGGCCCAGCTGAAAGGAGCTGTGATTCAGTGATTAGGTAAGTTGCTGATGGCTGGAGTATGACCGATCAAGTAAGTACCCTTTTGTTTTTTATTTGGGTGGTCAATCCCTATAAACCTACAACTCATCAGGAAAGACTTAAAGAACTTACCTCGAGTAAGTACCAGTACCTCGAGTGATGCAGACATCTTGGCGGTAACCTGGTTTTAAAAAAAAGTTCTTTCCACCGCAGAGGCCACACCCGCATGGTATTTTTGAGATTGTGGATTGACTGAGCTCAAAAATGCCGGCTGACATGACCCTGTAGACTGTGAAGGGCTGCCACCCCCGGCTTATATGGATGACTGGGCACAGGAGCAAGCCTCCCCTTGGGGTTTAACGCAGAAGGGCATCTCAATTCCGGATTCCCAGGGGGCAGACTAGTGGTCATTGTGGCTTTTGAGCCACTTTAAACATGTGAAAGGAATAAATACATTTAAGGAGGGAAGTGTTTTTAGAAAGAAACGTAATGATAGAACAAGGGGGCATAACCAGGAGCTAGCTGGAGGGAAGAAAATTGTCAGAAAATATTATTTTACTGAAACTTCCAGCTGAGCTACATGTAGTTACATAGTTACATAGTAACATGGTTATTCAGGTTCAAGGGTCAGTTAATAGCAGCTACTAATGTTATTTTTTCTAAATAAGCATCTAATCCTTTTTTGAAGCTGTCAGCGGTTGATGCTGTAACAAGCTTCTGTGGGGGACTACTCCACAGATTCATAGTTCTTATGTTAAAAAATGGTTGTCGCCTCCGGAGATTGAGTTTTTTCCAGTTGAAGGCAGTGCCCCTTGTCATTAGAGAGGATTTTACCTGAAATAGTGTTTCCCCATATTTTTGGTTTTGGCCATCTATACAAGTTAAACATGTCCCCCCTTAGACATCTCCTCTCAAGACTAAATTAATTAAATTCCTGTAATCTTTCTTAATAACTAAGATCCTTCATTCCTCTTATCAATTTGGTGGTTCATCACCAAACTGGTGGCATCTACATACAGCAGAATAATTGTAAGAATAATTAAGCTTTATTCCAACAAATACTGACTCAGGAGACAGAAAATAGAGCAGTCCTTCCCAGTAAGATCAGAATGCAAAAATGATTCTTTTTCAATCTGGTAAAATGAATAAGAAGCTTTTTTTGCAGGGTACACACGATATTAGACCCTTGCAAATTGTATAATGAGAAAATATGGCGGTGGCCAAAAGTGATCACATGGTTTATCCCTTTCAGTGCCAAGCCCGTAGATTCTACGTGCTTGCTTCTACTCCACTTAAGTGCCAAGCACGTAGAATCTACGGGCTTGACTTTCCCCCCCGCTAGTAAAAAAAATAAACATCAAAAATACTCACCTGACCCCTCGTTGGATCCGTCTGGGTCTCCTCTTTAATTTGGTGCCATCCGATCCCCCGTGGGGGGTCGGATGGCTCCAGGAGAGCCCCCGGAATAGCCCCCCCCCCGTTTGGCAGCAGCAGCTGCTAACTGTAAAAAAAAAAAAATAAATAAAAATGACATTTACTTACCTGCAGTCGCGCTGCCTCCCTCCGGGTCTCCTCTTCACTGGGGGGGCCTCCGATCGCCCCCCCCCAGCCTCTTCAGCTTCAGGGGAGAGCCTGAAAGGGCTCTCCCCCTCCTCTCCCGACGGGCGCCGCCATCTTGCTGTTAAGCCCCGCCCCTTTGGGGGCGGGGCTTATGACGTCACTCCCGGGCCTCTTGCTGCCTCTCCTCGGCTGAGCTGTCAGATGCCCTGGTGATCGCTGGGCAGAGCAGTGGAGGGGCAGGGGATGCTCTGATCCCCTGCCCCCCCCTCCTCTGGCCAGCGATCACCAGGGCATCTGACAGCTGATCAACACAGGAGCTGACAATCGGGTGAGGTGAGTAAAGTAAAAAAAATTTTTTTTTTTTTTTTTTTAATAAATGACATTTTTGTGCGTGTGTTTTTTTTTTTTATGTTAACCCTTTGTGAACTGGTAAGGGGTCCATGAGACCCCTTATACCAGTTCACAAGGCTGGGGTCTGGCAAGCCACCTGCAACTAGCAGGTGGCTTGCCATTAACCCCCGCACCCCCAATTACCTGCCTCCCCAAAGCCCAGGGGGGGGCAGAAGAGCCCGGGCCCACACAGGGTATGTGGGCTCGTAGGCTGCAGGGTGGGGGGCCACAAAAGCTGGCCCCCCACTCTGTTCCTACAAGCCCCCATAGCTGGTCCTGGGCTGGTTATGACGGGTAAGGGGGACCCTACGTCATTTTTTATTTTTATTTTAAGGGTTAGGGTTAGGGTTAGGGTTAGCCTAACCCTAACCCTAACCCTTAAAATAAAAAAAAATGGGTTCCCCCCCCCCCCCCCCGGAGGGGGGACCTTATGTCATTTTTATTTAATTTTTAAGGGTTAGGGTTAGGGTTAGCTTAACCCTAACCCTTAAAATTAAAAAAAAAATGGGTTCCCCTCTACGTAATTTTTTTTATTTTTAAGGGTTAGGGTTAGCCTAACCCTAAAAATATATATATTTTTTTTTAAAGGGTGAGGGTTAGGGTTATGCTAACCCTAACCCTTAAAAAAAAAAAAAAAAAAAAATGACATGGGGGGGGGGGGGGGGTCCCCATTTTTTGGGGGGAATTTTTATTTTTGTATATTTTTTTATTTTTACGGGTTAGGTTTAGCCTAACCCTAACCCTTAAAATTCAAAAAAAATTAAAATTTTTTTTTTCAAGGGTGAGGGTTTGGCTAACCCTAACCCTTAAAAAAAAAAAATGACATGGGGGGGTCCCCATTTTTTTGGGGGGGGGGAATTTTTATTTTTGTATATTTTTTTATTTTTATGGGTTAGCCTAACCCTAACCCTTAAAATTCCCCCAAAAAAGGGGGGACCCTATGTCATTTTTGGGGTATTTTTGAGGGGGAATTTTTATTTTTGTATATTTTTATTTATATTTATTTATTTATATTTATTAGCCTAACCCTAAACCCTTAAAATTACCCCAAAAAATGCCCCCCCCCTTTGGAAGGGGGGACCCTATGTCATTTTTTTTTTAATTAACCCCTTATGTTTATAGTGTGGATAGTAGTTGTATTTTATTTGTAAATGTAATAAAGTGCTCTTTTCAGTTTGGGGGGTCTCCAGGGCAAGAATGGGGGGGCTACCGATACATATGTGGTACCGTTGTAATCGGGAGAAATGGGGCTATCACATGCAATATGGTTTTCATTTAAAAAAAAAAGGTTTTATTTAAAATAAAGGAAACAATTGTTTAAAAAATATATATTTTTTGTTTTTTTTTTGTTTTTTTAAGCAGAAATATTCAAAAAACAGTGGAAAAATTACAAACAAGACATTTCATGTTAAAGCCTAAACTCTGCTGCAAAAAATGTATATGTAATGTATATAATTTTTCTGGAAATTCCAGCAAAAATCACGGTTAATCATGCCGCAAAATGGGGAAAAATGACCTGTCAACAGAGGGTGACAAAACTTCAAGTAGGCTGACAATTAAAAGGGTTAATAGTACCTACGCATGTTGGGTATTGTTCTGCTCGGGGGACCTTGCGCTTTCAGATTTAGCTTGTTTTTTCTTGTTTACATATTGATATTTTAGGAAAACATGGTTTTTATTCTGCTTTTTTATAATTGTTTTTAGGGAAACCCTGTGCAACCTAAGAATTCTTCAATGGATTACTTCCAGAAAGATGAGCCCACTACAACAAGCTCAGTACTCTTAGAAAGCTTAACATGTGTACTTTCAGGGAATATATGGTTTGTGGGGATATTCTAAATTTAAAGGGTTGTTTTGGTTGAAAAATCGCAAGGTGCGCACCTTGTCTGCAGAGCTGAAATTTTTAAGTAAAATTACCGTTATGCGCATGCTTTACTTTGGGGTGTTTGGCAACTCTTCCCTTGACAGAACCTATGCATATTGGGTATTGTTCTGTTCGAGGCATGTTGCTTTTTCAGATTTTCTGGTTTGCATATAGTTTTTTTAGGAAAATGTGGCTTTGATTCTTCTTTTTTATTCTTTTTTAGGGAAACTCTGTGCAACCAAAGAATTGATTGAGGGATTACTTCCAGAAAATTGCGCCCATATCAACAAACCTGGTATGCCTAGAAAGCCTGAGGTGTATACTTCCAGAGAATATATAGTTTTTAGGGGGTATTTCAAATTTAAAGGGTTCTTTTTCTGGAAAGACCGCAAGGTGCGCTTAGCGCGGTGCATAGTTGTATTTTATCTGAAAATCTCCTAAAGCGCTGTTTCAGTTTGGGGGAGTCTCCTGGGCAGGAAAGGGTGTCTACCTATACATATGTGGTAACGCTGTGACCGGGATTAATTGGGGTTTCATATGCAATAAGATTTTATTGACAAACTTACATTTTTTATTACAAAAAAACACTACAAATTGCAAAAAATAGATTTTTTTAAATATTTTTGCACATATTTCACCCAAAAGTATTGAGAATACACCTAAAAAATTACAAACAAGACATTTCATGTTAAAGCCCAGACTCTGCTGAAAAAAACAATATATCATTTTCCTGGGAAATCCCTGGAAATCCCTTCAAAAATCACATTTGAACATGGGGAGCGCAAAATAGTGCAAAATGGTCTGGCAACAAAGGGTGACAAAAACTCCAGGTAGGCTGGCAGCGAAAGGGTTAAAGACATGGTCATCCAAATAATTTTGGATTTCTCTGGAAAGGCAATCAGAGTTTCTCTCACTGCACACAAAGTAAAGTTAGATATAAAATAGGTTTCTTCTATTTAATAAATATAATTTCCCGAACATGCTTTAGGTCAGTTGTACAGGTGAAGTGCAAATTATATTTAATGGAGTATATATTTAATTTTAGAAGTTATAAAATAACAGCAGTCTATGGAAAATGCAAACACATTGAAACTGAGCCTCTCCAACTTTGTTTGGAATCCCCATGCTGGTAACTATCTTGTAACTAGATATGTCTTAAGGATTATGCCCCAAAAAATTTCCAATGAGAAGGATTTTTTAACACATTTGAAAATGCTTATTTTTACTGTTCGAATTGCACTGAGTAGGAGTGAACTGGGAACAACAATCAGCCTGGGATTTTACTGATTCCAGCCCATGAACATAAGACAGTTACCTACTGTGTTAGTAGGTAGCTAAAGCTATAGTAAATAAGTCTAGGCAGATTTTGAGTAAGGGTTAATATGGCCACTCTTAAAGTGATGGTACTGAAGCTTTAGTATTGAAGGGGCAAATACTGTGGCAGAGATGGTACATCCCTCTTAGCACCCCTCTGTGTGCTCTATGGCCAGTCAGCACATGGCTTTGAGCTGCTGCTGTTTTCAAATGTATAAAATAAAATAAACATTACCTCACCTTTAGAATTACCCAATCAAAAAAGCTTTAAGAAATATTTTTTCTTCCAATTTTTTTTCATGTTGAGTTGAAAATGCTGAATTAGTAGACTTTCAAAACTTACACCTAATTCGGTTTTGTGATGCCGTGGTTCTGTAGTTAAGGCAAATAATTGTTTATATGAGTGATTTTTTTACATTTATATATTTCTAAACGGCACTCTATGGGGTATAGGAGCAGGAACGGTGGTATTTAGGGTACTGAGCAGACGTCTGTCCCACAGTCTCTAACCAGGGTTTAGGTCTGCTTATGTAAATAGCAGTGGCATTTGCACTACTGGCTTGCCTGTGTGTAAGCTGTACAGAATAAAAAAACCCAAGTCTATTGACAGTGGTAGAACAGTTCATGAAGTATTGGCATTGCATCATTATGTAAAAGTTACAAACATGTCCACAAAAAGCATTCTGAGTATGTGACTCTTTGCTTAGGAAATATTCCTTATTAAATAGTGCCTGGGTAAAATCACTTACAAGGAGGCCTTATCTTTGAGAGCAAAGTAATCTTATTAATAAACAGTCTTCATCTTAAATTCCCTTTGACATTCACAGTTTATTAATCCTTTAATATAAGAGATTAATCACTCGGAAAGCTATGTGGGCAAACCTCCATGAAATAGGCATACCATGAAACAGAAGATCCTACAAAGTGTACACAAGTGTAATAACAATCAAATACTAAACTAAATCGAAGCACACAGATTTCAACTAATCCTGGTTCTAATGTTTAAAGCTAGGAATCAGCATTTTCTAAATGCATATGGAGAGGGACCTGCAACAAAAGCAGACTTCAAATGAGCAAAATGGATACAAAATGAGGCATATGTGAGACTAAAGAGAACTTTGCGGATAAAATTGTTATGAAGGCTAAGGCCCCCTGGGAATCTTAGCTTTGGGTAAGTAAGTAAATAACTGAGCTATGTGAAAATATCTCTGCATGAAAAGCTGAATATTTAGCATTTTGACTCATTACTAGTAGTACTTCTCTAGTGAAACTGCACCTATTCACACACTAGCCACAGCATCAGTGTATCCTTAGACGATGTAAAAAAGTGCGCAAATGTGAGCACTGCACATGACAGAATTTTAGGACAATCAAAATGGAGAAATGGGGCCTGAAGACATCATTCACATGGCTCTACATCATTTGCATGGCTGTACCCTATAACAACAGTCATGAACAATTCTGTTATTTTTGAACATTATTGTGCAGCATGCAGCATATGCAGCATTCCCTCATTAAGACTTAAGTATAAGGGGGTAATTGATGAGCTTGAGGAGGGGTAACGCATATCACCAACCCTTCTAACAAACAAAATGGTTGTTGATTACAGTGCAGGGAGAAATCCTTATAGCCAATTCCCCAACAGGCGTTATTGCTGGCCACATAATTTGATATACAGGTAATTTTCTATTTAATAGGGTGTGGAAGCTAGGCACCTTTCGCCTCATGTGTACCTGTATTTCTAACTACAGAATACTAAAGTTTAAACATCTTTTTTTCTTCATACAAGTTTCATTAATATTGATAGTAACTCTGAGATATTTTTATAGATTTAATGTGGGAAACATGTAAATGTTATGCTGTATGTGCGGAGAAAGTTTCTGGATGACATCTACAGAATGAGGCTAGCTGATGTGGACATCTTTACTGAGAAACTTAATACACAAAAACACATCTGTGGTCATTTACAGAGATTACAAGGCACTACTTACTAACACTCGTTGAAGTAGAGAAATTCATTAAACTTTAGTTATAGAGTTTTGCCTCCAGCAACCAACCAGAGCAATTGGTTTGTTGGCAACTCACAGAGCGGAAGGAAACAGAGATGCCAGCTGCTTTGTGGATTGCACACATGCAGACGCCGTTGTATCCTGGAAGTATGATAAGAGCACAGTCCAAAGTACGGTGCATCCCAAACCACCATGCCTGCTGGACTGCCATTGAAATGGTGATTTTTATGACTTTTGGGTCACCCCTTTATTTTGAATTGAGTGAAGGCAGAAAGGTTTTAGAAATCTATAGACTATGCAGTTGAAAATAATATTTTACACCTACAGATGTTGCAATTTTACTGGCAAACATTTAAACAGCTACAGGTTGTTAAGCAACACAGTCTTCACTTGAAATGTAGAAAAAAAAAACTAAACTGAAATTCCTCAACAAGTTAATTGAGGCTAGGAATCATTTCAGCTTCATCTATAGCAATTTCAAATGGGTGCACTTCAATTAAGAAATAATAAGTTTGCAAGGTAATTTATAGTCACAGATTAGATGTTGTCTGTAAAAAAATACCAAATAATTCTCTGGTGTACTGCAACACAAATTATTAACGTTCCTTCTCTGATCACAGGCATATAACTATCATATTTCATTGTACAGTAAGAAAATGTTTTCTTGGATCTAGTTTTAATAATATATTTTCTGATTCTGAAATTCCCTACAGCTCCCAGCATCAGACAAAAGGCAGTGGATGTTACAGTAGACCAAAATCCTAGTCTAGTCCGGGTTGAATCATTCCCTTAAAGGCATCCTGATTTGGAAAGTCGCTCAGTGTGAAACACCCTGGTTTCATTGTATACTCATCTTGAACCTGGATACCACAGAGCATGTGTGGGCATCTGACAGCATCCCTGCTTTGTGCACTTGCTTTGCCTGGCAGAGTGTAAAGCCAATTAGGCTCTAAATTTAGAGCCTAATTGGCTTTACACTTTCAGCACTTTTAGCACTTTATATGTATTATATTTGTAATTATTTATATGGTGAAATGCATTGTATCAGATTATGGGAATTTGTATGTTAATGATGAATAGTATATGAGCAAAATAGGTATAAGGAATTAGCTTGCTTACAGTGCCCCCCGGTGGTCATATTGTCTGATTTTTAATTATGTTTCAAATGTCTGTAGTTTGTGGTTTTTGTGCAATAATAAAAAGGATATATATATGATTATTATCGGGTGGTGCTGTCTTGTTCTGGTCTATTTGGAGAGACTATGGGGTCTCTTCCTGTGGTATTTGTCAAAATTATTAATTAAATAAACATAAACAGTGAATGTCCAAGCGCTAGGAGTGACGGCCTTTTGTCACATTAGTCCTTTGTAGATAATAGAGATACCCTCATCACCCCGGCCGCAGGTCCCGGCAGCGCTCAACCTCACTCGCGGTCACGTGATCCTGAAGCTCCGCCCAACGTTCCTGTGGCCGGGGGAACGGATAACAGCACTTTGTGTTGTGAGAAGCGGTTTAAGCTTTCAAGTTAATAGCAGAGGATTTTTGGTGACTAGCCTATCTCTTAGTTTTGCCTGGGTTAAGGTGAATTGGTTTTTAATATTTGTTAAGCTGCTTAAAGGGCCAGGGGTGTGATTCCCTTTTGAACAGATGGCATGGTACGCTATTCTGGCCTCTCTTTCTTTTTAATTTGCATGGAATTGCTAATAAATGTTGAATATTTGAAACTGATCTAATTTAGAGATTGATCCTTTGATTTGAAAAATAAAAGGAGACTAAAGAAGAGCCAAATTGTGTGGGCTATTCAAAGCTATACCCTCAAATGCTTTCTGGTATGTTGTTTTGTGTTAATGGTGGTGGTATTGCACAAGAGTGAAGATTTTAGAGCACCTGTTTTTTAAAGGAACACTGTTTTCTTGAGTCCCATGGAGTGAATTCTGATATTATCTTAATAGTATATTATAGATAGAACTGCAACTCGTCTGATTCAATGCCCCTTCCAAGTTAATTTTGGGAGAAGTGAAGTGAGAATTTATTATGAGAATTCCTGCTTCCATCCGTGATTTTATAACTCGCATGACAGTTAAATCAATAACTGTAGGCGAGTCGTACTAGTTTTAACTGTTAAAATTATTGCTGCTTTAGGTGGCATCATTTTAACATTAAAACTGACAGCGGCTTGTATTTTTTTGTTTTTGTAGTTAGAAAAAACCCTGCACGTGACACGTTCTTATGCCCATTGCTATGGGCTCTGTGCTGTCCATAGTGCCATGGTCACTGCATATATTTATATGGATCATTATATCATTTCTTCTATACTCCATTCTATCAGTTGACTCGAAATGGGATTTTAATAAGTAAAGCAGTATACCAAATATTATCTTTCACTCTATCATTTTATCTAATCCATCTTTCATAAGAGTTATTTTAAAAGTACCATTATTATAAGCAATGCTGTAACTATGTTTACTACATAGCCAGCAAAGTATTAATCGTTCATGGCGTCCACAAATCCTTTGGTATGTTTCATGCCATTCCTCCATATCCTTTATGCTATCTCACTCAAACACTTAAATCTTGTTTTTCTACATGCCAGAAATGATTAATTGATGCAGGAAAATCATTTATTTTACGAAACAACAAATGAATAGTTTATAGATCACGTAATACATTTCTTCCACAAATAATGTAATTCTGCTATTGATTTATTTAGAAATGCAAGGAGAAATATGGGTATCCTGATAGACTTTATAAGCTTGCCGTGCAGATCAAGACTGAATAGGCATCTAGTATTGCCTTCTGCTGTTTATTGCCACTGTTTATTACACTTTCTTTTTCATATAGTTAGTGGGCAATTAAGACTTTATTTAGTTCTGGACAGAAAAGATATTAGCTGTTTTCTCTTTACTTCTATAAACTTTACACTAGGATAGACAAAGTGACTTGCATTAGTAGCTGGACATTAACCCATTGAAAGCAATCAGAATTTACCTTTCTTTGATAGGACACAAGATGTTTGATAGGACACAAGTTATTGCAAAAATTGTGCTTAATATTGCATGTATTATATACAGTATAACTTCTTCATGAAGATCTAACTTGTGTATAGTGTTGCTGAACAAATTCATCTCTATATTCTCTATTTTCAGTAAAAATATCTGCAGTGATTTGTCATTAGGTAACGCAGAGATAATTTGGCTAATGAATCTATTATTAGAAGAAAACAATCATTTAACTGGAGTAAAACATTTGTGGTAGTTGCTCACAGACAGGAAGGTTGTGGATGAGGACTGGCAGTCACAAGCACCCCATGGAAGCCCTATCTGGATTCCCTCCACCATGCTTCTCCAGCGTAACTGGATTGCTTTATTGTAAGATGATGGCCACCTGGTCCAAAGTCCTTTTAGCATTCCGAATCCAAGAACAGGTAAACTGCAGTGCTTGGTTTTGCTGAAGTGAAAGCAAGTCAAATTGGGATTGTCTCTAGCAGAGACAGCAAAGGTCCAGAGAAACTTTTCGCAGGATTGCTAGAAAGGCAAACCCGGTTCAGGCAGATTCTGGAGTTGTGGTACATTGTCCTACTGTTCAGCAACATCTGCACTAATAAACATACAAGGTAGAGTCATCAGATGAAACCTCTTCTGTGTACAAGCTTGATGGATTTTAGAAACAATTAAATCAATGAGGATAAAATTAGCACCTTTAATTAAAAAACTCTCCAACCATGCATGGAATGGATGAGTCATGCTCTGGATTGTGTTGAAGCCAATGGCACAGGGAACATTTCAGGGGTAGAAGCATAAAGCATAAAGCAAACATGATGCCATTTGTAAAAAAGCTAAAGTTAAAATGGTGATTTCTTATACTAAACACACCTCAAAATCCACAATAGACAACATAAAAGGTGCAAGACGAAGGTTTGCCAGCCTTGGAGTCCAAAAGTCTTCAGGACTGGATAGCTTGCTGCCAGGGCACCCTAAATTAGGATACCCTTCTGTGTGAAACCCCCAGGGTTGCCGGTAAACGTATCTTTACTGGCAGCTCCCAAGACACAGTCTTCGCCAGTGGTTGAATCCCCAGCATCCCTGAAAGCGTGTGATTGTGGCCTCCGAGGCGGAAAAAACAATTTTTTTAAAACAGGCCACCACCAAGCCGATCAGATCTCCAGAGGTACTTCCCGGTAGGGCAAGAGTCTATTCCTCTTTACCTGTATATAATTACAGTCATTCTAACCAGGAGTGCCAAAACTTGTGCATGCCAGTGTACATGTAATATAATGTGTCTACATATAAAACCTAAGGAGCGTCATAAGATCCCTATGGCTCTATAAGCATTTGGCCATATTGTATATGATGGTTCTCATCCAGGAGATGGTATATATTTAGTAATATTTAGTAAGTCAAAGCAGCTGTACTTTTTTTGTAGATTTTGCATTTGTCACTCAATTGTCTTTATTAATTAGGAATTAGAAAGCAAGTTAAATAACTATTGAAACATTTGCAAAAAAAAATAGTTATTTCAGCCATGTAGTCACATTATTTTATTTTTCTTTGTCTGAAAATTACTGATTTGGTTCTTTTAAATCAAAATGAAAATCGAACAGAAATTGCAAGGTGCACGCCAGCATTAGATTTCTGTATTTTAAGCCTACTTGAAAGATCAAGGCTTCTAAAAACTATATTTCTCTTCGCTAAAAGCCTTAGAAAAATAAGTGCCAAAGCGATGACAGGTAAGGTACCAGCCAAAATGGCATTCTACTTTTTTATTTTGCAGTAATAATAATGTGCTATGGTAAATGATTAAAGGATGAAGCATGTAAGAAATGGTGTGAGTGTTCGCCAGTGCCTAAGGCAGCTTTTTAAATGTAAAACTACTACTCATGTCTCTAGATACTGCTAGCAAATCTAACAGAAGAATAAGGGTGACAAAGCGCTAGGAAGCATTACTTTGAAAGACTCTGCAGCTCAAGGAACCAGTTTCCAACTTCTTTTTACTGCAGGATTTTATCATATTGTGTCTTTCCCAGTGCTTAAACAGAACTGAAATCTGCATCAACATCACAATCACAAATATTTTCAATAATTCCAGAAACAAGCAAAGTTGAAGCTGTTTGAAGTATACCTGTTAAGGTTCTCATTCATCCCAGTCATTGTATATTGGAGATGAATGAACCAATTCTTGTAAATCAGAATTCACTCTGAATTTCATGGAAAATTTGATTCAGCCAGAATCTGATTTTGTTTTAGATTTGTACCAATCAAATTTTTCTTTGACTCACTAAGAAAAATCCCTGTAACTTAACCACAAGCTGCACAGCTGATTTGTTAAAAATTCAATTTGGACAAACAGAATTTCTTTGAATCATCAAATTATTAACACATTCACTCATCTGTAATTTTAATGGTAGCTTGGAGACTTGACTTACTAGCCACTACTACCTGTTTTCACCCGACATTCAGGGATTTTCCATGCATTCGCCGCATTTAACAGAAAAAATGTGACATGTTCCTCCAACTATACCCGTGTTCCCTGTATTTTCAACGTAGTTGGAAGAAGAATGAGCAACACTCCTGATCTTTTCCAGCAAGCACCACTGGAATCAATGGCTGTTCTGCCATGACTGTCTCTTTAGTTCATTTTTCCATCGAAACTTTACTACTACTTACATTCACATTTTTTTAAACTCACTATATAAGGCACCACACATATATTATGAGACCCATACTATACTGACATCAGTTACAAAGGTGTGTTTTCATCAAGAAAAAAATATTTAATTTTCATTATCAAATCTTGCGCCAAACCGTTTTTCTAAGTAAATGTCAGTAAACAGAGCATCAGTTCTCCCTACTTTTGCAGCTACAATTAAATGTTTGCTAGAATAATAGATTAGTTGGCTTCTCTGTTCCCAAGTTGCAGTGCTCATGGTTCACTAAAGAAAGAGCAAATTAGCAAAAACCTGTACACGTTGTTAATTAGGTCCTATGTGTATACCTAGGAAAAGGTTACAGTGTCCAGGGGTCCAGTCTTATACTTTTCTTTTGCAGTTCAAGGCTTGTAATGTTGTGGTGTCTGACCATAACTTTAGAATATGTCTATTTAGATCTTATTTGAATTCTTTTGTACTGCCGACAATACAGAACCAATTTTGCACTGATGTTTTGGGTGCATAAAAGATAGCAACCTTGATTCTTTAGGTTAGAGTCTCCCATGTTGGGATTCCCAACAAGAGAAATTCAAACTGACAGACTATGCAGTCAAATTAGTTTGCTGGAGCTAAAATCTGTGTGTGTATGTGTGTGTGTGTGTGTGTGTGTGTGTGTGTGTGTGTGTACTTTTTATATATTTAGATCAATTTATAAACTAGTCAATTAGACTAGCAAAATAAGCTGTATTGCAAAATCCCCTAATATTAACAATTGATGTAAACATGCTAGATGGTGAGAGGATAAGCTAAGTACACAACTCAACGTGAAACCTAAGCTTGTGGTTTTCTTCTCCTGGTAGGAAAAAAATCCCAGGATGATAGGTTTTTGATCTTTCCATTCCACTTTTACTGGAGGATCTGCTCAATTCTAAGTTATTAAGATATTGTTTTCATCCCATTTTGGGAATTCATGTCAATAAGTCACCTCACACTCTCTGGAGTTCCTTTGAAGCCAAGACTTGGTATCTGTATAATTGTGCAGATAAGAGGATCTATGCCTTGTTGTCCTCCTTTAAATACACTGGAGGCTGATTCATTACTAGAGCCAGGTACGGGCAGATGAGCGTCTGTAGCGAGGCGCTCAGAGCGACTGCTAGTAGTCGCTGTGATCGGTTACGGGTCGCTGTTACCGACGCCTCAGTCGCTGGCTGGCATTGATGAATTTGATGTATGTGTCTCTATAACACCAGTACAGCGCTATATGGGAGCGAACGGTAGCGACTGGTCAGTGTGAGCGACTCAAACCATATTCATCAAAAAACAGCCCCACACAGCGCCGGCGCTCAAAATTGGGTCGCTATAGCCCAGAGCGCCAGAAGCTGTGTGATTAAAGTCCGTTTTTGAACACATATCCACCAGTAACAAAGCAAAAACACATGGCATGACATTGTTATTACATTGTGACATTAACACCTTAATACCAGACCTGTAATGACAATTCTGCATAAAAATGACTTTAAATAGGCCAGGACAGGTCACACAATGATTTGATAAAAAATAAATAAAAATAAAAGAAAACTCTCTCTATATAATTTAAAAGGCACTCTCCTATAAAAAGAAAGTCATAACCACAGAGTTTATCTAGCTATTAATGGAGTGAACATGGATATAAATATCTACATGGTATACATGCATCTTTTTTACATTTCAATAGATTTTTATTAAATAAAGAATTCAAGTATGACATAAAATAAAAGCTCTGAAAAACAACTCACAAAATAATGTGTGCCTAATCAAATTACAAATCATCACTTACATATCATATTTATAATTTAATGAAAACCTAGGTTAATAATAAGTTAGTTATTATACTGCCCACCCCCATTTCAAATAAAGAAATTATATGATTGGCCACCGCAGTCACATGGCAGCCGGCAACCTTCACTGTGTATCCTGGTGACCGTGGCAGCCAATTACGGGACTCAAATTCTCTGGGGGATCCATGTGAAGGGTAAGATATCTTTATTTGCGGGTTAAATGCGGGTGGGCAGGCGAGAGGCACCAAGCGGGCACCACAACTTCAGAGAATGTCTAAGTATTGGGTTTATAAATTTAGGCCTAAAAGTGTCCATGTCCATAGAAGACAGTCCATTGTTAATTGATAACTTGCTGCTGCCTCTAAAGTGATCTAGTGGTGGTTTAGTGGTTAATGATTGGATACTGAAGAAACTGTGTTAGTTGCAAGACAATATAATATTGTGAAAAGTCTGGGACCTCAAATCCTCCTCTTCCAAATGAAAGACAGGACCGTTGATTGTGCTGAGCACAGAAAAAAAGAAGGTACTGCATTGGAGGGTTCTAAATAAATATAGATGTTTAGGCAGAACAGTCATTTTGTAGGATTAAGAGCCTGACCAGGCTTGAAACGCGTCACTAGTTGTTTGCCTCTTGTTGTTACTGGGCCATTTTTTCAATTATCTTTACATTTCCACTATAAAGCTGTTTTTAACTGGATGGATTAAAAGCTATGTTTTAAGGAGAAGCTGGACAAATCACTGTTATGTTTGCTTTTCAATTCTGGAGGAGCTGTGCCTGGGATCTCCCCGTCCTTGCTGTTATTAAGGAGAGTGGTGAGCTGGCTATTTTTTCTTCGAAATTTAGAACACAATTTAGAACAACAGAATACTTAAAGGAACACTCCCTTGTTGCCGGGTTTTTTCTGTTCTGCCTTACTGTTTTCCTTTTTTGGAATGTAAAATAACCATTTGTGTTAGGATTGTGCCCCCAGACCCGTGATTTACTTTTCACAATGCTGTTATCATATTTCCCATATATCTGGGAACAGTGGGAGTGTTTTTTATGGGCTTGAGTAAAAAGCAATGGACTACAAATAAATAATAATAATAATTCTTCCAATGTAATAGGTTAGCTAATCTGCAGCTATGTCTAATCCCCATAATGACCTCTCTAAGTGAGGAAGTCTCCAATATGTACTCAAAATCACCACTTCGGTGTACAATGCTAACATATTGTTGCTATGGAAAGTGATTTTCTTTTATAACACAAAGTTGCAAACAAATAGAAAAAAACTGATCAGTTCAGACATTATTTTGGTATACAATGATGGACACTTGAATTGAGTTGAATTACACTTTAATCTTAGAATCCCCCCAATGATACTGAAAAGAAGTCTCAATGATGCCTTGGATTTTGAAACACCGACCTCCAACCTTGAGGCCAATCCAAAATTATCAAACAATCCAGTTAAATTAGCAAAGGAAATGAATTGGTTAGTAAAAAAGAAAAAGAACATCATCTGTCATTTATGGTGGGGACCAGCTACCAATATCAGGGTATCCTCTAATCTTAATAGTTAAAGGCTCTATTACCAATATGGTAAGTATTGCTAATAGAGCACAACCAGGTCTTGTACACCTAAATATAGGAAAAGAGGAGAAGAAAATCCAGAGTATTGAACATACATTTGTGGGGTGTATCCTCTAACCCACAAGATCAAGTTTTTGCCAAACCCCTATTTTTCAGTGCTATATAAAGATAAGAACATGAAACAGTGGCAAACGCCTTCCTGATGTCCAAAGTGGCATGCTCGGGATCTTTCGACGCTGATAATCTTGACAGGCCTCCTTTTTATCCAAATATTGTAGAACTCATGCTTACATATCATGGAAATACTAGTAGCAACAAGTGATATGGTAAAAGGTTAACAGATTGGTGTGCTGTGTTGTATAATGTGATCTATTCTACATGATCTCATTATAAGTGACAACCAACACGGTTTTACTAAGGACAGAAGCTGACAGACTAACCTGATTGGCTTCTATCAGGAGGTGAGTAGAAGCCTGGACAGATAGGCAGCTGTGGATATAGTTTTTTCTGGATTTTGCAAAAGCATTTGACACTGTCGCCCCATAGACGCTTATTGGGGAAATTTAGATCTTCAGGATTAAAAAACGCAGTTTGTAACTGGATTGAAAACTGGCTGAAGGATCGTGTGCAGGGAGTTGTGGTTAATGATACCTACTCTGAATGGTTACCAGTTGTAAGCGGTGTACCCCAGGGTTCAGTGCTGGGCCCACTATTATTCAACTTGTTTATAAACGACATAGAAGATGGAATTAAAAGCACTGTCTCTATTTTTGAAGATGACACAAAGATATGTAGCACAGTGCAGTCTATGGAAGATGTTCACAAGATTCAGGCTGACTTGGACACATTGAGTGTCTGGGTTCAATGTGGAAAAATGTAAAGTCATGCACTTGGGGTCTAACAGCCTGAAGGCCACATATATCCTCAGGGGAGTAAAACTGGGAGAGTCACTTGTTGAGAAAGATCTGGGGGCACTGGTAGATAACAGACTAAGTAACAGCATGCAATGCCAAGCAGCTGCTTCCAAGGCCTCCAAGATAATACCATGCATTAAAAGTGGCATGGAATCATGGCATAGGGATGTAATTTTGCCTCTTTACAAGGCACTGGTGCGTCCTCACCTGGAATATGCCGTCCAGTTCTGGCACCCATTCATAGAAAGGACGCTCTGACTACGGGGTGCAGAGGAGAGCCACCAAACTAATAAAAGGAATGAAAGATCTTAGTTATGAGGAAAGATTACGAGAATTAAATCTGTTTAGTCTTGAGAGGAGGTGATTGAGGGGGGACATGATTAACTTGTATAAATATATAAATGGCCCATACAAAAAATATGGGGGAACACTATTTCATGTAAAATCCTCTCTAAGGACAAGGGGCACTGCCTTCGATTGGAAAAAAAGAAATTTAGTCTCCAGAGGCGACAATCATTTTTTTACCATAAGAACTATAAATTGGTGGAACAGCCTCCCACAGAAGCTTGTCACAGCATCAACCGCTTCAAAAAAGGATTAGATGCTTATTTAGAAGAAAAATACATTAACAGTTACTATTAGCGGTTATCAGTAAAAAAAAAAATAAAAACAAAAAATAAAATAAATAGCTTCCACTATAAAATAAAAAATAACTTCCCCAACCCAACCCTTGGTTGAACTTGATGGACATATGTCTTTTTTCAACCGTATTAACTATCGGCCTTATTTATCAAGGGCTAGCGCCAGGTAGTGTCTGACGAGCGCCAGGTACCGCCAGCTAACGGCGGCTACCGAATCAAGTGCGCCCGGCGGCGGTCACAATGATGCATTTATCACGCTAAATGAGGCTAGCGCCGGCGAGAGCGTCAGCTAGCGTGGGATTCATCATGTAGCCGACTGCAACGAACTGCGCCGCTACTAATCCCATCACAGCGCCAGGTATGACCTGTCGCTCCCTGGCGCGCTCCAATGCATTTCAATGGAGCAATCTTTAAATATTCATAATTAATTGAGTTTATTTTTTATTTTTTTTTTAACTGTCAAAAATTCTGTGACCACTACGGCAATGTTAGATTTTTTTTTAAAGAAAAAAAAAAAAATATGTGCAGAATTGAGATTACAGGTCTGATATTAATGTATTCATATTACAAAATGTTTAGAAAAACTTGTATAATTTTTACATTAAAAAAAATGGTTGTTTGGGGGTTAAAAACTACTTTACACACATCGCCGCCAGCGCTCTGGGGTTTAAACAAGGAATTCACAGCGCGAGAAATTTTGGAGCGTGATTTGTTAATGAATCTGCAGCAAGCCGTTCGCTCTGGCCATTCGTTGTCAGGCGCACCCATACAACGCAGAACCTGTGAAACATCGACCCCTAACACCGTATTCAACATTACCGCACACCGACTGAGTCGCTGTCAACAAGCAAACCCCAGCCAAGCACAGCGAATACTAGCTGGCGCTGTGAAAATCACGCTACTGGCGCTCATCTGTCGCTACCTGGTGCTATTAATGAATCGGCCTCCCCGTAACTATGCAAGGGTGCGCAACAGCTGCTATAGAAGGTGTGCAAACTATTTTCCACTTAAAAGTATCCCTTTAAGAATCTGATTCATCTTGTAAGAAGATGGGAATCTCACTGTGCAGTGTAAAATGGCCTAAGTCTGCAAAGAAAGATTAATGGTTGTAGAAGCTTTAGTAGCATTAACACTTTAGTTACAAGCACATTAACTACACACCATGTGAGTTGAAAGGGATTTTCAGGAATCTGTTAGGTCTTGTAAAGTACATGACCAACTACTGGCATATTGCATCTATTTTCATATTAAACTTTAAGAGATCCCAACAGTTCATTGCACTTGAAAGAATTTAATTCTGAAAAAATAGCAAACTACTGTACACAAGGCCCCAGGCTTCAAATCAATAACAGGACATTATAAAAGGAGGAACACAAATGAACTGTGAATTCAGCAACTTTCCTAAGTAACATGCTTGTCAAATGATAAGTATAATGCGAAAAAAAAGCATTACAATATTCTAAGGAGAAGTGAACAATAGAATGTGTGTATGGATGAGCAGATGGAAAAATGCAGCATACTGATTACTGTTCCATCAGGTCAGGACTTTCTGCCATAGGTAATTACCTTTAAATAATATTGGGGAAGGCTTATGTGTAAGGGTAGGCTAGAATGTTTAGGTTTCCTCGACAGGTCCTTGGTGACTACTGCCAAGCCTAGCAGCATATTGAGGTCTCAATCCCAGTCTGCCTTTTGTCCTTTGTTCCTCCTTATATTCCACTCCAGCAACAGATCAAACAAGTCTTAGTGCATTCTAGCTTATAAAGGTTCTGGCCCCTCACTAACAGCAACATTGCTACATTACAAGCACATGTTTTAAATGGCTGACCCACATGCTGTTCTATAATTCCCTCAGGTAGAGCTTTACAATAGTATCTTGCCGCCAATAGTTAAACTAAACCCAACACTAACTTCTGTGGGCATGTATGTGTTTATGTTTTATTACAGATTAGCCATAAATAGCAGTCTCTTAGAGGAGTATGGTTCATCAGGTTAACTAACATTTTTGGCACCTGTTTAATTAGTCATGTATATATTCTGTATAAGATAATAAAAACATGAAAATAATGCTATTAGCCACATTGGTGAGACATAATATCCCTGTCTTAAAGTACATTTAAAGTGGACCAACACCCAGGATTTTGACTATCCTGGGTTTTGGTCCACTTCAGGGGGGCACCCCGGTTTGGGGTGCCCCGCTGTGTAAAACCCCCCAGAAAGCCCCCAAAACTCACCTCGCCACGCTCCCACGTAGCCACGGACAAGCGGGTGACAGCGGCGGACAAGACAGCGCGTCCGCCGCCGCCTCCCGCGCGCCCCTCTGACAGTGCGCGCGCCCGCGCCGGCCATTCACAAACGGCCGGCGCTGGGGCGAGCACGCCTAGAGGGACGCGCGGGGGTTTTGGGGGGGGTCCCTCACCGCGGGACATCTTATAGATTCCCGGGCCGATCACCCCTGGGTGACAGTCCACTTTAACGACACAGAATCCTTCAGTTCTTTACATTTGGCTATATACGCTTTGCCTACCAGAAGATTGGATACAGTTCACCTATGTCTGTAGAAATAAGAATAAGTATTTTGCATTCCAGCTTCATTGATTACTGGTTAATGAGGTTACCTGGTAAATGTAAGGTAAGCAGGATATCAAATGCCCACCCAACATAGATGTGCCAGAAACTATCTGTCAGGGAGTTTTCACAGTAAGGTACTGTACAATCCTTTAATGATTATGAGATGAACCTCTGACATACATTCTACAGATTGACTAGGAAGGAAACACTAACATTGGGCTAGACTGTGTAATCTGGATTATCTGCTGATCCGACAAAAAAGGAGAGAACATGTACAATTAAGAAATACACCCTCCTTTCATTGATTTTTTTAAATTTGGGATTTATTCTGTAGAATACAAACACATATCAGGTTTTCCTGTTGTGTTAAGACATACAATGTGTGCGTGCCATACGTTATAATGCTTTAAAGTCAAATATATATATATATATATATATATATATATATATATATATATTAACGCAGAGCTGGTTATTTCTAAGGGCTTTGCAGAGTAAGTAACTGCCAAGGAAAAGGCTGCATAAAATTATTTGAGTTTGAAGCCCTTTGGTTCCAGAAGTGCAAGTCACAGAACATTATAATAAGCTAAGAATGTCTCTGGAGATGTATATTTCAAACTTGTCTAGAAATGCAAAGCAACTTTTACCCTGAAGTGTGCAAGCGCTCAGCTTTATGGAGGCTCACAGCATGCTATGTCATTATGGTTTAGAATGCAAAAGTAGGAACTTTGATTCTTAGAGTGCAGGCTCTACCTTGTAGCCTGTTTGTTATAATACATGTATTTCATACCATTAGGAAGTACCATGAGCAAATGTAGAATTCAGCAGCTAATGCCCTGTTGTCCCTCAAAATAAGACAGGTCGTCACAAGTTTTTGTTTTTTGAAATCTACAGACCCCTTTGCACAGCAACCAGAAGCTTTGCTCTTCCTCAGTACCCTGAAGGGTGGATTTTTTAATATTCTTTATTTTCATATTTTTTAAGTACAGTACAAGAAACAATACAGTAAAAATAAGGGGGACACAGAGAAAAAAGGAGGGAGGGGATGGGGGAGGCCGGGCCTCATGTCTGCATCTTGCTCATGATTCACATAACAGCAACTCCAATGTTATTCAGGTGGCACTCCATGTCAGCCAATGAGGGCGCTGGATATACTGTCAATAAGTTGGTTGTCTCCTATGTAACTAAGGCTCCAGACGCCTCCTGCCCTTCTCTTTGCTGGAGTGCCCGGAAGCCCATCCCTCCCGCCTCTGTGCAACATATTGGGGGGGGGGGGACGACACATGAGGGACACACATGAGGGAAAGGATGGGGGGAGAGGAGGCAAGCGGCAGACCACGCAGCAGTTCCCAGGTATTGAGGAGCACAGCAGGAACATGAGTGTGGCTCACCTTACAGGACTCTGTCCCTTCCTTACCCGTCCCACCAGCGCGGACGCATCCCAAAACCCATTTAGCTGAACAGGGATCTAAACCCCTGGAACAATAGCCAGGGCATCCAAGTTGTCTTGAACTGCTCCTCTCTGTCGTGGAGTGACAACGTTAGGTCCTCCATCTCACAGATGTTTAAGACTTCCCCTAGCCAGTCCCTCAATGATGGAGCGTTTCACTGCTTCCAGTACCTGTGAATCACCTGCTTGGCTGCATTCAGTAAGTGAACCCGCAATGTTTTTTTGTACTTCAATTGGGCGTTTTGTCAAATGAAGTAGGACCTGAGCCAGATCCTCCTGTATTTGAGCACCAGTGACCTGCGTGATGATGGGTAAGACCTCCCCCCAGTATTCTTTAATCTTAGGGCAAGTTCAAAATATGTGGAACAATGAGCCACACCTCCAGCAGTGCGGATCTACAGAGGCATACATCTTATTAAGCCTGACTGGTGAATAGTACCAGCATGTGAGAATTTTATAGTTCGTCTCCTGTACCCTTGTAGCTACTGAGGATTTATGCGCTAGCATAGCAATTTTTTCTCTCTCCTTCTCTCTTAAGGGCCTGCTCAGGTCTCTTTCCCACTCATTCCAAAATGTTGGGGGGGCTGGTTGCTTGCTTATCAGCAGGGAGTACAGTTTGGAGATCAAGTGGGGGTACGGCTGGTCCTCTAGGCAAATCTTTTCGAATCCATTGGGACCTCTACATACATCCCTCCTAAACCCTAATCGGGACAGGAATAACTGGAAACGCAGGAGAGTCCAAGGGTCCAGCTTGTCATTCCCCCATCTACTTCTCAAATCTGTCAAGGAGAACCAACCCCCTCTGTTTATCAGGTCCCCACTTCTCAGCAGATGTAAGCTCCCCCACTCCCGCAGATCTGCACCGAGTGGGCCCGTATGGAATAGCGGATTATCAACAACTGGCATCACCGAAGAGGGCCAAGGGGAGAAGACTGATCATTTCCTGTATTTCCTAAATACCCCCAGGGTTGCTCCAATGGTCGGGTGAGCTCTAGTCTCCGGGGAAGAGGGTGTCCTGTTCCACACCGAGAACCCCAGTGGGGCGGGGGTTACAGCTAGCTCCAACTGGACCCATTGTTTTGTTGTCTGGCAATTCTGCCATTCACAAACTCTTTGCAAGTGAGTAGCCGCCCAGTAAAGACTCACATCTGGCAGCGCCATTCCACCCGATTGTTTGGGGCTGCAGAGTAATTGAGATCTCAGTCTCGCCCTTTTCTTGTTCCACACAAATCTTATTAGTGTGCTATTTATCTCTCAGACGAAGTGCACCGGGATGCGAATTGGGAGAGCCTGGAACAGGAACAACAGCTTAGGGAGAAGAGTCATTTTAATAATGTTAACCCTGCCCATCCACGAGAACGCAGGGCGGTCCCAGGTCCCTAAGTCAGACTTAATTCTCCGAGCTACTGGCCAGAAGTTCAGGGCTAAAATGTTTGACAATTGCCTAGGCAGTTGCATGCCAAGGTATGTAATCGAGGACCTCGCCCACTTAAATGGTGAAGATTTCTGACTACCTCCCCAGGGAGCGAAACATTTAAAGCCTCTGATTTGTCAACATTTATTTTGAGGTAGGATAGCCTGCCATATACCTCAAATTCCTTCATCAGGACCAGGACCGTCACCACGGGGCTTGAGACAAAGAAGAGCAGGTCATCTGCGTACGCAGCTACCTTGTGTGTGCCGTCTACCAGGTCCACTCCCCTAATGTCAGTGTTGGCTCTGACTCTGCAGAGGAACGGTTCTAGAGACAAGGCGAACAACAAGGGGGACAGGGGGCACCCCTGTCGGGTCCCATTCCGGATGAGCACCGTCTCAGAATGATGGCCATTTATCCTGATCTTGGCCGACGGAGTGGTATACAGGGCTTCAATGAACGTCCTCATTTTATCGCCCAAGCCTATGTGTGTTTCCTGAGGGAAAGGCCAGCTCATCCTATCAAAGGCCTTTTCCGCATCTGTGGATAGGAGCATAGCAGGGACCGCAGCGACTCTAGCACTATGTATCACATTATTGGCTCGCACCACATTGTCCCTAGCTTCCCTGCCCAACACGAACCACGTTTGATCAAGGTGCACTATCTGTGTCACCACCGGGGCCAGTCTGACGG
The DNA here is from genome assembly GCA_027917425.1 of Gastrophryne carolinensis. Lineage (NCBI taxonomy): Eukaryota > Metazoa > Chordata > Amphibia > Anura > Microhylidae > Gastrophryne > Gastrophryne carolinensis. The sequence goes on along the minus strand of CM051237.1, from coordinate 175,432,000 downwards.
CCAGAATTTTAGCATATAATTTGAGATCCGTGTTGAGCAGGGAGATGGCGGTAACTCTTGCAGAACAGCGGGTCTTTACCTGGCTTTTGCATTACTGAGATGTGGGCCTCCAGTTCCCTCCCCGAGAACGACCCGGGGGACTCCTGGTCTGCTATCGTGTTCCAGGCTCTCGCCAAGCGGGGGCCTAATAGTGCGATAAATGATTTATAATATTTGATGGTATACCTGTCCGGCCTGGTGCCTTTCCTGTCGGCGAAAGTTTAATAGCCTCAGCCAACTCCTCTAGGCCAATCGGATCCTCCAGTGTCTCAGCCACCTCTTTCGGGATCAACGGCATGCCTGAATTCTCTATATACGCCCTGGCCCTTCCGGGAAGCGTCCGCGCCGCCCAGCCACCGGCCAGGTCGTGCAATCTGGCATAATATACCTGGAATGTTTCTGCAATTCTCTCTGTGGTATGCTGCTTCTGCTGTGAGCTGTCTAGAATTTCTGATATGTAATTTTGAGTGTACTGTTGCTTAGGGGCTCTCGCAAGCATTGGGCCACTTTTGTTTCCATGTTCATAATATCTGCGCCTGCATTTTTTAATCACGTACTTCGCCTTCTGCCTAAGCAGGGCATTGAGAGCCTCAGGAGCCTGAGTCAGTTCTCCCAGCACTCTCGCCGCCTCTGCTTGTTTATGAGACAGCTCCAGGCGCTTAACTCCGTAAGTTGCTCCAGTTGGGTCAATCTCTCTCTTTTTAGCCTAGAAGTGTGGCTAATCAGGATCCCTCTAATAACGCTTTTGTGCGCCTCCCCCACTATTAATGGCGACACCTTCCCATTATCATTATTTCTAAAGTATGCATCTAAACCCTCCCTAACCGCTTGTATAACCACCTCATCCTGTAGCAGGGACTCGTTGAGTCGCCATGTCAATGGAGGAGGGGGTCTGTCAGAGAGGTTTAAATCTAGGTAGACAGGGGCGTGATCCAAAAAGGAGGTCGGCAGGATCCCACCATCTGACAACAGGCCCAGTAAGCTGTGGGAGATCCAAAAGTAGTCAATCCTGGTGTATGTCCCATGAACTTTTGAGTAGAAGGAGTAGTCCCTATCTGCAGGATGCTGAACCCGCCACGCGTCCACCAGCTGCATGTTGTGAAGCATTTTCCTAAGTGTTCTCAATGCCAGGTGGGATACTGCCGATCTGCCCGCTGAGGAGTCTATCAGCGGCTCAATTGCTAGGTTGAAATCGCCCGCCAAAACTATTTCTCCCTTAGCAAATTCCTCGATCTTCTTTAGAGCTAGCCTAAGAAACTGGACTTGACCTTGGTTGGGGGCGTATAAGGACACCAGGGTGTAGTTTCTCTGTCCAAGGAGACATTTCACCATTAACATCCTCCCAGACTCATCCCCCCAGGATTCCCGAAGGGTGAACGACACATCCCTTGCTATCATAATCGCTACCACTTTCCTTTTAGCGTCTGCTGCGCAGCTGGTGAACACGTGCGGGAACAGTCTACTATTCAGCCAGGGGACCCCAGACTTCCTAAAATGTGTCTCCTGGAGGAAGGCGATTTTCGCCTTAAGCCTCCTCAACTCCTGCCAGAGAATCGTCCTCTTCTCCGGGGAGTTGAGGCCCTTTACATTCATAGATATCAACTTCATCGTCAAATCCCAACCGCCGCCGCCAGGCCACAGGTTAATATTACTGCGTTGAACCACCGCTGCTCCTCTTGGGGTTTATCGGTAGGTGACCGGGGAGATAGGACAGGGTCTGGGGGGAAATTGGGGAAGGGTCGGGGAATGGTAAGGTAAGAAGGTTAAGTGTGTGGGTTGGGGGACAAACAAAAGGGGGAGAACAAGAAAACAGGTAAATTCAATCCAAGTACAAGACTACCAGAGATCAGTCCACGGGGGATCTCCGTAACTGGTGCTAGATTTACTACTCTCTTCGCCTACTCCTCTAACCGAACCGTGGGCGCGTCGGATCAAGAAAAAACTATACTTTCCCATCTATAGAGGCCAAAAGACCTTCCCAGAGAGGGGCACCAAATGTTCCGTGGGGGGTGGAGGAACAGAAACCGGGACAGCAATGAGGGAGACGCACTAAATTTACTACCACCTAGTGTTGCATCCCATGGCGTTAGTGATAAGGGGGGGACAGTAAAGGCGCACAACCATACAGCCCAACCAGAACACGGAACATGTGCGTTGCGATAACCCACAAAAGACCAGCAACCGGGGCCGCAGACAAGCAACTACCTGCTCAAACAGAAATGTACAACTTCTATAACTGCAATTCAAGGGTCTCAACGGACCAGGGGGATCTGCCCGCCCATCCCCCAGCCATCTCCCAGACAATAATAAGGGGAGAGGGCAGATGTCAATCCCCAGGCACAGTGTGTCCTCCTGAGGTAATTCGATGAGGGCAAATGAGCGGGATGCGACCCCCGGGGCCCCACAAGCCCACCTTTCACATGTAACTGGCGCACATAGCGCATAACCCAGAAAAAACCTGGAACACTCGCCCCCAGGCCACGCAAATGCGGCCCGAGTGGCCAGCGCCCAGGAAAGCAAAACTCCACCGTAAACAGAACAGATCTAATGGGGCACCATGCCGACGCTCTCCAAGCGCCCCCCCCCCCCCGTTCCCCACGAGGTCGGAGGTGTGTATGGGTATTTTTAGGCCTGAGGTGGGCGGCCGAGGAGACCGGCACGGCACGGCTAGCGTGTCACATGTCTACCGTCGGCGTCCTCTTAGTCCCCTCCCTGTGCCACGAAAGAGCTTCACCATGACGCTGCGGCAGTTGTCTGCTGAAGACTGCTAGATCGGGCGCCGTTCAGTCTGGAACGTCCACTGGGGCGGCCTCCAAAAAGTGGAACAAGTCCGGGAGTTGGTTCGGGGATCTGAGGACAAAGAGCCCTCCGTTTCTTCGGACTAGAAGCTGAAAAGGATGGCCCCATCGATATCAGGCACCCTGCCTCTGGATGGACTCCAGCAATGGCCTTCTCCGCATATGTAATGTCCTCCGCAAAAGATCTTGCAGAATGATGATCTGAACCCCTCGGCACTGTATTGGGCCCTGCTCCCATGCCTTCCGGAGCACCTCCTCTTTGATTTTGAAGAAATGAACTCGGCAAACTATGTCTCTCGGCCTTCCTGCATCAGGGGGGTGGGGGCCAAGGGCTCTATGAACTCGGTCCAGTTCTAAGCAGGTAAGCCGAGGAGCTCATTAAAGATGGAGGTCACTGTTGTTTGGAGGTCTTTTGGTTCCACCGACTCCGGGACACCACGAAGGCGTAAATTATTCCTACGATTGCGGTTTTCCATGTCGTCTTGGGCTAGGAACAGGTCTGACAGGAGGTGTTTGTTCCCTTCCTGCTATTGTTTGAGCACCGTCATTCGCGTTTCAAGGGATCTTTGGGAGGCTTCCGCCACGTCAATTCTCTGCGTGACCTCTGCAACCGCACCCTGCAGTGTCGCACCTCTTAATGGTGCCCTCCATCCTAGAGACATATCCATCGAAGTTGCCGCGCGTTGGCAGGCCCCGCAGGGCCTCATTGATATTGATTTTTACCGCTTCTGCTATGGTGCGGTACAGTAGATCTACAGGCACTGTTGGAGTGACATCCACTTGATAAGCAGGTTTTCCGGCACACTGAGAGGGGACCACCATCTCCCGCAGTGCTCTAAGCCCAAATCCTCCTCTGAAGGGCTCCATCTAAGCAGCGGCCGCACTGCGACCCCTTCGCCCAGCTCCTTCCCTCGATGATCAGACTCTGCACCACTGGCCAGCGATTTCTCCACGAAGCAGCCGGAGGGGGACTCCTCCCGGGTTCCCCAGAAGGGTTCAGGGCTCACTGGAGGTGGCGGGGTGCACACCATGCTGTCGGGGGATGGTGAGCGCGGCAAGGCTCCATCAGGGGACCTGACTGCTAGCCTCTGCTGTGGGGGAGGGTCTCCGTTTGTAGGGGCATGAAGTGGGGAGTCCGGGCTATAAGCACCCTTTGAGTATGGCCATGTGTCCCCCTTGGAACCTCTCCTCAGGCTGGGCCCCATCTCCCTCTCCTGCTGGCTTCTCAGCTGCTGGGCACTGCTCTCTCCCCCTCTCTCCACTTCACTTGTGGAATATTCATGGGGAGGGACCCCCTCTCTATGTCCCCATGTGGGGATTCTGTAGGAGGAGGATAGGGATCTGGGCCAGTCCAAGGCCCGCCGGGTATTCCGCCGCCCCCGCCTGCCGCCTGGTGCACCTCTGCTATCACAGTGCGGAGGTGCCATTCATAGCACTGAGGTTTCTCCGCCTCCTCACCTCCGCTTAGCCGCCGGGTCACCTCTTCGGCTCCCGCCGCCGCTCTGGAACGCTGCTCCTCCCCGCCGTGTCCTCGATCGCCGCCATCTTGCGAGGAGCGCCTGTGGTCTCGCAACTTGCCCGTGCCTCAAAGTAAGTGGGTATGGGGCGCTCCTGCCCCCTCCGCCGTGCTTTGGGTTCTTTCCCCTTCCTGGGCATCAGGTCAGGGGATCGCTGATTAGTGCCTGGGTGCAGCTTTTTGATATGGCGTGCGGAGCTCCCTCAGATTGCTCCCTCACGCCGCCATGTCAAGCCACGCCCCCCATCAATTTCCATTTAATGTTTTGAAGACCTTTGCATGGAGTTTGAAGAGCCTTTGGCACTCAATACGCAAAAAGTGAAAGGGGTGATACTAAAAATATTCCAGACCCTACTTTAACATGCTTTTCCTGTATGATGCGATGCAGGGGTGGTCTTGAATAAACATATTGCAGGACCCATTTTTTAAAGTATTGCAGCCCTAGACCCAATGGCCTTTAGTTTAGATAAAGATAGATTTTTTACATTTATGGCTGAAAATCCCAAAAATCTCATTTTTGCCCTGCAACAAATGAACAGAAAATATGTTGCAATAAACAAGTCAAATATTCCACAGACAACAATTTTTTTTTTAATTCTGTCTTTGCAAATTATTTAAATGAGAATGAAAAGCATTCAGCGGGCATGTAAAAGTTGACTAATCTAAATGTTTGAAATGATTAATTAAATTGCCATCAAGATCTTTTTTTTATGTTTGCTAATCACACAATTCATAGTTTTGTAGAGCATATGTATCAGACAATAGAGCATTTACTGTACACTCTTGTATCTGAAAAAAATAAAAGTCTGCTTTGCAAAGTTTACATCTAAATTAGTCATATAACACAAAAGCCAAAAACAGTGCTTTGTGCACTCTAATGCTGAAGAACCTAGATTGCTTAAACTGGACCAACCAACAGGTGTTGGTCCTGCAGAAAGCATATAAGAACAAGTTCGGGGGACATCCAGAATGCTGGAGCCCCCCGAACTTAGCCTCCAAAAACACCCAATTTCCTTACTTTCAACTTTGGGAAAGGAGTTCTGGAGGCCAGCGGCAAGGACATGACCATGGCCCACGTGACCACCCAGTGGCCAATTGCGGGACTTCTTTCTCGAAGTTGAAGCTCTGGCAAACTTGTCTCTCCAGCTTCTGTGTTTGAGGTGAATCTCTATTGTTCAATCTGTAGTGGATTACCTGTGGCACATGTGTTCTCCTTGTTTTTATGTGTAGTGATTTATTTGGTGATATCTTGATTCCTGTTGACAGGACAGTGTTGACTTTCCCAATGTTTGCTCCCAAAAGTTCTCTGCTGTATGTCCTCGTCCACTGCCTTGTTTAGTGGATTAGTGTTTAATCATTGAGCTACTATTGTATTGTTTCTATTTTTGGAGCATCAACTCTCAGCCTCAGACAATCAGACAATTACCAAACCGTAGTCAGGAATTCCCTGCTCTGTACACCAAACACACTAGTTTATGTATGGTTGCTAACGTAGACAAATTGTTTCCAGAGAGAGCTTTTTCATTTATAACACAGTTGCAAACAAAGGAAAAAAAACAGATAAGCTCAGTACCGTGAGAGCATCATTGACACACAATAATAGAGACACTTTTAAAAGACGTCTTTTAAAGTGGACTTAAGATGGGTAATTTTCATACGCCTGCTGGTATCTGTTTACTTGCATAGACAGGCAAAAATATTGCTTGGGACTCTAATCTCCAGGTTCCAATGTACCTGAAGGTTAACTAGCAATCATCAAGGAGACATTACAGCTGCTCCTTTTAAGTTTATGCTGAAAAGGCTGAGGAGGCAGGAGGCTAGATGTTTTGTAATGGACTACTATAAATCTCCCCAGCCCACATCATACAGGGGGCCCTCAGAACATTTATAAGTTAACACTCTGGTATTTCTGACAGCCTATATCTTCTTTCTATTGGTGAGTGCGTGTTTCAACCCAGATAGTAGCTAAGTGGTGTCAAAGCATCTGCTAAAGACATCTGAAGCAAGTGCAGGAAAATGCCCCATGACATCATAGAAAAAATCACATGTATTGAGACACCCAGTAAGTACAATTCTGATACACCTACCTCTAGTCTTCCTCCCCCTATGCTGATTTGGGTCATAAAATGAAAAACTTACGGGGGGCAGGCAGTGTGCAAGGGAACTAGGTCTAGTAGGAACTAAGTAGACCAGTGCAGTATCAATAGCCAGGAATACATGACTAATGTCCAACTTTCACTCAAATCCATGGTTACTGTGCAGAAGCCCCCACCCACAGCAATTAGGTGATTTGTTTGAGCTTAGTACAAGGGGGGCTGACTGGGGGAGATAACAAAAAGCATGAGCTTCCTTTTTAAGTTCACTGTACGATACCCCATTTTGATTCAGTTCTGATACAATTCCATTTGACAGTGTTCTTTAACGCAGAATGTGTGGACGTCTACTAGCCTAGGACTTCATAGTGTATGAACTTGTTGGACTGTCTCAACCAATGAGAAATTTGCCAGTTTATTTCTTAGGGGTGTAGGTGGGTTTAGTCTTGTGCACTCAACCTTGCGATTTTAAATTGTGGTTTAATCAAAGCAGTCACTGAGATAAAACAAGAAAACATTTATGTTTATGCTTTTGTTTGCAGGTTAATTAGATGCATGGATGCACAAAATACTGAATGATTGAACAACACATATTTGGCCATTATTATTGGTAGATTAGCCTAACTCCCATCAAAATCATTACGCTCCTGTAGTTTAGAGGGTTTTACAGCAAACAACAGGATTAACAAAAATGTAGCTTGGAATTGTAGTAGTTTGGTTTAAAGAAGTCTGAAGCAAATTTGTCTTTTCAATATTTTCCAGATGAATGTTTGCTGAGATATGCTGGAGGAATTCCATGCTTTCTAAGCAACATTATCCCTATTCTGTGCACGGTGTCAGCAAAGATTAAAACACTACTTATGCACATTTAAACTAAGTGAATCCAATACACTTTCCAGGCCTTGCAGAGCTGCTTTGCATTTTGCATCTGATTCAAAGGCTGTTTTATGTGTGTCAGGTATTTTAACAAGATAGAAGCACCCATGAGATCTGCGCTGAAATATTGGCTACATTATAAGCATGAAAAGCAAAACAATAGACATTCTCATCAGGCAGATTTATTTCAAAGGCTTGCTCGAGAAATTGCGGCAATAAACTAGATATGCAATTGCTAAACAGGGTTCACATATGGTCATTCAAATCATTTTTTTCTTACGTAAGTGATAAGCATGCCCATCAAAAGTTACATGTAATGGGTAAAAGCCCACCTTAACACGTTGGAGCCCCTAGGGAGCCTTGTTTCCAACATTATCCCCTGGGGGGATTGAAAGCTGTTGCACACAGTGCTAGAGCTGCACTGATAAAACTTGAAAGAGCATGGCCCACATGTCCACCAATATCAATGTGTATTTTCATGTCTCTCTGTTATATCTGACCCATAATACCCAGTGTAGTATAAGTAAGTTTAACCCAGTTTGTAATTTTGACCTACTATAGCACCATAGAAATGATTCTGGATGCCCCAGAGAAAATTCAGAAAATTCATATTTTAGATTTCAGGCTGGCCACTGGTGGGTTTTGTTCCTCTTTAGATATAAGATAGTTAAGGTAACACCTAGTGGTTTTAAGTCTCGAAACACGCTGCCTGTGACTGTGGGCGTTTCTTGTCTTTCAGGGAATGCCGCACAGCATTTATGGATTAAATCTGTTGCTGAACATCCTTATTTGATCTGATAGTTGACTAGTTTTTGAAAAACAATGAAATGGTTTTCTTTACTTTAATTTTTTGGTAAATGTATTATGTAAAGGCTTTCCAAATAACTAAGACACTCCTGAGATGTCGCACATATATTTTGAGTCCATGTTATGCTTTTATAAGCTGTGTGCTTTTAGCAATATTTCTTTAATTTTCCAAACCAAACCTGTCGAAGCAGTTTGCCAGCTTGCACCAAGCCAAAATATAAACCATTCTTTCAGCATGGTAAAGTGCAGTGAAAGTCAGCAAATAGCCAGTTCTTCCTATGTTCGTTGCTACAATTATAGCATTGTTTACTAGAATTACAGCTCAGTTTGATTCTATGTTTGCTAGTTGCAGCATACTGCAGTGCACTTAAGGTAGAGTAAGCTAGCAAAAACCTGAGAATGATGTAAATCAGGCCATAAATGTATAATAGGATAAACATAAGGACAGTTATACAATAAAGTACACACTGGTGTTTACGCCTTATATGGACTTTTTGGAGAAATCCTCATCTTGTTTTTATTTTTTCTTAAGTAACAGCAACATTTTAATTTTCTTTGGTAGTGAGCCAGTCACAGGATTTCAAGTTTGGTCACTGGAGTCAATGCTTCCCCTCTCTTCATGAAACATAAGGGTTGTGATGTTTATCCTAAATGTATAATGCCCCTCGCTCATCTATGCCCTCACGGTTTGTCAATACCAACAAATCTTTTTTATAATCAAATACCGCTTTCTACTTCCTAATTCTCAAGTACCACCTGACCGTTTTAACACAAATTCAGGGGAATGACAATTAATCTGACCTGTGATAAAACATCCCCCCTAAAAGTACACGAAAAATGCACAAAAATGTATAAATAGCTATTATCACCTTTGGAGGAGTTTTGTATTTATGGAGAAAATCTGGCTTGAGTATGGTATAGATAGCAGCACACTGATAGGCTCTCTCTTGCAACCAGTGGTATGTATACCACTGGTTGGGAAACACTGGTCTGTACAAAGTAAAAAAAAAATATTCCCAGCAGACTCAAAGCACCAGAGCCTCTTACCAGCCTGTGTTACAAACAGCAACACAAATCCTGGTTGTTCCCTGTATAGGAGATAGAACCAGTGAATGTATAAGTAGTGAGTAGTCATACAGTGGTTAAGGTGTTATGAAGAAAATGTTAGTGGGGCTTCCAGTATGATTAGACTGCTTTAATAATCTTGGGTTTGTGTTGCAGCACAGAGAGGCTGTGAGGTTAGGAAGCCATATAATATTGGGGTCAAGGTCAAACATAGATAAGCGAGTAAGTCAGGATGCAGCTAAGGTTGCACAATATTAGATGTTGAACAACAAAAGAAAAACATTGCGTATACTTCACCCACACTTTACACCTTAATGCTTGGGAGGGGTTGTTAAATTTAAGGGAGGGAAGGGAATAGAAGCCATATAATATTGGGGTCAAGGTCAAACATAGATAAGCGAGTAAGTCAGGATGCAGCTAAGGTTGCACAATATTAGATGTTGAACAACAAAAGAAAAACATTGCGTATACTTCACCCACACTTTACACCTTAAAGCTTGGGAGGGGTTGTTAAATTTAAGGGAGGGAAGGGAATAGAAGCTGACCTTGTTTGTTTTTGAGGCAGCGAAACAAGCAAATGTTCTCAACTGGAATAAAAATCTGTCTATGGGAGAGATGAGAAAAATGATTTTGAATATCATGGTCAATCAAAAGCTTTTGGAGATAGTTTTAGATACACATGAACTAGTCTTGGAGGTCTGGGGTCTATGGGTGGAGAATTCACAGGGCAGAAGTATAGTGGTTCCTTTGCTCTCCTTGTTAGGTCTCTGTGGGGGCTCTACAGCTGATTTTTGCCCAATTTGCTTACAGAGGATGCTAGAGAGGTGAGTATGCTGCTTGGGAAGGTAGTCCCATTTGGGAAGCTACTGTCAAGATCAAAAGTATATTTTTGACTTTTGGTTCTGGTATTGCCCATCAACAAAGATTCAAGGGTGAGTCTTTGGGCATGTGTCATTACATTAATTAATGTAAGGCACACATGAGCACACAGAGAAGTCCATTATTCATGGATTCTGGACCAGTATTGGACCATTCATCAAGGCATAAACCCTGTGGCTCAGGGAAATAAAGGTTGCTGGAGGGAAAAAATGTTATTAGTTTCAAAAGCATGAGCTTTATTTTCCTTATACAACATTTCCAGTATATTCAAATTGTTCTTTTAAAAGCACAAAGATCATGCATATATTTATTTTAGATTTATCCAATGCATAACCTAAAAAGAAAATGAATATGTCTATTTAAAAGTATATGCCGACAGTTTTACTTCCTTTCCAAATGCAAGGAATATTTTGTCTAGAATAAAGAGGTCTGTGTGCTATAGTGGGCAGTAAAATTGATGAAAATTCAGCCTCTCTTTGCTTCTCACTGTTTTTATGTGCGTACATTTGTGCTCTGATTGTTGCCCTAAATTTTATCAATAAAATGCATAGTCTGATTAGGGCAGTAAAATGCAACATAAAAAATGGGCCTATATTCCGGGTCACAGCTTTGTATCAATTAAAGGAAGAGTTTGATAACATATGTATCAATATATTTCTGATGTTTAAATCAGCAGCACATAGAAAACGCTGTCTTGCAAGATGCTTCTGCATTGCACACAGAAAAAAAAAACATTTCAGGGAAAGCATATGCAGCCTTAGACTGTCTCACTAGAGGGCTCCCTGAGCCATTTCTCTTTCATGAAAGGAGGAAAAGATTCACTGAAATACAAATGAAATCTATTTAGTTTTACCCTCACTGCATCGCTGTGTGTATTTCTGTGAGAATTTAGGATTACATTTATGAAGAATATTTTCATCTACAACAATATATAATAGGCTACTAATGACCAACAACAGATAACATATCAATAGACCTAGTATCAACATTTATAACGAAAGGCCAGTCAATAGTAAACCCCTCCGCCTGACACTGAGGCAGGATGGGGGTAAACAAAAAAGTAAAAGTAAAGAAAGTAAAGATGTCAACTTTTTCAACTCAATTGAGGACTTATCTGGACAATAGGGTTGAGCCCTTTTCTCATCGTTTTTGTGGAGGTCTTGCTACCATACGAAAAATCATGCATAAATGAAAACATTGCACACAACAATTCTCGTAGAAAAAAGGCTCTGCTGAATCAGGCGAGGGAGAAAAATGTCCGAGAACAGAAATTTTCACGCAAAGAAAGGGTCTCTGAATCAACCCTAATATTTTTATAGTAGTAACATAAAATACACAAAATACATATAAATATATATAGAAGTTATGTACTCATTGAGGTGCAAATGCTTTTCATGTGAGATTCAGAAGTTTTCAACTAAAATACATTTTAACAACAGGGTTATTTACTAAGAAAATGTAGACTCTCTACATTGGATGTAGCAATTTACTAATGAACCAGACATCTACTCCAATGAGACACAACATCCAACACATTAGGGAGGATAAGAACAATTGCAGCCTCACCCAAAAAGTCAGATTACATAAAATTTCAAACCGGGACTTCATCAACATCATTAAAGCACTCCCACACTCTTTCCTAAGTAACGGGCATGGTACACTACTGTGACAGACTCAAGGGGACATCCATATTGCTGGAGCTCCCCAGTGCAATGACCCCTACAACACCCCAAATTCCTTGCCGTCACCTCAATCCTCAGCCAGATTGCAGGCCTCCAATTGGCCACCAGCGTTCACGTGGGCCGCGTTTCCTGGCTGCTGGTCAAGGCCGGCCTGCTTATTTGCCGGGGGCAATCGGAGGACCAGCAATCTGGATGTCCCGACACCCATTAGCAAAGAAGTAGATGTGATAGTATTTCATCTGAACCTGTAGACATAACTATTCTGTAAGTTAAGGTTTTTTTCCTAAGTGACAATGTATTCTGCTTAGCCATTCTATGCTTTAAAGCAGTCCTAATCAGCAACTATTGGGATCGGGTATTTCAATTTGGAATAAATGCCCATGGAAATATCAGAAAATGGGCATTGCTTCAGTAGTCTACATCAGGGGTCCCCAACCCTGTCCTCAAGGCCCACCAACAGGCCAGGTTTTGCAGATCTCCACAAAGATGCACAGGTGGAGTAATTAGTGCAGCTGCAGAGCAATAGAGCTGGCTATTTGGAGATCCAAAAAACATGACATGTTGGTGGGCCTTAAGGACAGGGTTGAGGACCACTGGTCTACATGACTTGGTTTTGTTTTGCTGGGTGAGTGTATACAAACTTTATGACTTCTTTAAGCACAGGTCCCACAAAAATGAAAAGCTACACTATTCTTGGAGGAAAAGTTTTCATACAACCTGTAATAAACAGGTAGAAACATAACCAGACATGAAAGCAGTCTACAGACTGCATATTTTTGACTACTACTGAACATAAACAGAAAAAAGTCCATGTACATTTAAACACCCGGGAAATGGGATACAAATCGTTATGTACATCTGCAGCTGCATTTACGCAGTAGGAGATTTTTAAAGTTTCCAGCCATTCAGATGATTTTAAGCACTTAAAAAACAGGACTTCCAAAGGCCAAGGTGTTCCAAAAAATGTCGATCTGCATTAGGCCTCAGGTACTTATTTTTTTATTACATTCTATTACTAGAATGGTTTCTTGGTGTTTTTATTTTAATATAAGTCCATTTGTACTTTTAACATTGCAATACAAATGCATGCCACTGCCCAGTACTGGGCATTTGTAAAGTACATTGTAATGCCATTTTCCTTTCCACTGTTTGCCTAGTTTTTTTGCCTCATATTTCAACACATATTTTAAAAAGTGGCGCACAAAACAGTTGAGAATAAAAAATAATTGTATAAAATAAAAATGTGTTGGAAAACGGCAAGACAAAGCAGCATTAAAATTGATGGAAACAAGTAATTTATCCCATTTAAACTTTCAAGAAAGCAAGCAAAAGGCTGTCAGGAAATTAACATATGGTAATTAGGTGTGAAAAAAAAAGGCATGGAGCAAAAAAGGGAAATAAAACACGTGGAAAGTTGAGCATGAAAAATACATTTAATCTAATAGACCATTAACAAGAGCTGGCTAGAAGCCCCTTTTGAACTTAAAGAGGACCAAAATCCATGCCCTATCGGCCCTGAAAATTATAAGATTCCAGGGCTGCTGGATTCCCACCCCCGGGGGCTCATATCTGCTCGTATTAGACAAGCTCCTGAGCAAAGGGGCTCAAGCAGATCCGAGCGTGCTGATTGGATGAGCGGCCACGCATGTGTCGCAGGATCAGGAAAGGTGAGTTTGTTCGGGTGACCTGAGGAGTTTCACACAGTGGGGCAGGGACCAAAACCCAGAATAATCAAAACCCTGAGTTTTGGTCCACACCCATTCCCCACAGGGGCCACCATTATTGCTGCAAAACTAGAATAAAAACGGTGAGCCATGTTTTTCAGCAATCTAGATAGCGGAATAAATCTTTATTATCAATGTGTTCTGGTTTAAGTACTACAGTCAAGTTTATGGAGCATGTCCTGGCAATACTTTGCTGGTTGCAATCCTGCACAAAGCAAAATGACCCACATGAATTCCTGCCCAAAAGGATAAACTCAACATCCCCCTCCCAAGGCAAAATAGGAGGTTAAAAAAACTGCCCTGGCCCTGCCTTCAGCCTGTGCATTGGCACTTGGCAGCTGCAGCAAGGCTACATGTAGCAGCATCCCCTCCTCTGTGATCCATCCTGGCCCCTATTCAAGTTAATGGGCTGGTGGACACAAATGTTGGGGTTGCCACTCTTCTGGGTTGCCAGCAGAGGGAGCATACATGAATGTGCTGGATTTGAGGAAAAGGTGAGGGATAGATAGGATAAACTAACAAAGCTGAAACCAGAAGGCTGCAACCTGCAGGAAATGTAACCTGATGATGGAGATGTAACCAAAAGTAGTTGCTATGGCTTATTTTCAGGGGATGTCTTTTTGTCAGCTGGCAGCTGCCAAAATGGTGGCAGCAGTACAGCATCTCCAGTACACAGAGCTGGCTGGCATCGGGGAGAGGGGTTTTGGACATGTGCCCGGCATGACGGCAGGCCGGGGTAGCCAGCAAAATCAGGCATTTCACTCCTGACAAACAAGCTTACCTGTGTGACTTGATGTTTCTTCACCCTCCTTTACAGCCATTCCCATCCCTCTGCTGAAGCCCAGCAGCCAGATTATGAATTGTAACTAGGTCACATTTAGGGGTAGGTCATATATTTTACACATTACCAAAAAACGCTGAGAAACTTACAAGGGCTTATTTTTGGGGTAGGTTTTTTTTTTGGGGGGGGGGACAGGGTACAAGTGAAGAACATCTTTTGAAATGCGCAACTTTTACCACTGACAGTTAGAAACTATTTTAGCCTGACCTATTGCTCTGTTATCCAACGCAAACGATCAGCATTTTCTTCTGAAATTATATATATATATATATATATATATATATATATATATATATATACAGCATTCATATCCAAGTTCCTAACGTCATGCTAAGAACTGTTACAGCTTTCATTTATAGGAAATATTACATCAACCCAGCAAGCCTTTTATCATGTTATGCACTACATGAGCCTGTCCTGCATTCTGTCAAATATTGTGATTCTGTGCTAAATGTTTTCTATGCGCAGCGGATGCTGACATCAGCTGGCGGGAACTCTTTTATTAGAGAAAACAAAAGCACTTAAATCAACATGCAACAGTAAGGTGTCACACACTAAGCCCCATCGCAGATGTTTGTTTCAAGGCTCCCCAAACAGAGAAGCTATTAGGCAACATGCTAGGAACAGTGAGAGTGCGCTTCTTAGAGATTATTTTACTTTACAACGAACCATAAAATTGTGGTAGGCCAAGACATTATCACACCAGATTTCCACCCGGAATTTTATCTAAAATGGAAAGAGTCAAACATAGATCAGCTGGTGTCCACATTAGTTATAAAGACACCTGTCATTTGAATATAGCAGACCCCATTATTATCTAGGATAAACATATTGTAAGTGTGAATTAGGAGACAATCTGATTTGGGGTTTGAAGGGTTTGCCGATTCCTTTAAAAAAAAAGCTACAGTATATCTATCCTGCAGCCTCCAGTTGAAACACCATCAGCTCTGAAATCCTCCCAAACAGCTTCATGTGTGCTTTAAATGTCCACCACAGATGCATTTTAGAAATGGAAGGTCACCAGGCAGGCCTCTGCTTCCAGTTATTGGAGGGTTGAGCTCAGAAGCTGAATGAGGAGGGTGTGGCCAGCACCGTAGCTCAAAGCAGAAGAATAGATGTTCATGCTGCATGGCATGTAAGTATAATTTTTGTTATGCCTTGGCATGTGCAGTATTGGTTAAATAAAAAAACACTATCATGGTTGTAATAGAGGGCATCTGTAGCCTCTCTGTTACAACCTGTAGCTTTGGAGCCACATGTGGCTCACCAGCACCTCCTGTGTGGCTCATGGACTGTTTGGTAGGCTAGAACAATTTTGGAGATTTAGACACTGTTTAGGCTGGGGGATACATGGAACCATGGTGGCACTGTGAAAAAAAGTGGTTAAATGCCATGGTATTGGTTACTTATCTAGACTACACCCCCAGGCCCCCCCCCCCCCCGTTTTCTCCTCCTCACTAAAACCCAAGTGACCAAAGGCAGCCAATGTTCTTTCTGGGCTGTCTATGCAGTTGCACGGCAGGATCATAGGAAGGTGAGTTTTCTGCCCTTTTTCAGGCATTTCTGCGATACCCGGATGGGTGGGTCACACAGAGGCCTACTTTAAAGTGGACCGAAACCCAGGATCTTCACCCTCCCAGGTTTTGGTTTGTCCTCCTGGGGCATTACTGTTTGGGATGGTCCACTGTATGAAACTCTTACCTTTCCAATGAGCTCTCCTCTAATCAGCTTTTCTGGCCATGCATATAAATGTGGGGTTGAAGAAGCTAAATGGAATCCTAGCCACACTAGCAATCGGAGCACAACACCTCCTGCATCCCTAGGCTGTGCGCGCCCATGCCAGATATTCAGTTACTGCGGTCGTGGCCACACAGAGCCGGAGATAGATACAAGAGATGTTGCTAGTGGGTGCACATGCATTGTGGGCTCATCGGATTGGTAAGTTAGTTGGATGACTGGTGTGGTTTCCAAACTGGGATGCCCCAGGCGTGGTTGTCTAACTGGACGCTAGGTCTTGTTTAGGGCAACTTTCACAGCTAAGTTCAATTAATCTTTGAATCACAGGCGTATAAAAACATATTTAACACTAAAATCATATACAATTGGAAAAGGACAGCTTCAGGCATGCCAAAAGCACAAGGTCAGATTCATTTGGTGAATTTAAAAGTTAATCTTGAAACATGTTTATGATTTTAAAGATTTATTTTTAATTTGTACTAATAAGAATGAGCACTCATCCTTGACAGTAAAAGCTTTTAAAATTCATTATTTACTTATTAAATACCACCTGCTGTATTAAGATTGCTGTCAAACATTTTTTTTCGAAATGTCTCAACTCCAAGGATTCTTAATGTTCTTGCAAAAGAGCTGCATTAGCAGATATAATCGTAAGGAGAGAATTTCATTTTTTCTGTGTGTTCATCATCTTTCCTAGTTCATACATTAAGCGGCTTATTTCTAAGAGCTGACAATTTAAATGTTACACTATGCTAATGAAATGTATTTTACATACTAAAAATGTATCCATGATATGCTTTCTTTTGTCTTTTGCAAGTAAAGTATACCTGTGCAAAAGTCAAGTGAGGTCAGCATAGACTGACATGTTACTGATGACAATTTAATTACATGTGATTTAATTTAATTTAAGGGGCATCCATGTGATTTTAGAATCAATACGGTAATCGGAAGGGACATAACTGAAAAGCCCTTCAGCAGGGCACCTTACCCCTCCAATTACCATGCATAGGACAACCCACTGCTCTGGGCACATATGCATTCACTTCCCCTATTAACTTGGTGTTCACCAAGCTTTTTGATGTTTAAATTTTCCAATAAATCATATTGCGTGTAAAAGCCCAATTTCTTCTAGTTACATTGGTACTACATATGTATTTTCTGCTCAGGAGACTCCCCCAAACTGAAACAACTCTAATGAGCTTCTTGCAGTTTTTAAAGAAAAACAACCCTTTACATTTGAAATACCCCACAAACTATATATTCTCTGGAAGTACACGCTTTCTAGGCATACCAAGCTTGTTGATGTGGGCACAGTTATCTGGAAGCAATTCCTCGGATAATTCTTTGGTTGCAAACAATTTCCCTAAAAAAAGAATAGTAAGCAACATTTTCCTAAAAAAACAATATGCAAACAAGAAAAACAAGTTCAGTCTGAAAAATAAAGGTCCCCCGAACATAACAATAACTAACGTGCATAGGTACTGTCAAGGGAAGAGTTGCCAAACACCCTAAAGTAAAGCATGTGCATAATGATAATTTTACTTGAAAATACCCCCACAAACCATATATTCACTCAAAGTACATATATTAAGCTTTCTAGGAATATTTAGCTTGCCATAGTGGGCTCATCCTTCTGAAATTAATCTCTCAAATAATTCTTTGAATGCACAAGGTTCCCCTAAAAAAATGTATAAAAAGCAGAATAAAAAACACCTTTTCCTAAGATATCAATATGCAAACAAGAAAAACAAGCTAAATCTGAAATCACAAGGTCCCCCGAATAGAACAATACCCAACATGCATAGCTACTTTTAACTGCCAGCCTACTTGAAATTTTGTCACCCTCTGTTAACAGCAGTTAGCCACAGATGACAGTCCCCAAGACTTGTGAAATGAATTAGCAGTCTCATGGACCCCGTACAAGTTCACAAAGGCTTAAGTGTGAAAAACACACAGAGACAAAGTCATTTAATTAACAAAAAAAAAAACTTACCTCCCATCCCTCCCGAGGCACTGTGTCCTATGCCAATCCCTCTGGCTTCTGCTCTGCTGGAAACCTTTTATACCTGCTGGGTGACAGGGCATAAGGGGTGGTACCCCATTTTTGGGGATTAAAAACTTTTAGAAATAAAAAAAAAATGGTGTGGGGTCCCCCCTACCCAGCATAACCAGGCTGGGGACAAGCTATGCAGGGCTTGTAAAACAGGATGCAGGGACCATCCTTGGCGGCCTGCCACCCTGCAGGCTACAAGCCCATGTAGCCATTGCAGCCCCCAGGTTCTTCTGCCCTCCACCCTGGGCTTTGGGGGGCAGGTAATGCCCATCTGGCACGTTCTGTGGTCTTTTGAGGACTGTCCCTTTAAAATGATTCAGCAGGCAAAAAAAAAACATATCTTACCTTGTCCTCTGCAGATGATCTATGCAAGTCTGGATCTGAGACCCTACTGCAGCCCACAATCACACATCTTCTGGGGGGCCAAACATGGTGTTGGGATTGATGGCATGCTGGGTTTTCAGCTCACCATTAATCATAGGTGCGCTGCCAAACCCTCTTCTTTCATTGCAATGGAGGTAGTGGGCTGAGGTCTGATATGCTCACCCTCCATTGTATTGAATAGAGAGGGTGTGGTTATACATCTGTGACTCATTGTGGGGGGTGTGCCTCAGCATGGAAGCACCAGTGAATGGGGTGTGATGTTAGTGGCCACACAGGCAGCCAGGACTGGGGTGCAGGATCAGGTAAGTGGTAGGGAACAATGGGAAGTAACCTTTTTTTTGTTCTAAATGACTTTAAAGTGGACCAACACCCAGGATTTTGACTATCCTGGGTTTTGGTACACTTCGGTGGGGCACCCCGATCGGGGGTGCCCCGCTGTGTGAAACCCCCCAGAAACCCCAAATAACTCACCTCTCCCCGCTCCCACGTGAACGCCGCAGCCAATCCCCGCCAATGTCCAGGCGGGGGACAGGAACGTACAAGCCGCTTCCGCCTCCGCCGCCTCCTCCGCGTCACCCTCGGCGCCCGCGCGCCCGCGCCGGCCATTCACAGAGGGCCGGCGCGGGCGCGCGCACGTCTGGAGGGGCGCGGGAGGCGGCGGCGGCGGATCAGGTAAGGTCTTTTTGGGGTTTCTGGGGGGTTTCACCCCGCGGGACATCCCGATCTCGGAAGTCCCGCGGGG
Organism: Gastrophryne carolinensis; assembly: GCA_027917425.1. Classification (NCBI taxonomy): domain Eukaryota; kingdom Metazoa; phylum Chordata; class Amphibia; order Anura; family Microhylidae; genus Gastrophryne; species Gastrophryne carolinensis. The sequence goes on along the minus strand of CM051237.1, from coordinate 175,412,764 downwards.
TGGGAGTTGATCGGCCCGGGAATCTTATAGATTTCCGGGCCGATCACCCCTGGGTGTTGGTCCACTTTAAGTAAATATTCTATCTGACTTGAATAAACAATACACATTTCTGTCCATCCAGCAAAACTGATTGGTCATCAGGTAAGAAGGGGACTCACTAGGAGGAAGAAGGAAGAGATTAAAAGCCTTGAATTAGAGGCACTTTTGTGCTGCAAGTGATCCCATTGGAAGGGTTCGCTTTCCCTGTTACATTTATGGGTTGGTTGTTGAATGAACGTCCTGTTTGTTCACCACAGACAAGATGTAAGGCTAAATCTCAACAATGAAAATCACAGATAACAAAACAAGCATCGATAATCCACCAAAGCTAACTGAAATTATGAGCAGTAGCACTTTTAAGCCAATTTATTAAAGCCAAACTTATTTAATTTTCCCCATAGCTATTCCATTAAAATGTGGATAAATTATCATCTGTCTTTGCTTCAAAAGGTCATAAATAAAATATATTTTTTGTTATTTTGGGGGGATGTTCTGTCACATATTATGCCAATCTGTCATATCATGTTGACTTAGAATAGAGGCTGTAATAGAATAGACTTTTGCTTTTCTCAGGTTTAGTCCCTAAATATGTTTTCATGCAGAAAGGTGCTGCACAGTGTTAGCTATTCAGAATAGATGAAAAATGAAGAACATATAGTTTATTCTCTTCATCCTTCATACTGCTGAATGAGGCAGAAATAACAGGGTAAAACAAATATACTTCAAATACACAGGTCAGATGTGACAGAGATGAAACTTAATAATGGAGTACATTAGGAGAGAGGGTTCTGCCCTTGTAAGCTTACAGTCTAGTGTGGAGACATCAAAATAAGGCAATACTTTTTGTAGAGTAGATGTTAAAAAATATTTTGGGTTATCCAAAAAATGTTGGATATTTCTGAAATGGATGAATTTCAGGTGGATCTTTTCTCACTCAGCACACATAATAAAGTGAAATGTATTTGTAATGCGCTAGATATTTCATTTTAGGAGTTACAGCTACAATATAACAACAGTCACATATAACATATAACAACACTCTATTGGGATCCTGGAAAAACATTTGAAGAAGCTCACTTTAAATGTTAGTTTTCTACAGAACAGTAGGTTTCTGTTATTCTGTAAATCATTAAATAAAATATATACCCCATTAAACAAATCCGCATCTCCCATCCAAAACTACTCATGTGTGCAGATGATTTTTATTTTTGAATAGTAGAAAACTATTCTTCACTTTAACGTGTACTAAGTGGGAACAGCTCTTACTGCCCCATAATGTCGTCTTTTCTAGAAAAATCAAAACTCATTTGCATAAAACCTGACGTGGATAAATTCCACATCTGATGAAGAGGACTAGGTATTCTCGAAAGCTTACTCCTCATGGGGAGGGTTAGCCAAATGGACAGTTATTGGACAGTGTGGGGAGTTCTCAAAAACTCCTCAAACTTTGCCCTCCACTCCCTTTCAACTAAACTGCATTTGACAGATTTAACTTACCTGTCTTCTGCTCTTCTTCCTGCGCTTGACAATTCTTCTCAGGTGCTTTCCGTAGGGCAGTGCCATCTTATCTTCTTCTCTGACCTCCAATGCACTGTGCTGCCCCCCGAGATCTTGTGGCTGCGCAGTGAAGTCCTCATCTCAGGCCAGGGTGGTTGCAGGAGGATCAGAAATGTTTCGAGATGTTGGCGTGACTAGTGAGGGAGGCTCTACCGGTATCTGTCACAGGCGGCTAAGATGTTGGGGGTTAGAAAAAGCAGCAGAATGATGGTGATCTGGAAGATGATGTCATCCAAAAGGTATTGCGGTTGGGGGCTATCAGGGACTAGTAGTTTAAAGGTCCAAAGTTTCTCTTTAGGGATTTTTCTGAAGAGGCAGTGAGAGCTTCTCCAATCCCAGGACACAATAAAATGAAATAAAAATGTATGTATTCTGTCATAGGACAGTTCTACAAGTGAGGAGCTAATGTTTTTTTAATGTTGTCAATATTTTTGGGACTCCAAACAGGTGTCCTTGAGCAAGGCACCTAACCCCCAATTGCTCCCCAGGCACAGAGTTTAGGGCAGCCCACCACTGGGCACATGTGCACTTCACTGCCACTGCCACCTGTGTGTAGTCACTGATATGGTGTTTATTCACTGTGAGTGTAATTCACGTGTGTGTAGTCACTAATATTGTGTTTATTCACTTGTCTGATCACAGAAGTGTGTTCCCAAGTGGGCAGATGGGAAAATGCGGCGATAATACTCAATGTGTCTATAAGCACATAATGGCCATTATAAGAACTATTAATGAATTCCTAAATTACTTTACAACAATTTTTTACTTTTATTCATTTTTTGCTGAGTGAGAAAAGTATATCTAGTATGTAAGTTCACCCTAATGAAAAAAGTGGTTGGTTAGAGTAAAACTTTGCTTAGGATGACATAAACATATCTCAGTGATCAAATGTCTCACATACACCCCAAATTGGGATGCTCCAGGAAGGTTGTGATTTGGTAACTATACTTTGCATGCCCAATTTATGTTTAATTGAATAACGACCTCCTTGTAACAGCCTTTATCTCCATCTGATCATATCCTATGGCCTGCTTTTGGTGGCACTTGGAGCAACCATTAATTTATGGATCTTTGGTGTTTCTGCAAATAATACAGGCACCACTCACTGCTTACCACAATCTAAATGTCCTTTTAAATGAAACCTTAACCCATGGAGGGAGTCTACATCAACAAACGACAAATAAACATCTCTTTATTAGTTAATAAACCTGCATTTTTAGAAATAGATATTATTGTTGCCAGTATTGAATTTAACTTTAAGTTTAAGCTGAAGGATATAAACTGTCTGAATCCAGATACCAACTAAATTCACTTTTATCTAAAGTACTTATACTTAGTTGTGCTTCAATGAATATAATTACTGCAAGTTTAGGAAGGAGACCAACTGTAAAATAAAATTGCAAGGTTTGTTGGAAAAAAATCACATACCGTATAATACATTGACTTTTTCTAGTCGCATACATTTCTTTTTACATTAAAAGGTAGGAAGAAAATCATCGACATTGGCTTCACAACATCTTGTCTTTTGATTGCACATACTTAAAGTGAACCTACTCAAACCACCTGCAGCACTCTGACTCCCCTGGCACCCTGAACTAGAATGAGCACCTACTTTAAAGCATTTACAAATGGCCTAAATGGGGTCAGAATACCCATTACCTCTGCAGCCTCCCCTCAAGCTTCTGTAGCACACATGATGTTTGGAAACCTATCCATATGTGTACTTCACTATGCATGTACTCACAAGCCTCATTGGTTGCTGCACTCATTGTGCAGTTGTCACGGTAAGAAGCTATGGGAGCATGGAATGGTAAGAAAGTCTGATTTCTATTTCACTATAGTGGCATCACTATTTCTATTTAGGATGCCAAGGACAGGGGAAACTGAAGGTTGCTGTAGGATATGGGTCTGAGTTAAATCAGACCTTCAGCAAGTTTTTAGTCACTTACTTATTATTCTTTCCCCCACCAGGCTGCAACTCTGTTCAGGACTCTTTTTGTAATAAAAAATGTAAGTTTGTCAATAAAATCTTATTTCGGGGCGTGGTCTGGACATGGCCGAGTGAGGAGCGGTGCCAAAGAGCTCCGGCAGGCCCATACGACTCAGCAGACCAAAGCAGACTTGAGGGATACTTTTATGCTGCTAACAGGGTCCCAGAAGAGGAAGAAGACCAGCAGGAGGTGAGGCGGCGCATCGCAAAGAGGGATCGGAAGATTCTTTGCAGCACCTGCCTCAGACAGACGGAGCGGAGAGGGTGGCAAGATGGCACCGGCTGCGAAGGAGAAGAGCAGCTCAGAAGTGGCAAGAGGGAGCGAAGGCGGTCATGCCGGTCCCGAAGCCGAACGCAGAGTGGCAGGCTCCCCGGCGGGCAGAGGGGAGAGAAGCGACGCAAAGCGGCTCGGAGAGGAGCGTCGGCAGCAGAGGTAAGGCGGGAGGCAGAGGAGGAAGTCAGATGACAGGAGATGTCAGGAGGATGTCAGATACCGCACAAGGCGGCGGGAATGGTGGAGGAGCCAGCGGAAAGGGGAGCCATGCGGAGGGGACAGCATGGGGGTCAGAAGATGAGGGAGCACCTGGGGCCCTAATGAGGAGGAGCAGGTGCCCAGAGGCCCCATTCATTTAATAGCGAACAGGGGGGGCTGGCACATGTAGCTCACCAGGAAGCATCTCATGGTCAGCAACTTCCTCATTAACAGGCAGAAACCTGAGGCGGCTATTACCCTATCCCAAGCCCTGTTTTGCATGCAGATGTCAGCAGGGGATCAAGTGAAGACCGGAGTGGGGAAATGGACTGTGATGCCATGGAGCTAATGGAAGGGCCAGGAAGCGGTGACAAAAGGGGTGCGGGACCTCACCAGGGTGAAGCCATGACCATTTCCCATGAGGAACAAACACACCACCTGACTCAGGGACCAATGACCGAATGGATCGTGGAGGGGTTCACTTCCCCCGTCTCGACTCCCCGACATGAGCCGCAGCCACGGGACCCATGGGACCCAGACAAGTTGGCCCTGAGAGATTTACTGCAGTCATTGGCCACTAAGGCGGACCTACAATCACTCCCCTCTAAGGTGAAGCTAGAGTGCATGGCACTTCGCATAGAAAAAGCTGTCCGGAAGGACATTGAGGACTTGCAGCAACAAACAGCTACGCTGGATGCTAGACTGGCTACCGTGGAGAGGAACCAGAGATCCACGGGCCAGGAGATGACGGAGATGGCCAGCCTACAGAGAGAATTCCAGCGTCAACAAAGTGTGATGCGGCTGCACCTGGATGACCTGGAAACAGGGGAAGGCAAAATAATCTAAAATTACGGGGAATCTCGGAGGAAATAGGGAGAGATCAGCTGAAATCGCCGCAAATGCCATTTTTGACTCCCTCTTGCGCAAACCGCCTGGGACCACGGTGAAGATAGAGCGCATCCACAGGGTCATGAGCAGACCGGCCAGGAGCCAAGGGGCCCGAGAGATGTCCTGTGCAGGAGGAAATAGTCAGGGAGGCCTGGGAGAAGGGCCCAGTGAACTGGAAGGGCAACAGAATTGTGATCCTACCCCACTTCTCGAGACGGACACTTCATATGAGGCGGCTTTTGCGTCCATTGCTTGACAGGATCAAAAATCAGGGAGCCTCCTACAAATGGGGACACCCATTCCACCCGATAGTGCGCAAGGGTGATTTGGTTCCTCTACGATCACATGACGAGCTACCGGCCTTATTTGACTTGTCGATGGACGCAATCCAGGTACCAGATTGGCTGGCAGAGGCGCTGCCACCCCTTCTACGGCCTCTGCCACAGAGAGAGGAACGGGCCCGTCGGAGGGGGGGGGGTGGGCGAGGTCTGGACCTGTGCCCAGAATTAATACCAGTTGAAATGTTTTGAATTTTGAGTTGTCAAAACCGTTTTGAATTTCGCAAAATGGACGTTATAAGAGATGTTAGGATACCAGTTGAAATGTTTTGATTTTTGAGTTATCAGAGACTTTTTGACTTTTGCAAAATGGACGTTATAAGAGATGTTCGGATTTGTGTGAATGGAATTAGTGTGGTCCCCCGGCGCAACACGACTATCATTTCTGCTCTCAGGGAGTCTGTGGGACCATCTGTCTCTCGCCCCCCCCCCCTTCACCCTATGTGCCTGGTCTGACTATGGTGCCTCTCGCCGGTACCGGAGATGTGGGGAGAGAGGTGTGGTGCCCGGGGGTCAGGGGCCCGCTCGGTGGTGTGGGCCTGGCAAGGGGGAGGCCTCCGATGGGGGGCATTGGTGCGGGTTGGCGGGATCCAGGACAGTAAAGTGATCCTGAATATTAAGTGTTGTACAGATTGATATAACATTTCACATGAGATAACAATGGACTGTGGGGATGACCTGGGGTGGGGGGAGTGAGTCACCCATGGGTGGCGCTGGCGAGGAGACAGAGGTGTGCTTGGCGCTGCTCAGGGGGGACACATCTGGGAAAACATCAAGGGAGGAACAGCAGGCTACCACTGGGCTCCTGGGAGGGGTCTACAGGGTGTGTGGGGGGCAGCGCTAAGGGGCAGGGTTTTGCTACAGACTTATTGGCGTGGTAACAGGACGGCAGGATGGAAAGGTTGATTGGAGACTCTGCACTATAAGTTTAAGGTTCATTTGGGCCATATGGGCCTCGCTTAGACTGTGTTAGACCAAAGCTCCCCCAAATAGGTGCTGGCTATCTCTACAGAGCTTGCTTTGTAGGGGTTGGGCAGATTCTTTGGGAGTTAGTTCCCAATCCGGTTAGATTGGTTAGGGAGAAGGTAAGCCTTCTCTATAGTTTTGGGGTGCCGAGTGGCCCCCAGGGTTCAGTTTGTGTCTAATTCCCAGTCCTGTGTGTCCCATTCCCTAGTGTTTCTCCCCCCTACTCCTAGACAATTTTAGTTACTCAAGTAAAATGTAGGTGATACAGGAAAAGAATTGTTCCAGAATAACATTCTGCTTGTTTAATGTGAAGGATCTGAATAACCCTTCCAAATGGTTGCAGATTCTGTACTCCCTTCACAAAAAGAAGTGTCAAGTTTTATTCCTCCAAGAGACTCACTTCAAGGAGGGCAGCATACCAAAATGTAAGGACAGGAACTTCCCAATATGGTTTGATGCCCCTAATCCGGACACCAAGTCCAAGGGGGTTTTACTGGTAGATAATGTGACAGACCCGAATGGTAGATACGTTTTTGTTAAGGCCCAGATAGGTGGGAAGACATTCACGTAGGCCAACGTATACCTCCCTAATATGGATCAGTCGCAGACAGCCCAAAGGATCCTCCGTGCCCTAGAGGACTTTATGGAAGGAGTGGTGATCATGGGAGTCGACTTCAATTTGGCTATGGAACCCTTGGTAGACACTTCTACGGTAGGTCTTCGTTGTCCTACTCAAAAAGTTGTTGCATGGTAGACAGATGGTAGATGTTTGGAGGCTTAGTAATCCAATGGCAAAGGACTATACTTTCTACTCAAACATACATGCTTCATATAGTAGAATTGACTATTCCTTTATTAGCCATCATGCGCTTCAGTGGTCTAAGACAGCGGTCATTGATACCAGAGTGTGGTCAGATCATGCTCCCCTACTTTTCTCGCTGGAATTGCAGGGTTGACAGATCGTCCTTGGCAGTGGCGGCTAAATGAAAGCCTTCTACAGGATGAGTTGTGCGTCAAGTCTTTAACGGAGGGGATATCAGACTTCCTGAAGAAGCTTGAGCTTGACACGACCAGACTCCCAATACAGTGGGAGGCTTTGAAATGCAATTTGAGAGGGATCCTTATCCAGCATGCCACGAGATTAAAAAAGGAGAGGGGAGCCCAGGGGGCGGGGTTGCTAAATAAGATAGCCGGGTTAGAATCCTCACATAAGAAGAGTCCGAGTCCGTCAACAATGATAGAGCTGACTGAACACAGGAACAAGTTGCTAGGCTTGTTGAATAAAATGTCTAGCAGGCAGAGGGAGATTTTACTACGAGCCCAGTAATAAATGCGGGCGCCCGCTTGCTAGACTTTTACATCCCAGACAAAACCAGATATATATACCGACCATTAAAGATGCTGCAGGTAAATCAGTACATAATCCTAAGGACATAGTGGAGGTGTTTAGGCAATATAACTCAAAATTATATAACATCGGAGAGGGGCAACCACTAGAGAGAAAGGAGGTAGTGGAAAAGGAAACAGAAACATATGTGGGGGAAACAAGCTTAACGGTATTGGGTATCACAGAAGGGGAAGTGCTGAAGGAGCCGTTTGAACAGGCAGAACTGCTAGAGGCTGTTATATCGACTCCCTAGGCTAAACGCCCTAGCCCTGATGGCTTTACAACAAGATTTTATAAACAATTCAAGAACCAGTTGGTCCCCTTTATGATCAGAACCTTTAATGCTGTCTCTGGGGAATGTCACTTTCCGACCCAAACCTTAGAGGCGCACATTACGGTACTGCCCAAGCCAGGTAAAGAACAAACAATATGCCCTAATTTTAGGCCAATCTCACTAATCAATGTGGATGTGAAATTCTACTCCAAGATGATTACCAATAGACTGAAGAAGTTGCTGCCCTATTGAATACATACGGACCAGGTGGGGTTCGTGTAGAGTAGAGAAGCCAGAGACAACACAATCAAAACCATCCTCCTGAACTCATATGCCAGAACAAAAAGAATCCCAATGTGCCTGCTATCAGTGGATGCCAAGAAGGCATTTGATAGGATCAGCTGGGGGTTTCTAGAGCACACCCTACCACCCCTTGCTACAGGGAATAAGAAAGGACCTGGAAGCGTATGCTAAAAAAGGCATCTCATGGTTGGGTAGAATAAACGTCCTAAAAATGGACATCCTACCAAGACTACTTTATATCTTTCAGGCCGTTCCGTTATATGGCAGCAAGAATTTTTTGTCGCAAAATCAGATCAGAGCTGGTGAGGTTTGTGTGGAGAGGGGCGCAACCGAGACTTAGGGCCTTATTTTACAAGGGATAGCGCCAGGTAGCGAATGGTGAGCGAACGGTAATGACCGCCACGAGAACGCCGGCTCCCCTCCGCAATCACACATTTATCAAGCCGATCCTGCTTAGCGACTGACAGACCGCCAGATAGCGAAGCATTCATCATTATTCCAGCCTCACCCCACAGCGCCAGCGAGCGACCTTGAACAGCGACAGGTATGACCTCTCGCTACCTGGCGCTCTCCAATGCATTTCAATGGAGCAATCTTTAATTATTCATAATTAATTGATTTTTTTTTTTTTTTTTTTTTTTTTAAATGTCAAAAATTCTGTGACCACTTCTGCAATGTTAGATATTTTTTTAAAGGTATAAAAAAAAAAAATTTGTGCAGAATTGATATTACAGGTCTGATATTAATGTATTCATATTACAAAATGTTTATAAAAACTTGTTTATTTTTTGTTTCCAAAAATATGGTTGTTTGGGGGTTAAAAAACTACTTTTAACCCATCGCCGCCAGCGCTCTGGGGTTTAAACATGCATTTCACAGCGCGAGAATTTTTTGAGCGTGATTTGTCAATGAATATGCTGGGAGCCGTTCGCTATGGCCATTCGCTGTCATGCGCTCCCATACAGCGCGGAACCTGTCAAACAGCGACTCCTAACCCCGTATTCAACATTACCGCACACCGACTGAGTCGCTGTCAACAACTGAACAACGGCCAAGCACAGCGAATACTAGCGGGCGCTGTGAAAATAACGCTACTGCCGCTCATCTGTCGCTACCTGGCGCTATTAATAAATCGGCCTCTTAGCTTCCGTAAACTCACCAGACCTAGGGATCAGGGGGGAGTTGGACTGCCAGATATAGAAATTTACCATAAGGCTGCAGTGCTAATAAGGATGATAGACTGGCACCACGGGGAGAGAACCAAACAATGGGTTACTATAGAACAAGAGATGCTGTGTGGGGACCTGAATTCTCTCCCTTGGGTAGATCCGAAAACGATGGCAAATAAAGACGAGTTGCCATTCCTGACCGCCCAGCTCCTGATGACTTGGGAAGACTCGGCCAAACTAGGCCAGGCCCATTGACACCACTATTCAACAATCCAGATTTTCTGCCTGGGGTGGGGGTTCTCAGGTTCCTGATATGGGAGGCATCTCCAAGAGCCAGGCTGAGACACACTCTGGTGGAAGGGAGGTCCCCTACGGTTCAGGATCTAAGAGCAATGGGGGGAGGTGATGGGGTGTCATGGCTGGCGGTGTTACAACTGAGGATTTATTTAGGCTCTTTAAACAACCTCTCAGAGATAACAAGGGATCGAACCAAGTTTGAGGAGCTGCTGGAAGCGACAGAGCGACCATCTAGGGCAATCTCGGGCCTATATGGTATTTTAAGGGAAGGAGTGAGTACCGGGAAACCAGACTTCGTAGGGGAGTGGGAGAAGGAAATTGGATGGTCCTTTGGGGAAGAGGAGTGGGAGAAGGCCTTTTTTCTTACACAGAGGATGGCTCTACCATGCAAGACTCAGGAAAAGAACTTCAAGCTCCTTTCACGGTGGTATAGGAGCCCGGTACGCCACTATTCAACAATCCAGATTTCCTGCCTGGGGTGGGGGTTCTCAGGTTCCTGATATGGGAGGCATCTCCAAGAGCCAGGCTGAGACACACTCTGGTGGGAGGGAGGCCCCCTACGGTTCAGGATCTAAGAGCAATGGGGGAAGGTGATGGGGTGTCATGGCTGGCGGTGTTAAAACTGAGGAATTATTTAGGCTCTTTAAACAACCTCTCAGAGATAACAAGAGATCGAACCAAGTTTGAGGAGCTGCTGGAAGCGACAGAGCGGCCATCTAGGGCAATCTCGGGCCTATATGGTATTTTAAGGGAAGGAGTGAGTACCGGGAAACCAGACTTCGTAGGGGAGTGGGAGAAGGAAATTGGATGGTCCTTTGGGGAAGAGGAGTGGGAGAAGGCCTTTTTTCTTACTCAGAGGATGGCTCTACCATGCAAGACTCAGGAAAAGAACTTCAAGTTCCTTTCACGGTGGTATAGGAGCCCGGTACGCCACTATTCAACAATCCAGATTTCCTGCCTGGGGTGGGGGTTCTCAGGTTCCTGATATGGGAGGCATCTCCAAGAGCCAGGCTGAGACACACACTGGTGGGAGGGAGGCCCCCTACGGTTCAGGATCTAAGAGCAATGGGGGAAGGTGATGGGGTGTCATGGCTGGCGGTGTTAAAACTGAGGATTTATTTAGGCTCTTTAAACAACCTCTCAGAGATAACAAGAGATCGAACCAAGTTTGAGGAGCTGCTGGAAGCGACAGAGCGGCCATCTAGGGCAATCTCGGGCCTATATGGTATTTTAAGGGAAGGAGTGAGTACCGGGAAACCAGACTTCGTAGGGGAGTGGGAGAAGGAAATTGGATGGTCCTTTGGGGAAGAGGAGTGGGAGAAGGCCTTTTTTTTACTCAGAGGATGGCTCTACCATGCAAGACTCAGGAAAAGAACTTCAAGCTCCTTTCACGGTGGTATAGGAGCCCGGTACGCCACTATTCAACAATCCAGATTTTCTGCCTGGGGTGGGGGTTCTCAGGTTCCTGATATGGGAGGCATCTCCAAGAGCCAGGCTGAGACACACTCTGGTGGGAGGGAGGACCCCTACGGTTCAGGATCTAAGAGCAATGGGGGAAGGTGATGGGTGTCATGGCTGGCGGTGTTACAACTGAGGATTTATTTAGGCTCTTTAAACAACCTCTCAGAGATAACAAGGGATCGAACCAAGTTTGAGGAGCTGCTGGAAGTGACAGAGCGTCCATCTAGGGCAATTTCGGGCCTATATGGTATTTTAAGGGAAGGTGTGAGTACCGGGAAACCAGACTTCGTAGGGGAGTGGGAGAAGGAAATTGGATGGTCCTTTGGGGAAGAGGAGTGGGAGAAGGCCTTTTTTTTACTCAGAGGATGGCTCTACCATGCAAGACTCAGGAAAAGAACTTCAAGCTCCTTTCACGGTGGTATAGGAGCCCGGTACGCCACTATTCAACAATCCAGATTTTCTGCCTGGGGTGGGGGTTCTCAGGTTCCTGATATGGGAGGCATCTCCAAGAGCCAGGCTGAGACACACTCTGGTGGGAGGGAGGACCCCTACGGTTCAGGATCTAAGAGCAATGGGGGAAGGTGATGGGGTGTCATGGCTGGCGGTGTTACAACTGAGGATTTATTTAGGCTCTTTAAACAACCTCTCAGAGATAACAAGGGATCGAACCAAGTTTGAGGAGCTGCTGGAAGTGACAGAGCGTCCATCTAGGGCAATTTCGGGCCTATATGGTATTTTAAGGGAAGGTGTGAGTACCGGGAAACCAGACTTCGTAGGGGAGTGGGAGAAGGAAATTGGATGGTCCTTTGGGGAAGAGGAGTGGGAGAAGGCCTTTTTTTTTACTCGGAGGATGGCTCTACCATGCAAGACTCAGGAAAAGAACTTCAAGCTCCTTTCACGGTGGTATAGGAGCCCGGTACGCATTCACCAGATCTTTCCTTCAGTCCCTGAAGTGTGTTGGAGATGTAATGCGGCTCGGGGGACTCTCCTACACATCTGATGGGAATATCCCAGTGTGAATAGCTTTTGGGCCAAGATTCTTGCGATACATGGGAAGGCCTATGGTACCTCAACCCCGAACACACCTGAGATAACTTTACTATCCATGCTGCCAGGTAGCAAGCATTTGTGTAGAAAAGAAGTTTTAAGATATTTCCTGACAGCAGGTAGAATGGTGATACCAAGACATTGGAAGAGTGTAGTGGCCCCCTCTCTGATGGAATGGCATGAGGAACTTAATGGTATCCTGAGAATGGAGGAATTAACCGCAGATCTTAAGGGGGATAGAGATACATTCAGACACATGTGGACAGCATGGATAATGTTCAAGAGTTCAGACCAAGGCCTAAGGAAAATAAGTGAAAAAAAGTAGATGCTAGACAACCCCTCGTGGGTAGTGAGGGAGAGCAGGGAGTAGAGTTTTTTGTTTGTGTGTGTTTGTGTGTGTTTGTTTTGTTTGTACCCTAACCCAGTGTTTCAGCGTCTATGTGATATTAGGTGTGGTGTCTTTCCCTTCCCTGTTACGAGGTATATCGGAGAACAAGTCAAGTGACGAAAAGGCGACAAAGGGTGGTACGAGCAGTGGGTGTGGAAATAATTATCAGGAGGTATGGAGTACCAACGGCCACATGGGGCGGAGTACGAGGAAGGGAATTATGTATAATGTATGTACAATGTTTGTTAATGTGGTGTGTATTTTGTATGCATGTAATTCTGTTTTATTAGAAATTTCAATAAAATAAGATTAAACATAAAATCGTATTACGTGTGAAATCCCAATTTCTCCCGGTTACAGCAGTACCACATACATATAGGTAGACACCCTTTCCTGCCCAGGAGACTCCCCCAAACTGAAACAGCACTTTAGGGGATTTTCAGATAAAATACAACTATGCTATGCGCTATGCGCACTTTGCAGTTTTTCCAGAAAAACAACCCTTTACATTTACTATATATTCTCTGAAAGTACACACCTCAAGCTTTCTAGGGGTACCAGGCATGTTGATGTGGCCATAGTTTTCTGGAAGTAATCCCTCAATGTATTCTTTGGTTGCAAAGAGTTTCCCTAAAAAAAGGATACAAAAGCAGAATCAAAGCCACATTTTCCTAAAAAAACTATATAAAAACAAGAAAAAACAAGTTTAATCTGAAAAAGCAACATCAAGGGAAGAGTTGCCAAACACCCCAAAGTAAAGCATGTGCGTAATGATAATTTTACTTGAAAATTTCAGCTCTGCAGGCAAAGTTTTATTTTCAACCAAAACAACCCTTTACATTTGGAATATCCCCAATAAACCATACATTCCCTGAAAGTACACATGTTAAGCTTTCTAAGCGTACCCAGCTTGTTGTAGTGGGCTCATCTTTCTGGAATTAATCCCTCAAATAATTCTTTGGTTGCGCAGGGTTTCCCTAAAAAATGTATACAAAAGCTGAATGAAAAACACCTTTTCCTAAAATATAAATATGCAAACAAGAAAAAATAAGCTAAGTCTGAAAGCACAAGGTCCTCCGAACAGAACAATACCCAACATGCATAGCTACTTTTAACCCTTTTATTTGCCAGCCTACTTGAGATTTTGTCACCCTCTGTTGACAGGTCATTTTTCCCCATTTTGCGCCATGTTTTGCGCCATTTTAGCTGGATTTTGAGGAAAATTATATATATATTTTTTGCAGCAAAGTTTAGGCTTTAACATGAAATGTCTTGTTTGTAAATTTTATTCAGTTTTTTACAATATTATTAAGTAAAAAAAAAAATAAAAAAAATAAATAAAATTTTTTTTTAGAAAATTGCCTCCTTTATTTTAAATAAAAAAGTGTATTTTATTAAAGAAAACCATATTGCATATGAAAGCCCCATTTCTACCGATTAGAACGGTACCACATATTTATCGGTAGCCCCCCCGTTCCTGCCCAGGAGATCTGAACTGAACTGAAACAAGTACTTTATAACATTTACAAATAAAATACAACTACCATCCACACTACAAACGGTTAAATCGAGAAAAAAAATGACACAGAGTCCCCCCTCCCGGGGGGGGGGGCATTTTTCGGGGGATTTTTAAGGATTAAAAACCCTTAAAAATCCCCCAACAAAATGACATGGTGGCCCCGTCATTACAGGAGGTGAGGACCCGGAAGAGGGACCTCACCTGAAGGCTGTGGACCCCTGGGGGGTATCGGACCCCTCCTGGTGAAGAGAAGAGCTGGACGGAGGGATCGGGCGAGGAGGTGAGTGACTATCATTGTTTGCTTTTTTTGTTTTACAGGCGCAGTGTCAGCGGCAAAAACGGGGGGGGGGGGGGCGGTTTCGGGCCCCCTCCTGAAGACGGGAGACGACGGGGTAGAGATCGGATGCCCCCCCAAGAAGAGGAGACCCCCAGCTTTACACAGATACCAGAGGTAGTTTTTTTTTTTTTTTTTACACTAGCAGGGAGAAATGCCAGGCAAGTAGTTTCTACGTCCTTGGCAATTAACGGTTGGAGAAGCAACCATGTAGAAACTATGTGCTTGGCATTTAAAGGGTTAATAGGGTCAAGAAGGGTTAGCTTTTGCTTTCGGGGGAGATTTGCCCCTGCTTTCAATTGGGCCAAATTTAAGTTCTTGTTCAGCTCTATATCCCCGATTAAATGCTTCATAGTATGTATAAGCAATGGAAAACATTTAGCCTAGTGTTAGTGCACAGTTGCCATCAACAACTTATGTGTTCAAAGGATGATTTTAAGGACTGATGAATGACCATGTGCCCACTGTGGCTAGGCAGCACAGGGCAGACTAAGAATTAAGGGAAGTCAAAGAGCAAAGAAGTGCTGTATTTTTGCCCCATAAGTTGCAATTTTATTGCCCCAAAAGTAGAAGAAATGTGCGTGCATTTGTGCGCCGGCTATGTGAGTTTATTTTTTTGTTCTGCCTATGGGCAATGGGAGGGAATAATGCCGCCCTTTGGGGAATGGGATGGGGGAATACCACACTGCCTATAATGGGGGAATCAGATGAGGGGATGTCACATTGGGGAATGGGAGGGGGGGATGCCAAACTTTATTTTATTTTTTGCCCCATAAGGCGCAATTTTATTCCCCCAAAAGTGAGGGGAAAATGTGCGTGCATTGGTGTTCCAGTTATGTGAGTTTATCTTTTTTGTTCTGCCTATGGGCAATGGGAGGGAAGAATGCCACAAAGCCCTTTGGGGAATGAGATGGGGGAATACCACACTGCCTATAATGGGGAAATGGGAAGGGGGAATGCCACACTGCCTATAACAGGGCAATTGAATGGGGGGAATGTCACGTTGTCTATAAGGAGAATGCCACGCTGCCTATGGAGAATGGGATGGGGGAATGCCACACTACCTATGGGGAATGGGATAGGGGAATGCCACATTGCCTATAATGGGGAAATGGGAAGGGGGAATTCCACACTGACTATAACAAGGCAATTGGATGGGGGGAATGTCACGCTGCCTAAAAGGGGAATGCCACGCTGCCTATGGGGATTGGGATGGGGCAATGCCACACTGCCTATAATGGGGGAATGCCACACTAGCTGTAATGGGGAAATGGGATGGGGGAATACCACACTGCCTATAATGGGGAAATGGGAAGGGGGAATGCCACACTGCCTATAACAGGGCAATTGGATGGGGGAATGTCACGTTGTCTATAAGGAGAATGCCACGCTGCCTATGGAGAATGGGATGGGGGAATGCCACACTACCTATGGGGAATGGGATAGGGGAATGCCACACTGCCTATAATGGGGAAATGGGAAGGGGGAATGCCACACTGACTATAACAGGGCAATTGGATGGGGGGAATGTCACGCTGCCTATAAGGGGAATGCCACGCTGCCTATGGGGATTGGGATGGGGCAATGCCACATTGCCTATAATGGGGGAATGCCACACTAGCTGTAATGGGGAAATGGGATGGGGAAATGCCACACTGCCTATAATGGGGGAAGGGGATGGGGAATGCCACACTGGCTATGGGGAATGGTATGGGGGGATGCCAAACTGCCTATAATGTGGTAATAGGATGGGGGAATGCCACACTGCCTATGGGGAATTGGAGGGGGGATGTCACACTTTCTATAATGGGGAATGAGAGGGGGGAATGCCACACTGCCTGTAATTTGGGGATTCTGCACCTTGCCTATTATTTGGTTCTTCGATGATGGTGTTTTAGAACAAGATTTGTTTTTCTGATTTTCTTAATTAACTTAAATGTCCTCCAACATTCACTTAGCCATCTTGAAGCCCTCAGCCATCTTGCATCACACTGTGTGGCACTCATTATCCTCAGTGTTGGCGGGGAAAAGCTGTTTCTTTCCCTGTTAGTTTCGAGTCTCTAAAGAACAGGAGACAGGAAATCACTCCAACAATTCTCTTCTGAGAGATCTGACTAACAGACATCAGTTCTCTGTGAAGGAGGAAACTTGGGCATTTAATATGCATTTGCATTGTCTTTAAACTTAAACATCAAAATATAAATATGAACATCAAAAAAAGCAGTCACTTGCTCTCTATCCTTCTTGAAAATAGCTTTTACAGGAGTTAAGTTTCAAAATAAAAAACTGAAGCATCACCTAAAGTACAAAGTGTTATGTCCTTTAACAGATATATAGTATTGTGTTCTCACACAGTTAATGATCACTGCCTTCACATTGTAATCTAGAAACACATTGTGAATTGTTGTATAACGTGTAAAGCCAATTTTATAATGAGGACAAACTACAAACATTTGTGGTGGAAACCAGTCTACCAGTCACAGATAAAATATGTGCAGGCTAGCTAGGGAATTAGAAAGTCATGCACCAAGTATGAAATGGTCAAGGTGGATTTGAAAATGTTGTAAAATTTCAAATAACTATAACAGAGGAATGAAAGTGCCCACAGTTTAAAAGCGGTTTTCAGACCAATGATATTGTCAGTTCGGTATCAACACTTGCAGTTACTTTTTATTCCTCAGCTTTGCCTGGTACTCTGCCATACACATTCCCACTGCTAGGTGTCATGCCGCACTTACCTGGGGTCTGGTCCCGCTGTGTCTCCGGGCAGCATGGGCTCAGGGGCTGGCCGGGTTCCCCTCTGTCCAGCAGCGGCGCCGAGCACCTCCTCCTCTCCCCACTGCATCCCTTGGTCCTCTGCTCATGCTAGCTCTGCTGATGCATGCACTCCGGTGGCGCTGCACTCAACGTGGCCACCGGAGGTTAGTTTAAAGGGCCAATGAGCGTGAAGATTATTGTGGGCGAAACGCCCTAAAGGCTAACCCGGGCAATCAGCCCATATGTTGTTAAGTCACCAGTGAGCCCAGTTCCCCTCTGTCCAATCCATCCGTTTCCATCCTATAAAGGTAAAGGCACTCTCTCACTGCCCGTGATATATAGCGTATAGCTGGGTGCTATTGTTCCTGAGACTCCTGTTTGATTATCGTTGCCAACCTAGTTTGCCTGACCATTCCATGATCGCTGCCTGAACCAACCTCTTCCCGGATCCCGACTACGAACCGGTCTCATCCCTTGTACTACGAAATGTCTGATTACACGGTTTGACCCTTGGCTTGACCTTTGACCCTTCCCGTGTTTCTCCCTTGGAGCTGCTAGTCATGAGGACTATTACCTGTGTTTAATGCCCAGTCTTACCTTCAGTTCATCCGTCTTCACCCCTGTGAGTTTACAATCTTGTCCAGGTGAGGTGTTTACAGCGTTCCGGCAAATGGAGGTTTGACTATAGGTAAAGCTAGCTGCAGAGCTTGGGGGTTGTGAACTCACCCAGAAGACGGGTGTCCCGGGGAGGTTTCACATTTGACACTAGAGATTACATTAAAGTATTAAACTGCAGGTAATTAATAGTGTGTTTGCATATAACAGTGTATCTCTGTGTTCTATAAAATGATAGGCTGCAGTGATGCCTCATGCCTCATTGGTGGTTCTTGTCCACTTTGCTAATTGTATGAAAGTTAACTTTGCCATCAGAGACAAAAAAAGTAATTCTTTTCTGAGGCTGTAACCCCACTATGAAAAAGCCTCAGAAACATCCCCTCTCCATTTGTCTCTCGCCCACCTCCCATCAGAGTTATCTGGAAAAGAGGAAGTAGAAGGGGGATTTAAGATAGCTTACCTCTAACTTAAAAATATAATTATACATATATTAATAGGATTTTCAAATTAGGAACATATTTCCTTGTATAAATAATGTGTTTAAAAACATTTTTAAAACAGGAAGCTAATAATTATGATTGCACTGTAGACACTTATTCTCCATTCCATCTATCCATAGTTGCTGTATTTTGGAAGACAATATCAGAATACTAAATCTGGTATATCTTATTTATATAAAAATTTTAAAGCAGTTACACACTCATTTTCTACCTAATGGGTGTGGGGCCACATTGAGACTCCACATTGCTGGATTCAGACTGGCACATAGCCCCCTTAACCCCCCCAAAAATCATTATCTGCACTTTGATACTCGGGAGAGCGAGAAAATGACCTTGGCCTATGTGACCACCAGCGACCAACCCCTGGGCCAGTTTGCCTGAGGATTGAAGTGCAAGTAAGGATTTCTCAGGGGTTGGAGAGTCTATGAGTGGGGGGGTGTTCCTGCCGAGACTGTCACAATGCGCCCCCACACCCATTAGGTAGAAAAGGGTTGCGGGCCTATTTAACAACAAATATATCTATGGAATGATGACACAGAAAAGTGTTAAAAATGTCTCTCCCTTTAGGTGTGGCAATAGAGTCGCACTATGGCTAATCTCACACAGGGGCAAGCTACCAGCGCAAAGCCCTGGCATGAAAGTAGACTAAAGACTAGGTGACTTTTTTCAGTGAGAATTTTTTTTACACATTAATAAATAACAGCACCGGGGGGGGGGGGGGGGGGGGGTAGCGAATACATTTATAGAGGCTCAGTCTTATTGTGCTTGAGTATGCAACTGGTCCATGGTTAAACATTTGTAAAAAATCTTTATCAAAATTCTGCACCTAATCTGTAAAAATGCTCCAACACTCATTTAAAAATACATGTTGAACTGGAAGGTGCTTTCAAACTAGGCCTTGGCAAAAATTGCAAATCCTCGCTAAATCAAATGGACTCCCTGTATTTGTCTATAACCAGATCTTAGAAAACTTTTAATCAAACTAATTAATTTTAAATATTATAGTAATTATGCATTCCTATTCATACTAAAACTGATAATGTAACATTCAAACCAATAATTTACTTCACTGCATTTTAATACAAAAATTAATAAACACTGATTAGTATAACATATTCTAAAAATAATTATTAGTTATGGCAAAAACACTTTTTTTAAACTTTCTTTTTAAATGTAAACTTTGATAAAGCTAATAATTTAAACATAACCATCTCAGAAAAGCCAGATAAAGAAATAAATGTCTACATTCAAAGCTGCGCAAATCCCAGAAATCCTAAAAAAGATGATATTCAACACTCAGCAGGCAAAATGTTCTTAAAGTGGACCAACACCCAGGGGGGATCGGCCCGGGAATCTATAAGATTCCTGGACCGATCAGATCCCTCCCCGCGGGGCATCTGAAATCGGGATGTCCCGCGGGGAGGAACCCCCCAGGAGGCCCACAATCCTTACCTTACCGGCGATCCAACGGCGCATGCGCGAGACGCGGCCGCGTCTCTCGCTTCCCTCTAGCAGGGCGCGCTCCCGCACCAGCCGTTTTGCGAATGGCCGGCGCAGGCGCGCTCCCTGTTAGAGGGAAGCGAGAGACGCAGCCAATGACAGCGCTCTGGTATGCGCGTCCAAGCGGCTTTGGACGCGCATACCAGAGCGGCTCTGAGCGCTGTCATTGGCCGGACGAGGTCACCTGGGAGCGGGGAGAGGTGAGTTTTTGCGGCGATCGGGGGGGTTTCACACAGCGGGGCACCCCCGATCGGGGTGCCCCACCTAAGTGGACCAACACCCAGGATAGTCAAAATCCTGGGTGTTGGTCCACTTTAACTTGAGGCTTAGCACCACACATTAAACCTATATTTTCTTTTTAAATCAAGAAGAGCCATGCAACAGATTTCTATTTTTGGCATGCAAAACTGTCAAGGGGAACCGGCAGGGTTGTGGTAAATAGAGCAAAGTAAAATAAGAGCTACAGTATATATTTAGCAGATTCATCTATATTTTCCAGTAGTCCTGATTCAAATGTTTTATTTGTACTATATTTTGTAGTTATTTATTACAATGAAGAAGTTTCAGTGACATCCCTAAAGCTCAAAATTCGTAAACTTTGTTACATTTTTCAATTTGTACCATGTAGTTACCAAATGTGTCTCCAGCCTACCAAGCTACAGTTTATTATTGACCATCATACCAGCCCTAAAGAAGGCTGCAGCCATGAAACTCAACAGCTTCAGGCCAGTGGTTCTAACATCCATTACAATGAAAGTATTCAAGAGACTGGTAATGGCCTACCTGCAGGAAACAACTGAGGACTACTTACAAAACAGATCATATGAACATCTAGAGGCCGATTCATTAACAGCGGCAGGTAGCGACAGTTGAGCGGCTGTATCGGCATTTTCAGAGCGCCCGCTAGTATTCGCTGTGCTTGGCCTTTGTTCGCTAATTGATAGCGACTCAGTCGGTTTGCCGTAATGTTGAATATTGGGTGAGGAGTCGCTATTTGACAGGTTCCGTGCTGTATGGGCGCGCATGATAGCGACTGGCCCTAGCGACCGGCTCCCACCATATTCATTAATAAATCACGCTCAAAAAATTATCGCGCTGTAAAATGCATGTTTAAACCCCAGAGCGCTGGTGGCGATGGGTTAAAAGTAGTTTTTTAACCCCCAAACAACCATATTTTTGGAAACCCCAAAAAACAAGTTTTTAAATAATGTAGTAATATGAATACATTAATATCAGACCTGTAATATCAATTCTGTACAATTTATATCTAAAATGGCAGAAGTGGTCACAGAATTTTTCACATTTAAAAAAAATAAAAAATGAATATTTAAAGATTGTTCCATTGAAATGCATTGGAGAGCGCCAGGTAGCAAGAGGTCATACCTGTCGCTGTTCAAGGTCGGACGCTGGCGCTGTGGGCTGAGGCTGGAATACTGATGAATGAGTGGCTATCTGGCGCTATCTCAGTCGCTAGCAGGATTGCCTTGATAAATGTGTGATTGTGGTGGGGAGCCGGCGTTCTCGTGGCGGTGCCCGTCATTACCGGCCGCTCACCAGTCGCTACCTGTCGCTATTCCTTCATAAATAAGGGCCCTAGTTAACTTGGTACTGAAGTACACACTAGAGCAAACAGATCAGTCTGGTGATTATGCTAGAGTACTGTGTTTTAGTTCGGCATTCAATGCCATCAACCCAAATATAGTGCACTCATCAGTAAGCTGACTGTCTGTTCCACCTGACGTGTGAATGGCTGCAGAACTTTCTAATAAACCAATCTTAGTGTGTGTAAATTGGTAACATCAGTTCCTGTGTGAGATTCACAAACACTGGTGTTTCTCAAAGCTGTGTACTGTTTTCCTTATTGTTCACACTGTACTACTGACTGTGTCTCCAATGAGGAATTCGTCAAAATTCTTACATTTGCGGATGACACCACAATCATAAATGAAAACAACAAACAACATATCGCAAGAAGGTGAATAAACTGGTCTGCTGGTGTAAATCCAATAACCCGATTCTCAATACTGCAAAGACCGTGGAGTTAGTATTTGACTTCAGTAAAACTCCACCAGAGCTCCCTCCCTTAACTATGAAGGGAGTTTTTTTTTTTTTTATGCATTGATGGCCATTGTATGCGTGCACACACAAAGGAATTCATCCTCCGCATTTAACCCATCCGTGCAGTTAGTGTACACATGTCAGAGTGTACACATGCTCCCCTTACCTCTAGGCCACAGCTTACCTCTAGGCCACAAATGCCTGTAGTAGAAAGAGTGGAAAGCACCAAATTTTTAGGAATTACAATTTCTCAAGACCTCAAATGGAGCAAACACGCTGACTAACTTACAGCTCAACAGAGTCTATTTTTCTTGCGCCAGCTGAAGAAATACGGTCTGTCACGAAAAGTGCTCTTTGCCTTCTACAATGCTACAGTTGCATCCATCTTGTGCACTTTCATCACAACGTGGTACAGGAATCCATTGAAGAGGAAGAAACGTGCAGGCTGATTCATTATTAGCGGCAGGTAGCGACAGATGAGCGTCTGTAGCAGCCATTTTCCGAGCGCCCACTATTAGTCGCAGTGCTCGGCCGTGAGTCGCTAGTTTTTAGCGACTCAGTCGTTGTTCAGTAATGTTAAATACATTGTGAGGAGTCGCTATTTGACCAGTACAGCGCTGTATGGGAGTGCATGTTAGCGACTGCTCATAGCGACCGACTCACACCATATTCAGCAAAAAAAACAGCCTCACAAATCTCTGGCGCTGAAAAAAGCTTGTTTGAAGGCCAGAGCGCAGAAGGCGGTGTGTTTAAAGTCTGTTTTCCAGCATCTATCAACTAGTAACAAAGCGAAAACATAGGGAATTACATTGTAGCAACATTGTAACATGAACACTTTAATGCCAGACCTGTAATGTCATTTCTGCAGAAATATATTAAAAATAAAAAAAATGTGAAAAAACTGCTTATTCAATGCCAGAAGAGGTCACAGAATTATTTGAGATTTAAAAAAAAAACAACGCCGGCGCTGTTCGCTGAGGCTGGGAAAATGATGAATCAGATGCTAAATGGCGTTATCCCAGTCGCTAAACAGATTCTGCTTGATAAATGTGTAATTGTGTGCTGTGTCCGGCGTTCACCAGTCGCTACCTGTCGCTACCTCTCATTAACCAGTCACTACCTGACGCTATTCCTTCATGAATAAGGCCCTAATGGGGCAAGATAAAATAGAACTCTGACTAAAATAATAGTCTGGAAACAAATCTTGTGACCTCTGTGTTGGAAGCCATCTGTAGCTCAAAACTATTACCCATTGTCAGAGTGGCCAGTGGTGGAGGTCTGATTGCAAGGGGCTGAAGTCACAGGTGTCAGTATTAGAATTGCTACAGAGGACACAGCACTCAACCTGGAGTCTGAAGTCTAATACTGGAGCCCCCAGCTGAAGAGAAGCCCCAGGTAATGAAAGACAACAAAACAAAATCATATGGAATTTCATTGTAATAACGTTGTAACATGAACACTTTAATGGCAGACCTGTAATGTCATTTCTGAAGAAATATATAAAAAATAAAAAAAATTTGAAAAAACTGCTAATTCAATGCCAGGAGTGGTCACAGAATTATTTGAGATTTAAAAAAAATAAATAAATAAATAAAAAAAAACAGTTTAAAGAGAAGGAAAGGATCGTCCATTGAAATGTATGGGAGAGCGTCAGGTAGCGAGAGGTCATACCTGGTGCTGTGCAAGGCTGAACGCTGGCGCTGTTCACTGAGGCTGGGAAAATGATGAATAAGACGCTACATGGCGTTATCCCAGTCGCTAAACAATTCTGCTTGATAAATGTGTAATTGCGTGCCATGTCCGGCGCTCACCAGTCGCTACCTGTCGCTACCTCTCATTAACCAGCCACTACGTGACGCTATCCCTTCATGAATAAGGGCCTAAGATTGCAATGTATCATAAGATCAGCTGAGAATCAGAGGCTCTTCCCTATCTTCCTTAGAAAGCCATTTTGCTCAAAGGAATAAGACAAAAGCTACCAAAATAATCAAAGATCTAATATATCTCAGCTGCCACTTCTTCAACAGGCCGGTACAGAGTGTTGCTGATGAAAACAGTAAGGCACAAAAACATTTTGTTCCCCCTTGCTGTGCTCTTGCTGAATAACGGCAAACTCTTGATTTAAAAACCAAAAAAAGGACCATCACTGCTCTTGAACCCCATGCCCAAGAGGACTTGTAGTCTAAAGGTCACTAGCTAAGTAATATTATATTATATAGTATGCAACTGATGTTGATTGAAATTATAAATATAGACATCCATGTTAGTTAGTTGTTGCATTGTTACATTTTGTATTGCCTCTTGTCACATAACATTTCTAATATATACATGGGGAAATAAATGGATTCTGATTCAAGAGGATCAGGAGAGGATCAGAGTTCACAAAAACTCACAAAACTTTGTCTTTCCTTTGCATCTTAGCTCCCATGTAA
Organism: Gastrophryne carolinensis; assembly: GCA_027917425.1. NCBI lineage: Eukaryota > Metazoa > Chordata > Amphibia > Anura > Microhylidae > Gastrophryne > Gastrophryne carolinensis. The sequence continues at coordinate 175,388,473 of CM051237.1, read as the reverse complement.
AATGTGGATAGTTTTACTCACCTAGCTTCAGCACTCTCCTCTGTGTGGCATCATTTTCTCATTTTCTGGTGACTATCTTGTGCCATTTGTGATGATCTCTGACCTTCCTAACTTGTAGCGAAGCCGATCTCCAGATCTCACACATGCACAGATCCATTTTAGAGCCTCATCCAAAAGGCAAGCAGCACCGGGAAGGGCAGAATTATGCAAAGTACAATAGAGATCTGTTGTTTTTCTTGTGTAGAGACACCCAAAAATGCATAGAGACACCCATAAAATCCATATCAGAACTTCCTGTGGTATCTCTCACAGTTAATCAACACCAGAGACACTAGTCTCTCCAAAGGTAGTATTGTACAGACATCACAGAGGGTCATTTAATACAGTCTGAATACATTTCTTTTCTATCTTCAATAAAAACATTTGCACTGAGTTGGAGGGTAGGGGATCCTTTACCACTAAGTATACTACAAAGTGACCAAGAAGTGGTGGTTGGGTTAACGATTACACACACTTGGAAAACGTTTACGTCATTGGAAAAATTGTGACAATTTATGCTATCACAATTACACTCAATCAGGGTCAGGGGATTTTTTATTTTTTTAATAGGGTATTGATGTGTTAGGGTTCTGGTTTAGAGTTGTGGCTTATTCACAGGCTTTTGCGGAACAAATATACAGGAATTCTATGTTACTTCTCTGTACATGGGTGTAAACCTGCTCCTGTACAACTCCGGCATCTCTAGTCCATAAGAGATGTTGGTGACTGGCCTATTGCTCAGTCACACCATACATCCCACTGCCATTGTTCAGCCAATGGTATAAAGCAGGATTCACACTGTAAGCAGATCAGACATCGTGGATTCAGTGGGATAGTCCTTTCCTATAATGTCAACATTTGTCTGTTCTCAGAGTGTTTGGAGGGGGAACATTTAATAACAAAATGCCTCAAGGTAGCAAACAGTGGGATGGCAGGTCAGTTTAACTTTAAGTTTTCCAAATTAATTAAATATTGTATTCAGAGTGGAGCGAATGTGGAGACCCCTCAAAATCATATCAAAGTACCTCCAATGGCTTCTGCCATCACCAGCTCAAGCTAGTGGTATTTTGGTAAGAGTTACCCAAAGCGCTGAATACATTTTTTCATTTACAAATATAATAAATAATATATGACTCAAAAAAGAGGCCTCAGAATGTTATATAAATTATGATTTAACTATCCATGCACCATTCTATACAAAGCCTATCCAGTTGTTGCAATGTCAATGGTGTAATGCTAAACAAAGTTTCGGGCATAGGGTCATGTCAGGTGAGTAATAGGCATAGCAAATAAAATACCCATATTCTATATTAAATCTATACATAATATTTGCATGATATAATGCAAACGATGAACATCTTCTTTACATCAAATCATGAGACATCTCTCTTCTTACTGCGCAGATGAACATTTAAGTGAAATAATCCATCCTAGCCTACAATCTTGTCATTTCTCTTGCCAGACAGATATTAGGTAATATGACACCTGTGTGATTAGATTTCAATGCAAAAATAATATTTTGTCTGTATTTTATCTTATTTTATGTTAAAGATGCAAAATGACATAATAAAATTATTGGGTGATGGTAATTTGCTGTTTCCTTCATCCCAACCTCATGTCTGCTCATAATTAGAAAAACTATAAACAGCAGGAGCTACCAATTGCCACGCCGCATTTCGTTTTCTATGCTTCATTATCTGCAGCACGGTGGCACAGACAAGCTAGCGCAGCTTGTATGATGGAAATCATACACAGTGTAATGGACTGGCACACTTCCAAACTGCTAATCTACCATGTGATTGATATGACTCCAGTCCCTAAGAGAATTAATTTTTTCCCTTTTTTTCCTATTCCTTTAGCAGGGTGTTGGGTCTAGATTGCAAAGATATATTGTGTGATAATGCAAATCAGATTTTACATGAATATACATTTCCAGCAGGTTCAAAGGCAGACTGAATATCAAGGCTGATTGAGTTAAAGTTTATGAGCTATGTGTTGGTTGTGTTTTATAATGTCTTATTTGTTTTCTAGAAACAAAGGATCACACACACACAGGTATTTAAAAAGCTGTACAGATAAATATCTAACCAGTGTCTTTCATTAGACATCAATCACACCTAATCCTCTTCTATATCAATGAACAATGTAATAATGTGACACCAGTGAATAACAGATATGTGATCCGGGGTGGGGTAAAGTTATATGCTCAGTTATGTGTAATGTTTATGCTAGAATTATCACACTAAGCAAAGAGGTTAATCCTATTCAGGAACTCAGTTCACTTGTTCAGAGTCCCCAGGCGCACCTTGGTCAATCTGAAATTAAATAAAATTAGGGCTGTTTTTTTTTCATAATAAGGCTCAAAAATAAGATATGGTTTGGAAACGATTGTAAGATTCATTATTTAGCTGTTAATAGAGTAATCTGAGAATTTATTTCATTCTCTTTGAAAATGCTCAAACTCAAAGTTTAAGTGTTAATAACTAGGGGAGCACTACAAGGGGGTGGTCTATGGGCCTTGAAGCTCCCAGACCTGCTGGGCCTCAGTGCCACTAAAGCCACCATAGGCCTTAGGTCTTGAGTGCTGCTGTTTGTATTAGGGGATGCTTAGCAGCAATGAGCTGTCAGGCAATGTAAAAAACAAGAGCAGCACTCGGGGAAGAGGGTCAAAAGGGCTGCAAGTTCAAGGAGGTGGGCAGAGTGGAAGTCTGGCCACAAAGAGTTCAGCAGCAGAAGCACCCAGAAAGTCATTGCAAAATACTCACTGATGCTCCTGCAATAGTCAACTTTGGTAGCTGAGGAATATAAACCCTATCCATGGCATAACCTCCCAAAATAAAATTACTGGATGCTACCAGATGAGGACTTTGAAGCATGTTAGATCACGCCTTTATTGCCTTATTTTTGCCTTTTTATTTTTGTCAGATTACCCATGTGGTCTCTCCCATCTAAAAGACTGCCTGTAATCCAGACAAATGTTTTGAGCAAATTCTAGTAGAGCTAAGCAAAACAGTCAGTTTTGTCCACTATGTTTTATGCCTTTTTGCATGCGTACTCTAGGTTGGCTCATAGTTAAAATGTACCTAAACCTGTTAGAAACTTACCTGGGGGCCGTTCCCACGGCCCCTCCGCGCGATCTCGGCCGGCTCCGGTCTTCCGGCGGCCACCTCTCCGTCCTCCCCTCCTGCTGGGGCTTCGGCCTCCTCCTCCCCCTCGACGTCGGCAGCGGCTGGGGTTCCTGGCAGCGCGGGCGGCTCCTCCGCTTCCTCAGCCAGTGCGTCCTCTCCCTCCTTCTCGGGGAGCGCATCCGGCAGCCTGTCACATGCTCACGCACCGGGGGCAGATTTGAATGGGCCTACCCGGTTCCAAGGGGGGGTCCTCCGGTTCTGATGAACCCAGGGGCTGGACAGCCTGACTGGTCAGGGCGGTCCAGTCCCTGGGGTGGCTTCTATCAGGAGCAAGATCTAGTTGCACCAAGCATTAGTACACCAATCACTACATTCCCCCTTCCCATTGGCCAGTTCCCCTTTAAATATGTCCTTGCCCTGACCACCAGCGCCCGTTATAGCCATTTATAGCTTGGGTGTGCTGCTGGAATTGTGTTTTTGATCCGGCTTCGTCTTTGACCACTCCTCTTCGCTGCCTGCACCGACCTTCTGCCTGTCTGACCTTGCTTCTGCCTACCCCTTGGATACCGCGCCTCTGTGACCACCCGGCTTTGACCTTTGCCTGTCTGGACTATTCTCTGCTCAACCCCTTGGATTTGACAATTTTGGACTCTGTTCACTGGAACTCCTGATTTGGGATACCCCGCAGTTCACCCGTCTTCACCATAAGCCAGCAATCTTTGCGCCAGTAAGTCCTGGGGGCAACCGAGTCTGGAGAGGCATAACCCATGTCTCCAGCGAGCGGGGGCTTGACTATAGGCACAAGAGGTGGTGGAGATTGGGGATTGTTGGCTCATGAAAGAAGGGTGTCCGGCGATCCCTGACAAAACCATGCTAGGTGGTGTGGGGCTGCTGCTCATGTTGCATAGTCCCCCACAGCCTTCAAAACCCAGGCCAACAAAACTCAATTGGCCCATTAGCAGCTATGTGCGTCTGGAACCATGGACGAGTTTTGGTGTGGGGGGCTAAGATGAGGGGGTGGTACCAGTTGGAATGCCCCCCCAGAAACAGTGTCCATTTCACAACAAAAAAAGCAATCTCGCGAGGTTACCCTATTATTCATTTCTTCCCGAAAAAGCATTTACACCTTTTTTAATTTTTCTTATTTTTTATTTTCTTATTTTTTCCTATTTTTTTTGTGTGAGGGCTTACCCTTTATGTTATATGTGTTTGTGTTTTAAATTATTTAATAAATGTGTCACATATTTTTATATATTTTGTATTCTGTTTGCTTGCCACATATTTTTATATAATTTCGATTCTGTTGGGTGACCTTGTATAGACTATCATAGTCCCCTATTTCTAGCCTATATTTCACAGAAATATGTTTTCTTCAGCCCAATGTTATTGCATTGAACTTCATTTTCTTCTTTATTAACAGGGCCTTGTCTGTAGTCTTCTTTGGGCATTATCATTCACTTAATAATACACAAGAAATCTGTAGTTGACAGTAATTTGATCACAAGCCTGAAATATATGGGAATTAATGATACCAAGACTCAGACCGTAAGTAAAAATGCAGAGAATATCTTTCATCTGCTTACAAATGATGAGTTTTATTGTATGCCAAAACCAATAAAGTCAATTAAATGAGAGAGCACAAATAACTCTCCATCTACAATCTCTCTGACATGCCATTTAAAATTTGTCTACCGGGTCTGTTATCTTTCCGTGGTTTTGAAAGATTATTAAAACAAAGCTTGCCTTAAATCGGACAAGACCTTAGGTTAATTGGCAGGTATGTAGGAAGTGTTGAGGAAGATAATGGCAACATTAATTGACCTTTACATTTTCAGTGAAACACTGAGTGATACAACACATCTCAGACAGCTAACAAGGCTTTAATCTCTCTCAAACAATTTATGACGGCTCCTTTTCTAATATGCAGGAACATTGTATATTCAAATTGCTTTACCATTACTGAGCTTGTCCTTAAAGAGCGAGTGCTTTGAAAGGATCATGGCCACCAATATATGTCACTAAGCATCCATTTGGCAATTAACTGCAGTTCAAAAGGTCAGTATTTTTTAAGTAGATATCGTAAAGTTGAGGGTCGTAGGCTGCATGCATTAAACATAAATTTATGGCTGCTTATCTTTTAAACCTATCCCAGTATACACTAGATCTTAATTTAAAATCCCTTAGTCTTTCTGACCATGCTGCATTCTCCGTAGTGCTTCTAAAAATAAATAAGTAATAAAAGGTGGTCTTGGTCTAATTGTTTGATATACCAGTACAATTTTCAAAAGCCACCCAAGTTAAAGTGGACCCTAGAATGTTTTTCTTTTGAAACTCCCAACCTGTGCTGCATACTTGTGTATATTGCAGATTTCTGCAAAAACTGGGGCATTCAGCAGAACACACTTCAAAGAAATCTTGTAGAGCAGTGAACACATGGGTTTTTAGGATAGGTCTGTGACCCTAGCTTTAATTCTATTCTGGGCCTCAGAGGAAGATGGATAATTTAACATCTTTAAAATCTATTGGTGTCAGAGGGACCAGCAGATTTTTTATACCACCATTTTGGTCCCATTGACACTTTAATTTTTTCTTCCAGTCTTTTCTCATTTTTGGTCATTGCAATAATGAAGTAAATGTGATGCAGACAACTAAAAAAAATCTAATTTTTTTTGCCTGGAATTCCATTTTAATGTTCTTATCCAGGTACACACTAACTTTCTTTCCACTTATCCCAATTGAGGTCAGTATATAATACACCATTTAAAAATCTTTAATTATATGTAAATACCTCATCTATTCTATGCAATTTCTTTGCCTCAGTTTTTGGGTCCATGGGTAAGTTAGAAATGGCATGTTATGGCATGCAGCATGCTCTATTTTGGTCAGGAACAGCTACGGGACCACTTTGGATTGCCATGCCTGCTCACACTGAAAGCACCAAGTGGCCGGAGGACCACTTTCTAAAAAAATAATAATGATAAAAGCTACTGCTTCTACCCTGCACTGTAGGAAATGGAGGAGGGGCACAAGGGACAAGTCATCTGCCTGCTGGCAAATTATTGCCGTTAGTTTTAGAGCCCCTTAAAGTGTTAGAACCCTATCTGTATTGTTTATTGTCTTACATATTTAACCTTATTTATGTTTTAGGTTTTGATCTTTTTGGATTTTATTATATGCTTTGAGGATATCTACCCCTTTCTGTTCAATGTTAAAAGCAATATATTATTTGGTGATTATTTTAATAATCTGCTGTGGCAGAAATCCCCACAATATTCACTAATTTGATGTGCTTTTTGAGCAGGTGGGTTGACAAACCAGTGCATTTACACTGGCCTGATTCCAAAACATACAAAGCAAATGCTGTATTTATTAATTCTGGTGGTTTGTAAAAGATCACTGCCAGAAAATAAATGTCAGTGCAGGTCCATAAATATAATTCGATCTATTCCAGCTTGGCCTTGGGACTAGAATTTCTAGTTTACTTACAGTACATGGTACATATAGCCTTGCTCACAGCCAGATGTATTGCTGTGAGGTATATAAGATCACCCCTGAGAACCTACTGGTAATAAAAGTTGCATCACATTACTAATGTTAACTGACCCCTTTAGGATGGAAAGTCAAGATTGCAGAGATAAATTAAACAATTACATTGACTTTCTCTGGTTTAGAATTAGTCTATGTTGTTCCAGCTATTTCACCTACATAAAGAGCACAGAGAAAATCATAAGTAGCTGATCATCTGTTATTTTTTTTCTCTTAGAAAATTGTTTTTATTTCTGTAAAGAAGTTAATAAAGAGGTTTAATTGGCTGCCGGTGTGTGTTATGGTGCAGTTGCTTCGTTTACTTCAGCCCCCGTATCCTATTACTAGTTCAATTCTCTAGACTCCCCTCAATCTAAAAGTCGGGCTCTTAATTATTGCGGCAGTGGCAATGCAAGCAAATAAAGCACACGCACCCTCGCTCTTATTCTCATTCTGTCTCTCCCTTCCGCCGTATTCCTGACCAATCTAATAGACTATTGATTTTTCATCCTCCGAGAGATCAGGCTCCACTTTTACCATTCAATCATGATATTAGCTGTCCATTAACTTGAATTTCATGGCCTGACAGCATGTTGACACTTCCAAGGCTGTTCACTCGTCCAATCAACACAAAGGTATCACTTTCAATATTAAACTTTGGAAGGAACATTAGTCTGTGCTTTGTCACATTAGGCCAGGCCACATGTCACATGCGTCACACTATTCCTGACATTAACATGCATATGCGTCTAAAGCACATTATGGACGTCCTTGAACAATGCTACAAATTCTTTTCATCCCTGCCAAATATCACTGGTGGGAATGGTCAGCAGAACCTGCAATACTTTCCTGTAATACAACTATTGCAGCTTGTTCAGGCTATAGTTTTAAGGACCATCAAATGCTTGTGGTGCTACTCATCTACGTTGTTTTCATATCCTACAGAATGATTAAACCAATATAAGTTTCATGATCATTCAAATAACAAAGTCACTTTAAAGAGTCAGCGTCATCAGAAAGCAAAAAGTTCAAAATCCAAAATCATGGTAAATGATTTGTTCAAAAATATTGTTAATTTTAATTTACCAATATGACACCATTAAAATAAACTGACCGTTTCCTTCAAAGGAAACATTTGAGATGCTTAAATTGTGACAGCTTAATAAATCGCTAGGCTAATTCTTGATATCGACAGCATACAATGTTGTTGCTATAAAAATGAGTCCTGTGATTTGTTAAGCTGTCACAATTTAAAAGTCCCAAATTTGTCCATCTAAAAAAAATGGTAAGCTTACATTAAAATGAACTACAGCTGACGATGAGCAAAGAATTTGACAAAGTCTCTGATGTACAGCACCAGTTTTAAAATTTAGTGACTACTACATTAGATATTCATTTTCAACATCACAAATGCTCTGTGTCTCCATCCCCCCAGACTCTTGTCTCCTTGCCATGTTCTTCACCTCCTCCAGGCCACATGTGACACTTAAGATACTACTAACATGAACCAATTTTTTACTTGACATACTTGTTAAACATCACCAAGGTGATGTGACACCAATCTATGACCTAGAGCCCCAAGTATTTAAACCAAGTAAATGTAAAATTATATATTCATTTCTCAGCAACATATGAATTCTCTTCCCCCCTTCCCCAAGACACTTGTCTCTGTGTAATGTTCTTCACTCCATCTAGGCCATCTCAACACTGCTAACATAACCAATATGTTACGCTCACATTACGTGAGGGACCAGTCACTCAGTCACTTCTTCAGTGATTCAAAGCAAAAGTGCCAAATGGATCCAGAAAATCCCCTGTACAAGTACAAGAAGAGTATATAAAGAGGCACCTTTACAGTGTCCATACATTAACACAGCTGTTTAGTTCAGTCACATTGACACAATTTTACTTTAGTCAGTAAATAATCCAAGCAGACACTATTTGTTCTCTAACCTTTAATGTGGGCCAATCAAGATATGTGTCAGGAATTATGGAATAACACCAAAATTCCTCCACGCCCTATTATGTCTAAAGCCATGTTTTTCTTTTTGAAGGAGATATCATTTTAAGTTCACTTTGACATTTCAAGGGGGTGCTATATTTCTTATTAAAACACAGGTAAGACTATTAACATGACAATGGGATTGATTCAGAGCCAAGTGAGAAAACGTACCCCTTTTTAGGGAAGAAAATTGCTTTTAACTTTCATTGTCTATGTTAGGGCTGATTCAACACCAGGAGAAAATGTACATCCGGTTCTTGAATCAGTCCCAATGTAGTCAATGAAAGTGAATAGCAGTTTTCGGCCCAGTGTGGTTATAGTTTTAGCAAGACATTCACCTAAGAGTTTTGACACAAATGCACTTAAATTGCCTCCCAAAATGCATGCCATGGAAGCAATAATACTAAAATCTAGTTTTTATACAAAGACAGAAATTCCCTTTACACCCTATTTTATTACAAACACGTACTTTATTAAATAGCATACAATTCACCAAGGGGTAGTACACAGTCTCTAGAGCAGCCTTTCATGTTTTTTACCATGTACAAGATGTCTTTGCTTGCATTCAGAGTAGGTGCACTTCCTTTATTAATCTTGTCACTGAGCCTGTCCTGGGCATAGAAAGTTATTGATTTTTTTTTTACAGACAGTCTTCCCATCTATAGCCTACCTGAGATCTATTTCACATTTTCTCATAAACAGCAACCTCAGTTTATAGAACAGGTTAACCCTCACACACAAGAGGCATTTTTATGAAGTGATTTATACATAACCTACAGAGTACACTGCGGGAATAAATAAGGCTTGCAGAGGTCGCAGACACCGCTGTCTGATGCCGAGCACAAAACTTAACATCTCCTGTTGTGAAATCACTGGGAAGGCCTTTTCAAATCAGTTGCCCTCTACAACTACAAGAAATCGTCACCACATAAAAAACAAATATTAAATTCTTGAATGATCTAGAATTATAAAAGTTTTGTCCATTTCTCACAGTCATATGCAGTAACCCTATTGCATGTCTACCTGCTTATGAACCCACCAACTGGCATATAACATAGGTAGAGTAAGGATCCTAGAATAATCCTAAAAAGAAAAGCAAAAAACTAAACGAAGCCCCGGTAAGTGGGGCAAAATGTGCGTCGGCAGATGGATGGTCTAGCCATGCCCCCCTGCCCCCTCACCACACGAGCTGGCATTGGATTAGAGTCCCAGCTGACCCGACGAACGCTGTGAACAGTGTGGGGACCTAATATCACTCAAGATCACGTGAGGAGCAGTATATCAAGAGTTGAGAAGTACAGGTGGGCGGGAGAGCAGCTAATATATGAGCGGTGGCTTGTAACAGCCGACACTGCGCTGGCCCGGGCCCCAAACCACTTTCTCTCACTTTTTGACTGCTAAGTACTGCTGAGTTTGCACTGAAATGTGGAATTGCTGATCTGCATGATCAGGCATCTGCTGCACTATCTAGCATTTGTACGTGTGTGACAACAACCCCGGAATCTACATCTGCAGCACTTTACTTATATGATTTGAATCTTCCTATATAAACTTTGTAGCACTGACAGCACTTTTTGATCAGAGGAGAGTAGTCAAGTTGGCATTATAAATCTAATGGGACTTGAATGCAGGATTCCTTATTGAGGAACACTATTTAACTCTGCTGGCCAGCAATTTGAGTGTGTGAGTGTGGGTGGTTGGGGAGTATGGTATGCACTGTATGCATGGGGGGCCCCCGTTTTTTAGTATTTAGCAATGTTGTTTTTTATGTATGTACGGAACTAGAATTTGTGTAACCAATTGTGCCTAATTTTTTGTAAGTGTGTATCCAATAAATAGTGCGTTTTTTGGCAATATGTGCCCCTATTGTATTCCCATGCCGGCCTCACCTATAAGCAGTGTCTTTGTGTGTGCAGTGGTGCTAGAGTAAGGATCATGCAGCAAATTCAACTTCCTCTACCAGAACAGAATTCCTTATGCTTATCGCGGGTCATTACAGCACCAGGGAGAGCTCCTTTGCTTTGTATGGTTAAATTTGCGTCATGCAAGAGAAACATTTACTAAAAAACTACTATTTCTTGCATCGGATAAAGTCTGTCTAGGCAAAATGTGTTGATTGAACTTTGATGAACCTTTTCTTGCCGAGCCTGGACACTTTTTAAGAATTTTATGCCATTTAGGGATTAGTAATTAGAGATTATGAGTGTGATTTATGTTTTTCTCTGGGGTTTTCTAATTCAATTCCTATCTTGAGTGAGATGTTCAAGCTGCAGCTGGAGGATATAGCACTGAACTGAGCTCTAGTTCTAGCAATAGTGCTCTATGATTGTAATGGCGCACATGGAAACAACTGATTTTTTCCTGGGATTCTCTGCACTTTTCCTGGCTGGAAGAGTGGTATTTACTTTAAAAATGGTTTGCCATTAGCAGGCGAACTGCATGGAAAATTAAAGAAATGTTGCTTTATGGCAGCATGGTATTGGTCTCAGGATATATGTGTGGTGTCTCAGGAGTGTTTGAAATGCTTTGTATAATGAGTTTTAAAAAATATGAAACCTAATATGAAAACAGGTTTATAAGTTGTTTTTAAAATACTGGTTAACAACGAATACCCGCTGTGTGAAACTACCTTGTTAGCCGAGCAAACTCACCTCTCCTCGGTCCAGAAACGCATGCGTGGCCACTCATCCAATCAGCTTTTTCGGTCGCGCATGCACCATGGGCTCGGCAAAAGGGTAAAAATCATGGGCCAGCCCTGAAGTCTCATAGACTTGTTTTGGTCAAGTTTAATGTAAATTAAGCTTTGAATACATATATTTGTTCAGCATTTTGAATGTATGGATTGTAAATTATTTTATGTCTGTGTGACATGACATGAGTGTAGCAACTGTAGGCCTTTTTTAATAGAGAACATTGGACGAAGGCAAGGAAATTAGGCTAAAAAGATTTCATACACAGGTAAATACATTAATAAGAAGAGATGACCTACAGAGGATTGTTTTACTCAATGATAGTGGAGTTATATCTAAAGTGGACCAACACTCGAAAATGACTTAAACCAGACCATAACAACAAACAGTGCTCATATGCATCCCACCAGGGCAATTTAGCTTGCTGCACATAAAAATGAATGTAACCCTAACTCCTGCTGTGGTCAATTTTAAAAATAAAATGGCGGCTCATGGATCTGCAGGCAGTGTGCAAACTGTGTTACTGGGTTTCCTATTATTGTGCATTGTCAGTTAAGTCAGTTGAATCCAGGCAGCAGGCCGCTATCACTAGAAAATCTGTGAGGAGGCGTTTCAGCTTTGAGTGGATGCAGGAGCAAATGTAAGTGCTGAAAATGCTTCAGTATCATGCGTGCAGGTGGGGCAAGTGAATTTTGGGGAGTTCTCTTTTCCAACTGTGCCAGGCTGATGTTCTGGTTTAAATAATTTTCCTACAATGAAAATGTGTTTACAATAGGAGATGGTGTTTTTATTACTTTACTAACATTTATACTGCTAAATAACTGTTTTGGTTAATTAGGCCAAAAATGCCCTTTTGAAAATGTTGTAAACAGAGGATAAAGGGGATAATTCATAACAATTTAGAGAGTTTTATTTTTTTTAGCAATTTGTAAATAACAGCTCCCTGTGGGCTCTTAACATGTTAATGAAAACCCCTTAGGGGGCTGTTATTTACCTATCTGTTGAATCAAGACAACTCAAAAAGAAGCACAGTTTTTTAAAAGGCGCGTAATGGAGACTGAAAGATTGAGAGATTGAATAAGTACTTAACAACATTCTGTACATTTTCAGTAATATCATGGGTTTTTACAATAACCTCCAGTAAGGCAAATCCTTTGTTTTTAAAATATACAAGTGTTAAGATTATATAAAACACATATGAACATCAAAATTGCAACGAGTAGCAGTGGTTCGGCTGAAATGTTCTAATAATTATTTATAATAATTATTATGTTGTTAAGATAAAACAGGACCAAATCAGCAACATTCTGAATTTATTTTTAGACTAAATCCAAACAGTAACACTAGTAAGGAGTGCAGAATGAGACCCTAAGTTTCTGGTCCCCAACCTGTGGCTCGCGGGCCCCTGCTTTGTGGCTCATGGCCTGTCTGGAATTAAGCCCCTTAATTCCATGTGAAAGAGAAAAAAAGAGAGAAAAAAAATCCTAAACATCCAAAAGTGTGTCCCCAGACACACGCACTGAGTAAGGGGGCCATAAGGGTCAGCAGTCTGCTCAGTCTGCTCAACCATACATAAAAGCATCAAGGGTTGGGGGGTAAATGTGTGGGGAGGTGGACAAGCACCCATCTGTCATTTAACCTTTTGGAGATAGATCAGGTTTTATAGGGCAGATATTTAATGAGGTAAGGGGGCTTTGCACAATTTTATCATCACGTCGGATGTGGCTCAGCAATAAATGTGGCTCCCAGGGTAAGAAAGATTGGAACTCCTGACTTACGTCATAATTGCAAGAGGATTGGAGAGGAAAAAAGGCACAGGAAAACTTTCAATCATTACCGTATTTTCTGGACTTCTATTCCAGAAATAAACCCTTTCCGATGAGGTGAAACAGAGTATGAAGCTATCCCTGCTGTATAAAAGTAGCCCGCAGCTGCATTTCACAAACCTTTCAGCCCAGCACTGGCCACCCTACTACTGAAAAAAAAGATACTTGAATAGATGGGAGGGCAGAAAACCTGTGCCAGCCCCAAAGACTGGAACCACCACACTGGAGCAGCAAAGCAGCACAAGCTGAAAAGAGTGCACCCAGAATGAAACTCATCATACGAAACTCTGCAGAGAAAAAAAGCTCAGGGGTTCTTAAAGACCCAGTAGAATCATCCCATAATTTGAAGGAGAGGGGATGGTGCCTAATGAAAGGCACAGGAAACCACTGAAATCCATTTCAGAGGAGCGAGAATCAATAAGAATGCATTATAAATAATTGCAGTTCAAATCACCGAAAACACCTGGGAAAAAACAGGAATGAAAATGAGTTGCAACAATGTCTGCAAATTAAATACATGTTGGCCTAAACATATTTTACATGCTACAACTAAAAAAGGAAACTATATGCACTATACAGAATATTCATTAAGAATTAGAGTTAACCCTTTCTGCTTCCTACTATTGACTAGTTGACTAGTTAATAGAACTACCTTTGTGATTTCACCTGACATGTTGAAGTTTATAATTCATGGATTATAATTACTTTTACTGGCTTAATAAAATATATGTTTTAACTGCCCTTTCTCAGAAGCTGGGATTTCTCCCTTTTGTCTGCATTGATCTGCCAGTAGCCTCTTCCCTGGCACAGAGTTTGGGACTGCTTTCGCTGAGCTGAGCATCTCATTGTTATAACTTTACTAGGTGAAGACAACATTTCCAAATCCACCACACCAAAAAAATAAAGCACAACAGAAACTCCTGCAGACCTAATTTGAAATATGTAGAAACACATGGACCCCCCAAACCAAATGATAAACAGAGCATGAGAAGATCCCTTCTGATTCTAAACAAAATATACAGTATGACAGGAGCCTCCATACCAAAAATGAAATATGCAGTGTGTGATCGGAAACCCCAGACCTAATATGAAGCAAAAAACCCATTCCTACACTCTTCACGCATCTACACACCCTCCACACCGGTGTACCTCAGGTGATGTCTTGGCAGTGGCCAGGTTTAAAAAAAACTTTCTCTGCCGCCATGCCCACACAGCACTTTTGAGATCGCCAGTTGGCGATATTGAGAATATCAGCTGCCATGACCAGCCAGCTGCCCACATTGCTGGCTTCCCTGTAGACATGGGAGTGCTTCCACCCCCAGCCAATCTGATGATACACGCCACAGCTACAGGGAAGCTGAGGATGTGGCCACTGATAATGATAGCTGTTTGGGATTCTGGATGTTTCACACAGTGGGATGTCCCAGTTTAGGGTGCCCCAGAGGCAGTCTAGGGCCAACCACTGCTGCTTTCAAGAGCAGTTTTAAGAGTGGAATCAGATACCCCAAACCCAAAATGAAATATGGAGAGTGATAGAACATCCAAACCCAAAATGCAATAAGCAGAGTGTACTTGGAGCCCACAGATCCAAAATGAAATATGTAGAGTGTCATCAGAACCCTACAAACCCTAAATTGCATATGCAAAGTTTGGGTAGCTCCACTCAGAGAGCATAGGCCAGTGAGCTCAGCATCTGCCTAGGTTCTTCGAGTGCTAACATCAGCCATGACAGAGATTTACATGTAGCTTTAAAGCGGACCAACAGTCAAAAATGACAAAAAGAAGGCCAACACAACAAACAGTGCTCATGTGCATCCCTCTCCCAGGCAATTAAGATGCTGCACATAAAAAATTATTTACCTTTTTCTAACTCCCGCTGAGGCAAAATGTTAGAAACAAAATGGCGGCTCATGCATTTGCAAGCCACCTGAAAACATGGAGTGCTGCTGGACTTCCTGTTACTGTGCAATGTCAGTAATGGCCGCTACCTTTCTTTTCCAACTGTGACAGACTGTTGATCCAGTTTAAAACATCTAAATGGATACAGTTTACCATGACAAAGAGAAAAAAAAAAAAACAATTACCAAGAAAATGAGGAGCGCTATATATGACACAAGACACAAAGTAAAAATATGAACTTGAAAGTCATTAAAAAAACAAATTTATTTAAGAGGATTTCAGTCAACCGATTTAATTTCATTTTTTGCTTTTGTATTATCTTCCATTTATGTTCCTGTATTTCAAATTCTAAAGTGGTATTATGAGAGTGACTGTATGTTGCATTGTTAGACACAGAGATGAATAATGAAGACTTGCTGAAGTGCATTATCATATAATGTTTCTAACAGAAGGGAAAGCTAGAATAAATCCTGGGCTATTGTTGCATGCCTCCAAGAAGAAGCCAGTACATGAACCTTTACAAAGCAAGAAATAGGAAAGGATCCTTCACATTCAACAAATGCCTGCTATATTATCTGATTTCCTAACAAGGTCACTTTGATATTCATGAACTCCCTGCACATCCATTACCTTTGTATTTCAGTCGACATTTAAACGTTTGCAATGCGGTTCTGGATTTCATTTTTATTGTGTATTGTTGTACAATCCTATGGAATCAGTTAGCCCCATAACTGACCATTTTAAGTCCCTGCTCGTGGTTTATCTATAAATGTGAGCACACTTGACAGGCTGACAGGCTGTTTTTTCCCTTCTTTCAAAAAGGCATTGAAAAGAATTTCTAGAAAACCTTTTACTTGTCTTGCGTTAACAATAATTCTCATCTCAAACTGCAGGAACCTATTCAACTGGTAAAGGTTTTACCCAATATTAATATAGGCCTAAAGTCTAAATAGACTTGGTCCACGATAATTTTCCCGAGTTGGGTTGGAATTGGTACAAAAAAGCCTCATACCATGCAACCTAAGCATCTCTTCTCTCTTTGATTTGCGACTCACTGTCATGAGCAGAGCAGAAAGATGCCAATGCTCCGCATCGCCATCTGCTGTTGTTGCATGTGATTGCAATAGGAACCCAAAAGAAGGTGAATATACAGCACATCTTGGGGCTTTTTAGTACCAATAACCAACGTGGGTCACCCCATTGCATGTACTGGTATTTTTTGGGGGCAAAAGATAAAACAAAAAATGTTACTGCACTTTAGTTAAAATTAAGACGCTCACGGGGAGGCTGATTTATTAATAGCAACATGTAGTGACAGTTGAGCGACTGTAGCGGCATTTTCACAGCGCCCGCTAGTAGTCGCTGTGCTTGGCCGTTGTTTGGTTGTTGACAGCGACTCAGTCGGTGTGGCGTAATGTTGAATACAAGGTTACGAGTCGCTATTTGACAGGTTCCGCGATGTATGGGTGCGCATGATAGCGACTGGTCAGAGCGACCGGCTTCCACGATATTCATCAAAAAATCGCGCTCAAAAAATTCTCGCGCTGTGAAATGCTTGTTTAAACCCCAGAGCGCTGGAGGCGATGTGTTAAAAGTAGTTTTTTAACCCCCAAACCACCATATTTTTGGAAACCAAAAAAAAAAAGTATTTTAAATAATTTAGTAATATGAATACATTAATTTCAGACCTGTAATATCAATTCTGTACAATTTTTTTTTTTTTTTTTTTTTCCCTTAAATCTAAAATGGCAGAAGTGGTCACAGAATTTTTCACATTTAAAAAAAAACAACACATTAATAACAATTAATTATTAATATTTAAAGATTGTTCCATTGAAATGCATTGGAGAGCGCCAGGTAGCGAGAGGTCATACCTGTCGCTGTTCAACGTCGGACGCTGGCGCTGTGGGCTGAGGCTGGAATAATGATGAATGAGTCGCTATATGGCGTTATCTCAGTCGCTAAGCAGGATTGGCTTGATAAATGTGTGATTGTGGTGGGGAGCCGGCGTTCTCATGGCGGGGCCCGTCATTACCGGTCGCTCACCCATCGCTACCTGTCGCTATTCCTTCATAAATAAGGGCCTAAATGTGCATTTAGAGTTACACTTAATTCACAAAATAATTAGCATGACCCCCTCTGTCAGTGGACCAAAAGTCTGTTTAGTCTTTTGGTCAAATCTAAGAAATGTAAAATATAGAAAAGCATATTATCAATATTGTTTATAATTTATAAAACTCTATCATCTTCCATGTCACCCAACAATAGCAGACTTCTGAAATGTAATGATCCTGGAGCTGACTAGGAATTTCCCTAATAATAGGTGACACAAGCAATTATCAATTAACATTGAAGATTAAGCAACCTAAAGTGTAAGATTACAACTGCCCAGCACCTGCCACTTATCAAAAATAATATCATATGAAGCCTAAAGGTGCAGCAAGGGTCTTGGTGGCCACCAGTGCTGCTGCTATATGACAGTCTGACGAGGCATCCAGAATGGTGGAGCCCCCCTGCACATAAACCCCAAGAATGCCTGTAAACCTTACCTTAACCATCAAGGGTGTTGGTGGTCACCAGTGCCGCTGCTATATGACAGTCTGGGGGGGCATTCAGAATGGTAGAGCCCCCCACACATAAACCCCCAGAACGCCCATAAACTTTACCTTAACCTTGCTCCCCCACCAGGAATCCAGCGCCATGATTGGTTGTCTGCCACTCACATGGGCAGGACATTTGGCGGCCAAACATCACTGCACACATAAGCACGAGGCAGTCAGTCGCAGAGCTGGATTCCCTAGCTTTCAAGGGTTTTCATGCAGGGGAGCATTCTATGCAGGGGCTTTACAACAGACCTTTAGTATATTTGACTGCTTTGTAAGGACTGTTCTTGCAATGACAATAATAAGGCAGCAAGGAGCTCAGCTGAAGCCTGTCCTATTTGCCTTTCCCCCATTTCCTTTAGCACATTGTAGATACTGTAGTAGGTCTCCAAAGTTTGCCTCTTTTTCTTTCCTTTCCCTTTTTCCATTACCACACAGTAAATGTTTCTGCATAGCCACCCATGTCCCTCATTCCTTTCAGGGTGAGCAAGTCTGACAAGTGCGACCATTGTTCCTGAGGGACAGGGGCGGCCATGTGACCAGATTTGGAGGTGGTTCCGGAGGAAACAAATTGAAAGAAGAGGCAAACTTGCCCTGCTTTAGCATTTAGAGTGCCTTGCAGGAAATAGATGAGGCCCATGGGACATGAACATATTATAGGGAAACACTGTACTTGTGGCTACAGAATGGAGAAAGTCCAGTAACTTAACAGAGCCCTGTCTGTCTGTACCTTAGTAAAATGTTTTAGTTCAGCAGTCACAGATACAGAGCAGGAAGCAGTTTTTTGCTGGAGGCCAGGGATGCCCTATTCCTGATCTTCATCAGGGAGATTCGCAAAAGAATGTGCTTGTGATTCCTCAGCAAAATGGAAGTGACCTCACCAGTTTTTAAAGTTGGGCAACTTCAACTGGGGTAGTACTTAAATAAACCCATTTGAGTACATGCATAACCTGCTAGTTACTTGATCACCCTCTAGGCTGGGATCTGATCATTTTGTAACAGCAAAATAAAATAAAAAAGAACAGGTAAACAGAATAAGAAGAATCAAGTAAAATATGTAAAAAAAAAAAAAAAAAAAACATTTACAACATTCCCCCATCCATGCACATGTCATATACACAAAAACGTGACAGATACATAAATATTAACAAACGTAATACTGGATATATCTTATTTATTTTCAGTTTAGCAATTCAAATAAAATTGCATAGCAGCAAGTGCAATGCTTTAGTTCAGCAGGGAAGGCTGCAGTCCGAACCTGATTTGCAGAAACCTCTAGCAAATGAAAATTCTAAAAGAATTAAAATGATGGCATAAGGCTAGTGGTTAAGTATTTAAAGGCTATTAAACCAAAGAAGCTACTGCCTTCTTTTGTTACTCCTGGTGTCAGGGTGATGAGGGTTAAGAATGCCAGTCATTTATCACCAGTCAAATGTGATGCTGTGATTTATAGCCCTCTGACAGGCTTTGACAAAGCATGGATGTGGTTCATTGGAATTGATTGGCATCCAGAGGCTACATATTGTAGCTGGCTTGCTATCAGTCGCAAAGAGCACACATGATATATGTCTTGCTCACAGGGATTGTACTCCTTTAGAAACATTTTAAGGTATTTCCTAAAGGCAAACCCTTCACTAATGTGACAGGTATAAACATTAAAAGAGTAAGAAGGAGGGAAGGCGATTATCCCAGTGCTTCAAATATTGTGCATATAACACAATGAAACAACATTTTGGGGCTGCCAGGGTATAACTGATTTTGCGGTATAACATAAAGTTAGGAAATAGGAATTCTCCACAATCGCCCTGTAACAAGTAGTATGGCAAAATCCCCCCATTCCGCTATAACAGGCAGGATGGCAGAATCCCCAAATCCCTGTATAACAGGCAGTGTGCAGAATCACCCCCATCCCCCTATAACAGGCAGTGTGCAGAACTACACCACTCCCCTATAAAAGGGAGTGTTCATAATCCACTTAATCCCCCTATAAGCAGCAGTGTGCAGAATCCCCTCCAATCAATCTATAACTGGAAGTGTGCAGAATCATCCTCCCACCAACAAACCTCCCCCCAATTCACCTATAATAAGCAGTGTGACAGAAACTCCCTCAATTCCCTTATAATGGGCAATGTGGTGCATTACCCCAATCCCCCCATAAAAAGCAATGTGGCAGAACCCCCCAACCAATCCCCCTATAACAGGCAGCATGCAGAATCCCCCCAATCAGTCTATAATAGGCAGTGTGCAGATTCCCCTCAATCCATCTATAACTGGAAGTGTGGCAAAATCCCCTAATCCCTCCATAACAGGTAGTGTGGCAGAACCCCCCTTCCCAATCATTGCGGCAGGACAGGGGACAGGGCTAAAAAAAAAAAAAGAGTCGCTCAGAAAATTAAAATTAGCTGTAAGCCATAATCATCAATATTAAAAGTAATAAACACATTAAATAGATCACTCTGTGTGTAATCAAAATATATTGCAGTTTTACTTTTTGAATTGAAATACTGACATTTTTGATGATTTAATGTATTAAATCTCATTTATTGAGATGCCCCTGTATGTATGTATGACTCTCTCTAACAAGATACCACATAGTGCGCATTGCCCACCTAAAAATAGACAGAAAGACTATGCAAACATCAAAGAAATCTATGCAAACATCAATCTCCTAACCACTATATATTAAACACCAAGCAATGAATGGGAGCGCCAAAGAATGCACAAGGGTTGGAGAAACACTAATAATTATTATTCCCAGTGGGATAATGAATTCAGCAGAGCATAGTTTAATCTATACAGGCATATGATATGGAACTGCTTTCATATGCTCTTCATTTCTACCATAAGGAGGCAGAAAATGATCATATGGATATCAAATAATTAACTAGGTTATGCCAATTAAAGACGAACAAATTCTCGAATGAAAAATGCTTTGAATGCATTTGAAAGTACAGGGCAATGGTAGCATGCACTTGCTGAATAATCTAACATCATGTAAGGAAAAGTTGAAAAATATTTAAATAAAGCCTTCTACATGGGCCATTCTGCTAGTTCTGCGCGAGCCTCAGCATGAATAATAAACGCAGTCGCATATTTTCTTCTCCTGCACAATATGGTCTCCTGCAAAGACATTTATAATTTCACCCGAGCACCAGTTCAGCGTGACTTCATCCAGATTATCAAGTGGTCTCAGTCCCCTGCTATTACATTTTACACTTTAGAAAAGACGAAAGTGCTTACATCGAGTATTAAGATTACAAGTTACTTGGCGTCAGCAAGCAAAGTGGTTTAAAAACAGCACAATGGATTTTATTTCTAAGTGTGAAAACCCGAGGCATGATTACATTACTTGGTGAGGAAACAGTTTTTTTCTCGGACAGAAATGTTGAACACAGTAGGATTATATGTAAACGAGAGCATTAAATGTAGTCTCCAAGCATTAAACGGATGCAGGCAGTTTTTTATCTAGAGTCACAGAAATGAGATGCTATTTTTTTTGCTCCATTTTTAGTTATGTCCATCATTTTAGGGTTTTATTTTATTTATGTTGGCCTTGTTTTCAGCAGTTTAATTAAAAAAAAATGATATTTGATTTATTTCTGAAGCAACAGCCTGATTCTATGCTGTCATTCTGGGACTAGAAACCCTTGGTGGCGGCTGGGGGCATGCTAAAGTGAATCATGTGTTTAAAGGTATTATCAAGCAAAAACAATTCTTTGTTTACCTGTTATGCAGAGGTTTCATCCTGTTGTGCTGCTGAATATTGCTGTTGTTATTGTAATACAGCCCATACGTACCATCCCTAGCAAAGGGCAAAATCTGTCCCTTTCCCCTTTTACGTGCTTCTGAGCTCAGAGCAAATTTTACAGATGGCAATGAAAGAGACCTGTTCTGATGCTGGTGAGTAATGCTGGTGATATACATAGACATGCAGAGATGCTGAAACTCCCTCTGCTTTCACAGCATGAATGGAACATTGCAAGTCTATACTTCAGCTAGGAAGTTGCAAAATGGCTGATAGATAAGACTACGAGAAAACAGCTCCCTGGAAGGTGGGACACTACATATAATTCTGGCATCTGGAAAGCAAATGAAAGAGGGCCTCCAGCCTAAAGATGACCCCTTATTCCCAGTCCCTGTAAACTAAGTCTTGTTTTAAACTCACTTGCTGTGACCCCCCCCTCGAGGAGGCTGGGCCCTGTACCACACCAGCCATGAAGTGAGGAGCTACAGCAAGCCTTGAGCCAGCCAATCAGCTGTGCTCATGTTGCTGCTGTGATTGGCTAATTTATGGGCCACTGAAGGTCCTACAGCTACCAAACAGTGGCTCTCAGTGATTGGTGGAGGATCATGGTAAGGTGAAGATTATTTTTTAGTACATTTTCATAGTCTAATTAATGGGTAGGGTTTGTGGGTGGGGGCTGCTTAGATGTTATAGGTCCTCTTAAATCATCTAAATGCACCCAAATTGCATAATAAGACCACTGAATGTCTGAGGAACATGATGCTAATTGTACCATGTACAGTGGTGTATGGGTCCAATTATCGGGTAGGATAATTGTTAATAGATAATGGCCTCGATTCAATAAGGTAAAAAAAAATTCTCATGGTAGTAAAAGATTCAATTCATGAGAAAAAAGCCTGAAAATCTCACTGTTACTGAATCACCAGTAACAGGTGAGTAATGCTGGTGATATACATAGACATGCAGAGATGCTGAAACTCCCTCTGCTTTCACAGCATGAATGGAACATTGCAAGTCTATACTTCAGCTAGGAAGTTGCAAAATGGCTGATAGATAAGACTACGAGAAAACAGCTCCCTGGAAGGTGGGACACTACATATAATTCTGGCATCTGGAAAGCAAATGAAAGAGGGCCTCCAGCCTAAAGATGACCCCTTATTCCCAGTCCCTGTAAACTAAGTCTTGTTTTAAACTCACTTGCTGTGACCCCCCCCTCGAGGAGGCTGGGCCCTGTACCACACCAGCCATGAAGTGAGGAGCTACAGCAAGCCTTGAGCCAGCCAATCAGCTGTGCTCATGTTGCTGCTGTGATTGGCTAATTTATGGGCCACTGAAGGTCCTACAGCTACCAAACAGTGGCTCTCAGTGATTGGTGGAGGATCATGGTAAGGTGAAGATTATTTTTTAGTACATTTTCATAGTCTAATTAATGGGTAGGGTTTGTGGGTGGGGGCTGCTTAGATGTTATAGGTCCTCTTAAATCATCTAAATGCACCCAAATTGCATAATAAGACCACTGAATGTCTGAGGAACATGATGCTAATTGTACCATGTACAGTGGTGTATGGGTCCAATTATCGGGTAGGATAATTGTTAATAGATAATGGCCTCGATTCAATAAGGTAAAAAAAAATTCTCATGGTAGTAAAAGATTCAATTCATGAGAAAAAAGCCTGAAAATCTCACTGTTACTGAATCACCAGATAAGAAAACAATGAAAGTCAATGCCACTTTTTTACTCCTAAGAAAAGTACTGTTTACTCCTTTCTATACTGTAGTAAAAGCTGCCATTGACTTTCATTGTCTTTTTATCTGGTGATTCAGTAACAGTGACAGTCTCAGGCTTTTTTCTCATTAATTGAATTTTTTACTACCATGAGAATTTTTTTTTACCTTTATTGAATCAAGGCCAATGTTTGGAAATTTTTGTTTTCGACGCCCTGCTCTCTGTCCCAGGAATTTGATGCCATGCAGCTTCGAATTTGTCCAGCTATTGTTGTGCTGCTTAATGCCCCCATACTGTATTGGTTAATGGCCCTCATCCACCACCTTCTCTTACCCCTTCTTTTTCCCTCAATAAACTGACCGGGGAAAGAAGAGTGCCCAGGTTTATATATGCCTATATGGCATAAAATATGCTGTACTGCATTTAGCACAAGGTTTGAAATATTGTACACAAATTAAATGCATACTACAGCCATATTAGGCCAATCAATGACCCTGAATAATTGTCACATTAACTGTGTGTAAGGGAAACATTTTTAAAATGTATTCTGCCAGAAGGCACTCTAATATCTGTTTTTGTTAGATTGCTGGGTTTGCTTACAGATTTGCTTATCACTATGAGGCCGATTCATTAATAGTGGCAGGTAGCAGTATTTTCAGAGCGCCCGCTAGTAGTCGCTGTGCTTGGCCATTGTTTGGTTGTTGATAGTGACTGAGTCGGTGTGCAGTAATGTTGAATACGGGGTGACGAGTCGCTATTTGACAGGTTCCGCGATGTATGGGTGCGCATGATAGCGACTGGTCAGAGCGACCGGCTCCCACCATATTCATCAAAAAATCACGCTCAAAAAATTCAAGCGCTTAGAAATGCATGTTTAAACCCCACAGCGCTGGCGGCGATGTGTTAAAAGTAGTTTTTCTACCCCCAAACCACCATATTATTGGAAACCAAAAAAAAAAATTTTTTAAAGAATTTAGTAATATGAATACAATAATAACAGACCTGTAATATCAATTCTGCACAATTTTTTTTTTTTACCTTAAAAAAATTATCTAACATGGCAGAAGTGGTCACAGAATTTTTCACATTTAAAAAAAAAAAAAAACATTAATAACAATTATTTATGAATATTTAAAGATTGTTCCATTGAAATGCATTGGAGAGCGCCAGGTAGCAAGAGGTCATACCTGTCGCTGTTCAAGGTCGGACGCTGGCGCTGTGGGCTGAGGCTGGAATAATGATGAATGAGTGGCTATATGGTGCTATCTCAGTCGCTAAGCAGGATTGGCTTGATAAATGTGTGATTGTGGTGGGGAGCCGGCGTTCTCGTGGCGGTGCCCGTCATTACCGGTCGCTCACCAGTCGCTATTCCTTCATAAATAAGGGCCTATGTTTCACTAATACAGCCACAAAGCCTGATGTATCACTTGATAACCTTACCAGCATTAATAGAAACAATGTGCTACTAGAAGTAAAAGCATCACGTCCAAATATTATTTGATGCATTGCCATGGATTAAACCGAGCAGCCAATTAGAAATAAAAATACAAATTTAATTGGTCAGTTAATTAAAGTCTAATCGAGTGACAGAGTGAGCTCAGGATAGTAAAACATGTGGCTAGCACCTGAGGTCTTTTGCAAAAGAGATTTAAAAGCAATAAACCCATATTAATTTACAAGAAAGCTATCTGAATGTATTTTATTAAGGATACATAAACTATCTACATGCGTGATTTAACACAATAAAAAAGTAACTTACACATAAAACACTATTAAACCTGATGACACCGTCCGGGAATCTGGGAAGCTCATAATTTCATGTAACAGATTGACAATTACATTTTACTAATAATTATAGATGCACCTTTTGATTCTTAGAGGTGTTTAAAATCTGTAATTATAATACTTTGTAAATGCTGGAAATACAAAATGCAGGGATCCAGCCCACACAGCCCACTGAGTAAACTCACTTGAATCTAGAAATATTAACAAACCTGAAATCAAATAATTTCAAAAAGATCGCGCAAAATAAATCTTAAATATTATACGTCTTCAAAAAAAAATTTCTTTCTAAAAATTCCCCCGCTACGAGCAAATGGACCTCAGTCACGGTTAGTCCTTTTCAGTATAAGTTCATGAATATAGAATGATAGATATCTATATGTGCTCAGCGAGATGTTTCACCAAAGTAATAAATTCTCCACCAAGTGACTCAGCTAATTCTTTTCAAATCCAGTGCAGGTTTCCCATCACCAATACATTAAATAACGTACCAACTTTCTTATAATGAGATGGTATAAAACTTGGATCTTAATTTAGCTCCACTTTAATGTCATCAGCCTCAATAGAAATTGGATGATCGTTGCTCCCAGCACTCCTCCTTCAATTTCTCTTTGTCTGAGAGGTTTTGTATAGCCACAATCAAGGACACTTTCATTCAAGTGTTAATATAAACCCTCCAAGGTTTATTAATTTGGGAATCATAAAACCAAAAAAGATAGAAAGAAAATGCACCAATAGCGTGATACTGTTTGGCAAGTATCACGCTATTGGTGCGGGGCGGAACGTGACCTGTTGCAAGGAGGGAAGCGCTGTCGCCTGCGGCCGGGGAGGGACGCGCACTGACTGTCTGTTGTGATCGGAGTTACAGGAAGCGTAAGAGGAGGCATAGCCTCACCCTCGTATCTGTACATGTACACGCAAATGTTTTTAATATCTGGTAAGCGGCAATGAAAGGGCCACCGGACAGTGTTTTATGCTTAAAACTTGCCAAACAGTATCACGCTATTGGTGCGTTTTCTTTCTATCTTTTTTGGTTTTATAATTCCCTAATTAATAAACCTTGGAGGGTTTATATTAACACTTGAATAAAAGTGTCCTTGACTGTGGCTATACAAAACCTTTCAGACAAAGAGAAATTGAGGCGGATGACATTAAAGTGGAGCTAAATTGAGATCCAAGTTTTATACCATCTCATTATAAGAAAGTTGGTACGTTATTTAATGTATTGGTGATGGGAAACCTGCACTGGATTTGAAAAGAAATAGCTGAGTCACTCCACTGAGTGGAGAATGTATTACTTTGGTGAAACATCTCGCTGAGCACATATAGATATCTATCATTCTGAATATAGAAATAGACAGGTTTCTTAAGTCCAAAGTGATCTGAGCTTTTATTATCAGTTAAAATTCAAAGCCACAGCATAAACAGGCTCAGGTATGGAATAATACAGATAAAACATAGCATCCAAATGCACTTTAAGCTGGTCAACAGCACTTATTTGTCCTCTGTCTGTGTTTCCAGTCCTCAGCCTGACACTTTTACTCTGAGCATCAGTATCACCCAACCCATCTCCCACATCAGTCTGAGCACCCTGGCTCATGTGATCAGTGCACCAGGTTAGAGCCCTTTGGGGGTCATGCTAATTATTTGGTGAAGTCAGTGTGACTGGCGGTCTGCATAGCAACCTGCATTTTGGTGAGTCTTTATACGTTTAGAAGCAAAGTGGAAAGAAGAGTTTTTTTTTCTACCTTCTTCCCCAAAAATTACATATACCTATACTATATATTTTATTCAAAGTTTGGAAATAACAGCATCCTATAGGTTATGCTAAAGAATTTTTGAAGTATTTCTGCATAGCCCATAAGTAACTTTTGTTTCCAAACTTTAAAGAAAACATCGTTACCTCATAGAGAAAATGATGCACCTCACCTGTAACAATGCCCCATTACAGGTACAGGTCATTTTTGGAGCAAAATAGTTAGAAAAAACATTTTTTTTTGTGTCTAAAAAAGCTCACCAAGATGCAGGTTGCAATCCACACCGCAATGCACACTGCAAGTCACACTGGCTTCAGTTGATTGGGTGATGTGATCGAGCAATTTTACAGATAAGGTGCATATTATTTTCAATTAGGTTATAATTTAATATTCTTTACAAAATTAATTTTGAAATACCCACAATGTGTGTCCTTTTATTACAGAGATTAAAGTAAAAGTCCAAGCAATAGCAAAGAACTAATCTGAAGCCTGCCCCATGTGGTGTTCCTTTCCTTTCCATTTGTGGTCCAAATGTGGTCCACTACAAATGTGGTTGAACAGCCACCCCTGTACCTTTCCAGCATGAGTGAGTCTAGCAAGCATGGCCCACTGTGCCTTGCCATATTTGCCCATGCTGGGAGTAATAAAGGACAGGGGTGGAAGTGGTCATGAAAAAAATTAGGAAAGGAGGGGCACTGTCATGATGATCCAATCACCTGCTCCCCGGTACCGCGGCATCCTTGACCATCTGCTCAAACTGCACCAGCCCGGGATGTGTACTGTCGCGCAGCCACCTCGTCAGTCTCGGGCGGCCGTTTGAGTGGTGCTGTGGCCCTAATTCTAGCCCCGCATCCCTGGCTCCTGTGCTTGTGCTCACTGCAGAAAGCCGACCTTCCGGAGGATAGTTTGAATGGGCCAATGAGTCCCAGAATTTCTCGATGGGCTGTTTGCCCACTAGGCTCTCAGGCTAATCAGCCCTCATGTTGTTCATGGGCCAATGAGCCTGAAGCTTCCCTGGCCAATCCCCTGCACCCAAGCCCTATTTAAAAGTTTCCCCAGTTCATGATCTCACTGCCCCTGATAGCACTGCTGTGTATTGTTATCCATTGCTGACCTAGCTTTGCCTGGCCACTCTTTTGACCGCTGACTGGACCGACACCTGCCTGACCTTGAACCCGTATTATCCTCTGTACCTCAAATTCTCTGACCACCCGGCTTGATCCCTGGCTTTACCCTTGACCCATCTCTTTCTACCCCCCTTGGTGCCACGTATCGTGAAGACTGTCCTTCTGTGTATGACTCATCACACAGTCTAGTCCCTGGTTCATCCGCCTTCACCCCGTAAGTCCACATCATTTGTGCTATATAAGTCCTGGGGGCAACCATGTCCGGTGAGGTATATAAAGCATCCCGGCAAACCGGGGCTTGTCTAAAGGCTGAAGAAGCAGCGGAGATTGGGGGTTGTGGACTCACCAGAAGGCGGGTGTCCACAGGGCTTGACAGGCATATTTTGGAGACCTTTTACAGCATCTACAGTGTGCTGCAGGGAATAGGGGAGAGGCACATGGGACAGGCTTCAGATGAGCTCCTATTATTGCCACTGCCTAAACTTCCTTTTTGATGTAATAAATAGTTGCATTAGGATTGTGCCCCCAGATCTGGGATTTGCTTATCAATATGCTGTTTCCATGATTTACATATTCCTTACTTTTTGTTTTGCTACAGTGGGAGTGTTTTTCATGGACATGAGTAAAACACATGGGATACAAGTCCCGTAATTCTTCCAGTGTTACAGGTGAACTCTTTATTAGCTTTGGGTAAGTCTAAGCAGCCAAATGATCTAAATAAAGATGTTGAATTTCAGAAGAATGTGTTTAAACAGTCACCCATGCCTTAGCCAGTCAGATGATTAGCAATCTAGAGTGCGGAAGTCTATGATATGAACTCGGAATCACCACAACACTGTTGTACATAGCTAAGGTAAACACATTTGGCGTGATGCTAAAGAAAGTGCACTAGAAAATGCACACTGGGTGCACATTTGGGTGTCCAATGCAACCCGCATCTTGGTGAGCTTTTTAAATTTAACACAACAAAAAATCAATAAAAGATATTTAATTTTTCTAAAAAAAAAAATCACCTTTAATCATGATGGGGCATATTTACAGATGAGGTACACCATTTTTTCAATGAGTTAAAAATACGTTTTTGAGAGTTTGGAATTAACAGCAGCCTATGGAGTATGCTAAAGGATTGGCATTTTTTTCTGCATACCCCATAGGGTGCTGTGGTTTCCAAATTTTCACAAAATTATCCGCTCATCATTGGAAAAATGATGGACCTTACTTACTCAAAATACCCCATCACAGAGGTAGGTAAGCTTTTGGGAAATATAAGAACGTTTTTTTATAGAATTATTGATGTGATCCAGTAAAAAAATCTCACTCTAATGTAAATTTCAGTTCTTACTCAAAAGCACATCCAAAGATAAAATTGCTTCACTAGATCTTTAGCATGACTCCGGTTGTTGCTATGGAGAGTTGCAAACAAATAGAAAATAAGGCCCTTATTTAAGACGGGTAGCGACAGGTAGCGACTGGTGAATGCCGGACACGGCACGCAATTATACATTTATCAAGCAGAATCTGTTTAGCGACTGGGATAGCGCCATGTAGCATCTGATTCATCATTTTCACAGCCTCAGCGAACAGCGCCAGCGTTCAGCCTTGCACAGCGCCAGGTATGACCTCTCGCTACCTGGCGCTCTCCCATACATTTCAATGGAAGATCCTTTTCTTCTCTTTAAACGGGGTTTTTTTGTTTTTTTTTTTCAAAAAAATCACAAATAATTCTGTGACCTCTTCTGGCATTGAAATAGCAGTTTTTTCGTAATTTTTTAAATATTTCCTAAGAAATGACATTACAGGTCTGGCATTAAAGTGTTCATGTTACAATGTTGTTACAATGTAATTCCATATGTTTTCGCTTTGTTACTAGTTGATAGATGCTGGAAAACAGACTTTAAACACACCGCCTCCTGCGCTCTGGGCTTCAAACAAATATTTTTCAGCGCTAGAGATTTGTGAGGCTGTTTTTTTGCTGAATATGGTGTGAGTTGGTCGCTATGAGCAGTTGCTAACATGCGCTCCCATACAGCGCTATACTGGTCAAATAGCGACTCCTCACAATGTATTCAACATTACTGAATAGCGACTGAGTCGCTATAAAGTAGCGACTCACGGCCGAGCACTGTGACTACTAGCGGGCGCTCTGAAAATGCCTGCTACAGACGCTCATCTGTCGCTACCTGCCGCTAATGATGAATCAGCCTCTAAGAAAACAGATACATGTAGCAGATTGAAGACATAATTTTGCCACATAATAATGGGAACTTTTAAAAATGTCACCAAAAGGGGACTTACACTTTAAATGTTGCATTTTAAAGTTATAGCTATTTTTTAATATTTATACCTGCCTATAAAAACACCCTGCAGCAGATATATCAGTCATGTCCTAAGCAATGCATTAGGTAAGAATGATCAGAACTGGTAATTATGAAATTAAATACTGTGAAACATTGCTTGCAAGAAAAAAGGCAAAAATAGAGATTGCTTGTTCCTTGCTCAGTCAGTGCTCTAAAGCATGAGTGCAAAATCTTGGAGCTTTAGGGGAGGGAGAACCCAGCAATGGTTGATGACTTCTCTGATAATGTCGACATCCTAAACCTTTCCAGTAATTAAGAATGGAAGTTAGTCATCTAAATGGCTTATTCAATTCCATATACATGAGTAGGAAATGTCTTGAGCAAAAAAACACCATTTGCTATGACTTCATTTTGCAGATGTCTCATGGCCTGGATGAATAAGAGCCTTGACAGACAGTCATTAGAGCTTATAGGAGTAATCCCAACAATTTGGTGAGGAGAGGCTCAGATTGTGAGTACCCTGCAAACTGGTTCAGGTACCTGTGCTCTACTTTTTTTTTTATTTTAGGTTTTCCATGCCTGATGAAGAGGCCCTTGAAATGTGTATCTGCAATGAGGATCTAATAAAAGAAAAAACTCCTTAAAGAATGTTGGTAGGCAAATGGAAAATTTTACAGCTTTTTTTATGCAACACAAGTTGAAAGGTTCACAAACAAAACAAGTAAAAAAAAAATCACCCACAATTCTACAATTCTATATATATTGGAAATACCCCCCATGGGGTTCTCTGATTTCCGTTAGAAAAAAAAATATTCTAACTTCTAAAAATGCCTAAAATTGTGTGTTGAGGACTGACAGTTTATTGATGTACACTGAAAGTGAGCCTCACCTCTCCAGATCTTTTGGATTAAACCCCCACTCACAAGAATTTTTAATTATTATCATTCATTTTATTTTCTAACTTTGTTGAGATATGTCTAACTAATGTGATTTCAAGAAATGTCACATATAATTTAGAAACTATGATTTAAAAGAATAATTAATTGGAAGTAACAATATTTTCTAGGATTAAAAAATGACTTCCAACAAGATAATAATTTCCTAATGGGGTGGCAAAAAGCAATTAAAATATGACCTGTGTAATATTTCTGACTATCTAAAATTAAACACTTTGCAGACACTGTTCCGCTTTATTGTATAGTAAATTGTAAATCAAGACCAACTGTAATCCACCTGGCCTAAAGGTCACCACTTGGATTCAACTAAGCAAATAGGTAAGAGCCTCCCACTGGATAATTATTGCATGGGTGATTATGTTTCAGCTGGCCGTACGTTTTTTAACACTGACTGTTAAACAACCATTTTGAAAGACACATAATGTGGCCATGGAAAAGATGTTAATCTGTTTAAGAAGGGTCAAAACTTTGGAATGCATCAAGCAGAGAGAACATCTAAAAAGAAACTCAAATTTACAAAAATATAAAATTGAGTTAAGAAATATCCAACACAAGTGGAAAGACAGATCGGAAGCATCTTCGAGGTAGGAATGTGGATGGAAAAAATGCTAGGATTCATTGGGCTCAAATTTAGAGTGGTTCAGGGAGCATGAAACATCATTGTAACATGCGGATTGGCCACCACAGAGTTCAGACCTGAAGCCCAATGTGAATATTTGGGATGTGCTTGAGTCGATTTTGCGCAATGGTCCAAATCTCTCATCATCAATGCAAGCTACTACAGAAGCTTGTGGAAACAAGTTTACTGCAAATGTGTGCCACAATCAAAGCTAAATTCACTCCACTGAAATGAGTTTGTGACTCATTTTATGGCCAGGCAGTGTACGTCAATTTTGTTTAATCAACACACAAGAAGGTGCCACCAAATATTTGTCATTTACTTTAAAAATCAGCTTCTACCATGGGGCAATTCTACAGGTAAGGCACAGATTTTTCCAAAGAGGTAAGAATATTAGAAATATTACAAAAAATAAAAATGACTGCAAACTATAAAGTATTCAGAAACCCCAAGGCCTCCATGATATGATGGTGATATTTTTACATGTCCTTACCCCATCTGAAACATTTTGTACCTCAGCTGAAGAACTGCCCCATCACATGTGCAGGTGATTTTCTTGAAAAAAAAAATTTACATTTATGTATTAAGTAAAAAAGGATCACCCCCAAGTATAGTGCACAAGTAATTATAACTGATATGCAACAAAAGAGGTATTTCCCCAAAGGGGAGACAGACAGCAATTAGAACAGAACTTTCATAACATTACTGAATCCATCTAAAGTTTAATACTTTTTGGACAGAGTTCCACTATATTGTTTAATACATTTTAAATAAAGACAAACTATAATCCACCATGAATATGTTTGACTTAGAAGACTGATAGTCCCGCAATACGCCTGCTGTTAATTGGATGCACGGCACAAGGGAATGCAGTATTTTCTTGCACAGCTACAAGTTTCTTTCCTCCGCAGTCGATAAGACAGAGCTTTGTGAGGTCAATCAATATTGGTTTTATCTCTGTACAATTCTGTTATGCGAGATTGCTATTTTGATACTGAGCATTAAAAACAGATGCTACCTAATGATGTCATTAAACTTTAGAGCATCCTTTGTTTTGTAATCATTTGAGTTGTTTATGTTAGGAGGGAAGATTTTGTGTCAACCCAAAGACCTTTAATCAGTGCACCAAGCCTGTCCCCGATCTACCTTTTTCTAGGAAAGTCACTGCCAAGGTCGACCACTTTAAATTACAAGTACAGGATATTTGTGCAAGATCAAAATGAAAAAGCCGTATGTCACACTTCAGGGGTCTTATAAATTCAACAGCTGGATTTATTCAGGAAATTACATTTTCAGACATCCATAACATGGTAAAAATAGAATATTCCATAGGGCAAGGCTTTTGGCACTGCCCTTTACTGTACATTGCAGTGCTTTAGATCTGTGTTTGTATTGGAATATATTTCATACAATATTTTGGTTGGTATGACATTAGTAAAGACATTTTTTATTATGCCAAAAGGAAATGTAAGTATTATCCTGCCTACAGAGCCTATAGACACAGAAATCTCAATGCAATAAATTCCCTTCTATCTAACTACATAGCACTCAAAGTTGCAAATCTGGTGATACAGGAATCCCTTTTCCTATTAAGGTTTTGCTTACCAATTCCCTTTATTGCTTGCTACTGGGAAAATGACTGGCTATGTTTTTGAAATCTGCAGCATTGAAAATCGACCTAAAGTTTCTCAAGTATTTTTTTTACTTTAAATTAATAGTTTCACTCAATGAAGAAACTCAACTTTGGGCCACCTTTAACAACTGTGCTTAGATCCTTAGTGAGCCAAAATGTGTCATGGAAGTCATTTTAATTGGGAGCATTAAACTGCTACACACTACAGTCTCCTACTGGAGGAGCACTTGCTGTGTAGCTCTTTCCTGTTACCCATTAGTTGCCTTAGTTGTTTGGTGTCCCTGGCACACAATTGCAAAGGAGGATGTGGGTCTGTTTTAATGATGGCTAGAGATCCTAAAAAAAACTGTTGGGTTACTTACCTGGTTTGTGCTCTTATGCCCCATGTGAATGTTTGGTTGCAGATGGACAATGAGTTTTACTGCTTGACTCTGTGCTTCCTAAGATTTATAGATCAAGGAAGGTACATTGCCTATGAGATTACCAATGAAGATAGGCTAGGTTTGCCTCAGTTGCCCCCCACAGTACTTCCATCCTAGTGTGGCAGTAAAACATTTACTGGGTCCCAAGATAGAGCCCTGCTTTCATGCACACTGGCAGCCTCTGGGAAATAAAAACTCATGTTAGTCACAATGTCAGGCCATGTTCACATCATTCAATGCAATAAAGAGGGCTTGCCATGTCAGGAGAGCTGTCATTCAATACACCATGGTGGTTAGGTGTGGATGCCATTGGACTTAGGACCTGGCAAGATCATGAAGCCCTATGAAAAACTAAAGTTTTGTATGGACTGTTCTTTTAAGTCATTATAGACCAGGGCCAGCTTACTCCCTCTCCCTAGGAACTGTGGGAAACTCCTCCATCCGCCCAAAATTCCTACCTTTCCCCCAAACCAATAGTGCATGCATGGTCGGTGCCAGCATCACTCCCATCCCTTCTCAGCTGTATGTGGCCACACCATCTGCAACTGAATGGCTGTACACAGCCAAAGGGAGCAAGTGATTCCACGTGCCACCGATGTGTGTGGCTAGGGATTCCATTCAGCTTGGACTATTGGACAAGCATTTGTGCCTGCATCATGAGCTCAAGGAGAGGTGATTAGATTTGGTGACCTTGGGGGTTTCACACAGTGGGGCACCGCAAACCAGGGCGTAGGACCAGAACCCGGGATAGTGAAAATCCCAGGTTTCGGTCCACTTTAAGTTTTAAGTGACTAGGCAAGAATATGAGAAATTAAAATTCTATCATCATGGTGCCTTCACCCTGGTTAAGGTTATTTGTAGTATTATGCCTGAAATCTTTGAAAGCTTGCATTTTTTCTAACAAGGAAGCCAATTAATATGCAACAAAATTGGGGATGCCCAGACCCCCCACCAGGGCTTATGACATAGACTTATTATTGCACACACCAGGATTAGATACAAAAATATATATTTATTGATCCATTAAACAAAAAATCACATCCAAAAGACAATATTAAGAACATAAAGGACATAAACTACCAAATTCTGCCAGGAGGGGGCGCTGTTGTACCTAGCTGCCATAGGAACTAATTCATTAATCTATTTGTAATACATGAAGCTTTTTAAGATCAACCCACATAATTGTGAAATAAAGTGCCAAGTGCCTATAAAATCAGTGCATCAATTATTAGTAGAAAAGTTTTAATCTCATGTATTCAAATAATATTGTATAAGGCTCAAATCATTGAAAAAAGTGCTACTTATCTTGTACCAATGAATTTCCATGCCAGCATATGCGCCCCACCACCACGAGCCCACGCATTCCGAGACGTATAGTCTTTTTTTCAAGGCAGAGTGCATGGCAGAAGGTGCTATGCCGCCCAGCCGGAAATGACGTCATCCGCGCTCCAGTGTGGAGCGTGGAAGTGCGTCGCACCGTCCGCCCAGCCGGGTGAGGCCGTATCTCCCCCTGCAGAAGGGAGATGCTGCCAGCTTCACTCTCGCTGGGCGCGGCGCGGGACTGGAATGAGGAGAGTGAGCACTTCCCAGTGGCACCTATTAGAAGTTATTTTGACAAACTCCCACATGACAAACAAAGGATCTATGCATTCTAATTTACTCTATTTATAGCATATACACAGCAAATAAAAACAAATCATATACATGCATCTTAGTATCTACAACTATTAACATATTTATCTATAACAGTACAGTGTTGGCATTAGACATATGACCATCTTCTCTCCATAGTCAAGCAGAGCATAAAAAGAAGGGAGGTCCAAAATTATAAAAGGCCCCCAAGAGTGCTCGCACCCCTGTATAGATAATATAAGCTTGGATTTTCAAGTTAATAAGGTTAAATATGCGTCAGGCCTCAGGGCAAGATTTTCATCCTACATGTCTGTAAGTACAGGAATTGCAGTGCCTTAGACTGCTTATCACTAGTGATGAGTGAGCCCAAACTGCAAAGTACGGGCTCATACCAAGCTCAGACCCCCAAACCCAAGCACAGACTTTAGCAAGATGTCCATGCTGAAGTTCGGCTTCAGCCAAACCCGGAAAGCAGGAAAGAAGTTAATTGGCTGCTGAGAATGGCTGTGATTGGCCACACAGGACATGTGACCCGACTGTATAAAAAGCAGAGTCAGGCATGCTATGACATACCAGTGCTCGGTTAGTTAGGGAGAGGTTGTTGCTTCTAAGTGAGGGACATATAGGCAGTTTAAACCAAAGCTTAAAAACAGAGCTGAATTTCAGGGCTCAGTGGTGGCATGAGGCCGAGGAGGTGCAATGCAGCAGGGGCACCGGGATCACCGCACAAAGAGGGCCACAATGTGGATTATTTCATTGTCTGCCACATCCACCACCACTGGATACGACCCGTAGTACCAGGAGGCAGATGGACTACTTGCCAGCTCATCTTTTGGTACTGAGCGATGGGTCCTCTCCATTCAATTTCTGGGTTGGTAAATTAGACGCCTGGTGAGAACTTGCCCTCTAGGCCTTGGAGGTGCTGGTCTGCCCTGCGGCAAGTGGATTATCAGAACATTTGTACAGGTGAATTGTGCAGGTGATGGTGTCATCACCTTAAGATGTGAATGCCACAGGACTGTGCCAGCACCTGAGTGAGTGGTTTTATTGTTGGCTACCTCCTCCTACCCCTGGACCTCTGATATCTGTGAAAAAATTAATATTTTATTTTTATTTTTAATGTATGTATTTCTTTCATTTTTGTTGTCCGTTATTATTTACAGATCTTTCCCTATCCCAATTTGTGCAGGGCAAGCACCCCAATGTTACCAAATTGAGTCTGAACACCATGATTTTTTTTATTTTATTTGTTTTTAATTTATTTTAGTATGCATTTCTTCATTTTCAGTTTTCTGTTATTGTTTTGATTTCTTTTCCCAAATCAGCCTTTGACACCTGTTATAAAATATTTAATAAAATAATATTTATATTTATAATTTTTTTTAATTTATGTATTTCTTTAATTTCTTTAACCACCCTGGTGTCCCCCCTGACTTCTAGTCCTCTAGCCCTTACTACTTCCATTTTACAGCCATTTTCATCCCCCAAGTTTGGGTCGCCATTGACTTCAATGGGGTTCGGGTTGAGTTTGAGGACCCGAACTCTTTGAGTCTGATCAGCATACCCTGAGTTACATCCCTTGTAAGCTGTACACCTATTCCATTGCAGACTAATACAGGGGCTCCTTATACCTTTTACTAGCTTACTTCAATTCACATATCATAAAAAATGCCTTTCAGAAAATGACAATAGAGCAGAGGCTTATTAAATGTATATACAGTATATTCCACATAAATGAAGAAAAAGAAATCCATCTAGATATATGTAACACTAAATGCAACCTCCAACCTATCCTAGGTATGCGTGCAAATATATTTGCAAATATATTTGTGTTTGAGTGTAATGATTTTTGTTGTGCTCTAGCCAAAAAAAATATATATATATCTGCAAGTCAAGATGAAGCAGACTTGGAATAAGTGGCTAAAGAGATTTACATTCTGAAGCAAGCCTAGCTATTTCTCTGCTAAAACCCTATAGCATCAATATAATGAATCCCTCCACCTGTGCTGCAAGCACAATTTTTCTTTTCAAACCCAATGGATCCTCTCTTTTTTCTTGGCCTTTCTATATTCTGTGTGCATACAGACTTCATTACAACCTCTTACTGATACAAAAAAATGCAAACAGCATCAAGGTCACTTCAAACCTCAAGTGAACAGCTTTCAGATTATTCATCAAGGTACAGAAGATATAGGGAAATTAATTAAATAAGTAAAGTAAATGGTCCAGAAATATGTAGTAGGTAGCATATGGAAACAAACAAGTATCATATAGAGAAAAACATTTAGAAACTCCTCTTTAGATCTGCTCTATAAAGCCTACTGTCTCTCATCAGCCCAAATGCTTCAGGGAGGTTCCCCCAGTGCATGGATCATGCACACCCCAAACAGAAATCAAAATGCTCCAGGAAGGTGACTGGGGCCAAATGATCCAGGAAGATGATTGTTCTTTGGTGTAGAGATATCTAATACCATATTCAGTACTGTAGGAGCGGTATCACAGTCAATTTTTTTTAAGTGGACCAAAACCCACCCTGGAGTTTATGAGACTCCAGGGTAGGCACATTTGCTCCCCACGAGGCATCCAGATTCAGGATGCCCCTCTGTGTAAAAACCTCCAAGGTTGTCCGGAAACTCACATTCTTTCCTGGTCCAGCAGTATATGTGCGACCAGTGGCCACATCCCCACTATTCCTTTAGCAGGGCGTGTGCTTCCACCAAGCATTTGTGAATATTAAAGGGTAGCGGGTGATACAGCTGCCAGCACGCCCACCTTAGACAAGCTCTTGGACAAAAGGGCAGGAGCGGATTCGAACACACTGATTGGCCGAGAGGCTGCGCATGCGCCGTAGGACCGGGAAAGAGTGAGTGAGATTGGGCAATCTGGAGGGTTTCACAACATGGGGGCAAGGACTAAAACTCAGGATAGTCAAAATCCTGGCTTTTGGTCCACTTTAAATTAAAGTTTTTAAATAGTGTAAGGGACTATTAAATCCCCTGTCAGCATTACTGTCCCATACTCTCTAATCCTTTGAAAATGAAAAACTACTGTTATTAGTAAATTTAGCAGAATTCAGATATGTGAGGTTTGACTCATAAAGAATGATGATTAAATGATTAAATGACCAAATCAGATCAAAACCCATTTGGCCTGCCCCCGGGGCAAGAGAAGCCCAGCTGTGTGAAACCCCCAGGATAGGCAGTAAACTCTTTTTCACCAGGCAGCTCACACTGCTGTGATCGCCGGTGCCGCATCTCTGGCTTCCCTGCAGCTGTGCATGCCCGCCATGCTGAGCCTATCTAAACAGCTGGACGCAGTAGCAGACACACCCAGCGTGAAACCCCAGTGATGTCGCCAGCCAGCTGGCGCATCACCCAGCACCTCATTCAGCCCCTGGCACAATGAGATCAGCAAGATACGATCCGAACTGGGCCAGGTGAGCGCCATGGGCCACTGCCGAGCCGACAGCATCGCCCGACTGCTCAGACAAGAGGGAGGCAGGGGAATGAGGTATATTGCACCTCCTACTATTGTGAATGCTACAGGCCTGGCAATGTGAGAACTTGTAGACCTTTTGCAAGCCATTGACAATTAACTGGTTTATAGTATGACCATCTTTTTGACTCACACCCACCAGCCTTTTATTTATTGAACTACCTGTTTTGAGCTACCTGCATTGAAGGAGTAATGCTAGTAAAGGTTTTCTTTTTTGATGAACACTGGGAAAACATAGAATATCCCAATGAGCCTAGTTAAATTTGACCCAGTCTTCTTGTCTCAATTCAAAAATGAATCTAAAGCCCCTGGATCGGTCTACCAATCTAGGAGAAATAAATGAGGCTGAAGGCTGGTTCTGCTATCCACATGTAAAAAAGAGGGACATACTGCACATTAGCCCTTCTACCATAGCCCATTTACCCTTTTACCCTGATCGGGGGGGCCCCTCTGTGTGAAACCCCCCAGGATGGCAAGACCAACTGACCTCTTCCCGGTCCCACAGCGGGTCTAGGAGCAGCGGTTCTGAGCACCCTGATGGCCGCATCCTCCGCTTCCCTCTAACAGGCAGCGTGCCTGCGCTGGCCATTCACAAATGCCTGGTGCAGGCACGCGCCCTGCTAGTGGGATAGTGGGATGCAGCCATGGCTTGTGCATGCGCCGTTGGACCGGGAATCAAGGTAAGTGAATGGGGCGACCTAAGGGTTTCACATAGTGGGGCATCCCGATTTTGGATTGGGGGAATCAATCGTGACCAGTAAACAATCTAGTTGAACATAATTAGGTATTCCATTGTTTAAGCCTAATTACCCATTTCCATGAACTGATAAATCAACCGCTCATTGAGCGAGCAAAAGAACATGCTAAACTTGTATGAAAACAGGCGGTTTGGAAGATTTGTCTGCTAAATGTTCTTTAGAGTGATCGTTTGTGAGATCACTCATGTTGTGCGCTCCACAGCCTATTTGTGGTTGATTTCTGTTTTTACATGTCAATGAATTTTGACCCTGATTAATCAAGTATTTCTGTCAGATTACACCAAATCAGTGGAAATTAGAATGGTGCAAAATATAATATACTAATTTTTACACAGATGCATGTTGCTGCACTGTAAGAAATTCATTTGCTAAAACATTAATGATGCAGCAAAGAAACATTTAAATTATATTTTGTACCACTCTAATTTGGATCAAGGTGGTGTAATCTGGCAGAAGTGCTTGATAACCAGGCCCTTTATGCCAAAACAAAATGATGCTCAACCAGTGAACAAATTCATATTAATTGCTCGATCACAATGTGCATTTCCACTGATCTATTCTCATCTGATTTTGGTTGATTTAACATTTTTTTGTTTTCAAATCGTTTTGTAAAAATGAGCCGTTAAGTAAGCTAAACAAAAAAAAATGAGAGGATATTTACTTATCACATACATTATTACCACATACAGTACAAACATGATTCTTTTCAAATCGTCAATCAAACATGGACATATCAAGATAATGGAATTCCTGTTTCCAGGCTCAGATCTCATTAATTGGTCTAAGCAACCAAGGCAACAAAAAGATTAGTAATGGGCCAATAGAACAGCTCATCTCATGTTTTTCCTAAGAAAAGCACTGATTAATAGTTATAATACCACAACTACCCACACACAGCTGAATATGTTAGCATCCAGCTAGTACATATGCATAGTCCTTGCTTTATTCTTTAATCAACATGCATGCAGATACATGCTTCTAACAGTCATTAATGGCAGACAGTTCTCGCTTAAATTATGGAAATGTGTCCAGCAAGAACAGAGAAGTGGAGCGGAGGAGGAGTAACCTGGCAACTATAGCTGAAACTGAAATCCCTAACAGGCCTGAGAAAGATTCCCTTAATTCTTTATGGTGGATAACACCATAGACTAACTGCTGTTCTTGCTCCTAGCTACAGGTAATTAGTAGTTAGCATGGTTTTACATAAACAGTTATACAGAAAAGTATGTGAATCTAGTGTCCTTCCAGGAGTGGCCTGTAAAATAGTCACAAAAGCATTGGTCTTGTTTGTACTCCTGGTGTTAAGGAAGAGTTGTTTGTGTTCGGGAAGAAGGCCATGACATGGAGAGCTGCACTCTAAAAAAATATGGGGGTCTATATAGTGTTTTTTTTTTTTTTATCCCAGTGCCTTCAGGCTCCCTTCTAATGATTCATCTGCTACAATGGTCCTCTTTATCTTCACTTAGGCACCCAGCCAGGAACCAAACTTAGGGGGTTACTTAAGAACGGCTAGCAGCAGGTAGCGTCTGGTGAATGCTGGGCACTGTACGCAAAACCACATTTAAGAAAGTAAATCTGGTGAGCACCTCTAACAGCTCCATGCAGCTTCACATGTAATAATCCAGGTGGCTCAGCGTATAGCGCCGGCGCTCTAGGTTCAAGAGCGCCACGTATTACCTTTCGCTCAGTGTCGCTATCCCATACATTTCAATGGGCTTTCATGTGTGTGTGTTTAAATAGCATGTCTGGCAATTAAAATTATTTTTTTTCTTTTACTCAAATCATTTTTGACATCTCCAGGCTGAAAACAAACACTTTTAGAATTTTTTTTTACTTTTTATATTTTTATGCAGAATTCTATTTACAGGTCTGGCACTAATGTGTTATTGTCTCAGTGTTACAACAATGTCATTGCATGTGTTTTCACTTTGTTACAGGTGTATATGTGTTCAAAAACAGACGTCAATCACACAGCGTCTGACACTCTATGCTACAGCGCCCAGCTTTAAAGCGCCAATGCTGTATGTGAGGCAATGGACAAAAATGTAAAAGAAGTCTGCAGTGGTTGAACTTGATGGCGTTTTTAGTATAGTATAAAACTGTATGTAACCTCTCACCTTATTTTAAGGGATCTACGCTTATTCAAGTTGTGATGCATGTACAAGTGTGTACAGCATACTGAAGATTTCAGGAAAAAAAGGTACACATGTACCTCTCAGACTCAATTAACTTGTTAGAGAGAAGGCCTGCTTACAGTCATTATTAGGAATTGCCAATTGATACAAATAACCAGACTCCTCTAACCTTGTCCCCAAACACAGCAGGCCTGGGTTCTTTTTAGCAGCTGCCTAACACTCTGAAAATTAAAATGTTTGATGCCCACAAAGCAAGAGAATGTTATAAGAAGATATCGAAATGGTTTCAGGTTGCCATTTTATCAGACTGAACTGTTATTAAGAAATTGCAGTTAACATGAACAGTTGAAGTTAAAATAAGATCTAGAAGACCTAGAAAAATTACACTGCTTGAAGGATTGCTAAAGAGGAAGATCAGAAGATTACTCTAACTTTTATATGTATGCAGAAACATTGTTGTAAAATGTTTTCATTATCCATATATGTATACATTCATATATATATATATATATATATATATATATATATATATCATATAACATTTGTATGGAACCACTTTTGTTAAAGTACAATTGCACATAGCCTTAGTCAAGTGCTCGTAGCTCAAGGCATCATAGTTCCTACAGACTTAATTTGTAATTAAATACTACAATAATTTACATGACACAAGTGGAAATTTAGAAGGTTCTGCTTATTTTACAGTCTTCATGTTCATAAGTAACTTTCCTTTGGCTCTGATTGCAATTTAAGAGCAATTTAAATCCAATTACATTTAGCAGATTTTTCTTTAACACTGCTGATAAAAGACACTAAATTACAGTATGAAGGACGGGGTGGCATATGAAATGGTTCACACAGTTTCTTCTCTATAACTAGACAGCATATTATGAAAGACAACAAAGCAGTCAGACATAATTATGTAAAACAACTTTAAATAATGTCTAATTAACCATGATGGCAAAGAAAACACAAACACACAGACACCAGGCCTTACATTTTGGTGCAAGAATAACGTATTCTTATATTTATCCAAAAAGTTCAAATAGATCAGAATAAATGACTTCCATTACATTTGATGTTACAGGAGACATCACCCTTTATCCATTTTTTAATATTATATAATGAACCACTTTTTGATCAAGTATTTTCTAAATGTCTTGTGATAAGTGTCAGTTTATCTTGAAAAGACAGCCCAGACAAAGAGTTACCTTTACCTTCTTTCTGCTCATGGGATGTGTCTTTTAATTTGCAGTGCTACAACTTTCCTGATAAATCCCAGTAAACCTTCTCCCTTATGCCAAACTCAGCATGCAGAGTGCCTACAATAAATTGCACTTGTCAGGGATATTAAAGGGCCAGTCCAGCCAGACTCACCATTTTGAAAGCACCCCCTGGCCCTGGCACCCTTCCCTATTGCCGAGGCAGGATGGAGGGTTAAATAAAACATAAGAAAAGCACTTACCTCAGCCACAATCCAGCTCCAATGATCGGGCTATGCCTGCACTGGGCGCAGTCATCTTTCCTCCAGCCACCATAGAGTGCGTTCCATACATAATGCACAGCCATTCACTGGAATGGGTGAGCAGAAATGTGCACAGCATGGGTAATGATCTCTATGGCAGCATGAGAAGATGGAGCCCAGCGGTGTCGTTGCCCTATCACTTCCATTGGATTGCGGCTGAGGTAAGTGTTTTTCTAGGTAACCCTGACTCAGCACCTGCCCTCCATAGACTACTACTAGCTTCTGCTCCCATAACGTCATGCTCCCTGTGGTTGCTGGTGAGGCGACAGAGACTGAAACAGCCCTGGTGAAGGCCCCAGGGCAGACATCAGAGGCCTGCCAGGAGAAGATGAGTCCCCCAGTGCTGCTTTCAGCATGGAGGTGAGTTTTTTTCTCACTAAGGGGCTAAAATGCCAAGAACATAGATTCTTGGCAATAGTAGATGAAGCAAGCACGTAGGATCTACTTGCTTGGCATTTAAAAGGTTAAAGCACACGTGCAGCTATATATATTACAAGTAACATTAAATTAGCATTAAATGTATGGCTTAAAAGCAGACTAAGGTTTAAGGAAATTTATGAATGCATTAAAGAACTCGTATGAGTAAACCACTA
This sequence comes from Gastrophryne carolinensis, assembly GCA_027917425.1. NCBI lineage: Eukaryota > Metazoa > Chordata > Amphibia > Anura > Microhylidae > Gastrophryne > Gastrophryne carolinensis. The sequence goes on along the minus strand of CM051237.1, from coordinate 175,344,562 downwards.
AAATGTTTAGCCACAATTACACTCCTAAGGAACATTACCATTCATTATAATATAATCACCACTTTGTAGCAACAATTATTTACAAATTGGCCACTTGGTCCCAGGACATAGATGTTCTGGTATGGAACCCCTGGCCCTACCCTGTGTTGATGCATAGACTTTCTGCATTTTAAAGCCAGATTATGGCACTTTGTGATGAAGGTTTAAGTCACAATCCTGAGGACCGAGTATTATCAAAGATCAGTGACGTTCCTGGCTGGCCAGGAGCAGTGGTGTGTATGTGGCGGTGTGTGGTGTGCTTGGGTGCATGCCCTCCGCTATTATTTCAGCTTTCACACAACATTGTGGTTTTATATTTGGGGTACTAATGTTTGGATTGTGCCATAGGGATTGCGCAAAACTTCAATTAATTGTTGTGTTTTTGGCAGAAGCATTTGCTGCTGTGCCAGCCCCACAGTTAACCAGTTGTCTTTTATGCTATTCATCCTGCTTAATGTCACTTAGTAGCTCATTTCCATGAATCAGTTGGCGAATAAAAAATCATTAAATTGACCACAATCAGAGAAGAATCAAAATGCCCACTGTGATCGAGCAATGAACTAAAATTCAGATGAGCATTGTATCCCTTTGTCTAGCATAAAATCTCTTGTTCAGTGCATGACCACTCTGTTGAAACAGAAATGGACCACAAATAGGACATGGAGAACACAGCGCAGTGGATATCACTAACAATCACTCAAACAAATAGCCGACAAACCTTTCACGGCTGAGCACAAGTTGTCCACTCACATACGAGTCAATATGTTTGTTAAATGTATCTGCTCATAGACATGGAGCTATATCACAATGATACATAGTACAGTACATACATTGTATGAAATGTTTTTCTTCATGGTAGAAAAAAAAGGATGACAGTTAAATGTATCATGTAACATTGACAGGGGAAGGCTGTCTCCTAAACCAGCCTGTGTTAGAACAGTTGATTGCTGTATATACTTTCTCACATAAGTGAATGCTGTGGCAGATATTCACATCACTGCTACTTTTTTTCCACAGGGTGTTTATGGGAACAGAACTTTAGAATTGAGTTATTTTCCCGTAAAAGGGCAAGTGAACAATTTTATTAATCCTGACTGTAACACTGACTAGATAAAAACACACACTGCTGATATAGCCGAGATTCGGGAAGTCCCACTTGATTGGGCAACTTTGTGATGGTTACTGGTTTAAAGCAAACCACTAGTTTTTGAGAGCATTCTGGTCCAGTGGTGGATGGCAGGGTAATCATCCTGGGCTCCAAGCACATTGTGTACACAGGGGGGCCTTTATGCCAGACATCATGTGGTCCACAGATGGGTTAGGGTCACTGTTAGTGATGCCAGCCATACGCCAGGATCCTCTTCCCCCATATGGGTTCAGTCATGGAACAGAATGGAACAACATGGCACAAAAAGGATGGGCAGATTTTTTTATTGTCTCTCAGTGGGATATACTTTCTGGTTATTAACTAACAAACTAACAAACAGATGATGGGCACCTTTTGTAAAGTGAGTTTGCCTCACGGAGCGCGTGGGGGATCAGGATGCCGGGATCTAGCAGGGACCCCTCCCAACCCTTCAATTTGGTGATATTTTGCACTTTACCTTTTTTTTAACAAATTTCATTTTTGGTGCAATTTAGCTGGCTGTATGCTTTCTTTTTTTTTTTTTATATGGGGATACATTCTCTAACTGTAGTACTGTAGCACTGTAGCACTTTTTAGGCCAGCATTCATCACTGTTTTTGCACTAGACACTTTATATTCACGTATTATATTTAGTATGAGAGGGGTCTTTTTCAAAAGGGGAGGAGGGATGGTTGTTGTGTCCCTGCTATTTAATTGGTTTTAACTTATTGTATGTAATGGTGTATTTTTAATTATTAATAAATATTGAGTCATTCATGATATCTTTTGATGTAATTTACTTGATTTAGTGGTGCTTGAGGTATCTCTGGTGGTTGCTGGGGCCACATATTTTGTGTATGTTTATGTTTGGTTACATTCTATTAGAGACTCCTTTAAAGCACACCTTAGATAATACATTGTGGGTGGTGCTGTGATACTTCTTTTTCAAATTGTAACAGACAGATGTAAGACATGTATGCAGACTTTTATATATAAGAGTAAAATCTTCACTTCTAGCATCAGGTAAAATACAAACAGCAGTAGACAACACATTTATCAACAGACTGGTAAATTGTCAAGTCAGAAAAAGAGGACCTACACCCTACCTATGGTGCAGCCTTTAGCCTTGTTACCCCCCCCCCCTGCTGCTCTCCCAGCCATCACCATATCTCCATATCTGCTTACCATTAGAGGAACTGAAGTTGGTTGGGTTCAGAGTCCTTTGCAGGTGATGGAGGACTCTATACACCCAACTGACTTGCCAGAAAAATCTGCAAATGTCAGCAAATGGTGACATTTGCTGATATGTTGTTCCTGTTACAGTATATTTCTGGCTTATTGAAAAGTAATCCTTTTTTTTCTAAAAGACACTTAACTGTAAGGATAAGAACAGCAGAATTAATCACAATGTTCACTTACGGTAAGAGGTGCTCGAATTAAAACAAAAATTAGGAATCAATTATCAGGAGCACTCTTGGCTTGTTCAGAAAAAATCTGTTATTTTCAGCCATTGTTTTCAGCCTTAAAATACGTGTGATGACAATGGGTTTTGCTGGAGGTGCTTTATCACATAGAACTAAAGAGGAGACAATAAAAGACCATAATAGGAAAAAGGAGTAAGCAATCTTTACTGTATCGTTTAAAAGCTTGATAAACCTTTCTTCTGTCAGAGCACTTGTAGACTGACAGAATCCAACTCAACAACCAATACAGCAGCACCACTAAATCTTCTTTATCCCAGGGATTCTGTTTTGATTTCTTCTGTGGCTCACGGCATTAGCACCCTGCCCTGAAATGTTAAGTGGTCATTTTTTGAAGTTCATTCATACTGGCAAGGGTCAATTGCCTTATTACTATTTTACACTTGGAGAAAAATGTTTGTGTAACACATGCTTTCCATCTAAGTTAAAGTTATTTTCACATACTGTAAAACAAGTTACAAGTATATATTTTAGCTTTAAGATTACTGTTATTTTTTTACTATGCTCCTAATACTACAACCAATCTGTTTTGATATTTATAAAAGAGTTTTTATAAAAAGCATAAAGGTGCCAGTGATACTGGAGGGAGGGCTCTCCACTGAGACCCCCATCAATCATCATGTGCTAAATGGGGTTATCAGTTAATGAGCTTTCATCAATCAGCTAAGAGGGCTGAAAAAATACCAATTGGTAAGGAGTTTGAGCAATGACAACTCTTATCTGACTTATCAGATAGATGAGATGATAAATACCTTATCCAAGCACCAAATAATGTAAAAATGATAATAGCTAAACATATTCATAAACCTATGATATCAAATGGCTGCAAACACCAGGAAGATTTAGCACCACCATATCAAGAATTAAAATGCTTAATCAGTGCGCTCAGGCAGAAAAGAAAGCTATACTCACCTTTTCTCCCACGCAGACTGTCGCTCCCTGTCCCGGACTGCAGTGCTTACCTGAAAGGCTGGATCCAGGTCTCTCACCGCTCAGCACCATAAGCAGCGCTGCTCTCTCATCTTGAGTCACTTCCGGACTCCCTCTGACGTGACGATGCCCCTGCCATCAGTCACGGTGAGCTGTCATTGCAGTATATCTCACAAATACCAAAGGGTCACACACAATATCATTGCAAAATCTAAAAGACACACGTCATCATTAAAATACACACCCTCCTATACAGACCAAGCACACTACAACCTTCATTCCTTCTCTTTTCACCATGCAATGAATTAAAAAATATTTGCATATTGATAATAACATGGAGAAGAGGACTGTCCAGCACCTATAATTGGACAAATAAAGGGAAGACCCATCACTCTAACGAAGCGCCGGTGGGTGGGGTGAAATGCACATCAGCAGGTGGAGGCCAGCCACCCCCCGTTATTTATTTAGCAGGCCGATGCGAGGTCCTGCAGCAACAACTGAGGGGCACTGTCAACAGGTGCATCACAGCGGTGGAGTAAGCGTCAACACTATACAGTAGCACTGGCGGGTAAGATCGTTTCAGCTGAGGTGTCACCAACACCGGGCCCTCAAGTAGTTGTGCCAGTTGCTGCTTGGCACCCGCAGCACTGCACCAGCACGGTTTCTGCAAATTCTGTTATCGAGATGCCGTCCCCATGGTGCTGAAAGTGCATCCTCTGGCCGCTTCATGCTGCGGTTTCCACAGTTCCTATTGTGGTCTAACAGGATGCCCCCTTGCTGATTTGAACTGCCCTGTGATCCTCTGTGACTGGTTTACAGTCCTTCCCAACAATACAGCAGCTTCGGCAGTGAGAAATGGTGGTTGTGGTTGGTCTGCATTTTTAAAACGACATGTGCTTTTTACATTTTGCTATTATATTGTGTCTGACACTTTTGTATTTGTGGACTATTGTGTAGCAATGCAATTTTAGCAGCCCTTCAAACAACAACCTATATTTTTTCCTGTTGTTTATGTGTTGTTCTTGAGTACATTTGAACAAGGAGATTGTCTGTTGCCTCCAGCCACAGTGATGCCACCCTCTGAATAGGTTACTACATTTGCCCCGGGTTGTCAAAATGTATGGCATTTTAGTTTGATGAGACTTATTTAACTGAAATTCAATCTGCATTTACAGTGGAAGAAAGAGAGGAAAGTATTTCTAAAAGTGGGAATATGTGCAATTTATTTAAAATACATAAACAGCTTGTGGTGAAACAATTGAAGCGCAATAGGGATGTATGTTCCCTAGATAATTATGTACAACATAAAATCATCCCCGGGAGACTGAGAAAAAGAGCAATTCCAGCCAAACTCCTGAGAAAAGACAGGTTTATTAAGAAGTGGCAGGATGAACGCATTGGCCATGGGATGTGGGCACTCACATTGATTATGGAGGAGGAGAGGATCAAGTTAACTGAATTTGAAGTAGCTATTAAAGAAAGCTGTACCAAACTGTATAAAACGCCCCAATTATTAAATTAAAGAGGAACAACACACAGGAATTTAACTTTCCCGTATGTTGTACCTCTGTGTGTCGACATCCCAAATTGGGATGCCCCACTTTGTGTACCCCCAGGTCACCCCTTCCACTCACCTTCCTTCTACCCATATGGCACCGGCTCGGGCGAGAGTGAGTGCAATAATTGGCTGAGCGGCTCTCAGGAAATCAGCACGCTCACTTTCACTTAGCTCCCTTCAGCGTCGTTGGCAACTAAGCTGTCTGGATGGCTAAGCAGCCAAGCGGGGCCAAAGGGAGCTCAGTGGAGGCCCAGCCATATTCCCTGCCCCCCTTGAAGCTAAGGCGTGCCACCCATTCAGAAAGGTTAGGTGTGGGCATGACTAGAAGGGAGTGGAAATGCAGCTGGAATGCACAGACACAGCAAGTGCTCCAGGAGAAGTTGAGTAAAACTGCTGATCAGGATGCCCCAAGGGGTGGAACTTGGGTGGCCCTGGAGTCTTTTAGACTCCACGGGTCAGAAATCTGAGGGATCAGTAGTGATCTCTTGGGGTGGGAGATCAAGGAATCTGATGACAGTGGCACATATGCACTGAGGCAGAAGCAGAATCCTTCGGAGTTCCAAGCAAATTAAGGACAGGCGAGAATAGCTCTGATGTGTGAGAGGACATCTTTCAATGTAATTAGCCTATCTGACTTTGAATTGAAGATCATTCTAGGTCATAAGAATTGTTAAGAGATCTATTCTTCGTACTGGTGGAAGGTAGGGATGAGTTTGGGCTATAAAGAGATACAGCATTGTTCTTAAGGAAAGTAGTTTTCAGGTCTATGTTCCTGAAAGAAAAGGGTGAAGTCAATATGAGTCAGCCAGTCGGGCCTCCTTCCAATAATGAGAGCCTACATGATATGGAAACTAACCCAATAGTGGCAGAGGCAACTATCGTAGGCAGCCCTCAGGAAAAGTGGGAAATTTAAATTACCCTCAAAAATATTTAGGGAAGGTTAATGGACATTTGTCCCAGACTGATACATACCGCTGCTTGTGGAAAATCCCCTCCATGTATTTGTGAACATGATCAATGACAGATCAGACTGGGAGATAGAGGAGGGGATCATTACAAGTAAACTCTTCTTGTACCTAAAAGTGTGGGATTAACACCATAATCTCGTACTTCATTGCTAAGGTCCACAAGAATTTACAACAGCCCCTGGGAGGCCAAAAGTCTTGGGGTAAGTGGACCTTTAGCAACCATTGCACAGTTGTGCTGGATAGCAGCCACATCTTAGCTAAGATTATGGATTATGGCATATAACGAATTTAGAAGAAGCTTCTTACACTTGTCTTGGCAAACAATTTCTTCAAATTTGATGGAGTGTACTATCACCAGATCTGTGGAAATGCGATAGGGACGGCATGTGCACCATCCTATGCCTGCTTGCACCTCAGCAGGTGGGAGATGCTGGAGCTTTTTGTCAAGCCAGATTTTGGTGCGCATATCGCCCTCTGGCTGCGGTATATCGATGATGTGTGTGGAGAGGCCCCTCCCCAGAGTTCCACAAGTTTATCACCACCCTAAATGACAAAAATTGCAACATGAAATTGACCTATAAGGTGGATCAGGATCAAATTGAGTTTCTGGATCTCGTCATCTGCCAGGAGGAAGGATGATTGAGTACATTTAGGTAGCCAAGTGTGGGTAACACCCTCTTGCACTTCACAGACCACCACCCTGATGCCCTTTGACAAGAGATTCCCCTGGGACAGTTCCTTCGGATCAGATGGGGCTGTTTTTCATTGGAGGAATATAAGCGTGAAGCAAGGGAGCTGACAGTGAGTTTGAGGGAAAAGGGTTACCAACACAGGCTTTTGTAAGCCTGCTATCAGAAGGCCTTGGGCCAGAAGAGGCAGGAGCTCTCATTCAAACAACATCCCTGACAGCAAAAAAAACAAGAAGTCATGATGGTGACTCAATTTTGGTTCCATTGGCAAAAATTTCAACCAGTTTTGATTGGACCAAGGGTCTTAACTCAACACCAGGTGGGCGCATAACCTTTGTGGATGCTTTAAATATGGGAATTGTAAGACCTGCTGTATAATGTTAAGCACAGCGTTCTATACTGATCACAAAAACTGTTTGCAATTCATAGATTAGTCAGCTGTACCACTACCTATGTGGTATACTTGATTACCTGTCCATGAGGGAAGAAATACGTAGGAAAAACTCCCAGGCAATTAAGGGTACAAATTGGGGAACATGTGATGGATATTAACAAGAGCAATCCTAAAAGTCCCATTGCAGAACATTTTAGACAGGCATACGGTAGTCAGATGACAGGACTATCTCTCTGTGGAATATATTATATTATACTAAAGGACGACAAGGGGGTCTAGACCTTATGCTAATGCAGCAGGAAGCACGCATGATGAACTGAGTACTATGGCACCAATAGGACTGAACATAAAAGCTGGTTTTCAGGAGTTCCCATGAGTTTTCCTATGAGTAGAAGTTTTTCCTTTTCCCATGATATGTTGCCTTTTTGAGGCCCTTGAGTTTTAAAGGATCCTTTACTATAGCTTTAAATGACTTTGATGGATAGCAGATTTGAATCTTGCTTGATATGCGGGTCATCCCTCCATCTGAGGTAGCCCTATTGCTCCCTATTTTTGGATAGGAATAGTGTCCATTAAGTTGATGAAAGTGAATATGTGATTATGTAGCCTAGGTAACTCTGCCCCCTTAAATAGGATTTGTTTGGTTTTGGGTTCCCTTTAACCAAGTTGCCTACTGCAGTTTTATAAGTATCTGACATTCACAAAAGGGTGTATGGTGGCAAGCGATTATGCCAGTGGAGCTGCGCGCCTGAGGTTAGAATAGTTTTTTCTCTTCTACCTGTTTTTTTTTCTCCCCCGTTTATTCAGAAGCAGTGCTCTAGGTGATGCCCAAAAGCTTCTGGGTGCACAGTGCTTTGATATAGATAAACTTTACATAGCCACCCATGCCACTTGTAGACACATGCGTGTTTGTATGATCAGCCCTGTTCCTCCCATCACAAAGGACATGAGGCACACAAAGTAAAACTTACAATTAAAATTACTATGGCAATATATCTTAATTTTTTTTTTAGTTTTTTTTATAGATATGGGAATACTTTTGAGAATGATTGGACAATCACTTTAACAAACAAGGAAGAATGCTTACCCATTAGTTAAATGTTTTTTCTTCAACTGTCAGCTCATTGCTTCCAGAAGATAGTACACACAGCTCCACAGCTTAGCACTTATGGTGCCCCCTGTGATGTGCCAATGATAACATTTCCCTATTCATACATGTAGAGCTAGTGACAAAAACATGACCAGAACTGCTCTCCAGTTTCTGCAGTAATGCACTATGGATATGTGACAAGAAAGTATGCCTGCATCTGAATATAATAGGTAGTGTTCTAAGAGCACACATCTAAACATTATCTAACAATAAATTAACTATATGCTCAAATTTCATTTTAAATTAAATGTTATTATTGGTTTAAAATCTAGCGTTATTAGTTTTCCAGTAAGCTGTACTTTGCTTTTGGAACTGTTGATGTAAAATTAACAAGCTTAATGCACTTATTTAAAATGTCAAAGGCAATACATTTATTTAAAAAAAAGAACATGAAATTGTATTATTTAGAATAACAGCTCTGTAAATGTTGTTATATAACAGCTCTGTAAATGTTCAAATAATTAATTGGGATTCCAAACTTTCACAGCTATGTTCTAATGAGCTAATAAAAGTGAAACATTCAGAAAGTGAGCTCGAAAACAGCTCTAATTTAAGTTTGTAACCTTGGAGAAGGACACTTGGTCCATGTTTAATAGAACAATAAATGATATTTACAACACTGATATAATGTTTTGCTTAGGAAAAAAATGGTATTTATTAGCATAATTGCACATATAATTTGTTTAAAATTTTAACACAAATGTAAATTGACAGCACATACATTCTGCTTCCTCAAGCATTCCTTGGGCTGAAATCAATTAAGGCTGAAGTTAATTGAAAACAATAAAATTGCTAATTGAGCTAAATTATTTGTGGTAATTTTAGGAGATGAATAACAATGAGAGTTAAATAGATGTAGGACTTTTGAACCTATTGTCACTTATCTAATAAATGATGGTGGGCTGAGTTAAAATAAACACTATCTCACCAACACATACATGTTGCCTACATAAATGTAACCAGTAGCCAGGCAAATTATTTATTTAGTTTTAATTGTACCAGATTTATATCTGATTTATATCTGAATTTTAAACTGTAAGATGGGGTCTGCTAATAAATCCAACTCTTTGGTAATACAGAGTAAACAAGCTTTTGCTGTATTCTTTTAAATAGGGGTGCCCAGTTACACATAAAAGCCCGTAAGCCCCATACTGGCCATACTGGTGGCAGGATTATGCGTCACTGTTTAACTTGCTGACTGTCAAATGCGATTGGCCACCAACAGTCACATAGGTCAAGGGCCTGGCTGCCAAAAGCAGGAAGAGGTAAGCATGGAGCTACATGGACTAGGCTTAAGTTAATTTCTTCAATCCCTACTAACGTCTCAGGGAGTCCAAAATATTTGTGAAAGTTCTCCATTGAAAACACCTATGACCAAGGCCGTGGCCTGCTCTATACCAAATGTGCCAACCCAGCAGGAAAAATTCATCTTTTGTGTTAGGTGAGTGCATCACAGCAAACAAGTGCTCCTAGGACAAGGAGGCACAGGAAGCTCATATATTGTATTGGTCACCTTATTTTGGACCCACTAGACGCTATGGATATTCTGTTAAAAGAAACTCCTGTCTCTGGTAACCAAATAGGAGATTAGGCTTGAATATGCGGTAAGGGTAAGCAAAAGCAACAAAATTAGTAGATAGCAATTAGTTGCTGTAAACCTACCCTGCAGCCAGGACCCTTGTGTCATGTTTCTCCTGACCTGCAAATTACAGATGCAGGAAGACCATTTTGCATTAGTGAAACATATTAAAAGGCATACTTGTCTATATTGCTATTAATGATAATAAATGCAACTGTTATACTAATTAGATATGCTTATAAAAGTTTAGCACAGGGGTTCCCAACCAGTGTTAAATGTACCACTCGTGGTACTCAAGCTCCCCTCTGGTGGAACTTAAGGCCATGTGAGGGGCATGATTCGCTCCTCCATTAGGATGCAATGGGTGGCCAATCCAACAAGCTGCAAGGGTGCAGCATCTTGGGATTACAACCTTGCTGGCAAAAGAGTTTTCACCGCTGTCCCACGGAAGTTTGTATTTACACTCTCTGTATTGGTGGCGGTGCAGGTGGTCCTTGAGATTGAGAATTGCAAAATGGAAGTGGTGTAGTAACCCCTGGTTTATCCAATGCTTTCCTTGGAGGTCTCCTGAAATTATTTTCCAGGAAGCCCATTTAATTACCTTATGTTTTAAGAAGGCATTGTTTTCTTTTCCTTAAAACTAATTTATATGTTGGCTTTGTCCATTTTGTCCCAGTCTAGCTGAATCTTGCCAAAATGCCTTGTTACTCTAGCTATGGCCCTCCTCAAGCACTTACAGCCATTAAAGGGCATATGAAGGCCATAAATATACAAGAGGTTACTTCTTTTATCCCACAGCAGATCCACCAGGCTCACAGCTTCATCGACACCTACTCGAAGAAAAAAATGTCCTGGTATTCTAGCACAAGCTCAAGGGAAATATGTTGGAGGATACAGCTTTACTGTGTATGGGCATATCCTACAATTCTTTGGTTCACGCTCTGTTTTAGAGGCTGTGGACACCCTTTCTGGTAGCCAGCAGGCTGTGTGTGAAGAGTAGGCCAGATGTTAGTAAATGGATATGTTAAGGTATGAAGAAATGACCTGGGCCAAATCAGCTGCAGAAGGTGTAAGGTAAATATACTTTTCCAATGGCAAAGGTTCACACACACACATCTTCACATTTACAAAAAGCTGTATGAAGCTGGATCTCTACCAAAATATAGGGGCCGGGAAATTCTTTAAATGAACGTGGTCAGCATATCCTCTACATAAGTCCCCAAACCCCAATTTTTTTTTTCTTAATACTCATTAGCTTTGTGGTAGGAGCTGGATCCTAAAAAAGTGGGGCACCTGGAATCAGACTTCAGTGTTGAAAATGCCAGAAAGGATTCTAAGTATGGCTCTGCTGATTGGGTGACTAACAAGTCACTTGTGTACCTTGTTGTACCTGTAAACCAGAAGTAGAACTTACAATGCTCAACACCTAGCAGGTTATGGCAGGGGCTCTGGAGAAAATTTTGGTACACTTTAGGCGTAAACTTATAAATGTGATCAATTAATATTGGTCAGTTTTAGCTCCATAACGGTTTACTACTAATCTATTAGGAGTAAAATGCTTTAATAGACATCTGGAAATGGTGGCAATAAAGTAATCCAGATAACAGATGCAACGTTCCTATTTGCATTATCATTTTTTTATTCCCTTGACTATAGTATTCGAAAGTAGTTTTGCTGATCTAAAACAAAAAGTCAATTTGAAACATTAAAAAAATGCACAGTCAAAATGTGGTTTATTATAGTAATTCCAAAACTCCAAGTGTTAGGAGCACTCAGGAATAACTATCTTCTGCTTCATAAACATTTACGACAAAATAGACATTTGGATTCTTTTATACATTCAGTGAAAACAAGTTATAACTAAAAAGAAAATATTGCGTAGTAGATAATATTAGTTTGTAGGCAAGTTACTCTCAGCACATGCTGATGTAAACCTTTACATATTGATAACACTGCTGTTTTCCACAGTATGAATTATTTGAGGATCTTTTTATATTTGTCACATGTTTACACTCTTTTATGAAAAACAAAATAACGAAAAATATTAAAACAAAAAACGGAGTACTCACAATTTTTGCATACCCTAAACCTCAACATCCTAATCTCCATCAAGCCATAAGAAATTCTCCTAGAGCTGGAACATCTAATATTACAGGTCCTAAAGGTCCTAGATTTTCTGATGTGAGTATTGTATGTTTATAAGTGAAATAAGAAATCGAAAGCAAATGTGGACCTGTAATATGTATTATATGGAAAACAACTCGGTTGTAACATCTTCTTAAAGTCCTGAACTTTTCAGTATTAAGTATCGCTTAGTAAAAATCTTATAGCTAAAAAATAAAAGTAATTTAAATACTGACAGTCTGCTTTTTTAATATTTCAATATATTGTTAACATAAAAAGTAGGGTTTTACAGCCTGAGCCTTGCATTTCAGTCATAACATTAGGAAATTGAACAAGGAATGCACATAAGGAAATTAATAGAACCTGGAGCAAAATGTACAGTATATAAAGTTGTAAAGCCGGTTAACATGCATATGCTAAACCTGAAAGCGAGGCCAGCTAGACCAAACAATTATGTAAGGGATACTTGCAGTTGTGTAGCAAACACGCACAAATCATTAAGTGCTTTAGGGAGGCCTATGCTGAAAATAAATAACTGAATATAAAACATATATATATATATATATATATATATATATATATATATATATATAGAGAGAGAGAGAGAGAGAGAGAGAATGATACCTGTAAATATAATATAATTTTTAATTATAATTATTATTTATAATTTATAGTTTTATTTTATTAACAAAAATGGTCCACCATATAATTTATTACCGTACTTTCATACCTGTGAAACAATATGGATGGCATGAAGTTATGAGAGGTGAAAGCTTTTAGTATAGACTGTCCCTGTTCTCATGCCTCCTCTGGGGCATACCCCCATGTCGCGTCATCTGTGGAGTATCAAATGCAATTGACAAGTTAAGTATCAGGGCCCCATAGACCAGGCTGAAGGGGTGGGCATTATCAATCAGGATGCATCCCAGTCAGGTATAGGATAACTTTAACATTAGCACTAGGTTTGTGGTGCTAGGTCACACTGCAAAATATTATGTAAAGTAACAGTTTATATTTGGGGAGCTGGACATTTTCTGGTTTGTCTGCTTGACCCTAAAAAACTTTCTGAATACTCAGTCTTATTTAACTTAAACAGGAGGCAACAGGACAAACAGGACAGGCAACCCAAAATATTACAAGTATATAAAAAGTAAAAAAAATGCACTCACTTGGCACATACACATTTAACTATTTTAAGCAAACTAGTTTGTATTGACCGGCTGACTTTTAGTAATTACTTTAAATTTGGAGAATGTAATTACAGGCAATATACTTACTGTATATAAGTAAATATATTGGTCATCCCTTGATCGAGAATATACGAATATTGGAACATGCCAGTACAGACAAGGTACCATTTGAATAAATGTAATGAATATTAACTTCAATACAAATGAGTTTTACACAAGAACAGCCCTTTACTAATTCCCACTTTAAATCATCCTGACATTATCTAAACAAGGCACATATTGCATGGAACTAGCATCCCAAGTGGGGATTTATCCAAGTGGCAGCAGTGTAACACTTGCAGAGATTTCAGGCTTATTTCCACAACTGATATTATCTCCTTTTTTTACAACATATTTTACAGCCGGCTACATAATAGAGAAGCCATATCTTGTACGTATGTGTTTTACTGGGATAAGAAAACAAGTAACCAAATCATTATTCCTTAATGAGCTGTTTTACAGTGCCATCCCCTATAGTTCACAAATGATTATATCTAGTTCCCTTATAGGTAATCATACACTAGCACATGAAAAACTGATCTAATTTAAATTAGAATTGCAATGCCCAATGCAGGGATCAAATGTATTGTTAGTGTGTTCCCATGAATAAGCACACAAACTATTAGAAACTGTAAATTAAATGTTAAAATGGTGCCATAGTGAAGTTAACACACAAAAAATGGTCATGATAAAACCTTGGTGGACATTTTGCATTTATAATAACAGTTGGAAAAAGGCTGAATGTTTCACAGTGAGAACAAAATGCAGCTATATTCTATTTCTACCCAATATTTTCAAAATGTATTTTGCATTTATACAAAAACAACACATTATATTGAAATAAAAGCTGGGCAAACAGCCCTGAACAGTTGAAATAAAACCTCTCCAAAACTCATTTGCCCTATCTGCAAGCATGACACTGAATGATCGTCAGCACTTACATTGGCTCCTGCATTTACACAAAGCTGAAATTGCCACCTCGCCGATTTTCTCCTGGTCACACGGCCATCTTGGAGCAACCAGGAGACTTTTCTAGCAACTCATCTGTGCTGCTGACCACAAGGAATAACTTCTCTTTGCAGGCCACTGGCAGGTTCAATATAAGGAATATAATTTTTATATGCTGCATAAGAGCACTGTTTATTGTAAGGGCATGGATCTGTTTTAATTATTTTTTTTGCCTTATGCCAGTAGTTTGGAGCATATAATAAAAAGGTCCAATCAGCAAATTTTACACACACAGACACACATATATAATTCTGTTGTTTGGCTGGCTAACCAAAAATTTAAGTGACAAAGGGACAGAGTACAGAAGCATGGAGGGTATGTAACTGAAACTGATGTTCTTGCTCTGACCAAGGCACACAACAGCGGCTGTCAGATCACTAGGGTTAGAACAGGGTGGGGTTCACTTTAGGCATTAAAGGAAACCTACATCCATAACATCCCCTCTCCACCAACGACATAGGCATGGGTAGTGTTGAGGGATATGCAGCTGGTCTGCATTATGTCAGATCAATACAGACAATAGCATTATTTTAATATTGTGTTGATGCCAGTTGGCCTTTTCCTAATTCAGCACCTGACATAGGACTTGCAATTGTGTAAGGATTTATTTGAGTCTTTTAATTAACTGGAAGTTCTCAATTTAAATGTTAGTCATACAGGAGCCAGACTGCTCTAAAAAATTAGCCAGGCGACTTTTGCATCATTTAAAATTTTTTGATCTGCTTGTCATTCTTAATGACCTTAGGCTGATAGCTGTTAGCATCTGTTTTCTAAGGTTTGTGAAATAATTGGGATCCTAAGCTTGGCTTCTTAAAAAAAATAATCACCTTTCCTTCAAAGTCATTTACCACCAAAAAATTTATTTTACAGAACATCAGACATAATTTGATATACTGGCATTAAAATCTACTCATTAACTGAAGATGAAAAAGTTTCAGTCTTTCAGAACAAACAAGTCAAGACTTCATGCCTAAGCTCTACTGTCATGGTAATATACCAAAAATGAAGACAGCTGTTGTTTACCCAGACTACCAACACAGAGTCATTGTGGCGACATAGCTCCCCACACCCACCATGCGTTGGTGATTAAAAGGAGGTTTCTAAGAAACTGGAATATCATTTTAAAGCAATACACACAAGGGTGGAGTTGATTCAGAGCCAGGTGAGAAAATTCACACCATTTTAGGAGAGAAAACTGCCATTCTTTTTCACTGTCTACCATGGGGTTCATTCAAAAACTGGATGTAAATTTTCACCTGGTGTTGAACCAGCCCCAAGTTAGACAATGAAAGTGAAAAGCAGTTCACGCTGTAGGTTATTTGTACTTCAGGTATTCAATGATATTTATTATTTTGAAATGTGAGTGTATGTTTTTGCACATGTGTAGTTTCCCTCTAGAAATTTTGAATTTCTGGGTGGAGTAATGACGCATACCTGACATCATTTCCGGTTTCGGCAGTGAAGCCAGAAACAATAGGCAGCGTGACTCCTTCTCAGCGTGAAACGTAGTGAGATAAGAGGTTTTTCCGGCAGCAGCAGACGGTAACTAGCCGGACACCGGGGCACAGAACATTAACGGTCGCAGCAACAGGAGCAGCACAGCGCAGAGGACAACAAAGAGAACCAGTCATGTCGGAGGTGAATCCCGACGTAGAGGCTCAGCATGCGGTAGGACAAATTTGAAATGGTTGTTGTGGGTAAAGTTACCAATAGTCAGATAACTTATACATAGTCTGGGTTGTTTTTTAATTCTAGAAAGAGATCCTAAATCAAAAATGGAAAAGCATGCTAAAGCTACTAAAAAGACCAGGCGTTGTGAGACTTGTAATACAGCTCTTCCAGACACTTGGTAGATGGCTGGGATGTGACAAAGCAAGAAAAGAGGCAGAGTCAAGTTCACCCTTGTGGACCCATTTAGACAGTGCATGTATGGGTGGTTCTGCTTTGCAAAAAAAAAAAAAAGAATACAATATGCGGTCAGAAAGAAATGAATTACCCAGAAAGAGGGGCTGAGTGCTTTTTAGAATATTCATCCCTTTTCCAAAGGATATGTCTATTACTGACTATTAATTTTGAAAACCTAAAGCTATTCTATAAAAATGAAATGTATAAATAATATAGATGGTGTGTAACAGGCATTTAGATGTTCAGGACTTGGAATTCTGGTCCTATGTTGTGTCACTCCTCCTCTGCACAAATGTGCTTCTGCTCTGCATGATTTAGCTGAAAGGCTGGTTAAAAAAGCAGAGATTCCTGACTTGGCAAGCTTTCCTTGCTTTAAAACTGCAATCATGTGCAAAGGAAATTACATCTTTAAAAAGAAACGTGCCCACAACTAATTGGGTTTCACGTTTTTTACAAAGCTCACCAAAAAATCTTTTCTAGTAAACATTCAGTGCAAAACTTTTCTAAATAACAATTAAATCTAGGTAACAGTTCTTATATTTAGTTTTGGGTAGAATATCATTCTAATCATATTCTAATTATAGCCATATCTAGGATTACTGTCCTGTTTCATTACTGAATCCACAACCACGGATGTCATACGGACCGAACGGTTGCTGTAGTACTGATTTTGAAAAAGTAATACTTAATAGTCATATGCAAAATGCAGCAGATCATTGAAATGGGGCAATAGGAAAAGTAGGTTTTGTGTAAGGCTGAAGATTCTACAGCAAAAAAGTATTTGAAATGTAAAATGGTATGGGAATAAGTAAGGAAAAACATGCATGTTTCCATTAATCAATGAACATTCTACTGCTAGAGAAGAACATAGGAATTTGTTAGAGCCATTTGAGCTACAGCTACATTACATTGGCACCATTTGTTCCCATTTTTGCTGAACTCTACCACTGCAAAAGTAAAAAGAGTGATGTTCCTTTGCAATGGATTGTAAAGAGCAGTTTGCCTTTTTAATAAAACTGCAGTAAAAAAAGTCTCCAACTTCATTCTGTGGTGTCTTATGGTCCTACCTGTACTGATTTTTAATATACTACAGCCAGGTGTGTACATAGGTTTCACAGGGCCCCATAGCCAAGGTCATAGTGGAGCCCCCTCAGATCAAACCTCAGAATTAGAGATGAGCGAACTTCTTGAAAGTTCGATTCGGGCGATTCGCCGAATTTCCCCAAGAAATTCGGGTTCGCCCGAATCGAACTTTCACGAATCGCTCATCTGAAAAAAAAATGCCGGCATGGTGGCAGCGGGCAGGCCGGCTACGCTGTCAGCGAGCCGGCTTCCGCCGCCCGCTGACAGCGTAGCTGGCGTGCCCACTCCCACCATGCCGGCATTTTTTTTTTTATTTCAGGGAAAATTCGATCGGCACGAACCAAAAAAAATTCGGGTTCGTGACGAATCGAATTTTCCCTGAAATTCGGAGCGAATTCCGGTTCGTCCGAACCGGTTCGCTCATCCCTACTCAGAATCAATAAAATAACCCTCAAACTCACAGAGTAAATTAAATGTTATTGCCCCGCCCCCACAGCACATTACCAGCTTGCAGGTTGCCAGGGAATAAGGAGGATCTCCATCATTTTCCACAAACATCAGACCAGGGGTCTGGCCTTTTTACCATGGCAATCAAGCTGGCAGTGTCCCGCATCCATCCCTTTCTCTCACCTGATATCACTAAAATGTTAGAACATGTCCTGGTCATATCCCGAATGGACTACTGCAACACCCTTCTCTGTGGTTTGCCAACAAACAGACTGGCTCCCCTCCAATCTGTTCTAAACTCTGCTGCTTGCCTCATCCACCTCTCCTCTCGCTGCTCTAGCGATGCCCCCCTCTGTCAATCCCTCCACTGGTTACCTGTCTCTCAGAAAATTCAGTTCAAACTTCCAACACTACCCTACAAAGCTCTCCCCAGCCAGGCCCCTCCCTACATTTCATCTCTGATCCAGCAATACCAACCGAAGCGCAATCCAATGCCTCTGACATTCTCCTGTCCTCCTCCTTGGTTACCTCCTCACACTCCCATCTTCAAAACTTCTCCCGTGCCTCCCCACTTCTCTGGAATGCACTCCCCGCTCAATCCACCACTCTCTATCACTGCAAGCCTTTAAAAGTGCCCTCAAAACTCACTTCATCAAACAAGCATACAACCTGGCTTAAGCAATTCCTATAACCTTCAAATGGCACATGCAGCCCAACTCAAGTTCTACCACTTGTGATCCCGCCCCTTTTGTCTCCACCCCCATCCTTTAGACTGTGAGCTCGCAAGGGCAGGGCTCTACTTCCTATTGTCTCCTGTGCTCACAACATTTGTTTTGAACCTCGTAGCATCTAGATTAGTATTGTTCTCTGTACTATACACTTTACCTTGTTTGTAATCACACCTTGTAAAGCGCTACGGAAGATGATGGCACTATATAAATAAACATTAATAATAATAGTTCCACACTGTGGAACTTACAGCCTGTCAACAGTCTTAATCAGTATGCAGTGCTGGTGCACCACATTATTTTTTAAGAGGGGGGCCCAATCACAGTTGATCCAGTGGACCAGTCCAAACGTTGCCACAGGTTCAGCAAGGTATGGGAGGAAGCTTGCATGGGGCCCCCTTCTGCCATGGGCCTGGTAGCAGCTGCCTTCGCTGCAGGGGCATAGCTTGAGGGGGAGCGACTGCACAGGGGCACAGAAGGTCAGGGGGCTCCATGATCATTGCTCCTTCTCCTTATAAATCATATTTGTGCTCACTTGGCATTATTTAGGTAAAACAAGCTACAATTGTCTCTTCTGTTTCAGTATTAAGTTGTCTATGTTCATCCAATTTAGTTTAAGACAGACAAGAAACATTTACTGTTTGGGTCATGAAAGGGCCCCATTTAAAGTTTGCATCAGGGCCCTGTCACATTTAGTTATGACACTGCTTCCCTGCCTCTATGGTATGTACACCACTGACTACAGCAGTTATTACGGGGTGTGTTAAATAATGGCTGTGCTTTGGTATGAAGGGGTTTTATGATTCAATAGTGTCTAGGGCATTATTAACCCTTAAATCAGCCCTGTACTAAAGTTACCACTTCCTCATTCATGGTGTATGGCACCAAATGGCAGTTAATCAGATGGCCAACAGAAACCATTTAGGTTTGATGTGAAAGCCCACTGGGAAATATAGATTGGTAGCCAGCAGTCACATAATTGCTAGCCACCCATTAGGAATTGGTTAACATATGGGTATAGGATTGTTTTAATACAGCCTTGCATAGGCCCGGTCTGAAATATGTTCTGAACACAAGTTAACAAAGTGGCACTGCACACATTTGTAACCCCACATATAATGTTATTTCAGATAACTACAGCTATTGCACACCTTGTTTGTGTCATACTGAAGCATTTCTTTTAATTTTTTCAGTTTATCTAGAAGACATTTTATTAACCCCCATATGTTATGCTAAAAGGTCTGGGGTTATAGATGTTTACTCAATTATCAATGTGAATATAGATATGTACCATTAAAAGTCAAAAGTTCTATATTATAGTTTGAGGCTAAGACATCATTATAGAGATTAGTCCAGGTAATGGCAGTATTAAGCCAGCAAGGAGCTAACCTGAAGCCTGTCCCATGTGCCTCTCCTCCATTTCATGCAAGGTGACCACTGCTGGAAACGGTGGCAAGGCACATGGAACAGGCTTTTGTTATGAGCAAGCCTGGCAATTGCAACCAATGTGGCTTGCCCATTCTGGGAGTGCTGAGGGACATGGGCATCTGTGCGGCCACATATGGGCATTGGTCATGGAACAATGGCATCGAAAGAAGGGATAAACTTTGGAGACCTTCTACAGCATCTACAATAAGCTGAAGGAAATGGAAGATAGACACATGGGACAAGCTTCATATAAAATAATGCAGTCAACATGTCCATATACATTACCATGCACATGTTATGTACAAAGCAAATATAATTTAAAGTAAGGGTTCTGCAGTTCAGGTTTACTGGAAAAATAAAAAAAGTTAACCCTGAGTATTAAAGTACATCTGTAGGCTAATTATATAAAAAAGGTACTTTTCCCAATGCATGGCACGGTCTGCTTCATGAAGTCATTACATCTGGGTTATTCCACAAGGTGGTGCAGTGTTCTGCAGAAGAGTTGTGGCTCCTCCCGGTACCATATAAAAACAGAATTACCATAGACTTCTCCAGTGTTCTCTCTGCAGTGATTTCTGCAAATATAGAAGATGGCTCGGGTGAGGATAGAGGAGTACTATGGTCAAGTGCTCGAGGAGCGCTGCTCCAAGCCGCAGACCCTGTACCACAAAAGGTAGCCAGCCATAAGCTTTATGGTGAGCCTGTTTGGGATGCGGAGTTCCTGCCCTAACTTCTGAGGGGGCGAGTGTTATGGGGTTACTCGTTCTGCGTTTGCCCACCCCCGTCCCTGGCCTGGCCCTCGCCGCTGCCGCTCACCTGCCTTCCTTACCCTCTCTCCGTAGTGTGCTCGGGGGGGGGGGGGTGGTTGCAACAAGTGTTCGCAGGGTTTTTTACTGTGTTTTTCACTGTTTTTAGCCACCTCGCCGCTTTGTACTACGCTCAGCGGCGGGCGGCACTATATATGTGAGGCATTCTTTCTTACTGTGATGACGCTGGCGAGGACACGTGAGTGCCGTTTTCGCGCTCTTTGGGGGGGCGGGGCCGGTGGATGAAGCGTATCTCGTCGGTCTCTCGCGGACTGCCCCTCAGGGTTTCTCTGCCAGCGCCATTTTGATTCTGCTGCGCGCTGGGGCTCTTCTCATCCCACAGCTGTGGCGGTGATCCTGGTCTGCTTGTCGCTTCCTCCTGTGGTCTGCAGTTGGTGCCCTTGTCCTACTTGGTCCGTGAGTCGCCCTCTGGGTTTTTCTTGGTCTCTTTTGGGCATGCACTGTGGGATACTTATGTGTCTTTATGTCTTTCAGGCGGGACACCTGTGGGTTGTGGTTTCTCCCGGTCCTATCCATTACCATCCCTCATCTTCCCTTTCTGGCTTCTGGGGGCATCCCTTGGGGGGGCATCCTGGGTGGCTTTTCTTAGCCTTTACCCTGTGCTGGCCTATTGCGCCTGTGTTAATCACCATATGGAGGCTTCTGGGGATAACGTGCTTGGGGGTCCTTTGGGACTATCCCGGCTGTGTACCGTGTGTGGGGTATCCCTTGTGAGTGACAGTGTCAGGGTGTGCGTGCCGTGCACCCAAAGTGTGCTTGTGCTCCAGTCTGGGCTGCCCGCTTCGCTTCCCAGCTCTGCGCCCCCCTCGGCATCGCCTACCCCCCCCCCGCACCTGCATTTAGCCCCCAGTGAGAGGGGGATACTGGCAGGGGGTCACAGTCTGATCTGGCACTTCGTGTGGCCAGCATTGAAAGGCAACTTGCTAGGCCTGGTTCACATAAGGCCTCTAGTAAGAAGCGGCACCTGGCTCCCACGCCTGCCTGGTTTGCTGAGGAACATGAGGAAATTGATCTTTTTGATGACCGTTACTCCCTAGAGGAGGGAAGCTTTTCCCGGGCTCTGATTCCTCTGGGGACCAGCAGGTGGGCTGCGACAGTGATCCTGGGTCTGAGTCTGAGGATTCCTGGTTCCCTGAGAACACTGCAAATCTGTTGTCTCACATTTTTGAAATCTTGCACATTGTCCCTCCTGAGGTGGTTAGGAGGAAACAGGGTGAGCTGGTTAAGTGATGGTCGGGTCCCCCCGAGGTGGACGCTCCCGTTCTAGGGCTGTCCAACACCTCAGTTATGCCTTCCCCTGACACTACTACACTGCGGGACAGCGAGGACTGGCGCATGGATCAGCTGGCCTGCCATGCTTTTACATGTGTGGGGGCTGGGCTGTGTCCGGCCTGTGCCTCTGCCATAACAGCTATTGCTCTTAAAAGACAGATCAATCGTCTCCTTGATGGCACTACAGCTGGTAGGGAGGAGTATAGGGCCCCTTTGCTTTGCTCTGAATTTGTTGCCTTTATCCTTACTGCCATGGATGATGTGGTACGGCTGAGCAGTAGGGCCTCTGCCCTTTTGGTGGCTATGCGCCACTCTGTTTGGTTGCGTCAGTGGGCAGCTGACGCTGCTGCTAAGAAGGCTCTTTGTGGGGCTGCGGCTCTTTGGTGAGCGTCTGGATGTTTTAGCCAAGGATGGTAGGGTGGTCGTCCCGGGCTCTCATGGGACCCCAAGCCCAAACCTTCTCCCAAGCCCCCTCAGGCATGAGGAGACGCCCTCACCCATTCTGGTGGGGGGACGGCTTCGGCTCTTTGCTCATGTCTCGAGGCTACGCATCTCAGACCGGTGGATTCAGGAGGTGGTGTCCTCCGATTACAAGATAGAGTTTGCAGCCTGGCCGCCCCCCAGATTCATCAGATCCCAGATGTCTCACAACCCTCTGTCAGCTCAGGGGTTGCGCCTTGCGGTTCAACGTCTGTTGGAGACAGGAGTCATTTGCCTGGTGCCTCCCCAGGAACGGGGTCAGGGTTTCTACTCCAATCTGTTCACGGTCCCAAAAAAGGACGGGTCCTTGAGGCCCATCCTGGACCTGAAGGGTCTCAACAGGTTTGTCAGGTTCAAGCACTTTCGCATGAAGACCCTTCGCTCGGCTGTCAGTACCCTTCGCCCGGGTGAGTTCATGACCTCCGTGGACATCAAGGATGCCTATCTTCACGTGCCAATCTTCCCAGGTCATCAGAGATTTCTTAGGTTTGCTCTGGAGGATCAGCATTACAAGTTCGTACCATTCGGTATCACCTCGGCGCCTCGGGTGTTCACCGAGGTGCTGGCGGGCGTGATGGCTCTGCTGTGGCATCAAGGCATTCGCATCCTTCCTTACCTGAACGACATTCTGATTGCAGCTCAGACCCTTCATCAGGCCGAGAGGCATACTCTGGTGGTGACCTCCACTCTCGAGTCCTTTGGCTGGGTGATCAACTACCCCAAGTCTTCACTGTCTCCGTCTTTGGTGAGGTCCTTTCTGGGCATGACTCTGGATACCTCTCAGGTCAAGGTATTCCTGCCCCAGCAGAAGGTGGAGGGCCTTCAGCAGCAGGCACGGGCTCTGCTCTTGTGTCCCCATCCCTCCATCCGGCAAGGGATGCAGTTGGTGGGCCTGATGGTGTCCTGCTTCGAGGCGGTCCCCTTTGCTCAGTTTAACATGAGACCTCTTCAGTTGCACCTCTTGTCAGTTTGGGATTGGGACCCTGTGTCCCTGGATCAGGAATTTGCTCTGTCCCCCCTGGCCAGAAAGTCCCTCTCGTGGTAGCTGGACTCAAAAAACCTTCTGGTGGGCAGGACATTTCTGCCCCAGTGTTGGGAGACTGTCACCACAGATGCCAGTCTGACCAGTTGGGGCTTTTGTTAGTCTCTGCAGTTCAAGGGTCAGTGGGGCTCCCAGGAGGCCCATGCTCCCATCAATGTCCTGGAACTGAGAGCGATCAGGTTGGTTCTTTCTCAGCTGACCTCATACCTTCAGGGTCAGGCTGTTCAGATCCGCTCGGACAACCAGACAGCGGTTGCCTACATCAATCATCAGGGAGGGACTCGAAGCAAGCGAGCCCTCAAGGAAGTGTCTCTGATACTGTCTTGGGTGGAAGAGAATGTCCCTTGCATCTCGGCGGTTTACATTCTGGGAGTGGAGAACCAGGAGGCAGACTCCCTGAGCAGGGGGACGTCTCGGCTGGGGGAATGGTCCCTCAGCAACAAGGTTTTTCACTCCCTGTATCTCCGCTGGTGTCAGCCGGATGTGGACCTGTTGGCATCCCGCCACAACCACAAGCTTCCCAGGTTTGTCTCCCTGTCACAGGACCCTCTGACCTTTGACACGTATGCACTAGCAATGCCTTGGACGGAGTTTCGGCTTCTCTATGTGTTCCCTCCATTCCCTCTGCTGGGCAGGGTGCTGCGCAAGATAGCCCAGGAAGGGGTACCAGCCATTCTGGTGGCCCCCTGTTGGCCAAGGAGGGTGTGGTTCGCAGACATTGTGCAGTTGGCAGTAGATCAGTATGCTCTGCCCAAGGATCCAGATCTGCTTACAAATGTGCCATCCCAATTTACAAACGCTGGCTTTAACGGCTTGGCTGCTGAAATCTCCATGTTGATGGATAAGGGTTTGCCAGCTTCTGTTGATACCATGATTAGGGCCAGGAAGAAGTCCTCATCCTTTATCTATACAAGATCTGGCATGCTTATATTGCCTGGTGTGAGTCCAAGTCTCTTCCTTGTCGGGTGTTTTCTATCCCCAGGATTCTGGAATTTTTGCAACATGGTTTGGATTCGGGCCTTCAACTTAGTACCCTCAAGGGACAGGTGTCAGCTCTGGCAATTTTTTTCCAAAGATCCTTTGCCAATTACCGGTTCGTTAAGACTTTTTTCCAGGGAGTTACTCATGTGCGTCCACCACATAAGCCTATGCTACCTGTTTGGGACCTGAATCTGGTGTTGTCTGCTCTGCAGGGTCCTCCCTTTGAGCCTATACGTGGGGCTGCCTTGCCTATTCTGACTCTTAAGGTGGCCTTTTTGGTGGCCATTACTTCTGTCAGGCAAGTTTCTGAGCTGGCGGCGCTTTCCATCAAACCTCCTTATTTTGAGCGGCATCAGGATAAGATGGTGTTTCGGCTTAAGCCGGATTTCTTGCCTAAGGTTGTGTCTGCTTTTCATCTCAATCAGGAAATTGTTTTGCCTTCTTTGTGTCCTAAACCTGCTAATGCCAAGGAGCGGACCCTTCATTCTCTGGATGTTGTTAGGGCTCTGAAGTTTTAATTGGTTGCTACTGAGCCTTTCAGGAAATCTGATGCTCTTTTTGTTCTTCCTGCTGGACCTAGCAAGGGTTTGCCTCCTGCTAAATCCACTATCCGCAAGTGGATCCATCAGGCGGTGGTACAAGCCTATTCTGCTTAAGGGAAGGAACTTCCTTTTAGGATTACTGCTCATTCTACTCGTGATATTGGTGCGTCTTGGGCCTTTCAGCACCAAGCTTCTGTTGAACAAGTTTGTAAGGCCGCAACTTGGTCTTCAAGGTTCTTCAGGCAGTGGTGGTTTAAACTGCCTGCTGTTACTCTTTGGGTATCCCACCCTACTTTATGGACACTGCTTTTGGAAGTCCCAGATGTAATGACTTTGTGAAGCAGGCCGTGCCATGCATTGGGAAAAAGACAATTCTGTGAGTACTCACCTGTAGAATTGCTTTTACCATGCATGGCACGGCCTGCTTCACACCCCCCCTTGTTATCTCTGTTCTTGGTTGCCTCTTTATGGTTATTGTTCCAAGTTAGTTGGGGCTCTGGTACCTGTTTTACCTTTATTATCTCCTGGTGTCTTGAAATAACTGCTTGTCAACACTGGAGAAGTCTATGGTAATTCCTTTTTTATATTGTACCGGGAGAAGCCGCAACTCTCCTGCAGTACACTGCGCCACCTTGTGGCAGAATAACCCAGATGTAATGACTTCGTGAAGCAGGCCGTGCCATGCATGGTAAAAGCAATTCTACAGGTGAGTACTCACAGAATTGTCTTTTCTTTACCTCCTCACAGTGCTCCAGGGTTGCAGCACTTACACAATCAGGAAATCCATCCCTGGTTCTCAAACACATGCATGATGGCCTGTTGGTTTCAGGTTGAAACTAATGAAGTGTGGCTCCTGCACAGTGTTAAAGCACACAGATCAGTTCACTGTGCAATATGTGATTGCATGTATGTGTGAGATCTTTTGAATGGATCAGTATTGCTGCACTGGACATAGAGCCATGTGCTGTGATGGGGATAAAATGAACATTCTTTTTTATCAGCCTACACATGACCTTTAAATCTGAGCATTGCTCTAAAGCAATTATTCACCTAGACAATAGACTTGTGTATTGCAATAAATTGTAGTCCTTGTAGCCTGGTCCTATGTCAGGAAATATGTATTTATTTTTATAAGCTTTTTAATGTAAATAAAATATGTGATTATTCACTGTAATTCTTTTTTTTTTTTTGTATTCATTAATCACACCTATTTCTGTCCTTGACTTGTCAGTGGCATTGTACAGTAAAAGAGGGAAAATGGAATATTTTTATTATCTGTCATATATATCAGTGGTGTCAGTACTGGGGTATGAATATTGCAGGCTGATTACCGTTCTTAGAGAAAAGATGAGATTACTAGATTATTTACTTGATGGTTTTCTTAGCACCACTCGAATTAAATTATTCAGGCATTCAAATAATTCAATACTTGTAATTGAGCACGCGATAACTACTTTTTCTCAATTGTGTATATAAGCATAAGAAAATAGAATGCATATTAAAAGCTATGCAATTTATTTATTAACCTTCTAAAAAATAAATGTTAAACTCCAGAAAAAAAAGCTATTACACAGTATTCATTAATAAGTTAAAGCAGAACTCCACAGAAAGTACTTTTATTTTGGAAACAGAAGGGAAAGCAGTAGACACATGTTCTTATTTTCTTGTAGCTCTATTGGGAAGGTTTAGCATCACTCTCAAATTGGTTACCAAAGACAACACCCTTATTTAATAAAAATAAAAAAGACTAAACAGCAGCAGCAACACACATTTTGGTGTGCCAATGACACCAATAGTAGATTATTGAACTCCCAGTTTGGTATATGCTGGTATCTGTGAATTAGTAAGGCTATAGTACAATGCAGAATGCTTTCAATGTAATGCTGCATAACTATCCAGTGCATGGACAACAGATGTCAATAACCCAATTTTTCATTATTTGTTATACTGCAAAAGCCGATCATCAACTATTAAAGTGTAGTACGAATTTTAAACTTTGCAATTATTCATTACAATAAATTGTGGAGAGCTCACTATGTGAGGCTATGTGAGGGCAAAGAGCTCCCCACATTTTGTTCAATGACCCCTTTAGAGGTTAAGCCTAACATAACTTAAAATAACTGGATATGTGAAAAGTTTACTGTATACTACACTCAAATATGCATATGTGCATAAAGCTTACATATGAGCTGGGTTACTGTTTTATCAGTTCTACCTCGCACAGCTATCAAATCCTTACTTTGTGTTGAATTCTCTGCTGGCACACTGCTGTCTTCTGAAAATTGTCATTTATTGTTAAACAGGGTAAAGTTTCAGGGGCAAAGAGAGACCTTTTCTGGGTTATTAATTTAGTATATGTACTAAGCATGGCCAGATGCACGCTGCTGAAGCAACCCGCATTATCTCACAGCCAAGGTTGTGCAGTGCTCCCTTGCACATAATATAACGATGGATGGCTACATCAAATAGAAAAATCAGATCTGAGAATTGCATTTCTATAAGACTCTGTGGTATTAAAAGAAGAACAGTTCCCAAACGTTTCCAATGTTACCCCCAATCTATACAATTCAATTCCAGAAAAGAAACTGAAAATCTTTTCAAGTTAAAAAATAAAAACAAAGAAGTATAATAATGTGGTTGCATGTATATTCACACCCTTAAACTAATATTTTTCTGGATTACTGTTTACATTTGTCGTATTCAGTCTTTTGGTGTAGGAGTCTAAAAGCTTGGAAATTTTTACCTACTCTACCTTGCAATAACACTCCAAATCTGTCAGACGGCGAGGGAATTCCCTGTATACAGCCCTTTTCATGTCTTCCAGAGATTTTTAATTCAGGTCTGACTGGGCAATTCCCTTTTCAATGTGGAGGCATGTTTAGGTTGGGTTGTCGTGCTGTGGGTCTGGGGTTCTTTTGGTGTTGGCTTTGCGCCAAACAGAACTTTTTTTGAATTATGGCCAAAAATGTCAACCTTGGTCTCATCAGACTAGTCTTCTTCCTTTCATCAGTTTGCAGGGGACATACAATTCTTGGTAATGTCACTTTTGTGAAATTCCACCCACTTTTTGGTGACACTTTTTGACACATATGATGTTCAGGGACCATGGTTTGAATGTTCTTTTGTGCAGCTAGGTATTTTGAACTTGAACTGAACCTGGATAGAAAAGGTCTGCACAGTTTGCACTTGGGCTGTTTGCATTAGATCAATTAATACAGCATTTTTTTAACCAATTTTTTTTTTTGTATTTTTCTTCCAATAAAATATATTGCATATTGTACAATTTTATGGTCGTGGCTCTATACTTTTAATACAGTTCTCTGACACATATTTGGTTTTTAACTAGTCCTGTGTCAGCATGTAGGTTTTTAAAGCTCTTTCTTGGGTGTTCAAACATATGAAACCAATGTAACTTTAACAAAAAAAAAAAGGCATGGAACCACATTTTTGTATTTTTAATTTAAATAAATTACTGTACAGCTTGTTTTTCAATAGAATAGTACAGATTATGGGTCACACCGAAAATGTTCTGAAATGATTGCTCTTGGTCTGTCCTTCCTACATGATATCTCTTGCTTTCTCCCCCAATAATATATATATATATATATATATATATATATATATATATATATATATATATATATTATTCACTCACCCAAAAGAGCTGGTAAAGCATGGAAAGGATTTTTTTTTAATTTAATGTTTAACATCCGACTTTCTATTGTGACTATAGTCATACTTGTGTTTTAAAGAAAAAGTGGCTTTTTTATATTTAGTCCATGTACTCAGAATACTAATTATAGTGAACACTACAGGTGTTCTGCAATAGAGCCACACAAAAAAGAGAGAAGAAAAACGAACAATCTGTGCTCCTTATTTCTTCCTGAGAGCACAAACATTCTGCAGCAGTAAATGATTTCATCTGCCTCCCTCTTAAAATTTAATAGTGTTCCCAAGCAATGCTGTTGACTTTCAGCAGACAAAGCAGTTAAGGTTCCTGCCACAAAAAAGCCAGAGCACTAATGATCACAAATGCAATGACATTTGTGAAATGCAATTCGCATGGTATATATCAAAATGTAATTCAGTAGCAAATGAGTGCCCTGATGGGATAATACAATAATAAGTGTTATGCTGCAAAGTGAAATGGTCTCGATATTACTCCTAGCTCGCTGTTAAAAGTTCTCATCTACGAGTATACCTGTAAAGAAACAAACCTAAAATTAATTCTGTAAACCTCCATAACACTTGCCTGCCTTATCTACCTATGCATGCTTTAAAGAACTGCAGTATGGTGATGACATGACCTTGGCCAGTTCTAAAAGAGAATTATTTCTGCAGAGACATGTAATCATTACCAGATTTTAGTAATGTGCACAGAGGAGGCCAAGGGAAGTGTTGGGCCACTCTAAAGGGCATACGCATTAACGTGTGAAGAACATCTCTGCTTCAGTCGACAGTCTTCTAAACTTATTTGGAGAACCTCTCACACAGCAAAACTCTGGGAGTTTTGTGATAATTTGTAGAAATCAAAAGGTCGTGTCCTTTCCATTGGCATTTGCCTTCACCTAAGCTGGATAACTTTTTTCCCACCAGAGTTAAAATAATATGATTTTGAATGTGAAGCCAAGAATTGGCGCCCATTCAAAATCTTGTAGTTTTTTTGTAGTATGGTGTAGGTGTGTATGTAGTATTCTAGATTATAGAAAGAGGGAATCTAGGTCTCATGGAATACAATTTAATTTTGACTGAGCTATTCTGTACTACAACTCCACCAGGAGAGTAAACCTAAGCATTTATTTGCTATTCTGGCAATCAACTTCCTGCATCTTGTACATAGTCACGGTTTTGGTCAAAGAATGTCCTCTTTCAGCTGAGTAGAATCAGCAAAGTTTGACAGCAGGAGGAGGCCACATAATCCATCTAATCTGCCCTTATAGATAGATGCATGATTATCCCAGGCAAAATTACATTCACTAATGGTTGATTTCCCTACTACCTCGTGCTTCCCTCCAACTTGCTTCAGGTTTGTTCAGTAAGTAGGTTTCTTAATAAACCGTATTCAAATCTTTCACACATTCAAAGGTTTCAATTATGTATTTTTTTCCCTCTTCTCTCCTCCCAATCTTTACACATTCATTTACACATTAATTTATTTAAAGCATCCTAATATGTATAAGCACGTTTTTGGAGCCTGTATTTGGACCCATTCTATCTGATCAACATCTTTTTGTAAGTAAGGTTCTCTCTGTAATGACCCTGGGGGCGATTCAGAGGCAAGTGAGAAAACTCACTCTTTTTTAGGACAGAACACACCCCAAAAATTGCCCGCATCTGCCCCTTCCTCTCAACTGATACCACTAAAATTCTAGTGCATGTCCTGATTAACTCCCATCTAGACTACTGCAACGCCCTCCTCAGTGGTCTACTGGCTAACAGACTGTTACCCCTGCGTTCAATCCTCAACTCTGCTGCCCGCCTTATCGACTTATCCTCTCGTGCTTCCTTTACTGCTCCTATCTGTTAATCCTGCCACTGGCTCCCACTTTCTAAAAGAATTCAGTTCAAATTACTAACCCTAACCTACAAGGCTCTCTACAATCAAGCTCCCTTATACATTTCATCACTAGTCCAAAAATACCAACCCAGACACAGTCCACAGATCAGTCTCTGCTCTGCTCATGACCTCCTCTTGCCCTCTACCTTGAATACTTCCACACACTTTCGAGTCCAGGACTTTACATGTGCTGCTTCACTCCCCTGGAATGCCCTTCCTCATGCAAATTATCACTTCCCTTCCCTTAAAACCTTCAAAACTGCCCTTAAAACCCATCTATTTACATAAGACTATCATCTGACTTAACCCACCCATCTTACCATCACCTCAGAACACTGGGCACCTACTTAGTACATACCCTTTGTAATCCAGCCTTCTGTCTCAACCCCCTTCCCTTTAGATTGTAGCTCACAAGGACAGGGCTCTTTCCTAATGTATTCCTGCATACTTGTGTTTATTTACATTTGATTCATAACATTGTGTGTTTTATATGCATTGTTGTCATTGCTGTATTAAGTATTTACTTGTCTTACCTCTGTACTTGTAACTTGTACAGCATTACAGAATATGATGGCGCTTTATAAAGAAATAATAATAAAAATAATAATCCCCCCCTGCTGCTGTATCTGACCTCTAATGGGACCATCACAACCTAATAGCATATGGATGATTTGAAGCCAACAAATGTCAAAGCAGCAATCTATAGCGTATTGTACTTGTTCTATACCTCTACACTTGAAGTTATTACATAAAATCTGCTCCTAGGTTGGTGCCCATCCCACCTTATTGTCAGTCAGCAATGT
Organism: Gastrophryne carolinensis; assembly: GCA_027917425.1. Taxonomy (NCBI): domain Eukaryota; kingdom Metazoa; phylum Chordata; class Amphibia; order Anura; family Microhylidae; genus Gastrophryne; species Gastrophryne carolinensis. The sequence goes on along the minus strand of CM051237.1, from coordinate 175,313,192 downwards.
CCTGGTTTTTCAGCAATGCCTACAATTACTTTATGGGAATAACCGTGGAGTACAAAAATTCTTCTCTCAGCTTCACCAACATTAATGGTATTGAGGGCACTGTTGGTACATCCTACAGTATGCCATGGGTTTCCTTGTTCAAGCATAACTAGTTTCAAGATAAACACATGGAATACCATTACCCTCAGGCTAGCAATTTTCTATTGAGACTCACTTTGGGAGAGCCTCCACCGCTTCTTACGGATACCTTTGCAGTGGACGTGGAGAGACATTTTTACTCAATGCACAAGGAAACACAACTGCAATCCCGATTTATCCCTATTTGGGATGCCAAGAGTTAGAAAATGACAACAAGAAGTCATTCGTAAATTTTGGTCTAGTTCAAGTTGTGTATGCGTGGGAGTCATATCCTCCTCTTAGATTTATTTTACTGTAGTAGGGATGTATGACAGTTATGGACATATAAATACATATAACTGTACTTATAACAGTGGTGATCCGACTTTTATTAGTCCAACTATTACCAGGTGCTTGACCAGATTTGGCTATTTAAAGCAAAAAGTGGGCTCCCCTACAGAGCCTCGGACACCTGATCCCCAACCAGGAGGAGCACCTCTGTGTTTTTAGCTGCTAGTCTGGCTGTAACTGATTTTATAGACAGTCAATTAGCACAGCAGCAGTGTTACTGCTGTGCAGTGATTGGCTGACTAACAAGTTAGTCTCCCTTGGCCACTGAGGTATCAGACACCCGGTGTTGGGTAGGTAAGCCCCGTTTTTTGTTTGAGGCCAAGTGCCAGGAAACAGATACCAAAAGCTGGTTTCTAATTTGGGTGGACTTGCGCTTTAAAAAGGATGGTCATCAAATGGGATACCACCCCACCACTGCAGGTCAACAATGTTTTTATGAGCGAGAGTCAAATATGACTGTTAAATTACTTTAAAGCAGACAGAAAATCAAAAATAAATGCATCTTTCCCATTAGAACATGAGGTTATTTGCTTACATTGGGGGGGGGGGGGGATTCAGGGACTTAAACCCACCTCTCTTTCTAACCCTAAGCCCCATACCCATAGACCACAGCTTGTGTTTGTCTTACTGCATGGATGGGTTAAATGCGGAGGACACATTCTGCACTGGAATACAATAGCTATACCCCCCCTAAAAAAAATGATTTCTTGTATTTCTTGCATTACGCTGTGTAAAAGACCCAGAAACAGCTGCATATGTGTGGGGACATTTCTTGGTCCATATCCAGGGGCGTACATACTCCTGTTAGGGCTCCATTAGCAGCACCGCCAAACCCACCCCCCCAGGCAGATCCAGGTAAGACACTAATGGCAGAGATGCACGACAGCAAAGTAGACAGGGAGGTGGGGACTGAGAGCTTGCGGGGTGGCCAGCAGGGGGGAAGGAGGTGCCATGGATTGGGTAAGTATGCACAGGGAGGCGGTGGAGGCAGCTTGCTCTATTCAGCTCCATTCTGTACAAATAACAGCTCAAAAGTAAAAATAGATGTGTGCACTCAGAAACGGCCCCACTATGCCTGCAAAATGCCACTAAACATGTCACACCTTTTATAAGGCCCAAAACCTTTTTTAAAAAAAAATCTCATGCACCTATTATGACAGTTTTGCAGGTGAAGTATTTCTATGAAGTTAGGGTATATTTTTAATTGAAAATAACAGCATGTGGAGCACCGAGAAAACAATTGGCAAGGTTCTCCAGGCATTTCTAAAGCCTCTTCTCTCTAGCCCAATTGGTGTAAAACTCTCCAGATCATCCAATCTGACTTACCCTTCCCCGGTCCTACAGAGCATGTGAAGCCTCTCGTGCAATCAGCAAGCTCGGATCTGCTCCAGCCCTTTGTCTAAGAGCTCATCTAAGGCAAGCAGATTCAAGTGTGCTGGTGGGCGCATCCCCCACTACCCTCTAACAGTGAGTGTGCCTGAGTGACCATTCACAAATGCCTGACAGGGGCCTGCACCCTGCTAAAGGGATAGTGGCCGTTACTTGAGCATGCACCATTGGACCGGAAAAGAAGGTCATTTTCCAGACAACCTGGGGGGTTTCACACAGCGGGGGAGCCCAATTCTGTTCTCCAACACTGGAGAGAGGGAATCTAGCGGCCCTGAAATCCTATAGATTCCATATCTGTCAGGCAGGGGTTTAGGTCCACTTTAAAAGAGGTGAATGAGGCAAACCCATAGTGAGCATCGATACACCAAATCTTTGTATTACCCCCATTGTGTTCATGTTTGTTGATTTAAATTTATTAAATGTATATAATGCTTTTATGGGTATTCAGTTTTTAAACTTTAAAAACAACTGTGTGCCCAGCGGCTCAGTGAAAGAAATCCCTCAAATCTTATGTATGAAATGACACAACATGATATTTCTAAAAGTGCTCTTGAATTTTGTTTTTAGCTCTGAAAGCTGTAAGACAGCGATTAACTGGTGGGAAAAATATTACAAACCCATCTTCATCTCACAAATAAATACTTTTGCAAGAAAACCATTGAAAAAAACTAACATTTTAAGATTATTTTTGTAATTTTAGAGGGAAGTAATACGTAAACAATCAATATACTCATGACCACGTTAATGTGATCAATGTGGGATGACATTTTGACTTCAACAAGATTTCACAAATCAAAAAGACTGATTGAGAACTGACCTTAAACAGATGAGGCATTGGAAATGGTCTCTTAGCAACATCTGCTCACATTAAATTGAAATGGAACTTTAGTGTTTAATAAATTGTGCATTTCAGATCTGTCTTCCTATGAATTGTAATGTAAAGAAATAGGTAGAAAAATGATTGGAGTCCACTAATGCAAGGTCTAAAGAGAACATGATAATAAAGACATGCAGTAAAACAACCAGTAATCATTTTGTTTTAAGTTTATTTTTCTGAGGGCAAAATGGATTTGGAAAATTGTTGTGTCAAAATCTGTAAACCAGACTCAAATTATTTAGGGTATCAGATATGATGAGCAAGTCCAGTTTTCTTAAATATTCCTATAGATATGACTTTAAACATAGTCCACTAAGAGTGCTAAGGGTATGTTAGAGTATACTAAAGGCAATGCCCGATTGTTGTCTCATTGTCTCGGGCTACATGTCGCACTGCCCTAAACTTCAGTCCTTTTTCAAAAAGGCCCTGTAGTTCCTAAGGAGATACAGTGGGTGTGGCAACAGCGATGTGATGTAAGCACACTGTGTGTTTTACATATATCATAGTAAAAAATAAGTGCAGTGTTGTGCCTCTAGTTATTACTGCCAGCACATAGCATGACCAGAAAAAGGGGCTGAGAGATGCAGCAGGTTAAGAGCCTCCAGCCTGCCAGCACATAGTGTGACCAGAGAGGAGGGTGGGGTTTCATAGCTGCAGAGAGAGGCAGCTGATCAGGATGTCTGGGGAGGGAGTGGGGGGTGTTTCCATTCTTGGTCCACTGAAGGTTGATTGAAGGACCAGGCCAGCAGGGATGGGATTGAAAGCTGAATGAGGAATTTTCTCACTAAAGAGACAGACAGAAGAGGAATCACAGCACTCCAGCTACTCTGATATATATATATATATATATATATATTATTTTTTTTTTTTTTTTTTTTTCTTTTTTACTTTTGACTTGCCAATCACTTGAAGGGTCCAATCTTAGGTCCCACGTTCTTTATACACAAACATGTAGTTTGCCAAAACATGCAAAAGCCCTGACATATATTATTACCAACAGATTAATAAATAACAACCCCATATGGGGTATTTAGTAATATGTAGAAAACTCCTCCCATAAGGTGAGTACCCCAATGCCCACAATACACACACCATCTATTAACATTATGGGCAGATTGTCTACTCTTTGTTCTCATGTGCTCTCTGTACAGCACCAGGAGTAGTGTTTTCTCAAACTTCTATGAAAAAGCCCTTGGGTCACATTGTTTGCTTTAGAGGGTACCACAGGCTCATACTTACTGCTCCTGTGATCCTTCTGCATCACCTGGCACCACATTACTGCCGGTTGGGATAGCAAATCTTTGTCCCTCTGCCAGTGGAAACTGATTACCTGTAAAGAGGTTGCTAAAAGTCCCGAAACTGTAAGTGAATGAACTGGTATGAATTGTTGGTATCGGGCATGCAGGCAGCTGCTATGTATGGGGGGGGGGGGGGGGGGAGCGGGGCAATGCAACAAACTTTTCATTTTCTTTTCCTTTACCTTGGGGTTTGCTCTCATGTTATTAAATCCCCCAACACATACACTGATTTCCTTTCAAGAAGATCGTTATTACATCTCCTTGACATGCATTGCTGGCAACAAGAATTAATTGCCTTGCCTAATCTTCTGCATTTACATTTTGGCTCAGTCAATTGATAGCATATAAAGGTGTGCTTTTTATACATTTAAAATGCATGGGGGCCAGCAAATCTGACTGGTCACTGGCAATCACATGGCTGTTAGCAATACAAGCGTGAAAGTGGTGGATATTGGCTGGCCAGTCTCGAGCTTGCCAGGATGGGGTGTGCAGTTGTTCCTCCCAAATAGGGATACCCTCATGCTGTCTTTTTACATTAGTTTTTGTATATGTATGGAACACTTCTAACCTCTTGTAATGTTTTTTACTATGGCAAGGAAAGTTTCCCAATTTAATCAACTCTTTGCTTTCTCAAACGTGATGAACAACTGCTTTTTGCCTTATCTTCTTAACTGATAATGTAAGCCTCTTTAAATTTCTGTTGTTAAAGTATACAATTGGTAAGTAACAGAACCAGAGATGCAAAGTAATTATCGATTAACATATAGTTGGTGCACCTGGCGTGACCTGTGAGCAGGAAAGGTGAGTGTTTTCCTCTGTTTCCTTTCCCAGGGGGTTATATGCGGCTGGTAATTTCAAACTGGGATGCCTGGGGGGGGTAGTTTCCAATGAACCATTTTTTACTTTAGGTCACATAAAAGGCTACTTCAAAGGGAAATTATAGTCTTAAGTAAAAATGAACAATACTCACCTTATCGTCTGGAGACATAAGCCAAAGATGCATAGGCTCATCAAACGTCGCTGTTCCTCTGCTTTTGCCAGGCTTTAGGTGTACTCCTCTCTGCTGGTTTCAGTGCCCACTGCCTGGTTGCTGATTAAAGAGAAGCATATCGCCAGAACCACCATGCTAAATAATTAGCCAGTTCTGTTGTTCTAAATGTTACTGACCAAGCAGGGAAGCTTCCCTGGTGTGCATCCAAAGTGTGCTTTAAGGAATAGACACAGCACTGGATGAACTCTCTAGAAGGAGAAGTATTGTTTTTTTTCAGTTTGAGCAAGCAATTTCCCCTTACGGAAAGAATTGTTAATTTCATATTATACATCTATATTTAAACACCGGTTTATTATTTACCCATCATGGCTATTATGAATAAATGTAAATGTTCTTATAATAATAAGGTTTCTGAGCGGGAAACTATAAAATATTCTGTATAGATAATGATGGTGTTTATTAACACTATAATTATTTATGCAACTGAACACAACACAGCGCACAACTGAAAAATGAATGTCATCCAGTTAAACATGATGGCCTATAACAAATGTAGAATAGGAGACCCATCTCATGCCTTCTTCTCGGCGTCTGAACCTGTATCCAGCCTGCGATTAGCTGATCCCTGGTGCAATTATTTTAGCTCTGGCTAAAGGTCATTCCGGCCCCCAGTCACAAGGGCCTAGCTCTATCGGTTCAAGTTCAATTAATAAATACAAGCTCCACAGATACTTACAGATCGTTCATCTGAAGACAAACACTATAGAGAATGTGTGACCCTTAGTCAGACACACATACAGTTACAGCAGTGACATTACACAACTTAACACATAATAAATGGCTGCTAAAGAAATCCTATCACACAGAAAACAGTTGTGGCACAATAAAGAGAAATGAAAATGACTGTAATACAAATATAAACACATATATAAACATGGAAATATGAGATTTTGCTATACATTGCTATATTTTTTATATCATTGATAGAGAGGAAACCCTAAGCCAACAAGTGTCAAGTAAAACTCAGCACGGAAATATACATCTTTCACAATATGATACCATTTATTAAATTACACTAAACTCACATTTGACACAGGCAGAATTATAAAGCAACCATCAGAGATCCTGCTAAATGTAGTCAATAAGATAATGAAGTTTGCCAAATATTAATCATTAGATAGAAAAAAAGTACGTACTTGTACTGACAAATGACTCACTCTACGGACCATAGAAAATGCATTTTTTATGACAAAAAACAAGCAACCCTATAAGCACTTTATAAGCAAGGACACAACATGTCACAAGGCCCTGGCACATGCTGCAGCATAGTACTGAGGAATAGTACTGTGCCCTAATCAGAGAGGATTATGATTTAAAATTACATTAATTCAAACAGATAAGTTGTAGCTGCAGGTGTAAGACCACGCTGTCTGAATGTCATTCCCACCAAAAGAAGTGACACAAATACCCCAATTAACCAACCCCCAAACCCCCAACTTCATACAGCCCCCGAAAAATGCCTCAGGATTAATTCCTCGCAAAAAAAAAAATAAAGAGACTACCCAGACCAACAAAACAAAAGGCTACACTCACCTTTTGTCCCCTGCAGCTCATTCATGGAGCTGTGGTGTCTTCATACTTATAGATGGCACAGAATAAGCAATTTTCTCCTCTAGCACCGATCAGCCATGGAGGCCTCCATTGATTGCAATAAAGGGGGCATAACAAGGTGGGTTCATCATGCTCCCCAGCACACCACCTCTAAAAGGTGCATAGCTGTAAAAATGTAGTGAGTGTCCTAGAGGGCATACAAAAAGTCTTACAGGAAGCTGCCATGAACAGGGAAAAGGAGATGAGGGACCTGGGCTGGGGACTTGTAACCACATGAACACCCGAAAGCCAATAAGTTAAGTGAGATCCTAAATAACCCCCGCTTGAGATTGAGAGAACCTATATGCTACGCGGTCCCTTGTTCGTTAGTGCAACCCCTAAATTATGGCAAGCAGGATTTTGTGAATCCACACCACAATGCAACACTAAAAACAATCAGATCCTACATAAGAGTTACTTGCATTGCAGAGATGCATTGACTGTCTGGGGAAAGGGAAAAAAAAACATGATCGCTGAAGCGATCTGATTGCTGTGTTATCAGCCCCAATCTGAAGGTTTGCTCCTGAGCAGCTACTGATGTGTATATAAGCAGATTCTCACATGGTGCACCCCTGGCTTTCAGTCGATAAAGATAAAACCCTTTGACCAAAGCTGGTTGGGGAATGCATGTTTTAGCACCAGAGCTTACAAATGGGGAAACTGGCTGAACACACAGGACTCAATAGGATTGGGTCTGTAGGTAGTCAGCTCGATAATGTTTGTTTTACTTCCTTTAACTTCCACCGCTATCTAAAGCCACAGCTATATAAATGCCATATGGTTCTATGAGATTTAAAAATGGCCATTTGATGGTTTTTACATTCTAACTCTGTTCAGAAAATCTGTTCAGTTAAATTAGCTATTTGAATATGGCCGTGAGGACAGAGCCAGGCTTACCCCTCCTTTTTGATCACAGCGTGGATCCGCTTTAACATAGGCTAAAGCAATTTCTGCTTTATTGCAATCTTTGGCGTCCTTGATTAACTTTAAAAAGCCCATGGATTCCATAATTCATTCATCCTACATACCTCCTCTGCCAGCACATGGCTTTCTGTTTTATGCAAATATTTTCCTTGATGGTCCATAATAATAGGCTCTAATAGGTGCTTCCTCTCTCTGCAAACCTTTACGTCTTGTGCCATTTAGTTTTGTCTGCAATCTCACCAGACACACAATGAACTATATTATCAATTATCCTTGAACAAACTCTTGTGAACTAATGCATATTTTGTTTCCAATAGAACATACATTCTGCAGTCATGTACTGTGTAGACTTAAAGACAACAGTTTGTGTGGACTGTGTAGACAGCTGGTCTGCTGTCAAACTAAATAAAAACAAAAACATGAGTGCCATCTACAGGCATTATCAAAGCTATACCACTTATGGACCACCAAAGAAGTAGATTCTTTAAGATTAAGTGTTTTTTAATAAGATGTTTATTTTTAGGTCAGGTTGAGCCTACGAAAGTTTGAGGAAGAGATCTCTCACATATAGCAGCTATGTGCTGACTGCATTGTAACAACCGGTATGTGGCTGCTACAAAATGTAACGCAGCCGGAAGCCGGACAGGTTTTTAAAATCTAACAGCAGGAATGTTACATTATACAGAACAACAAGAGAGGCAGCCACAAAGGTTTTAAAGCTTGCACCCTGAGCTTAATTACCAGGCTAGGGAGTCCTAGGGTTGCAATCCCTGCTGTGGTTAAGTGATGGAAGGTACGGAGTAACTTTGGAGCAAGTTTTCCCTTTACCTTCGATGTGTTTGCTGTAGAATGATATCCCTGTTGTGCTCAGAAAGAGTCAGAATCTTAAGGACAACTGAACCCAGTACTGATTTCCCATTTCAACAATTATGTTTAAAAGTTAAAGTGATTGCTCGCCCAATAAATATAACAAAAGGGTACTCATCTTTTGTCCCGTGCAGTTGATCGGTCCTAGTCTGGCAATCAGCAACTAAATGCATCACTAGATTACATGCGGCACCTCCCCAGGCTCGAACTCCATTTACCGGTGCTTCCGTGTCCGGCTCACACCCCCGCCATAAGTCTCAGGAGTGCTTTGACGCACTCTCAATTAACTACAAAGGAAGGGGCGTGTTAGGCCTCAGCGCTTTCCCTATATTGCAATGAATGGAGAAGGCTAAGCAGTTCGGGCCCAGGGCACTGCAAGCTGTGGTCCAGTGGTCAGTCGAAAGATCTTATTTTTCATTGGGTGGTCCATCCCTTTAAAAGCAATCAAAGAAGAATTCAAAACCGATTTGGATCCCTGGACCCCTTACCAGTTCACAAAGGGGGTTAACAGTAAAAAAAAAAAAAAAAACACACTGACACTGACATTCATTTATTTTTGCTCACCTCCGACTCTATGTTCTGGAGTCCATCTATGATCCGATGACAGATGCTGGTGATCAGTGGTGGGGTGCTTGAGAGGCAGGGGATCAGAGTCTCCTGCACTTCCAGTGGCAGGACTGAGGATCGTTCGCCCAGAAGCAGGATGACATCATGGGAAGACGTCATCTGCCCCGCCCCAAAAAAAGGGGCTAACAGCGGGCAGGAGAGACGGTGGAAGCGGTGGGAAGGGGCCTGTCTTGGGCTCTCTCCTCGCTGTGGAAGAGCCCTGGGGGGAACAGAGCCCCCCCCCCCCGGGTGAAGAGGAGACCCGTGTGGGAGGGATCGCTAGCGGAGGTGAGTAAATGTCTTTACTTTTTTTCTTCAGCTGCAAGTGTCAGCGGGGGAGGGATGTTTAAGGCCCCCTCCTGATGCCGGGATGCCCCCGGGGGAAGAGAAGACCCTCAGCACTGGATCCAGGCTGAAGGTGAGTGTTTTTTAATTTGTTTTTAGTAGCAAGGGAAAATGCTAAGCCCGTAGTTTCTATGAGCTTGGCACCTAAACGGTAGGCGAAACAAACCAGTAGAAACTACGGGCTCGGCAATTAACAGGTTAAATGCAAATACTATATTGTCTAAGCATACACATTACTTGCCTATATTTCTGGCTAGCAGACAAGGCTCAAAAATCATGTCTACTGTTACACTGTTGAAACTTTGCTTAAGATGAACTTTGTATAAACCATTCAATGCAAATTTCTACTAGGAGAAGTCTTCACTTCCTGGAAAGTTGCAAGGAATCAGTATATTCAGTATGTAGGTCATATCATTTCAGCATTACATTAATAGAACAAATGTGTTGCAGTTTTAAAAAAATTGTCTGTCTTTGACTGGTAAGACACTCAAGAGACTATATGAAAATGAAAAAAAGAAAACGTTTGATTTTATTAACTAGGACAATGATGCATTTTGTTCCTCGTCTTTGACATGAATTAACAAAGTGATCTCATTTTATAAAATGTGATAGCATGTTAAGATTTGCAATATTGTCACTGTTGTGAAAAAACAGATAATGTAAGGGTATTGAACGTGCACACATTGGTAATAAAGCACTAGCAATATGCATAAACACATGTATGTTCTGTGGGTTATTTTCAATATGCTGTACTGTCACTGTTTTTGGTCATTTTTGGTGAAACCCTATTTTGGGCAAGAAGAATAAGTTTATGGGCTTTAATGAATATGTGTTCCCACCTTGGGAGGCCGATTCATTAATAGCGCCAGGTAGCGACAGATGAGCGCCAGTAGCGTGATTTTCACAGCGCCAGCTAGTATTCGCTGTGCTTGGCCGGGGTTTGCTTGTTGACAGCGACTCAGTCGGTGTGCGGTAATGTTGAATACGGGGTTAGGGGTCGCTGTTTCACAGGTTCCGCTTGTATGGGTGCGCCTGACAGCGAATGGCCAGAGCGAACGGCTTGCTGCAGATTCATTAACAAATCACGCTCAAAAATTTCTTGCGCTGTGAATTCCTTGTTTGTGTGTAAAGTAGTTTTTAACCCCCAAACAACCTTTTTTTTTATATGTAAAAATTATACAAGTTTTTCTAAACATTTTGTAATATGAATACATGAATATCAGACCTGTAATATCAATTCTGCACATTTTTTTTTTTTTTTTTTTACTTTAAAAAAAAAACCTAACATTGCAGAAGTGGTCACAGAATTTTTGACATTAAAAAAAAAAACAGTAATAGCAATTATTTATGATTATTTAAAGATTGCTCCATTGAAATGCATTGGACCACGCCAGGGAGCGCCAGGTCATACCTGTCGCTGTAATGGGATTAGCAGCGGCGCTGTTCGTTGCAGTCGGCTACATGATGAATCCCGCGCTAGCTGACGCTCTCGCCGGCGCTAGCCTCATTTAGCGTGATAAATGCGTCATTGTGACCGCCGCCGGGCGTACTTGATTCGGTAGCCGCCGATAGCTGCCGGTACCTGCCGCTCGTCAGACACTACCTGGCGCTAGCCCTTGATAAATAAGGGCCTAAGTTTCCCATATTATATGTCTCTTATGGTTCAAGTCAAAATGAAGCCCTTTCTTTGAGTGATCATTGCCACGCACCTCATAAGACCACTTCTGGCTGTGCACATCTTCAGAAATACCTGGCATGGGGTACATGCAGGGGTATAAGGTATGCCGAATTGTTGGTTTCAGATAACTGAAGGGCAAACAGTAAAGTCTCATACAACTAATTTGGTTTTCCCCCTAGGCCCACCCTTTCACCAGGTCCTAGAATCTTCAAGAATTTAGGACCGGGTTTAAAGTGTTTCAGTCTGCTTTAAGAACTTTGATATTTTGGTGGCTTAGTCAAGAAATATTTGTACCTGCATAATATGTTTTGTCTTAGATTTAGGCTCAAAGGTGAGTTATCCCTTTGTTTTTGTGTTGTGCAGTTTATGGCTCTTACAATTTTTCAGAAAGGACATACTCTGCGGCAGCATGATTTGTGTTTTTATTGCGGATAGATGATAATATTTCTTTTATTCTTGCTAATAAAACAAAATCTAATTCATGTTCTACATTCTGAGCAAGGACACAGTGGCTTACATACAAAAATCTACACATACTTTTTGTTGTTCAATCGCTCAATGGCTCAGCTGAACTGTTATATATATATATATATAACAATAATGGCCAATAAGGCATAACCCCCAGTACTTTCATGGTACATATTGTACATAAAATGGACCCATTAGAAAAATGAGCCCTGCTTAGTTGCGCAGATCCACAGAGAACTACTGTATGGCGGGATCTGGGAACAGAGGGATTAGGAACATAGAAAACAGGAAACTCGTAGCCAAAGGCTTAAATAAAAGTGGGTGTTCCAACAAGCCAATAGATACCTGGTATTAAATCATGTATTAAACAATATAAAAATAATCAAGGCAAAAACTAGACAAATACCCCAGATGCGCTCACAGAAGAAAATACTTTACTATAGACAAACTAAAATATGATTAACCCAGAGGAAGACAAACTGAATATTGGGGATTTGAGAGTAACAGGCAGAGCACAAAAGTCCTTCAGAAAAATTGACTGCCACAGTCACGTGGCAACTGGAATAAACCTGTGGAAACATGTGACTGCTGTGGCCAATCACATCGCTCAATTTCGCTAGAAGACCAAGAAAAAGAGGTACCATTTATAGGGTTTAACATGGTAAATTTGCAGGGGGGCACCACCGATTGAGATGCCCCCCTGTGCTTTTGGTAGTAGTGACCCCACCAAGAGGGGCGCCTTAATGTGACATGGGGTTTAATACATGCAAACTAAGGCCCCTAGTTTCTGCACAGGATTCATATGCCTGTTTGCTGAATATTATATAGTGATTAGAGGGTTAAACTAGGCTGTTACTTGGTCCCCATGGCCTGAATAATTGTGTATAAATAGTAGCGATGGAACAACTCCCTCCCAGCACCTCAGCAATGTGATTACCCTAGCTATGTACACAGTAGTGATTTCAAGTATGTGCCATAGACATCCTGATTCTAGCTTGCTAATAATCTGGCTGGCTAAGGCATGAGTGACTGGTTTAACCCATTCTGCTAAAATTTAACTTCTTCTCTTTGGAAGGATCATAGTCTTGTGTTCCAGGAGCAAGAGTTAATGACCAGGTTCTGGATAGATCATTAGGCTGCTTAGACTTAGCCAAAACTGCTAAAGAGTTCACCTGTTACATTGGAAGAATTTGCACCTCACTTGTAGAAAAGCACTTCCAATGTAGCCAGGGTAATGGTAGTGGACAATTTCACGAAGTGGGGCACCCCCGCTTGGGAAAGGACCAGAACCTAGGATAGTCAAAATCCTGGGTTTTGGTCCCCTTTAAGAGTTTCTGTCACCCAATACATAATTAAGAGGCAAACAAAATTGACAAGGGTCATAAGGAAGGGGCACAACTCCCAAAATTGCATAATATTTGTATTTTATTGAATGTTACACAATAACAAGGATAAAAACACACACAACACAAAGACACTATAAAATCAATTCATCCACTATTCCTGTGGTGCTAAGGTTCTTGGAGCCCATATTATAAAGGACCATTATTATATATAATATATATTTTGGGGGGCCATTAGTGGAGCTATTTCATATTTATTCTTATTTGTACCATCAGATACCTTGTGGTCCTTTATAATATGGGTTAAAGAAGCAAATCCCCTACAACTGCAATAAGGCATTTCTACAAGTGGACAATTTCACAGATGTGGCCTACATTAACCCAATTGAGTCCCAGGAATATGAGAATCATGGAAACAGCATGCTGATAATCACAAATCTGGGGGCACAATCCTAACACAAATGCTTATTTTATATTCCAAAAGAGGAAAACTACAAGGCAGACTACCAAAAACAGAGATGGGTTGAGGCTACATTTTTCCATGAGGTTCAAGATGTTAAAAGTGAAATGTAAAATGCATTCATACATATAAATTGAAAGAAATGTTTCTGTCTGCTATAATCCCTTATATCACTATATATAATTATATGTTATTAGAAGAGGAAATAGATTAGCATAAAATCTCTCGTACTTACCATTTTTCTTTAGCTACCCTACAGTGTAAATTATATTTATTATATAGGCGCTCGCAAATCGTCTTTGAAACGTGATCTATGTATAACGTTAATTACATCTATAAGTATGGTCACTCACTGAACATGCCTAATACTTCTGCTTTCTAGAAAACATCCTCCTCACTTGCCTTAGCTGCAGAACGTGCAGCAAAACGGTGTCAAATAATGATATATGAAACTATAGGGCTTTAGCCTATATTCTTATTATATTACCTTAACCCACATTTCATTTATAGAGAAGCGCAGCGCACTGAATATTTATGAGCATGCTCAGTAATATCCATCCAATGAGAAAACTCCTTATGACAGAGAACAGATTTACATTTAATATATGACAGAGATTTTAGTCATCCTAGGGAAAAGGTGTCAGTCAGCTAATATTAAAGCTAAAAATAATATTGCTTGTATTAATAAACCAAGCATACCAATCGCCCCCCCCCCCCTTACGTAATCCTGCATTTAGGTATTGCACAGTGTATTCCAAAGTGTTCATTAATCTGTACACAGGGGATAATAGAGGATTTATATATTGGATAATACTGGCTGCTAAATAGCGTAACGGTCCTATTTGCTTTAAAATAAATACTTTTGTTCTGCACATATATGTTCTGTTATGTATATGCGTTTGTTACAGATTATGCCCTTAATCAATTATAATAAATAAAATATATATATATATATATATATATATATATATATATATATATATATATCAAAATGAAATACAAAAGTGATCAAGCAGTGGCCTTATGATCTGTGAACGTTCTGTGGCACTATAGTCAATTCAGTCACTTTCCTCATTAATTGTAAGGCTTGACAATCACATAGCTGCCAGTAACCATTATGGTTTGCCCTCAATGGGTGTTGGTGGTCACATGCTTGACTGCCATTTGCAGCCAAACATGTGAATGAGGAATTGATTATTTGAACTTTAAAAAGAGACCTGAAAAAGTAGTAAAGGTCCGCTAACACCACCACGGTAGAGGCATCCCCAAAATACATTGGAAGCCATTAAAGTGGACTAACACCCATCTTCCCGCTAAGAGGTGTTGGTGCAGGTTTGGCTGCATTCAGACAGGCTCGGTGGGGCATCCAGAATGCAGGGTTCCCCTGCACATCACCCCCCTCCAGAACACTCACAATTATTACCTCTTCCTCGCTCCTCATCCAGGAATACAGCCCCCCCCCCCTCACATGGGTCAGCCTCAGTTTTGGTCCCCTAGGGCCCATCCACTTGAATACCGATGGCCAATCGCGGGGCTGCATTCCCAGGTGAAGAAGAAATAAGAATCACAGGTGTTCTTGGAGGCCATGTGTGGTGGGCTCCAGCATTCTGGATTCCCCTACCCCCTCAAGCCAGTTTGAATGAATGCCAAACCCAGACTAACACCCGTTAGTGAGAAAAAATGGGTGTTGGTCCGCTTTAAAGTGATTATGAAAAAAAGGGTATTATAATAATCTTTATACCAACTATTTATGCGCGCAAAGGCACCATCTTTTACAGAGTCAGCACCCCAATAACCATAAACCCATTGCTCTATATGCATTATAAGAGGCTTGCATTATAAGAGGCTGTGGAATGTGCCCTTGATCTGGGCTTGGCCTGCACATTAACAAATTGTTGTATCTTGGGACAAATGAGGAATAGGTACTGTTTAACATGACACAATAATACTTTTGACTTATGAGATAAGATGACCCACTTGACTTGCTGCAATATATGTTCAGCTTAAAAAGCTTAGACTTTCAGTAACAGGAAGCAAAAGCATTCACATTCAATTGCCTGATTAAGTCACACAATTATGGAGGAGGGGGGGTTATTTGAATGGGATTTTGCAGTATAAATATGTTGTTTTTCACGGTCTTTACCTGCATGTTCATGTTTGCCTATATGTGAGACTGATGAGATAGCAGAATGTTGTTGACAGGTGGGTGAAACCCTTGGCTTTCCATTACTAGTGAATTTTAATAAGGTTGATCTATAAAACCTTTCTGGAGTACCTCAGCCTCAATTTGCAGGGTTTTGTACTGTTACATTTGCCTCCTGCAGACACACACAGACATGCAGAAACAGTGGATTTGGACAATAAAACAGGTCTGAGAGAGATGTTCTTCAAGTAGCTGTCGTTTGTAATAATCGTGAAAAAGGACTTGCATGATTTTTTATACCCTGACACAAACACCAGGATCCAAAATGGCAGCTGTTCTCAAACAGCCTGGAGTAACGGCACTTAAGGATAACCTCTAGTCCCAAGATGAGTGGCTACTTCTAGCTGCTGAATAGACCTTTTGCCCATTGTTTCCAAGCTTACATTATGACTGCAGGCAAACTTCAGTACCACTGAACAACTATGGGATTAATGTGAGAGAGAAGAGTTACAACTATAAATCATGGGTATGCACAGCTTCTGCACTTAAACTGGACTAACACCCATTTTTTCTATAATGGGTGTTGGTCCCACAGTCAGCTTGGGGTGGCATCCAGAATGCTGGAGTTCCTCCCCCGCATATAACCCCTATAACAACGGCAATCCTTACAATCACTACGAGCCAGCATCGGGAGAGGAGTCCCGCGATTGGCCGGTGGGGGATCAAGGTGGCCGGCACAGAGGATGCGACCATGACCCGCGTGACCACCCGGGGGGGCAATCGTGGGACTCCTATCCGGTGCTGGCTCATAGTGAAGGTGAGGATTATGGGCGTTCTGGGTGGTTATATGCAGGGGAGACTCCAGCATTCTGGATGCCCCCCCAGAGCTTGTTTTTATTAGCTGACTGCGAGACCAACACCTGTTAAAGAAAAGAAACGGGTGTTGGTCCGGTTTACATTTTTCTAACATTTTTAAATTTTTCTATTTCTCCTCTGTGGCACCTTCCTCTTTATTGAGTGCTTTAAAACTCACCAGATTTGCAGATCAAGTTCCACAGCATAAATGCACATGGGAGTTACTGCAATTTCCCAGAAGCAAGTAATCCTGGTGGCATCCCAGCGAAAAGCAAAACATAACCTTTATTATGTAATTTCAGGCAAACAACGCTAGTCTTGTATTGCACTTATGCTAGCCTACCAGTGTCTGGGGCCCACTGGAGGGTCGTCTTATGGGCCAGATATACACTGCCCACAACTAGGACTTTTTCTTACCCATCCAGCTACAGATTCAGGCGATGTGTGTTCAGCTGAGTTTGCCAGCAGGATGTTACATAGCGATGATCTTATCAGCCAGTAAAACAGTAAGAATTGGTTGCTCACAGATCACATGGTCAGTGGATGCACAGCAGATGTGCCAAGGGAAAGGGGCAGTAAACTGGATTTTGAATATTTCCAGCCTACAGCCTTAATTAAGGACAGGCAATCATACCTGGGGGTGGTGGATTCAGTAGTCCTGAGGGTGAATGCTCTTTTTATAAAGCCTGAAAAGCATAGCAGGAAAGCAAATATGAATTCGGCCAGGGCATCAGGAATTTTTAAATAGGTCACCCACTTCCTTTCCTCGTAAAGCATCTCCTTTAATGCAAAAACAGATTTGTCCTGCAAGTATATAGGGCAAAAAACAAAAATAAAATGATACCAATATTTTCAAGAGGACAGCTCCCACACTTATGCTCTTAAATGTGGCAGGTAACATATTCGGGGAAAGAGAAAACACGTGCTCGGAATATAAGTCAGCGATTAAAACGCAGCAGGTACATTAGTGCCATACTGACTGATAATGAACTCTGTCGAAGACTGCATTGCACTGAATCTATGTTGCACATTCTTCTGGAGCAGGGAAGTTTGCAGCATCCTCATTATAGGTGATGTGTATTGAACAAACATATTTTCTTTTTTTCCAGTGACTTGGAGAAGTGACAGCTATTGGCTTATCGTCCAGTGCGAAGCTTTCTACGTTCTCAATCTTGATTTCATTACACCTGCAGGCTTAAATGCTGAGCTACTGAGGTTGGTTTATGGAGCATAGGACTTAATGATGAACTATCTATAAAATTAAATTGTGTGCATCTGTTTGTTACAATATATTTTATATACAGCATGCTGGCAACTATTTCAGATTATTTTACTCATATTGCATTTTTTTTAACATTGCTAATATTATTGTTAAAGTCGTCAATACGAGTTATTTATTTAAATACTATTCAGTGCATACCCAACTATTCTATATATTAGGTGTAAAAGAAAAGATCGTTTTAGCAGCTTAGAATTTCATTAAAATGTGGTCACCTTTTATTGTTGTTCCCAGGTATATGTTCTAGATAATGTTTTGCCTAAAGGCCATCTATGGGTGAAAAAATATCCTTACGTAATATCATTAATTTCCAATTAGCAGTCACTAGCGTGCCTTATCAAGGAGCCACAAAAACGCGGGACTTCAAAAAGGCAAAGTTTGACCAACTTAGAGATGCCCTACACTGCATTGACTGGGAAAATGTCCTTAAAAACAAAAGCATGGACGCTAAATGGGATACTTTCAAAGGAATACTTAATTTTCATTGTGACAGATATATACCTTACAGGAATAAAACTATTAGACACACATGTAAACCGATGTGGCTAAATAAAAAGGTTAAGGGGGCAATAAACAACAAAAAAAAGGCATTTAAACGTTTAAAGCAGGAAGGGACAGCGGAAGCGTTAAAAAAACCACAAAGAAGAAAATAAACAATGTAAACAACAGATAAGGGCAGCTAAGCTGGAGACAGAAAGACTGGTCACGAAAGAGAGTAAAACTAACCCCAAATTATTCTTTAGCTACATAAACCGTAAAAGGTACAAACCTGAGGGTGTGCGCCCCCTGAAAAGCAAGGAGGGGACCCCTATAGAGGGAAATGAGGAGAAAGCAAATTCTATATTCACAAAAGAATTTGACATGCCGAGTGAAATGCAGGGGAATAACCGAAACCCTCCATTAAATGTCACTGGTCTAACCAAGGAAGAAGTTCAGCACCGTCTCAAGCAGATAAAAATCGATAAATCACCGGGACCAGATGACATACATCCTCGTGTTTTAAGAGAGTTATGTACAGTAATAGACAAGCCGTTATTTCTAATATTTGTGGATTCCATAAATACAGGGTCTGTTCCGAGGGATTGGCGCTTGGCAAATGTGGTGCCAATATTCAAAAAGGGATCTAGGGGGGAACCTGGGAACTACAGACGGTAAGCTTAACATCTGTGGTGGGCAAGCTGTTTGAAGGTTTCTTAAGGGATACTACCCTGGAGCACCTTGGGGAAAATGACCTTATTACTCCATATCAGCATGGATTTATGAGGAATCGCTCCTGCCAGACCTAACCAAATCTGACCAAACCTAATCAGCTTTTATGAGGAGGTAAGTTCAAGATTGGATCAGGGGGAGTCATTGGATATCATATATCTTGACTTTTCTAAAGCATTTGATACTGTGCCACATAAAAGGCTGGTACAAAAGATGAGAATGCTTGGACTGAGGGGAAAATGTGTGCAGATGGGTGGGAAATTGGCTTAATGATGGTACACACTCAGATTGGGTCACTGTTACTAGTGGAGTACCACAAGGGTCAGTTCTGGGACCAATTCTCTTCAATATATATATAAATGACATTGGGTATGGATTAAACAGTAAAGTCTCAATCTTTGCAGATGATACTAAACTGAGTAAAGTAATTAAAACAAAAGAGGACAGCAGGCGGCTACAAACAGATTTAGATAAATTGGAAGCATGGGCAGTTAAATGGCAAATGAAGTTTAACACAGATAAATGTAAGGTTATGCACAGAGGAAGGAGAAATCTGTGTCATGATTACACACATAGAGGCCGATTCATCAATAGCGCCAGGTAGCGACAGATGAGCGACTGTAGCGTGATTTTTTCAGCGCCAGCCAGTATTCGCTGTGCTTGGCCGGCATTAGCTTGATGACAGCGACTCAGTCGGTGTGCGGTAATGTTGAATACGGGCTGGGGGGTCGCTGTTTCACAGGTCCAGCGTTGTATGTGAGTGCCTGACAACGAATGGCCAGAGCGAACGGCTAGCTTCATATTCATCAACAAATCACGCTCCGAATGTGCTGTCGCTGTCCATTCCTTGTTTAAACCCCAGAGCGCTGGCGGCGATGTGTATTAACTAGTTTTTAACCCCTAAACAACCATATTTTTTGAATGTAACATTATACATGTTTTTAGAATCATTTTGTAATATGAATACATTAATCTCAGACCTGTTAGATCAATTCTGCACAATTTTTTTCTTTTTTTTTTTTTGACTTAAAAATAAATCCTAACATTGCAGAAGTGGTCTCCGATTTTTTGACATTAAAAAAAAAAAAAAAAAATTATTACCAATTAATCAGGAATAATTATAGATTGCTCCATTGAAATGCATTGGACATCGCCATACCTGGCGCTGTGAGGGAATTTGCAGCGGCGCTGTTCGGTCCAGGCGGCTTCATGATGAATGCCGCGCTAGCCGTCGCTCTCGCCGGCGCTAGCCTCATTTTGCTTGATAAATGCGTCATTGTGACCGCCGCCGGGCGTACTTGAGTCGGTAGTCGCCGTTAGCTGCCGCTACCTGGCGCTCGTCAGACACTACCTGGCGCTATCGCTTGATGAATAAGGGCCTAAATAAAGAAACACTTGGTAAAGCAGCAATGGAAAAGGACCTAGGGGTTTAAGTTGACAATAAGCTCAACTGTAGTAATCAATGCCAGGCAGCTGCTGCCAAGGCAAATAGGATCATGGGGTGCATAAGGAGGGGCATAGGTGCTCATGACCAGAGCATCATTTTACCCCTGTACAAGTCACTGGTCAGACCCCATATGGAATACTGTGTACAGTTCTGGGCACCTGTGCTTAAGAAGGACATATCAGAACTGGAGCACGTTCGAAGAAGGGCAACAAATTTAATAAAAGGAGTGCGGGGGCTAGAGTACCCGGAAAGATTGTCCAAGTTAGGTTTATTTGGTCTAGAAAAAAGATGATTGAGGGGTGATCTAATAACTATGTATAAATATATTCGGGGTCAATACAAAGATCTGTCCCACAATCTATTTATACCCCGGAGTGTAACCATAACCCGGGGGCATCCACTAAGGTTAGAGGAAAGGTGCTTTCTCCACCGACATAGGAGGGGATTCTTCTCTGTAAGAGCAGTGAGACTATGGAACTCACTGCCAGAGGAGGTAGTAATGATGGATACAGTAAAAACGTTCAAAAGTGGCCTTGATGCCTTCCTGGCATGTAATAACATTTCCAGCTATGGCTACTAGACCACTGGAAGGAGTGAAGGCTGAACTGGATGGACTAAAGTCTTTATTCAGCCTTACATACTATGGTACTATGTTACTATGTTACGTAACTTGTAACCTTGATACCATACAGTGCTAGATGCTAACATGGAACTCTTCTGCTGTCATCTGTGGGCTGCCAGCATGCCCCATGCCTGGCTCAGTGCTATTACTGATCCCTACTAAGACATTAATTTGGTCTTGCCCTTCATTTAATCAAAAAAGTAGTTCTGCTCCTTTGTGGTGTAACAGGTGTATGTCATGAAAAGAGCTGGAGAGTGCACTGAAAAACTGAAAAGCCACTGGCGGTCCGCACCCAACACTGCAGAGTATCTAAGCTGCAGGAGATATATGAGTACAGGGCAGATAAATACCTCTCAGGGCACATGCCCCTTTTCTCAACCATCCTATGATGCTGCTGCTGTCTCTGATTGGTATTTGCCATGCTGTACTTCTTTCTTAGCAGCAGGCAGTGCCCATTCCCCACAAGCCCAATATGGTCTATGGGCCTGGTTTATTGCAGACACCACTACTAGTGGCCCTGACAAATCAGCAGAAAATGGGATGGCCGGAATTATAGTTCCCTCATACATAATAGCCTTGGCACCATGGTCCCCCCCCCCCCCCCCGTTTGATTGTTTATCACTTTCTGTTTAGTTTTGTACAGGTATCTTTTAAGACTTGCACGGCACACTCTGAAATAATACTATTACTATTTTGCAAAGTAATAGTTCAGTGCCTCATAATGTACCTGAGTTTCTTTATTTTCTAGACAGAGAAGTGCAATGTCACATCCCATGCAAGGCCTTAAGTCCCATGCAAGCCTTAAGTAAGTACATGCCTAATAAGATTGGGCATCCTTCTTCATACATAGCAGTATCAAAGGAATTCCGCGATACAGTCTTTACTTGGCTTACTCCAGGCGAGAGTTCCACCTGCTTAAACGTGATTTTACTTTCTACTCTTATCCCCATGATTCCCATATGAGAGTAGATCATATTTTCATCCATCAATGTTCCCTCCCTCTCCTGACAGACGCATCTATTATTCCGTTTCATGGACCGACCATGACCTTGTTACTGTAACCTTGGACTCTCTTGTTAACAGATGTTTTTCTCGGTATTGGAAATTTAATGAATTTCTTCTTAGCGACTAAGAGATTGTCTCAAATATCCAATCCGAACTAGAAGAATATTTCTCCCGAAATAGGGGTACAGTGTCCTCTGGTGTAGTCCGCTGGGAGGCCTATAAGGTAATCACCAGGGAGTTTAATAATTCAGCAAGCTTTCCGGAAACTGAAGTTGCGCAAAAAAAGGATTTTAAAGAAAACGACTCACTTAAGAATAAAAAAATAATCCTTCAAGAGGCCCATCTCGACTTGTGTCAGTCTTCCGAGACATTACATAGATCTCCGCTGTCCAATCTGGGTAAGATAAGTACTACATTTGCAGACCATTTAGAAGGGCTTTATAAATCAAAAGGCCCTATGGATAGGAATCTAACAACTTCTATATTTTCGCAACTTAATATGCCCTCTCTACCTGATTCTGCCAGAAATTCCCTAGATG
Source organism: Gastrophryne carolinensis (assembly GCA_027917425.1). Lineage (NCBI taxonomy): Eukaryota > Metazoa > Chordata > Amphibia > Anura > Microhylidae > Gastrophryne > Gastrophryne carolinensis. Next base: position 175,290,729 of record CM051237.1, on the reverse strand, counting down.
AGCCCATTAAATTAACTGAGGTCGCTGATGCTATTAAAGAGCTAAAAGTTAAAAATCAACGTGGGCCGAATGGCTTCACTGCTCTATATTATAAAAAATGTCTAATATTCTTGCCCCACATATATTGAATCCCTTTAATATCATTCTTGCTGGTACCCACTGGGATGAAGATTCTCTTACGGCAGCAATCTCTAGGATTCCTATGATACATTGTGGTCTAATTATAGACCAATATCGCTGCTTAATTTAGATGTAAAAATATTGGCCAAGGTGTTAGCTACAAGATTGAATGATGTACAGACACCTTTATCTCTAAGGAACAAGTCGTGTTTATTCCTAAACGCCAAGTGGTAGACAACATCCATAAAATTATTGACCTAATTAATTTGCCTAAGTTGTAAAAAAAAAAGCAGCAGTGCTTCTTGCACTTTATGTGCAGAAAGTATTTGATGCGGCCAACAGGGAATATTTTTTCCACAGTTGGCCACTGGATTTCTTCACTCCTGGCACCTTCAAATGCATGGATTCCAACTCAAGACAGTGGTGCCCTTTACCCCCCTTCTTTCTGCTCTGGTCATCAGATCACAGTCCAGATTGCTACAACAAAACATATCAGAACATATCTGATATCCAAGTGCTGCTGGGCTTTCTGTTACTGTGCATTGTCAGTTATGTCAGTTGAATCCAGGCAGCAGCATGGCTGAGATGCTGAGAAAGCTCCAAAATGGCAGCTAATTTTCTTTTCCAACTGTGCCAAGCTGTTGGTCCAGTTTAATATATCACTGCCTGATAAACTAGTTCAAACACTGAAATTGTCTTTTAGTTTCCAATGGGAGTCTCAAGCAGTGAAATACTTGGGAGTGACTTTAACAATGGGCTACTCATCCTTATATAATGCAAACAAGTTAATTTCTAATTTCCTTCAATTACTTACTAACTGGTCAAAACTTAGTATCTCATGGCTTGAGAGAGTTTCAGCTACCAAATGACATGGTTGCCAAAGTTAACGTATTTCTTCCAGGTGCTGCTGGTTACAGTCCCAGGCTTGAACCTTGTTTTTTTTTTTTGCAATACACGGTCAACGCCTTTATTCGGGGGATTAAGAAATATCAACAATCCTGTTCTTTTACATTCACTTAGAATTGGGAATGCTCTAAAGAGTCTCTGTAATCCTGCCTCACTGCACATTCCTTAAATGTCATTTCTAGGTCATCCAGGTATCCCAATGAGAATCATGAACCCAGAATTCTGGTCTGACAAAAATAGTTGATCTTTTTTCACCTTGAGGTCTTAAACCTAGACACATCCTTGTAAGCCCCATGCATTTTCAGGCCCACAAATTTTTTAATTTCTTTCAAATTAGACACTTCATTAGCAAAAATCTTCACAAGGGGGTCCCTCCATATAACTTAACTTTATTTTGAACCGACTTGTAGGGACAATCCTATGGGCGAGGGTATTTTATCTCTGTACCAGGCCCTGATTAATGGCCGAATATCCAACAAGCCCAGCTATACTGAAAGCTGGTAAGAGGAACTTGAAACTTTTTGGATGATGCACAATGGAGAGCGATTTGGTCCAACACAATGAGAGGTCAGAGTAACATTAGAGCACTGGAGGCAGGAGTGAAAGTACTATTGAGATAGTATTGGCTCCCCATTCGTTTGCATGAAGAGTATTCCGAGTTCTTAATACAGCACTTAACTTTCAACTTGAACCTTCTGTCTCCCCTGCTCTACTGAATCTGAAACCTCAGGGCTTAAATAAAACTCAATTTCCCTTAATTAAACACTACGGTGGCCACGATAATTATTGCTAAATCTTGCAAGAAGTCTTCTCTTTTGTTCGTTAAACTGAACATTATTTAACAAAATGGAAGCATTTATGAATGATTCTTAGGAGCAATTCCAGGTCATGTGGGAGTGTTGGGCTGAGGTTTTCAGTCCCTCTAATTTTGACAGATCTCTTACATATTTAATGAACCGCTGCTCGGTATCTGCCGACATTTTTCTTATTTCCATCTGGATGCTTACTTTCCTTTTTTTTTTTTCTCCTCTCTTTTCCCTTCTTTCCGCTTCCATTTCTCCTTTGTCACCCTTATCTCTTTGGAAGGTTCTTTGATAAAACAGCTTAGTCAACTCGGGAAGTTTTGTTCATTTTTCAACTAACTTTCTACTAATTAATGCGTTTTGATAGTTGGTTTTAAGCACCCTCCTGCTGTTTACAGATCGCTTACTTTGTATATGTTTAATGCTATGGTGGGAGACAATCTCCTGGCAAGTTAAGATTTATATGATTTTGTCATCTTGCTAGAAATGTAACATGTTGAAAACGGAATGCTATATGTCTGCTTTAGCATGTGTTTTGTCTTCAAATAAAAACTATTAACAAAGAAAATACAGGATTCTAACTGGTTTCTGTCTAACTTCTAACCTATCCCAGAAATGTACACCGGCAAAGGACCTAGTCAAACAACTAAACTGAGAAGAGATTCAAGGAAAAGCCTCCCCTATATACTTAAACATCCTTGGGTAACAGATGTGATATAGATTTGTTAGCATAGGACATACAGACGAATGTCAAGTTTAATAACCGTTACATTGTGCAAACTTCAGGATAATTACTGGATCTTATGCGGCTTGTAACCAGATGGAAGCAGTCATCATGTGAAACATGTAAAGGGCATTTTCAAAATCTTTTAGCAGTGCACCAGGTTCTGGTATGATGAAGCGGCTTGTTGGGGGGTCTCCACTTGCTTAGACTGACTCATTTTGTGTTTTAGAAAAAAGTTTTATTTAATTGTGATTCAAATTAAATCAATTTTATTATAATAAAAATAATGTGCATATATGACCAATGTGTGCTTGCGCACATAAAGGAGTTTGTGTTCCGCATCAATTACCCATTCATGCAGTGAGACAAACTACAATCTTGTGAACATACAAGTGAAATGCACCAGTGAACACACTAGGGGACAGTGAGTTCATGCGTGCCACAAGAAGTGGGCTGCCCTATTCCCGACACCCAAGGAGCATTATCTCAGCATGAATACTTGGAATTTCATGCTGAGATAATAAATGGGTGGTTTGGTGGGTTCTTCTTTTCTAACAGCCTGCATATGCGATTATACCTTCAGAGATAACTTATATAATTATATAATTTATATAATTATATAAATTATATAATTTATCCCATTTACCAATCCCCCACCCCAAAAAAACACATGCACATATTCATCATTGTATACAACATACAATTTACTGCATGCTGCTTATCGCGTTAGTTGAACAACAAGCATAAGTATAGGAGTTTAGTCTCTCTCACATTGCTTTGCATATTTAAACTATTCATGATGATGATATATATAATAACAAAGAGAAATAGGAAGGATAATGGCTAAATGATGACTCGTGTATGTTTGCATAAATCTAAGTCAAGTAAGCCAGGCACAAAAGTCTCTCCCATCATAAACAATTCTATTCTCCTCCTCATTATCGATTCAGCCAGTTTCTGGTTCCAGAATAAACATATATTCTGTTTTCTCCTCTTCCTTGTCAGGCATCATTATGCTCACTTGGTCTATGATATACCTTAAAGCACCACAGTAGTTTGAGAAGCTAACTTTGGGGTATAACCCTGGCATGAATTATTCTAAAGAATTATCTACTATCCTGGGTGATAACAAGAAAGCCACTGTCACTGACACTGTCTTCTTGAATTATACATGATTACAATTGGTTTTAAGAGTATCTCATTTTCAAGTATGCATTGCTATGCATCCCAATGTTTCTGTACATGTGGATAATATGTGCATATTTTAAATGGCTTAGTCAAGTTTTTAAATAGAAAAAACAACAACCTTGTGCATTGCAATACATCCACATGTTACCATACAACAATGTGCATATTACAAATGGTTTAGTCAAGTTTTTTTAAACTGAAAAATACCTATTCTGTATGTTGTTAATGTTAGTGCACAACAATGTTAGTGCACAACAATGTGCCTCATATTTGCATATTCAAAATGGTTTAGTCAAATTTTTACATTGAAAAGTACAACTTTGTACATTGCTATACATTCCAATATGGTAACGTACAACAATATGCATCATATTTGCATATTAAAAATGGTTTAGTCAAGTTTTTAAATTAAAAACTACAACTTTCAACATTTTGTTTGACCAATTTGATGCTTATTAAGCTTATTCAATAAAATATGGAGCAGTCTTTGCCTCACATGAGCGGGCTCTATGTGTTAAGGACATGGAGTGCGCTCTAAAGACTCTTTCCCATCATGACATAGGCCTTGGTGACCGATTCAGATTAGCTTGCAATCACATATAAATCATGACCTGTGTAAGATCATAAAGGAGGGGTGGCAGCTGCTCAGACCATTTTATAACTAACCTGGGAGGTGCACGTTAGCACCCCTCCTTTGTTTCTTTTGAATTGGTGCAAGCACATGGGGTGTGGGGTCTAGGCTGTATTGCAAGGTCTTTGACCCTTCCACCCCATGGCTTGCACTTGAGGTTTAGGGCAACCTCAGGTAAGCCTGCTCCCAATGTATCTATTGCACTGTATGTCCCAAATGGGGCTCTCAGAGATTAGAGTTAGGACTGCACCTCACAGGGGCACCTTGGCGCTGGTGGTGCAGCTTAAGCATACTTCTGCAGATGTGTGTGACCGAGCCTCTGTTTTTAACCAAGTTTAGAGACAGATTGTAGCTTGGTCTGCAAGCTAACAGGGTTGAGTGCTGTGGCTCCTTTAAGACCTGTGTAAGATCATGTGCCCCTTAAAATATGCAATTTTCATGTCTGCAGGGATTTTGGAGGAGGCATTGTGATTTGAGTCCAATAAACGCAGTCGCAATGGTTTGCAAATCACTGTGCAATAACAATTCGCCTGGGAAATCACTGTCACATTGCACCGCTTTGTTTTCAGCCTATTTTCTTTATTTAACACCTTGATGCTGTTGTGTCATCTTTTGTAAGAGAATTTAAAGTGCAAGTAAATATAGAAGACTAAAGGAACAACATGCACTGTGCATATATTTACACAGTAAAACAATACAGCTGAAAACTGTGAATATGTTTAATACAGTGAAAGGAACATTTAGCGCTTATAACTAGATATGATTTTATGATGTTATTAATGATCAGTGTTTTGGATTGGGGCCTGTATCTGGATTGTCATGAAATTCACACCATGGACCATTATAATATTATATCAAGTTGGACATTTGGCCTGCAGTTCACTTTCAAGAATAGTTGTCCTTATCTGTATACAGCAAATGAGATTAGAAGCCAAACACATGTAAAACTAAGGCCCTTATTCATGAAGGGATAGCGTCAGGTAGTGGCTGGTTAATGTTAGGTAGCGACAGGTAGCGACTGCTGAACGCCGGACACGGCACGCAATTACACATTTATCAAGCAGAATCTGTTTAGCGACTGGGATTGCGCCATGTAGCGTCTGATTCATCATTTTCACAGCCTCAGTGAACAGCGCCAACGTTCAGCCTTGCACAGCGCCAGGTATGACCTCTCGCTACCTGACGCTCTGCCATACATTTCAATGGACGATCCTTTCCTTCTCTTTAAACTGTTTTTTTTTTTTAATCTCAAATAATTCTGTGACCACTCCTGACATTGAATAAGCAGTTTTTTCTATTTTTTATATATTTCTTCAGAAATGACATTACAGGTCTGCCATTAAAGTGTTCATGTTACAATGTTGCTACAATGTAATTCCATATGTTTTGGCTTTGTTACTAGTGGATAGATGCTGGAAAACAGACTTTAACCCTTTAAATGCCAAGCACGTAGTTTCTACGTGGTTGCTTCTCATACCGTTAAGTGCCAAGCACGTAGAAACTACGTGCCTGGCATTTCCCCCAAACAGTTAAAAAATAGAAAAAAAAAATCACTTACCTCCGGTATCCCTGTGAAGCCTGGGGTCCCCTCTTCCTTGGGGGGGCATCCGATCGCCCCCCCGTCGTCCTCCGTCTTCAGGGGGGGCCCGAAACCAGCCGCCCCTCCCCCCCCGTTTCCAGCGCTGATCGCCGCTGTAAAAAAAAAAAAATAAATAAAACTGTCATTTACTCACCTCCGCGCCCGAGCCTTCTGTCCGGGTCTCCTCTTCACCAGGGGGGGGTCCGATCCCCCCCCTGGGCTGCGCAGTCTTCAGGTGAGGACCCTCTTCCGGGTCCTCACCTCTTGTAATGGCGGCGATGGCCGCCGCAGCTTAGCCCCGCCCATTGTGGGAGGAGCGGGATGACGTCATCCCGCTCCTCCTATACCCCCTCCGAGCTCCGGCATCTGTCAGATGCCGGTGGTGATCGGAGCAGGGCGGGTGTCAGGTGAGGAGGCTCCGATCGGAGCCCCCTCGCCTGTCACCCGCCCTGCGCCGATCACCACCGGCATCTGTCAGTGAGATGATCGGCGCGGGACAGCGGCGAGGGACGTCGGATCGGAGGTGAGTATGGTGTAAAAAAAGAAAAATAAAGATTTTTTTTTCTCTGTGTGTGTGTCATTTTTTTACTATTAACCCCTTGTGAACTGGTAAGGGGTCCATGACCCCTATACCAGTTCACAAGGCTGGGGGGATGGCAAGCCACCTGCGCTAGCGGGTGGCTTGCCATTAACCCCTGGCACCCCCATTATCTGCCTCCCCAAAGGCCAGGGGGGGGCAGAAGAGCCCGGGCCCACATGGGCTATGTGGGCTCGTAGGCTGCAGGGTGGGGGGGCCACAAAAGCTGGCCCCCCCACTCTGTGCCTACAAGCCCCCATAGCTGGTCCCGGGCTGGTTACTGTGGGTAAGGGGGACCCCACGTCAATTTTTTTTTTGATTTTTAAGGGTTTTTAACCCTTAAAAATCAAAAAAAAATGGGGTCCGCCCCCCCTGGGAGGGGGGACCCTATGTCATTTTTTTTTTTGATTAACACTTTGTAATCTGTCATCCAGCAGCTATAAAAGGCTTCTAGCAAGTGAGCAGAAGCCAGTGATCGCCGAGGGACAGAGTGCTCCAGGATGGATGGGAGGTGAGTACAGTGTAAAAAAAAAATAAAAATTAATAAAATATTTTTTTCTTTATGTGTGTCTGTGTCATTATTTACTTTTAACCCCTTGTGAACTGGTAAGGGGTCCATGACCCCTATACCAGTTCACAAGGCTGGGGGGATGGCAAGCCACCTGCGCTAGCGGGTGGCTTGCCATTAACCCCCGGCACCCCCATTACCTGCCTCCCCAAAGGCCAGGGGGGGGGGCAGAAGAGCCCGGGCCCACATGGGCTATGTGGGCTCATAGGCTGCAGGGTGGGGGGGCCACAAAAGCTGCCCCCCCCCACTCTGTGCCTACAAGCCCCCATAGCTGGTCCCGGGCTGGTTACTTTGGGTAAGGGGGACCCCACGTCAATTTTTTTTTTTGATTTTTAAGGGTTTTTAACCCTTAAAAATCAAAAAAAAAATGGGGTCTCCCTCCCCTGGGAGGGGGGACCCTATGTCATTTTTTTTCCCGATTTAACCCTTTGTAGTGTGGATGGTTTTTGTATTTTTTTTGTGAATGTTATAAAATACTTGTTTCAGTTAGGGGGGTCTCCTGGGCAGGAACGGGGGGCTACCGATAAATATGTGGTACCGTTCTAATCGGTAGAAATGGAGCTTTCACATGCAATATGATTTTCCTTAATAAAATACATTTTTTATTTAAAATAAAGGAGTCAATTTTCTAAAAAAATTTTTTTATTTATTTATTTTTTTTTTCACTTAATAATATTGTAAAAAAAAAAAAAAAAAATTACAAACAAGACATTTCATGTTAAAGTCTAAACTCTGCTGCAAAAAATATATATATAATTTTTCTGAAAGTTACAGCAAAAATGGCGCAAAACATGTCGCAAAACATGACGCAAAATGGGGAAAATGGCCTGTCAACAGAGGGTGACAAAATCTCAAGTAGGCTGGCAATTAAAAGGGTTAATAGTACCTATGCATGTTGGGTATTGTTCTGTTCGGGGGACCTTGCGCTTTCAGACTTAGCTTGTTTTTTCTGGTTTGCATATTTATATTTTAGGAAAAGGTGTTTTTTATTCAGCTTTTTTATAAATTTTTTAGGGAAACCCTGCGCAACCAAAGAATTCTTTGAGGAATTAATTCCAGAAAGATGAGCCCACTACAACAAGCTGGGTACCCTTAAAAAGCTTAACGTGTGTACTTTCAGGGAATATATGGTTTATGGGGGATATTCCAAATGTAAAGGGTTGTTTTGGTTGAAAAATCGCAAGGCGCGCACTTTGTCTGCAGAGCTGAAATTTTCAAGTAAAATTACCGTTACGCACATGCTTTACTTTGGGGTGTTTGGCAACTCTTCCCTTGACAGTAGCTATGCATGTTGGGTGTTGTTCTGTTCGGGGGATGTTGCGTTTTCAGATTAAACTTGTTTTTTCTTGTTTGTATATAGTTTTTTTAGGAAAATGTGGCTTTGATTCTGCTTTTTTATCCTTTTTTTAGGGAAACTCTTTGCAACCAAAGATTACGTTGAGGGATTACTTCCAGAAAACTATGGCCACATCCACAAGCCTGGTACGCCTAGAAAGCCTGAGGTGTGTACTTCCAGAGAATATATAGTTTGTTGGGGGTATTTCAAATGTAAAGGGTTGTTTTTCTGGAAAAACCGCAAGGTGCGCATATTGCATAGCATAGTTGTATTTTATCTGAAAATCTCCTAAAGCGCTGTTTCAGTTTGGGGGAGTCTCCTGGGCAGGAAAGGGTGTCTACCAATACATATGTGGTACCGCTGTAACCGGGAGAAATTGGGATTTCACACGCAATAAGATTTTATTGACAAACTTACATTTTTTATTCCAAAAAAAACTACAATATGTAAAAATTTTTTTTTTTTTTTTTGCACATATTTCACCCAAAAATATTAAGAATACACCTAACAAATGACAAACAAGACATTTCATGTTAAAGCCCAGACTCTGCTGAAAAAAACAATATATCATTTTCCTGGGAAATCCCTGGAAATCCCTTCAAAAATCACATTTGAACATGGGGAGCGCAAAATAGTGCAAAATGGTCTGGCAACAGAGTGTGACAAAAACTCCAGGTAGGCTGGCACTTAAAGGGTTAAACACACAGCCTCCTGCGCTCTGGGCTTCAAACAAGCATTTTTCAGCGCCAGAGATTTGTGAGGCTGTTTTTTTGCTGAATATGGTGTGAGTCGGTCGCTATGAGCAGTCGCTAACATGCGCTCCCATACAGCGCTGTACTGGTGAAATAGCGACTCCTCACAATGTATTCAACATTACTGGACAGCGACTGAGTCGCTATGAAGTAGTGACCCACGGCTGAGCACAGTGACTACTAGCGGGCGCTCTGAAAATGCCTGCTACAGACGCTCATCTGTCGCTACCTGGCGTTAGTGATGAATCAGCTTGCCCGTCGGGTGGAACAAACTGCAAGTAACACCGTGGCTGTACATATTAGAAGCCCCGACACCAGTATTGTCATGTCCCTGGCTGGCAGTTGTTCTCCTTAAAAGAGTGCTTTCATTAAAAAAAGAATATGCTAGATAGCAAGAGGAGGGGTTACCTAAACATCCGGCATCCAAAAAATTCCAGTCAAGCAGATATATTTATTTTAACAATATTTTTTTTTTATTTTGGGGTGGCAATATACTTAACTCTAATAGCCTTTCTCCTGAGTCAGCCTGTGCTGGAATAACAGCTTATTTCTACAGTAATTCTTCTGATGTGCATAGATGCTTTTACCCATCATGCAATGATTTGACCAGATTGTTAAGATTGGTTAGTGCTTCTGCTCAGGAGACAGGCATCAGAATGGAGCAGATCACCTCTATAAAAGTTAACTGGTATGCCCAGAAACCTGTCACAGCCAGATTTGATTTATCCCAGTATTTTTTCTAGACATGTAGACACCACAAAAAAAAACAAAACAAAAGAAATTCTAATAATTCATTCTCAGGTTTCTCTTTATTCCTACCCAATAAGGTAAGATATAAACCACTGTCACTTTAAAAACACACTGTATGTGTTTAGACAATCAAGTAATACAATTAATTCATTCATTATTCCAACAATCAAATTAACAAATTGACAACAACCGGAAAATGTCAAATATCTAATTAAAATAATTAGTTGTTTGCTTTGTTTCAAAATATGGCATAAGTTAAAATAAGTTGTGATTCATTAAAGGGAGGTAGTGAGAGCAGAATTTTGACATAAAACTTTTACTTGAGAAATATGACAACTTAATTTGCTTGATTTTTAAATCTTAAAGTGACTTAAAAGGCAAACACAATAAACAACCCATCCATAGTCATCTATAGCCCTGCGCAGGGGAATTGAAATTACTTCCACCAGGGATCCAGACCGCGTCATCCCTGTGCGGAACCAAGGCCAGTGGTCGCATTGCTGACTCCTTGATCTTTCCTGGAAATGGTCACTAGGACTGGCCACGCCCTCTCCATTCAATTTAATAGCAGGGGTATGCTGAGGGCTGGCTAACCAGTCATCGTGACTGATGAGAGGGGAGAAATACCGGACTCTGGACCGGGGGTGGTGAGGACGATATTGCCAATGCAGGAATTAAACAGCATTATGTGATTCAGTTGCGTGGGGCTATAGGTGAGCATATGATGTCTATTTTGTTTGCGCCTAACAGGGACTTTAAGTGCATTTTCATTTTACACTCAGTGGATCTTTATACCTGGAGTGACTTCTATCTTCTCTAAAAAGCACCCTAATGTGACCTGTGCCTTATTTTGATTTTTTGTGAGATATTTTAAAGAAAAATGTACTGAATGGCCTAAAAAGGCCTAAGAGTTAAATTGAGCAACAATCTCAGCACATCATACTTACTATGCACACAATCTCTTGGCTGTGAGATAAGGTGAGGACGTAGCCCCCCTTGTCTCAGTGGATCTTTATACCTGGAGTGACTTCTATCTTCTCTAAAAAGCACCCTAACGTGACCTGTGCCTTATTTAGATTTTTTGTGAGATATTTTAAAGGAAAATTTACTGAATGGCCTAAAAAGGCCTGAGAGGTAAATTGAGCAACATTCTCACCACATCATACTTACTATGCACACAATCTCTTGGCTGGGAGACAAGGTGAGGAGCACCCTTTGTCATCATAAATCACCAGATTTATAGTTGCAAGCTCCATAAGATTATATATCATCAGCTGGGAGGACCTATTCATTGACGCCAAGTTCCATAAACTTGGGAGATTTCTGTACAGTGCACATGTTACCTACAGGTCAAGCTTTCTGATTTGGGGTGTCTCACCAGGACACCCAAAATCTGGAAAAATAATTTGATAGGCCCAGCACCATTCTCAAGTCCCACATGACTGCTGGCAGCCAATAGGGTTTGCTGACACGGCATGCATGCCACCATGCATAGTGCATGCATGCCTGCCCAATGTTGACATCCTTCTAAAGTACATATGTGCCTCTGTATGTGTCAAATCAATGCTGATAGGTTCCCTTTAGGTGGACTATTTACCACTTTGCCAAGGGCAGGGTTTCCAGTTATACATTATCTGTAATCGCATTTGATTCATTTTTTTTGACAAAAGGTATATCTGATAGCTTTGTGTTGTCTGTCAGTCATCTTCATATATTGCTATCCCAAAACACTTTAGTTTTGGTGTCAGCGCACCTTATCTATTGCTAGATTAATGTCTTGATGTGTCATCCAAAGTCATGTCATCAAGTCAGAACATTTAACAATGTTGCACATATGTTCTTTGGAAACAAGAAAATGATCTGTATATTTGTGTGACCAGTGCCCCCATCTTATCACCTTATAATGAACTTTCTTCACACTGAGCTAGAAACAAGGACAGCTACCGCATACTTGTTAAAACTGTAAAAGTATTGTGTTTTCCCCTAGGCAATATCTTGAAATGTGTTTGCCCATAAAGACCTGGATTATTCATTTATGCAAACAAGAATTAAATAACTGTATCTGTCCAACGCTGTCAAGTATACTGCCAGCATAAGGTGCTGTAAAAATACCATTTGCCAAAGCAAAAGTTGGTGTATTAATTTTGTGCTGGCCATTTATAGGCAAATGTATGTTACACTGGAAAAAAACATATACCAGGAATGCAAAAGACAAAAAGACAAAAGTCATAAGGGGAGGGCAAACTAAACTAGGCAATTACCCCGGACCCCCGCCTTCCATGCCCTCCCTTGCCTGACCCACTTTTTATTTATTTATTATTATTTTCATTTTGTACTATTTATATGATTTAATATTTCTCTGTATGAGAGAAAAATGGCTAATTCATTAAAGATAGATAGATACAGGGGCGGGCTGGCCATAGGGCATACCGGGCAAAATCCCGGTAGGCCGGTGCCAGGGAGGGCCACAAGTCGCAGTGTTCCCTGTAAGATGCGCGGGAGCGCGGCCGCGCACGTTGTGCAGCTGTCATTTTTTTTTTTTACATTGGTGGCTCAGTGGAACCAAAAACTCCTCTCTTGTTTCCCCCCACTGCGGAGGACAGCCCAGAGAACAGCACATCAGAGGCCAGCACTTCCGTTTCCTGTCATGCTGGCCGGCCAGCGCGGGGAGAGGATCACGTGAGTGATCAAACGAGAGAAACTGTGATTGATGGCTGGAGCAGAGGTCGGGGAGGGGGAAGAGTGGGGAGGGGGGAAAGAGAGGGGGAGAGAGAGAGTCTGAGTGTGAGTGTGAGTGTGTGTGTTGCAGGAGAGAAAGGGGGGAGGTAGGGGGGAGAGAGATGTGTGTGTGTCTCACCCACGAGGACAAGTTAGCAGCCTGCAGACACCATGTTGATTGAAGGAGAGAAGACGTCAACAACAGAAAGGATTCTCCAACTTGGCAGTGAAGTGGCTCCAGGTGAGTCCATGCTGTTGCTGTATTGTGTTCCAATAAACCTCAAACTAAATGCTAATACTAATTAATGGTGCAATGTGTTTCTCCTAACCCCCCCTGCCCTGCCCATCTACCCACCTGCTCACTCACACACCTACTAATCCAACTGCCTAATCCACCCAACTATCTATATACCTGCCACTCACCTACCTACCTACCCAGACCCTGAACCAGCAGCAGACTGGAGTGATGTGCAGGCGGAATCAGCGGATTCTGACGTGGAGGTGGCAGTCACCCACCCACCTACCTACCTACCTGCCTGCCTACCTGCCCACTCGCACATCTAAATACCCACCAACCAACCCTCCTGTCAACCCACCCCCTTATACCCTAATAGAGTGTAAGCTCTTCTCCTCCTGTATCCTCCCTTATACCCTAATAGAGTGTAAGCTCTTCTCCTTCTGTGTCCTCCCTTATACCCTAATAGAGTGTAAGCTCTTCTCCTTCTGTATCTTCCCTTATACCCTAATAGAGTGTAAGCTCTTCTCCTCCTGTATCCTCCCTTATACCCTAATAGAGTGTAAGCTCTTCTCCTCCTGTATCCTCCCTTATACCCTAATAGAGTGTAAGCTCTTCTCCTCCTGTATCCTTCCTTATACCCTAATAGAGTGTAATAGAATAGGGCGGCAGCAGGGGTATTAAAAAAGTTTGCTTTCAGCATTTGCATTGCACCAGTATTGTTATGGGGCCCCAGCAGCATGGACAATGCTGTTTTGTGGGGTTTTTTTTGTACAATTTTCACAGTTTGTGGTTGTTTTTCTTTTCCTTGAGTACCCCCCCTGCCCGCACATGGTATGACCCAGTATCCATTGAGGACGCACAGGGGAGCTGGACTGTGGTGTAGCAATGTATTGTATAGACAGATGGAAGCTTCTTTACATGGCCCCTCCCTGACATCCTGATTTGGGATGCCCCATTGTGTCAAATTCCCAGTAAAAATACCTGGCCGCTAATCAAACAACACATGCGTGGTTCAAACATGTGTCTGCACCAGCTAGAGGCTGGTGGGATGTGGCTGGCAGCCAGCTCAGCTCCACCCAGCCCTTAGCCAGGAGAACCCATGTATGAGCCAGTGGATCGCTGGTCAGGTAAGTTTTACTGGTGATCTGAGGGGGTTGCACAAAATGGGGCATCCCAAATCAGGGCACCCCACAGAAAAGGATTAAAACTCTTTGAAGTGGACCAAAACCCAGGATTTTGACTATCCTAAGCCAGCTACCTAAGTGCAGTGGCGCATGCGTGAGCCGCAGCCGCATCCCCAGCTACCCTCAAACGGGGAACGTGCCCGCACCGGCCATTCACAAATGCCTGGCGCGGGCATGCGCCCTGCTAGAGGGATAGCGGGGATGCGGCCGTGGCCTGCGCATGTGTTGTTGGACCGGGAAGTAAGGTAAGTGTAGCAGGTAACCTGGGGAGTTTCACACAGTGGGGCATCCCGATTTTGGATGCCCGGGTGGAGGTCCCGGGCCGATCCCGCTCAGATATATATATATATATATATATATATATATATAATTAATGTGGCGTTGACTCACTTTACCGGGCCGAGCACAGTACAGAAGGGCCAGTCTGACCAAAAAGTCCAGGGCCGTTTTTTGGTCCCAGTCCGCCCCTGGATAGATAGATAGATAGATAGATAGATAGATAGATAGATAGATAGATAGATATAGATAGCTGATAGAGCTGGCTAGAGAAATGGCTAATTAATTTAATGTTGCTGGATGGGGGATGATGTACAGTTCCTGGAAGCAGATGTGGCCAAAAATGCTGCAGATTATGTAAGTCAAAATGGGAATATGGACCCCCCTTTCAATTTTGTTCAGGGCCACACTTTTTCCAAAACTGTACCTGCATAGGCATTAGGTTTAGACTAATGAGAGACACTGAAGCAAGTAATTTAAATGACAGACTAGGATGGATCTACATTTTAATTATCGTTTGCTATGGCAGCTTATATTGTCCTAAGAGGATTTGTAAGAGTCTTGTTATTCTAAGGGCTTGCTCAAGGAGTGAGAACAGTGCATTCAGAAATGGTGGTGCTTCTACTCTGTGCTCGCTCTGCTGATGAGTTGGGAACTTTTCACTGTAGACCTTTAGGAGGGGAACATTTGTAGTAATAAATCAAATAAACTAGAATGATTTATTAAACAGAACAGATAATCAAATATTTTAAAGGTCTTGCAAAATGTATAAATGTATAATGAGTAGTGTTGAGCGGTTTCAACCCACAAAGTGCGGATCCGTGCCAGACTTTGCAGGTTTGTGCCACCTAATACAGATTTCATATTGCAGGTTCAGCGTTCGGGCTGGACCCGGAAGAAGGATGATTGGCTGCACAGCAGTACAATTGTTTTGTGCATTTGCATGTCACTGCTGTTTAATACAAATTGGTCAGGGCACTTGTTTGTCACTACTGATTAATAACAATTGTTGGTGGAGTACCCAATTGATCAGGTCACTTGGGTGTCACTGCTGCTAACAAATAGTAATCGAGTATCCATTGGTTCAGGCCACATTGGGCTCTATTTGGTTTAATAAAAAATTGTCCAGGGAGAGCGGAAGTCATTGAGGAAATGCTAGGGAGGGATAGCTGACTGTTCTCATTGCACCCCGAGAATGGGAAGCTGCTGGAGCACATCTGGGCATTTTCATATGCTCATCTGTGGGCGCCACCTGCATTTTGCTTATTGAGGCTTAGAAAAACTATGCAGTTGTTGGCACCCATTGCATTCTGCTTACTGGGGCTTAAAAAATGACTCACTTGTTGGCACCCATTGCATTCTACCTACTGGGGCTTAGAAAAAAACTGCTCACTTCTGATGGTGAACTCAGCTAATGTGAGAAAGGCCTTTAGATAAACAAAGTTATTTTTTTGTGATCTAGCAAACCATAATATGCAAGCTATTGCCACATGTCTAATTTATCAACTTGCCTGCTGGAACTCTACTATTGCCTGCTGCTGCTCACACACCCTTTCCAACATATAGTATGTCAAGTGAAATACCACCTGGTTGGCACAGGTTACTTTGGATATGGTAGGCTATGAGTTGGGACAATATCTAACTACCATTCATTCTTCCTGTGCTCTATGGCCAATCTGCCCCTAATATACACCATTTGCTAAAGTAATAAAACTGAATTTCTTAATTACTGAACGGAAGGAAGTACATGTACGAAACACTAGAAATAAATTGGAGCATTTTAAGCAACATATTAGCATGTCTTTTATTTTTCTGGTCTTGGTAAGACATTGAAACATTTCCTATACTTCCTAACTGAAATAACCAAAGATTGAAGGTCCTGGAAAGGTTAGAGTTTCATTAAAGTGTGTTTATCTAAGCAAGTTTCTGAATAACTTGAAGGTTTCATGAAAAAAATTATAAATAAGTCAAAAATGTTCCTATGCCTAGGAAGGTAAAATCTCAGCTGAAAAATTATCTCGGTGCTGTAGACCAGGGGATCCCTACCACATGAGGTCCTATCAGGTGGTTTGCAAGACTGTAGACTGACCTTTACCCCAACCTGCTGCCGTCGATACTTTACCTTTGCTACATAAATACAAAACCAGTCGAAATGGTAATGAAAAAAAATGTATGTTCAGGTTTGTGTATTTAATGCATTTTAAATTGTTGTTTTATGCATGTTTAATACTGTTTTAAGTTACTGAAAACCCTTATATACCAGCAAGGTTGTACTTGAGATAAAGGTGGAAATGTGGTTGGGAACTTTTGCCATAGACTACTGAATATTTTCCTCATTGCCCCATGTTATTCAAACTGTCTTGCCAGACATATACTGAGATGAACCCAGAAATAAGTAAGCAGTTATAAATGTCTAAGAAAGCTGCAATTTACACAGAAAAACTGGACCAGGGATCAAAATATAAACATGTGTTTAGTACAAGCAGAGAGGCCTGTCAGTTAGTGTTGGTAAATGCCTCTAATTAGATGTTTGGAACTTTGGATGGCTTGCTGCAAAATGGAATAATCTGAATTTCTTTCTCACTAATCACTGCAGATGAAACAGGAGCTGTTGTGCCCAAATATTTAGACACAAAAATTAAACTATTTTGAAGAACATATGTCCTATTTTAACCTTATCAACCACCACCAGTTCATTATATTTCAGACAGAAATGTATACAGACACCATCAGGCATTGATTATGAACCTCTCTGTGTCAATTAGCATCTATAAAATGTAATTGTACTATAATTTAGTTATTTGCAGAACCTTTTAAACTATATAGCCACTATGTACGATTTATTTGCAGTTTGGTCATTATTAGCTCCTAAATTAGTGCCCCACATTCAAATACCCTGAACTAAAACATTACCCATATAGTAAAAATTATGAATTTTAAAGGGGCTGTACGGCAATAGCAAGCAAGCAGCTTACCTGACCCATGTGCCTCTCCTCTATTTCCTACGATGCTAGGTAGAAGCTGTAGAAGGGATCCAAAGTTTGCAAATTACAGTGGTCCCACATCTGTCTATGACTAAAGCAGACCATGCTCATCACTCCTAAGGCTACTCTATGACATGCCCTTCCCATCTCAGACACAACTTGAAATTAAAGTGAAAAAAGCAGTTTTACTTAGAATGCATAAGGTATTTACATATAATAGGAGAGTTTGAGATACTTTGAAATATTATACTGTTCCCAAAAAGGAAAAGGTTGAAGGAAGTCAGTGTGAGCCTGGGTATGGCCTTTAAGGCTATGCTCATGCATGTTCAAGTATGAGAAACACATACAAGGGCAAGAGGAATATAAAGGAATAAGCAGTAATAAAGCAAGCATTTTTATATCCAGTTGGTCTTGCCAGAGGGACCATATATTTACATCCAGATGGCGAAAGCTAAAGATGGCGAAGCTAAAAAAAAAATGTGGGCAGGGTTTAGGGGGGTCCCCAATGACCCCAAATAGTAGCCCTAGATGTGAGTCTGCAAGTTATTGATGGATGTAAGGGGTGCACCTATAATTGTCTCATTTTTTCTAGTAATTGACTTAAGGTGTAATTTGTCCCCCCTAGTCGCACCCCTATACCTGACAGTAAGTAAAGTGTTCATGACAGGCTTGATGACTGCAGAATAGACCAGTAGTCCACTAGGCAGACCAAAGCTGAGGAGTCTGAGGAAAATTATTTGTTGTTGAGCTTTGTTTGAGGGAGTGGGGGGGGGCAGACAGGGCAGATGATGTAATTGTGTGAGATTTACACACCACAGATCTCTGGAGGGGAAAGGAGCGGAGGTCAGGATATGACCCATATGGCTGGGACCTGTAATCTGCTGGTCAGGACCCTTTCTATGGTTCCAGCCCAGTTTTTCTATCCTTCATCACATTAGGATGGATGGAAGGATTGAACTCAGTCTGAGCGCCATTTTTTGTTTTGTTCTTGTTCTAATTTTTTTAAAATGTTCCTGATCTGACCTGGATGGGTCTGAAACGCGTTGACAGTTTATGCTGCTTATTTGATAGCTTTTATGTACATATTGGCTGGACTTTTAATGAAACTTTTAAAGGTAATATTTGACTTATTTTTTGCAAATTGTTGGTTATCTTGCTGCTGAACTGTAATAAAAATACACTTCTGTTTAATTTTTCACCTAAAGTGTAAGTTTTACTCCAAAGTGCACTTTTTGCACCTGGTGCTAAATCAGCCCACTGTATTAATTTGTTTAAAAAAACAATATATGTCTTAGCATTCAAGCTAAAGAAAGTTCTATACCACTCACTCACAATTTTCTTTATTAGCTTTTTGAATGACAAAATAGCTTACACGCAAATAAACAAGAAACATCTGGCTTCACATATATACATTGAAGTATATCATCTGGACAATAACATGTATAAACAACCTACTGAAAGCAAAACCACAGCTTTTACTTTCAACATTATTTAGCTAGCTGAAGAAGTCATCTGTGTTTTATGGGATTGTTCCCAGGCCTTTTTATCTTTTGCCTGATTATGCTGCTGTTGTTCTGTACCTAAACAGGTGCACAACAACACTGGAGAATTGATGATCAAAGGCCACTATAAAACAAGATTTCAATGCAATGTCTGCTTTACTGGTTATTGATTACATGGATGCCAGAAAGAAAGACAAATGCCTCAACCAACACATTAGAATGAAATTCCAGGCAAGGCATTAAACTAGGATGCAAGTTGCCCACCTCATGGCTGTCTGTTAAAGGCTGTAACCAGTGAAGTTCTTCTCCCTGAGTTTTTCAAACTGCATATACAAAAACTTTGCAAACCCAGAGAGATGTAGGAATTCCCTCTACCATTGTTATCACTGAAAGAGCTAAGATAAAGAGAACATAGAGTATACACATAGACAGGGCAGACGGGCAGACTAGATGGACCGTATGGTCTCCTTCTGCCATCAACATTCTATGTTTCTATGTTTCTAAAAAGGCCAGTCCCTCCTCATGTTGGGCTCTGCACCAGCCTGAACCACACCTCTCTCCCCCTCTGTTAGCTGCTGTTTTTCCCTGCAGGGTATGAATCTGGATACCAGTGCTTTTGCCCACCCCCTCCCAGTACACTGACTGCCTTGGTCATGACTGTCAAAACTAAGAGCAGGGTGTGTGTTAGGTGGACAGCAGGCCTGGCTTGTGGCATGCAGCAGCATGCAGTGGTTTGATATGGTGTACCTTATCAAAAAGGTAAAAGGGCAGCTTGAACTGGGTCCCCTTCTGCCACAGGTCCATTAGTAGCTGCCTCCCCTGTTCTATGGTATGTAAGCCATTGTCTACCATTTTTTGCACCTCTGTGCACTTTGTGGTCCTTAGCCACGTCAGCATCAGATGTCATGGGCATTAATAGCATGATGTCTGGTTTTGTAACAAGGCGACAATCTACCCCCACATTGTTTATCTCTAGACAACTGCCTCCATTTTATATGAGCCAAAAAGAAACAAAGAACCTGCCCTACCTCATCTGCCTTCAGTTCCTGGTCCACAACATATACTATATGGCCTAATGTAAAGCACCAGAGTTTCTAAAATAACAAAGCCAAAATACAACTCAGCTGTGTGGTTAAACAGGCAAGGTCGGGATCAGTACTACATGTGCACTACAGCACTACATGTACATCAGGTATTCAGGATGGAAACAGCAAAATAGAAAAACAAAACAAGATAGAAACACATTCAGGAGAATACATTACCCAAAAAAATGGGTATCCTCTGCAAGGGCAAAATAGTCAATGGGAGTTTTCCCAGTGGCTCATGGTGCTTTGCCCCTTCAGCTTGCAGCCCATTTCTACCAGAGCCTGTGTCAGAAATACCTTCTTTCTCTTCCAATACCCACTTCACTCCCTGCCTCCCAATTCTCCCTCCATTCCTGGTCCCCCATACCCCCTGACAAGAAAGGTACCCCAACCTAAGTTCTGTCTTTCCAATACTATGGCATCATGGTTGTGGGGCCCATACACACCACTGCCCCAGTATCTGTTCCTACAATACTAAAGTTTCAGTACCATTTTTTAGGAGTAGACATATCCACCCATGTCCTTGACCAACCCCTGCAATGATGCTATAGCCTTAGTTTATGAATGTACTTGTTACCCTAAGAAGCACATAGGGGAGGGGCTCTGCAGCAGAAATAGGATTGATTTTCCAGGTTGTTTTTACCCCTATCATGGACACTTAACATCACCCAATCAGCTGAGCTACTGCCCAAGCACAAATGGAGGTTCAGTTTATGTAACCTGTCAAGCAGTACGAAGCAAACACTGTTGCTTGACAGGAGCTCATGAGTCAATCAATCTCAATGATTATGGCCATCACTATTTTCTTCGTGAATGCTTCCAGGTCCTCTGTTAATGGGATGGTAAACTCAAAATAAGGTAGCAAGCAGCCTGTCATAGCAGGGTTTCAAAGTTTGCCCCTTCTTTCAATTTAATTCCTCCAGGACCACCCAATTATGCATGACTCATAAAGCTGCTCCATGACATTCCTTTCCCAGTTCAGACATAACCTAAAATAGGTGGTGCATAATGGTTCAATTGTGTAGCCACTGCAGCCTCCTCCTAGTAAGATTAACATAACATAAGGTTTATGCTAAAGACCAGGTTTAAAAAAACTAATGTAAGCTATAGTAGATGAGGGAAGTGATGCAGCTTGGGGACTTTTAACAATTGGTAACAAATCACTTGATACCAATCACTGGACCTATCACAAGGTCATGATTAAGGACCTGGATGGGTCATAAATGTGTCAATGGTTTTGAACTTGGATTCAATAAAGGTGACCTTTTTTTCCTTATACCTGGTTTTGCTGGCAATTTCCCTCTTCCTCTCACAGAAATGCCCTGTGTGTGAAACCCCCAGATCGCTCTTTAAAGTCATCTTTCTGCTGGTCCCGGGGGGAAGGCATGGTCTCTATCAGTGCTGTATGTCATGTATATTAATACAAGGCATACTGCCCTGTTGTATGTGGTGTGGGATTGCCAGAAAGGTATTTGGGGGTGATCGTCATGGTTACACAAAGTAAAGAATCCATAATTGGAATGCTCTTGGAGGGAGTTAATCAGCTTAATTCCCTGTCATAATAAATTAATAGAGCATAGATTGTAAAAAGGAAGATATTTCTCCTAGATAGTATATTGGAGCGCTTAGGTCATTGTCCTTTGCAAAACCATACTCAAAAGATCTGCACTCATTGTATTCTTATTTCTTTTCCATTAAAGTAAGAAAAGTTCAGAAACATCTTCCAAAGAGTAGAGAAATCTTTCCATATGACACTGAATGCTTTCAGTGACTGGAGGTCCATCATATTAACTACTACAGATAAGCACTTGTTGTTCAAACCAAAATCTTAATTCAATCTATTTAATCCCAACTTTACCCACATAAATAGTTTTTAATTAAAAACAACAATAACAAACCGCCAGAAGTGAAAGTCATCAGGTCTGTGAAACAGCCAAGCAATGATAAACAGGAGCATTGAGACAGATTTACTAAAGGATAGCTGTCTGTGATTAAATTCCCTCGTCTGCTGGTTAGTCATACCCTGGAGTTATTAAAAGCTTGCCTTGACCATTTGTTATCTGCTTTCTTGATTTATGGTAAAAAGTGTGATGAGCTCACACAGGCATCAATGGAACAAATCCTTTGTTAAATAAGGTGTACTTTAGGTGGATTTGTACTAGTATAGGTGTAGGTGTATTTGTATAGGTAAATCTTTCATTTGATTTGACAATCAAGAAACTTTTATTTGAAAAGTTGATAACTAATTATGTGGCTTTTTTAATATATATATATATATATATATATATATATATATATATATATATATATATATTAAACAAGGGAAAGAAGTATTAAATGCATGTTTCAATTTGCCTACAAAAGGCAGTAATGTACTGGAACCCCCCAGATAACATCAGAACCAAGGTCAGGGATCAGTGGCAGTGTTCTTGTCACTCTATGCCCAATTTAAACAAGACACAAATGTATGTCACACCAAACCTATTATTGACCACGCCCCCCTGTTTCTTCTCTGATTACTGGCAAACAAAATAAAAATAAAATCTGTAAAATACAAAATCAGGGCATAGCACACGCACTTGGGAATCCCAGAGCACAAGGTGTGTGTGTGCAAATGAAGGATCATGGTGTGCAACAACAATATGGCAAATGAGTGTAACAAGGGGCCCACGTCAGAGCCAGTAGGGTGTCTTATTTAAGTTTTCCAAATTTAGAGCCAAATATTAATTAAATCTATTTTACATTACAAAGATATTTGTGAATTTAGATTTGCAATTTTATGCAATTTTGTAAACAGCAAACAAAGGATGTGTTTATTCCAGTTACGCATTGTGTAGTGGACAAAGTTTGTATTTATGTAAATTTGAATATGTGTTGTGCATTTCACAGCGTTTTATCATGTCTTTTTTAAAGTGTTTCAGTTGAGGTTAATATGAATTTATTTCAGGTCTAGTTATTTTTTCATTACCATCAGCTGATAATGGAAACAAATTGTCTGAGCTTACAAAGCCAGGAATAAAAACCTGTTACAAGCTTGATGGCACCTAAAAGTGCCAAGCAGTTATTTATTGTTAATTAAGATGTCCAACTTTGTAACGAGAGCACAGGTCTTATGCATACAAAAATGTAAATTTCATTTTCCTAGCAAATAGTCGCTGAACATTAAAGCAGGCTAAAGTAAAAAAAAAAAACAAGTTCAGTAAATTGCACCCCTAAAGCCCCATAAGCTAATTGAGACTGCTTAACTCCATGCAGATGTTATGGAAAAGCAGGCTGATTCTATGATGCATAACTGCCCAGCTTATATACAAACCCCAATCCCACAGCCAAAATTGCCTCGCATATCAATGCAATCCTCTTTTATTTCTAGTAAAAAGCTAACAGCTACGATGTCTCATTGCTGTGCCGCACAGCTGAAAGAATTGGACTCATGTATGTGGCAAGATGGCCGCTGCCATGCAGTTTGGCAGCTTATAATCTGCCTGCTATTCCATAACATCTGCATGGAGTTAAGCCCTTCAAATAGTTTATGTCACTGATTGCCAGAGTGTGGTTTTAGGGGTACAATTTTTTTTTTACTTTTGGCATGCTTCAAATTGTGACTGCAAATCCATGTGTGTGACCCTCCACTGAGCAGGTCGAAGCACGGCCTGGTATGTACTGTTCTAGTTAACAGAGATAAGTGCTCCTTTACTGTGAGGGACAGTTCCACCAGAAGATTCCAAGGGGCAACTGCATATTGAGAAGCTGGATTTTTAAAATGGATGAATATTAAAGAGGAACAACACACCCAATTTTGAACTTTTGGGGTGTTGTTCCTCTATGTTAGCAGCATCCCAATTTCGCATTCCTTGCTGTGTGTATCCCCCACAGGTCGCCCTATACACTCACCTTCCTGTCGCTCCCACGGCCAGATTCGGGCAACTACGAGCGAGCTGATTGGCCCCACAAAGCACTTGTTTTTATGTGGGCAGACGGGTAGTTTTTTTTCTTTTTATCTAGCCTCTTTTGTCTCACCTTCCAAGCAAGCTGATCATGCTGGTACAGAAAGGCTTCACTATAGTCAATAGGTGAGTAGGGCTTGGGTACTTCCTATCTATAGCCACACATTGCACATGTTACATGCACATGTACTTTACGGTGTCATACATACCATGGATGGACAATTTCTGATTTTAATAGCTGTTTTTACCATGGCAGACCTATCCAGAAAGGTTGTCAGAAACAAACCACTGACCTGATAATTAACTGAACAGGGAACTCTATAACGAACATAAATCTCCAAGAGAGTAGTTGATGTATTTATTCAATAGACTTGTTTTTGTAAGTTTTCATAGGTTTACCAGTTGGTAAAAATCAAGACAAATACCAGATCACGTTTAATTACATATAGCAGATATCTGCAGGCACCTTTTAAACTAATGGCCCATTTTTAGGGAGCGATTTTCCAACGAGACTGCATTTGAACGATAATCAGTCCTTGGAAACTGACGCTGCCATTGAATAATGAACAAGAGTTACATAATATTTCTCTTTTGCCACCTGACCATCAACATGTGGAAACAGAAATCATTCGCAAATATGATGTAAAGACCACTCTAACGAACAATTAAGCAACAGATTTTTTTTTTTTTCTCAAAGGAAGTCGTTTGATCACATGAACGTTGGCTCCCTGAAGGAACGGTCATTTTATCTGTTTCTGTAAAATGGGCCATGAATCATAAAACTACAACTACCTAATCAAATCCATTGCATAAAACCTGGGTACTTGCAAACAATTCAACCCAACTGTCAGTCTGAAGGCTTAAAGTGAACCGATCACCATAGTCTGCGGCCCTGGATCTAAAAAAGCAATTCTGTGAGTACTCACCTGTAGAATTGTTTTTGTTCTTGCATGGCACGGCCTGCTTCGTATTCATAACAGTTGGTTCATTCCGCCACAAGGTGGCGCAGTTGTACTGCAGAAAGCTGTGGCATCTCCCGGCCCCCTATAAAAGGGGGATCAACCATAGAGTTCCCAGCGTAGACAAGCAGTGAGACAAGAAGCCGGGAGAGAATAAAAGTAAAAATTGTAAAAAAGGTGAAAAACCCCAATTAACTTGGAACAATCACCATAAAGAGGCAACCAAGAATAACGATAACAAGGGTGGGTCGAATGCAAGAACAAAAACAATTCTAGATGTGAGTACTCACAGAATTGCTTTTTCTTTATTGCATGGCACGGCCTGCTTTGTATTTTTAACAGTTGGGACATCCAAAAGCAGTGTCCAAAAGTAGGCTGGGATCCCCAATAAGCATCAGCCGTCACTACCGCGTGAAGCACCTTGCGGCCAAAAGCAGCATCCGCTGAGGCCTTAACATCAACCTTGTAAAACTTGGAAAAGGTATGAACAGACCAAGTAGTGGCCTTGCAAACTTGTTCAACAGAAGCTTGGTGCTGAAAAGCCCAAGAGGCACCAATAGCACGAGTGGAATGAGCAGTAATTCTAAAGGGAGGTTCCTTCCCCTTAGCAGAATAGGCTTGAACCACCGCCTGATGGATCCCCTTGCTGATAGTGGATTTAGCCGGAGGCAAACACTTCCTAGGTCCAGAAGTGAGAACAAAAAGAGCATCCGATTTCCTGAAAGGCTCAGTAGCAATCAAATAAAACTTCAGAGCCCTGACCACATCCAGAGAATGCAGTGTCTGCTCCTTGGAATTCGCAGGATTAGGACACAATGAAGGCAAGACAATCCCCTCGATTCAAAGAGCAAAAGTTAATTGATTTCGGATCGAGATTCGTAAGTTTGGGTGGGTGTTAGTCATTTTTTCCTGTTTTTTTGGCCATTTCCGACTCGCACGAGCCTACGTACGAATTCGTATATGCTCTTACGATCATCGGAAGTTCGTTCCTAAATTTTAGGATCAAAACGTAAAACTTAGGATCAAATCCTAAAACTTAGGATCAAAACGTAAAACTTAGGATAATCGGATGTGTTTAGGTGTGATTCAGAGAGAAGTTTTCCAACCTCTAAATACGTTTTAAAAAAAAGCCACTGCCGACACCTTTTAGCAGTCGGATTGCTGTTCTTGAACAGGTTTTTTGGCTATGTGGAGGAGTCTGCGCGTCTTGAGCTCCAATGAACTGCATGTATCAGCATGGCTGAGGCCATAAATTGTATGGCAATGCATACCTGATTCATGTATGCCTTATAAAAGCATTTTAATGTGGACCTTAATTAGTCCTTTGCATGTAAACCTTTATTTGGCAATATATTTGCGTTAATTAAAGAAACTTATGTCCTTTGGTATTTATTTTTAAATTGAGGTACTAGAATAATATTTTTAGATTGCATTTATTGGTGTAGTTGTTTACCTTTGCTTTGTTTAATTATTTTAGCTCATCTTTGGTCAGATGTATCACACTTACTGAGGAGAGGAGAGCGGGATAAAGTGCAGGATGTGGGTTACTGCTGTATTTTGCACAGACACAGCAGAGCTGGGGGCACGGAAAGGTCAGAAATCAAAGAATGCAGAGCAACACAGTCACAAGGCCCTTTCTGTTTGCAGGCTGCCCGATAATACCTGACCCGCCATCTTGGCTGTTTCTAGACTCATAACATGCAGAAGTTGCTGGGTGTTTTTTTATATTTGAGAGCAATCTGTATGGAGATGGTGTGGGTAACCACACACAAAATTTTAAGTTGTACCATTTGAAGCCAAAATATTAAAATTAAATCCACAAGTAAAAAATGCAAGTTAACTAAAAATTAAACAAAGTAAGATTTACTTATGCAAATGCATTCATTAATGGTTGGTTACTACAAAATGAATGAAATAAAGAAAAACAAAAGACCAAATATTTAGAATGCACTTTAATGAGGTAAGTTTGTAGTGCGCAGCCGCAAGATCAGAAGGATTTACGTCCAGACAAAAAAGGAAAAAGGGCAAAACCAATGTTGCAGCCTGAGAAATGAAACGGAAAATTCAGGATGGAAACTGACATAGGTCTGATTCCCGAACTGCCATACGAACGGACGTACATTTTAGGATAGAAACGTATTAGCTTATAGAATCACTCGCAAGTTCATACGAACGCACGAGCGTACGGGAAAAATAGGATGATCGGCACCAAAATCCAAGTTGTTACATGTTTCTTTGAATCGACCCTAATGTCCTGATTGAGATGAAAGGCAGACACCACCCTAGGCAAGAAATCTGGCTTAAGCCGAAACAGCACCTTATCCTGGTGCCTCTCAAAATAAGGAGGTTTGATGAAATGCGCCGCCAGCTCAGAAACTCGCCTTACAGAAGTGATAGCCACCAAAAAGACTACCTTAAGAGTCAGAATGGGCAAAGCAGCCCCACGAATAGGCTCAAAGGGAGGACCCTGCAGAGCAGACAACACCAGATTCAAGTCCCAGACTGGTAGCATAGGCTTACGAGGTGGACGCACATGAGTAACACCCTGGAAAAAAGTTTTAACCAACCGGTGATTGGCAAAAGATCTTTGGAAAAAAAATTGTCAGAGTTGAAACATGGCCTTTGAGGGTACTTAGTTGAAGGTCAGAATCCAAACCATGTTGCAAACATTCCAGAATCGGAATGGAAAAAAAACAGACAGGGAAGAGACCTGGACTCACACCAGGCAATGTAAGCATGCCAGACCTTGTAATAGATAAAGGACGAGGACTTCTTCCTAGCCCGAATCATGGTATCCACAACAGAGGCAGACAACTCCTTCTCTGTCAAGATGTAGGTTTCAGCAGCCAAGCCATTAAAGCCAGCGTTTGCAAATTGGGATGGCGTAGCTGTCCCTGAGTGAGAAGATCTGGATCCTTGGGCAAGACGTACTGGTCTACTGCCAACTGCACGACATCTGAGAACCACACCCTTCTTGGCCAACAGGGGGCGACCAGGATGGCTGACACCCCCTTCTGGGCAATCTGGCGCATGACCCTGCCCAGTAGAGGGAACGGAGGGAACACATAGGGAAGCCGAAACTCTGTCCAAGGCATTGCCAATGCATCCGTGGCGAAGGCCAGAGGATCCTGTGACAGGGAGACAAACCTGGGAAGTTTGTGATTGTGATGGGACGCAAACAGGTCCCCATCTGGCTGACCCCAGTGGTGACACAGGGAGAGAAACACCTGGTAGTTGAGGGACCATTCCCCCAGACGCGACGTCCCCCTGATCAGGGAGTCCGCCACCTGGTTCTCCGCCCCCGGAATGTATACCGCTGAGATGCAGGGGACATTCTGTTCCGCTCAAGACAGTATCAGAGACACTTCCTTGAAGGCACGCTTGCTCCGAGTCCCTCCCTGATGGTTGATTTAGGCAACTGCCGTCTGGTTGTCTAAGCGGATCTGAACAGCCCGACCCCGAAGGTGTATGGTCAGGTAGGACAGAACCAACCTGATCGCCCTCAGTTCCAGGACATTGATGGGAGCATGGGCCTCCTGGGGGCCCCAACGACCCTGAAACTGTAGGGACTTCCAAAAACCTCCCCAGCCCATCAGACTGGCATCCGTGGTGACAGTCTCCCAGCACAGGGGCAGGAAGGTCCTGCCCACCAGAAGATTCCTTGAGTCCAGCCACCATGAAAGGGACTGCCTGGCCAAGGGAGACAGAGCAAATTCCTGATCCAGGGACACAGGGTCCCGATCCCAAACTGACAAGGGGTGCAACTGAAGAGGTCTCATGTGAACTGAGCAAAGGGGACCGCCTCGAAGCAGGACACCATCAGGCCCACCAACTGCATCCCCAGACGAATTGAGGGATGAGGACAGAAGAGCAGAGCCCGTGCCTGCTTCTGAAGGCCCTCCACCTTCTGCTGAGGAAGGAACACCTTGACCTGAGAAGTATCCAGAGTCATGCCCAGAAAGGACCTCACCAAGTATGGGGACAGGGAAGACTTGGGAAAATTGATCACCCAGCCGAAGGACTCCAGAGTGGAGATCACCACCTGGGTGTCCCATTCGGCCTGATGAAAGGACTGAGCCACAATGAGGATGTCGTCCAGGTAGGGAAGAATGCCCCGGGTTCGCAGCAGAGCCATCACTCCCACCAGCACCTTGGTGAACACCCGAGGCGCCGAGGTGATGCCGAATGGTAAGGCCACAAACTGGTAATGCTGATCCTCCAGCACGAACCTCAGAAATCTCTGATGACCTGGGAAGATAGGTACATGAAGATAAGCATCCTTGGTGTCCACGGTGGTCATGAAGTCGCCCGGGTGAAGGATACATACAGCAGAGCGTAGCGTCTCCATGAGAAAATGGGCCTCAGAGAGCCGTCCTTTTTGGGGGCCTTGAAGAGATTAGAATTGTACCCCTGACCCTTTTCTTGATGGGGTACCGGACAAATGACCCCTGACTCCAGCAGGCATTGAACCGCTGAAAGTAACCCTTGAGCTGACAGGGGGTTTAAAGACATCCGGGATCTGATGAATCTTGGGGGCGGCCAAGCTGCAAACTCTATCTTGTAACCGGAGGACACCACCTCCTGAATCCACCGGTCTGAAACGTGGAG
Organism: Gastrophryne carolinensis; assembly: GCA_027917425.1. Classification (NCBI taxonomy): domain Eukaryota; kingdom Metazoa; phylum Chordata; class Amphibia; order Anura; family Microhylidae; genus Gastrophryne; species Gastrophryne carolinensis. The sequence goes on along the minus strand of CM051237.1, from coordinate 175,261,297 downwards.
CCTCCAGATGTGAGCAAAGAGCCGAAGCCGTCCCCCCACTTGGATGGGTGAGGGTGCCCCCTCATGCCTGGGGGGCCTTGGGAGGAGGTTTGGGCTTGGAACCCCAGGAGAGACTGCCCAAAAGGACCCTTGAGCACGCTATCCTCGAGCATGAAGCCTTCATATGTTGATTAACGCAGACGCAATAGGCCAGCGCTGAGTAAAGGCTAATACAAAAGCCACCCGGGATGCCCTCCCATGGGATGCCCCCAGATAAGCAAAAATGGGTGGGGGGATGAGGGGGAGGAAGGAGTAGAGCCGGGAGAAACCACAACCCACTGGTATCCCACCTGAAAGACATAAATAAAAACGACACATGAGCAACCCATAGCACATGCCCAACTAAACCAATAAGAAAAAAAACCCCAAGGGGGACTCACTGACCAAGGACATCACAGGGTCACCAAGGCACAGACCGCAGGATGAAGCGACACACCGAAGGAAACAGCGCTGCAGCCCAGAAGGGAGAAATCCAGACGCGCAGCTAATCCAAAATGGCACCGGCAGAGGAACCTCAAGGGGCGGGCTGCGGGGGGGGACCACGTGACCCCGCCGGCACCATGACAAACAAAAACGCCACAGGTTATAGCGCCCACAGCTGCGAAGTGCAGTACAAAGCGGCACGGCGGGCTAAAAACACAAAAAAAAAACACAATGTAAACACCAAAAACACCACAACAAACACCACTCGCCGCTCTCGGTTTGCCCGGCTTACCTGCGCAAGAGAGAGAGCCATCTTCTAACTTTGCAGTTTCACTGCAGAGGAAACACTGGGAACTCTATGGTTGATCCCCCTTTTATAGGGGGCCAGGAGATGCCACAGCTTTCTGCAGTACCACTGCGCCACCTTGTGGCGGAATGAACCAACTGTTATGAATACAAAGCAGGCCGTGCCATGCAAGAACAAAAACAATTCTACAGGTGAGTACTCACAGAATAGCTTTTTTAGATCCAGGGCCGCAGACTATGGTGATTGGATCACTTTAAGCCTTCAGACGGACAGTTGGGTTGAATTGTTTGCAAGTGCCCAGGATTTATGCAATGGATTTTGATTAGGTAGTTGTAGTTTTGTGATTCATGGCCCATTTACAGAAACAGATAAAATGACCGTTCCTTCAGGGAGCCAACGATCATGTGATCAAATGACTTCCTTTCAGACAAAAAAAAGGATCTGTTGCTTAATTGTTCGTTAGAGTGGTCTTTACATCATATCTGCGAATGATTTCTGTTTCCACATGTTGATGGTCAGGTGGCAAAAGAGAAATATTATGTAACTCTTGTTCATTATTCAATGGCAGCGTCAGTTTCCAAGGACTGATTATCGTTCAAATGCAGTCTCGTTGGAAAATCGCTCCCTAAAAATGGGCCATTAGTCTAAAAGGTGCCTGCAGATATCTGCTGTATGCAATTGCATGTGATCTGGTATTTGTCTTGATTGTTACCAACTGGTAAACCTATGTAAACTTACAAAAACAAGTCTACTGAATAAATTCAGTTCCCTGTTCAGTTATTCATCAGGTCAGTGGTTTGTTTCTGACAACCTTTCTGGATAGGTCTGCCATGGTAAAAACAGCTATTAAAATCAGAAATTGTCCATCCATGGTATGTATGACACCGTAAAGTACATGTGCATGTATAATGTGCAATGTGTGGCTATAGATAGGAAGTACCCAAGCCCTAATCACCTATTAACTATAGTGAAGCCTTTCTGTACCAGCATGATCAGCTTGCTTGGAAGGTGAGACAAAAGAGGCTAGATAAAAAGAAAAAAAACTACCTGTCTGCCCACATAAAAACAAGTGCTTTGGTGGGGCCAATCAGCGCGCTCGTAGTTGCCCGAATCTGGCCGTGGGAGCGACAGGAAGGTGAGTGTGTAGGGCGACCTGTGGGGGATAGACACAGCAAGGAATGCGAAATTGGGATGCTGCTAACAACACCCCAAAAGTTCAAAATTGGGTGTGTTGTTCCTCTTTAATATTCATCCATTTTAAAAATCCAGCTTCTCAATATGCAGTTGCCCTTTGGAATCTTCTGGTGGAACTGCCCCTCAAAATAAAGGAGCACTTATCTCTGTTAATTAGAACAGTACATACCAGGCCGTGCTTCGACCTGCTCAGTGGAGGGTCACACACATGGATTTGCAGTCACAATTTGAAGCATGCCAAAAAATTAAAAAAAAAAGGGGCATACCAAACCAGCATGACACAGTGACAAGGACCTACCAACAGGATTGTGAAAATCTGGTGATAGATACACTTTAAATGTGAGTCACTTACCATATTTTTTTCTCCCCGAAGGCAGGGAAACTATCTGTGCGCCTTGTGCAGCAAATGTAAAGGTGAGGTGTGGGGAGACAAGTTACGGGGCAGGTAACCCTAGTCCCGCACCGCTACGCCAATCACTTAATTCCCCCTTCCCATTTCAGCCAGCGATACCCCCTCCCTCCCCCCCCAGTGCTGGACAGTTTTAATGCAGCAGGTTGGCTGTGTAACCAATTCATGTCTGTCTGCTAACCTCTGCTTACACACATAGACATAGACACACACACACTTTGAAGCTTACCAGTGCTACCGGGTTGCTTTCCGGGTTGTTTCAGAGCAGCCAGTGGGAACCAGCGCCGCAGCAACCGGGAAGTGCCGGTTAGCTTGAGTGTGTGTGTGTATGTGTGTGTGTGTGTCTCTGCTTGTGCGCTGCTTTATTATTGTCACACTTTCCAAGGAAGGTAGGGGGATGCTGCCTGTAATGGAGTGATTCTGCTCACTGCCTGTATGGGAGGGATCCCCCTCCCTGCATGTAACAGAGGCATGCTGCACACTGCCTGTAAAGGAGGGATGGCGCACACTGCCTGCAATGAGAAATGCCACTTAGTGCCTGTAATGTGGGATGCCCCTAACTGCCTTTAATGAGGGATGCCCCTCATTGCCTGTAATGTTAGCTGTTGTACACTGACTGTAATGAGTAATGCCCCTTGCTGCCTGTAATAGGAGATTCTGCAAACTACCTGTAATGTGGCATGCCCCTCAATGACTGTAATGAGGCATGCCTTCACTGCTTGTAATAGGAGATTCCACACACTGCCTGTAATGTGGGATGCTCCACACTGCTTGTAATGGGAGATGGTGAACACTGCCTGTAATGAGGGATGCTGCTCACCGGCTGTATTGAGCAGTGCCCCTCACTGCCTATATTAGGAGATGCCACACACTGTCTGTAATGTGGGCTGCACATCACTGTCTGTAATAGGGGATGCTGTACACTGCCTGTAATGTGGGATGTTGCTCATTGGCTTTAATGAGAGATGCCATTCACTGCTTGTAATAGGAGATGCCACATACTAGCTGTAAAGGGGGTTCCCGCTCACTGGCTGTAATGAGGGATGCACCACACTGCCTCTAATGGGGGATGATGCTCATTGGCTGTAATGAGGAATGTGGCTGACCATTTGGTTCAGATTTCTTTTTCCTTTTTTGTCCTCTACACCCTGGGGGCGTCTTATGGTAAAAAAATATGGTATATAAACTGTGTGAACATTAATTATTTTTTAATTATAAGCTGAGTTGATGGCTCATTTTAGCCAGTAGATGAACAGATATGTTACCACATGTATTCGGTAATGAATGACCCCGGAGAAATCCGAAGCACTCCTATTACCTAAAGCAGAGCAGTATTGATGATGAATGCATTTTATTGGTTATCTACCAATAGTGAACATATTTTAAGTAATTACTAAGAAACTTTCAGGAGCAAAAGTCATCAGTGTATGCTTAAAGCATGAATGAAAATGTTCTATTAATATTAAAGATAAAGTGGATGTGAATGAATTAGCCAAGCGGAGAGTGAGGCTCTCTTTGGAATGCAAATCAGTCCAAGCACTCTTCCATTTAGAAGCATTATAATAGCAAATAAGGGATAAAGTATTTTAACTTCCACAGCTGTGTGGGGAAAAGCACATAAAGGCAACATTTCTGCGGAAGCGAGCCTATTGTCCTCTGCTCTTCTTTATTATCAAATGTAATCTTTTATTAATGGGTAAGTCATGCTATTCAGATATTCATGTTATTCATTAAATCATCTCAGGAAACCACAAAAAGGAAACTGCATTTAAGGGAAATGATAAAAATTAGATATAAGAATCCAAAAGGTTAGCTATACGGCAAAGTCTACAAAGAATTAAATGAATCAATTAATGTGTATAAAGGTTCTTTCTCCAGTATCTTAGTTTATATATAAAAGGACATACTAGGATAATGAAAGGGGATTGGAATGGGGAAGACATGTAAAAAATGTGCAAAGTCAGTTTCCAAATGGGAAACACTAAATCTGTATCATTTTCATTTTAACTTAATGGAATCCCCATTCATTCATGGTGAATGTATTCAACAATAAGAATGTGTAAATGCATCACTATTATCTGTGTCATGACTGGTCCATTTAAATGTCTGTCCAGGCATTAAAAAGGGAAAAAACATATACTCACCTTTTGTCCCCCACAGCTATTCTGCCAAGAACCTGTCTTCCAGCAACCGTCTCCCTTTATAAGAGAATGGTTGCCTCCTGACCGAAGCCTGCCATTCCACAACATCATTCAATGCGATAGGGGGGATGTGTGAAGCCTCGAGATGCTCCCACTTACACCCTCCAATGAAATGAGTATGGGGGGTTGTGACTGGACAGACCCCCTTAAATCAGCCATTTCTGCCTACTGCACACCATAGATATCCAAAAAGGGTGCCAAAGACCAATGGATAACTGAACAGGGAACTTTTCCAGATGGGGGCAGAAATGTTGAAGTTGTAGTGCTTATCTTTTCACAGGCTCAAATCCCACTAACCTCTTACATCCCAGAGTGACATCTACCCTCAGCCATAAGCACACAGCAGATTTTTTTTCATGACTGCAGGGAGCCGTGTGAAGACTAACCAACTTCATACAGTGTTTTAAGCTCAGGGTGTTCATTTTGGGCACACCAGAGCTAGTAGAGGGAGCATAACTGGAGGCCAAATAAATAGAGTAGCACGAAAGGTGCCATAACAGTATCTAGGGTCCCCCTGGATCATCCCACAAAAAAACTGTGCAAAATTGCCAAGGAGGCTCCAGGCCCATGGCACACCAACTAACCCCCACATGCTGCTCATTAGCCTGGAAAAATACATACCTTATACTACTGGAGCAGAGTACAATAGAGACCCAGAAAGATGTGCACACTGCAGTACCATATGCTAACCTGGTGGAGGTGCTTGTGTGCAGCTATTGCCGAATCCTCAGTTTTATGGGATTTAACAAGAAAAAAATATTGCTGCATCTAGATTCAAAACCCGGCAGCATATCCGCTCCCTCTGACCTAAACACACCCACTGGCAGCCTTCTATGTTAGCTTCATCCCAGAGATGCCGTCGGAGCTCCACGTATGTGTTGTGGAATTGCCAGACAGAGGAAAATATAGGGCAAACCTATAGGTTTTACAGGACAGTGGAAAATGTAACTAGACAGGTTACATGGGTTTTGGTTCACTTAAATGTATATACTATACCCTCTTCACCATAAATATGCATAAAATAAGTCCTCTAGCAGTGTATTCCTTTTCAGTTACTCTCTGAAGTTATTTAGTACACCACATGCTCTTTTATTTTTTATATTTATATGTGAGTGTAAACATGCCTTGAGCAGTGGCCTACCCTAATTACAGCACCTGGGGAATAGTTGGGGAGGTTAGGTGCCTTGCTCAAGAGCAGTCATGCCCCATGGCTGGGAATCGAACTAGCAACCCTTCGGCCACAAGGTCATTGCCTTATCACTAGGCCATGACACAGGCTCAGTGGTCAGTATGCCTTCAGCTGTTCCCTCTGGCTGGGCATGCCAAATCCATAATATTTTCATACAGTCCAGACAATGGCAGCACCACATTTCCTGCAGTGCACTGTAGGCATTATAGAAGATGTCCAATGTTTGTCCCTCCGTTGCATTACAATCCTTCCACACGTCTGCCCCTGTATCTCAATGCTCCCAGTATAAGTGAGTCGGGCAAATCTCAGTGATTGCCCTTGCCTGGCTTGCTTACGCTGGGAGTGCTAAGGGACAAGTACCGGCTGTGTGACCATATCTGGAGAGTGCCTGAGAAAAGGAATCGAAAGGAAGAGAAACATTTGTAGATCTGCTACAGCAGCTACAGCATGCAACAGGAAATGGAGGTGAGGCACATTGGACAGGCTTCTAGTGAGCCTTATTATTGCCATTGCCTGGACTGTCCCTTAAAGTGTTGCTGTTTAACAAGTTATTATGCAGTATAATGATAGCACATTATGTAACATGGCTACAGAAATATGGCCGTATGAATGTTTCAGGCACCAGTTTTATTTTCATTCCCATTGCATTTTGATTTTGTTCAGGTTTTCGTTGATGTATATTCCAAAGTCATGTCTGCTCAAACATGTTTTTGTTTTCATATATGACTGTAGCCTTTAAATAACTGAAATCAGGTTTCTCACTAGAATGCATGTCATACCAAATGACGTCAAAACTAGATTTTGGAATCCTAACTTGGACTGAACCCACAGTCTGTATATCCAAAATCTGAAGAAACAATGTGAGTGGGAGCTCATCATCTTTTCTCTAACTGGCTCATTTACCCTGCTTTGACTTGCATTACCCAACTGCCAAGATTAGCAGGAATTTTTGATTCAATATTTGATCTATAATAATAGGCAGTTATTCATCCTGGCACGGACTGCACATTTAGTATTGATGTATCAAAATTCAGAATGCATGGAAGCAAATATTTTTTCAATGTCTAAATTTAATTTACAAGCTAACGTGTAAAGCAAAACATTATGTTCACATTCAACATTTGTTAAAGCAGAGCAATCACCTCCCTAGAGTATATAAGACTATAGGGTTGGTGATCTCCCTCATTACGGGACACATGTTTTGGTGCTCTTTTATTGTGCCCAGCCTAAGGCACACCTATGCAATAAACATGCTAATGTCTAATCAGCATCTTGTTATGCCACCTGTGAGGTGGATTGAATATCTTGGAAAAAGCAGAATAAGAACAATTTTTGGGAGACAAAAGCCTTTTGTGTACTAAGAAAAAGTCTCAGATCTCTGAGTTCAGCTAAAAAAAAGCATAAACGATAATGTTGTGTTTAGAGTTTGTTAAGAATCTGAAAATTAAATTAGTTCACCATTTCTATGCCTTACATACACCCATTATAGGGGTGATTCAGAGCCTTTTGCCTAGTAATTTTTGCCCATTTTTTAAAAAAATTATTTTTCGTTCTCTGTTAATCCAAGCCATTTTTGGGTTTTTAAATGTTTCCATTTTTTCTAATTCCTTTTTTTAGAGATTTTTTTTATTTGTAAACAAGTTTTCAAAAATGAAAAATCACGAAAAACGTACAAATTCATGTGAGTTCAGGGCCATTTTTTCACAGGAAAAACAGGTAGAAACAGGTAGAAAACTAATTTTTGCCAGCAAAATGCTGGTAAGAGCGGCCAGCTTAGCCCGGCCAAATTAGTTAAAAATCATGCCTGCACTGGCATGATTTTTAACCATTCAAATACATTTTTACAGTAATCATTTGATATTTTTTCATTGAATACAAATTTTATCTAACGAAAAAATGTTTGTCCAATTTTTTTTTTTTTGTCCCTTTTCCTGCCGCTTAACCGGCATTCATTTAAACAGGAAACTGTGATAGCGGGGCTTATTTTTAATTTTTTGAGTTGTTTATTTGCTACCAGTCCGAACACCAAGCAAAAGGGCTTGTAACCCAGGGCTCAGAGGCCACACAAGTTACAAGCCCTTATGTCTTTTGGTATGGGCTTGGGACTCCAGTGGGCACTGGGCCCTCCTCACCCCCCAATTCCCCAAATAAGGGGAGCAGGTAACCAGTCATCCAGGGGACCCCTATACCATTCAACAGGGTCAGAAGCCATGCTGGTAAAATGACTGATTACCTCACCCCCATTTGGGATATCGGGGGTGAGGAAGAGCCCGGTGCCCATTACCAAAGGGCATAAGGGCTTGTAATTTGCAGGGCCATCAACAGCGTGGCCTCTGAGCCCTGGGTTAGAAGCCCATATGCTTGGTGCCTGGGTGGGAGACCCCACTTTTTTCCTTTAACTAAATAAACATCCAGCAAAAATTTAAAAAATAACCCCATTGCTATTTTCCCTGCTTTATTGAATGCTGGTTAAGCAACATTCATTAAAACAAAAAAAAGTGACCAAAAAAATCTAAATTCGGTTACACAATTTTTCGTTGGCTACACATTGTATCTAATGAAAAATGCCCCAAAAATACCAGTTAAAAAGCACAGTCGTTTCAATGGTAAATCAAATGCTGTTAAAAGCGGTGAATCACACTAGCATTCATGAATTCACGCCATGTTTACTACTATATGCTACTATTCTGGATGCATATCTGCTTTAATAACCCCAGACCGTTAGAGAGGACCTTCAGAGTCTTTGGGGCCATCTGAGTTCCACTCCCTGGCACATCCAGAAATGGATGCCCCACTGTGTGAAACTCCCAGATCACCAGTTTCACCTGAAGTTTCATCTGAAGTGCTTGCCATTTCTCGATACCACATCCCCACTCACCTCTAGCTGTGCACGTACCTGCTCCAGTTCTTTTTGCACTTGGCCCTGCTCGCTTTCCTAAAGGGAGCTGAGCAAAACCAAGCGTAGAGATCTGTGTGCTCGGTTTTGGCCACACCTGCACCATGGGAACGAAAGGAAGGTATGTTTTTATGATCTGGGGGATACACACAACGGGGCATCCCAATTCGAGATGCCCCGTCTGAGAAGAACAACACATGGGAAAGTAAAATTCCTGTGTTGTTCCTCTTTAATATCTTGTCATTTAGAGTTTTCGGCATGTCTGAGCAGAATGCAGCTTTCAGACTGGAGCATGGTCGGTGCATCATTTTGGATTTAATCACAACACAGAGAATGGAAATAGACTTGGGTTACTCAGTTGGGAGTCCCAACCAAAGTACATTAAAAGGACTGTAGGGCTACATTCACACTGTGCAATTCAGCACAATCCAAATTTGTGATGTGGTGCACCACAATTGCAAGTTTGAATCCCTGGCCTTCAGTGTATGGCTCCCTTAACACCTCAGGATCAGTTGTGTTGCTGTTTGAAGAGATGGAATGCCAACTTACTATTGCGGTTCAGCACATGGTAAATTTCAAGAGCAATACACTGCAAATTACAATTGTGCATCACCACACTGTGTTAATGTAGCCTAAATACTATGGGAATTATTTAAGAAGGGATAGCGGCAGGTAGTGCCTCGTAGCGGCAGGCAGCGTCTGGTGAACACCGGGCGCTGTACACAAAACCACATTTACGAGAGCGCATCTGGTGAGCGACTCTAACAGCATCATGTAGCGTCCGATGTATTATTACAGGCGGCTCAGTGTTTAGCCAGGTATTACCTTTCACTCAGTGTCGCTCTCATTTCAATGGGAGTTCATTTGATTGTGTTTAAACAGCGTTTTTTTTTGTTTTTTTTTGTTAAAATCATTGTGTGACCTCTCCTGGCTGCAAACAAACACTTTTAGAAACTTTTTTGACTTTTTATATTTTTATGCAGAATTGTCATTACAGGTCTGCACTAAAGTGTTAATGTTACAGTGTTAAAACAATGTAATTCCGTGTGTTTTCGCTTTGTTTGTGGTGGATATGTGTTCAAATACAGACTTTAATCACACAACGTCTGACGCTCTATGCTAGAGCGACCAGATTTAGAGCGCCAATGCTGTGCGTGTGTGTAAGTATGGTGTGCATTGCCGAGAGTCGGTTGCAATGAGCTGGCGCTACCTTTCGCTCCGTGCAGCCCTGTACTAGTGTTACAGCGCCCAACATACATCACATTCATCAATGCTGGCCAGGTTACAGGCTCTTTTACAGCGCCCGATATCCACTTACAGCATCTACTAGCGGTCGCTCTAAGCGCTGCTATATAGACGCTCATACCAGCCTCTAAACGTAAAATCAAATCATTGTCCCCTTCCATGCAGATCATTTATTTATGTGCTGCTGCATAAAACTATTAAAGATAAGATTTAGTCCCTCTTCTGTAGCCCAATCCTAAGATATAATTTATGAAGAACCACCCTGAGAGATGATTGTATTCCCACTGCTCTTGCATTAGACTATGCAGGACACACCTGTGTGTGCAGGGGGGATAGCTGCCCTTACCTCTGTTTTTCTGTCTCCTATGTGCTTCTGAACTCAGTACACATTTCACTGACACATTAACACAGACATGAAAAAACGTCCCTGTTTTCTGGAACTTCCCCATGCTTTCCCAGCATGAACTGAAAGTTCCCAATCTATTTTTTTTCTACCCAAATATGTGAAGCTACAGCCATGGTTGTATAACTAGTGAGAAGAAATAAACAAAACAATTAGTTCAGAGAGATTAGATTACCGGAAATCAGCTGTCTGGCAGGTTTCATTTAACTCTTGCCTGTTTCTTTATTGATAAGGTTTTAAACTGGGCCTACAAACAAGCATCTGCCCCACAGCATTTTTATTAACACAGATCTGCTCCTGAACAACCCTGGCCCATAGTTAGGAATGTCCAGCTATTCCACCAGTATTGCACAAATTGCAATACTTCGTTAAAGTTGCGTTCGCAACGAAACTCGTCAGGCGGGATATGGCATTATCATACAGAAGACATTCATTAAGTTTCTATTATTGTGGATCATCGCTGGCTTATATTCATAACTGGTTTTGAGAGAAGCAATTCCTCTGTGCAGTTTGTTATCTTGGATTTTGAAAAACGCTGTTGTCTGAAGATTGGTTTGGACAAGTGATCTTTGCTGCTCATTACTTAAAAAGCCCTTGCTTCAAGAAAAGGAAGTTTGAGTAAGAAAGAGTCTGGAAAGCATAGAGGATTGAAAATTCCTGTGAGGCTTTTTTATTGGCTGTGTCTGGTAAGCATCCCTTTTGGACGGTGGAGGATATTAGAGCACAATCAATATTATTGTTGAGTGTATGCACCGTGGGATCCCCATTTGGATATAGCTAAAAAGACTTGTTTTAAATTTTATATATTGCTCTGTGTCTTTTCTATATCTATTTCACAAATTGTGCACTAGAAAATAGAAGATGCAGCAATCATTGCAGCAACCAACACCTCCTATTAGATGAGGGAGTGCTATGGGTTCTGGTTCCCCAACACATGGAGACCCAGTGGTGGAATATTTCGAACCGTGAAATGGATTTAGGGGATAGTGAAACTGAACCTTTTAAAGAGGAACAACCAACAGGCCTAAAGTCTAGAAAACTCTAGGGATGGTAGTCTCCCTAGTGTTTGTTCCTCTTTAGTGGAAATCTTTAGCCCTGCATTTTTTTAATAGCCAGTCTCCTTCAGATGGGGTTGGGGGTGCCATGGGCCGGCTGTGAATATGCTTCCAGTGACTTCTTTAAGACTAGGCAGTATAACAGTATATATATCTTTATTATACCAGCTCCAGATAGTAACTTAAAACCAAACTTTTATTGTTCAGCTTCAAAAGTCCAGCAGGACTAATATTAAAATTATCACAAGCATTTCCATCAGCTGACAGTTTCCTCTAGTTCAAAGTGGGACAAAATCCTTGTGGCATGGCCCTGGCATCACCCAGCACCATGCGCGAGCAGACCCCATTCAAGTTAATGGGCAGTGGGTGTGTGATCGGAGCCTGGGGATGCTGCTTTGTGTAAGACACAAACAGAAACAGGAGAACGGCACTGGACTGCGGTTGAGGTAAGAGTTTTTTTTGTTGGGTTTTTTTTGCTGGAATTATGCTTTAAGAAGTTTTTAAACAATGAATTGCGTTGAAAGCCACCATTGATTTCTATGGTCTGTGCCAGAAAAACTAAACTACCTTGCCAGTGTCCACTAGGTTTACCTATCATATTGGGAAATGAATGTTGTATGTCAGTATAGGGATTGATAAATTAGGCCATGTTCATTTCATTGTTCCAGTGTGGCCTAAATCTTCACTCCAAACCTCCGAACTAGAAAAAAGAAGTTCTTCACCAACCTAAATGAAACACCAAGGTGGGAGATCAAAATTGGGAGGAGGTAGGCTTGGAAGTATAACGGTAGACAGGCATCTCCGAGACTAGGTGGCTTGAGACTGTTCAATAACTCCTAACTTAAAAGCAGGTTTATATGCGTTATAAGATTGCCCCAGTTACTAGTATCCTTACTTCTTTCAGTCACCTGCTTCTATGAACGGATTCTATTTGCCTATTATTCAGTTCCTTTGGTTCTCTAGGAAAAACATAACCTTCCATTTTGGGACAAGGTATTTCAATAGACAGTCAAGTACTAAAATGTAAACAAAGGAGGAATTTTGAAAGTGGAACTATCATTATTTAAAGGTCATGGAATAACTTACCACACATCGACAGGCAATCTAACTGGCTCAAAAAACTTCTTCGAATAATAATCAAATCCTCCAATTCCACCTACAGTTTGTAAAATCTTTTCAGGATTTTGTAAATGCATTTTAGAGACACATTATATTGCCCTCAATATTTACCGGTTCAGTAAAGGGAAGATGTTAGAAAATTATTTGCAGCAAAAACTTTCACAAGAGCAACGTGACATTTACTTTTTGAAGTAAATCTTAGGTAAATGTAAAGTGATTTACAGCTGCTACATCCGTATACCTCCCTAGAGTGAAAGTTCTAGGTGTTAATGACCAGTATATATATCCATTTATGCATTCATAGACTCCCATAATGGTCTTTACTCTGTAAATCAAGCCTTATTTTAACTCATGTCTTATTCTGTAATAAAGCATGACATTAGTTTTCATCAGATAGTATAAGGAAGTTTACTGAATTGAGGCCCAAATTACCATGTGACTCTTACCACCACGCTGCTGATGGAAAGAAACTTGCAGCTGCAGTATGTCATTAAGAAAGTCTCCAGGGAGCTCATTTGGAAGTACACACTTTTGCTGGCCTACTGAACTAATGAGTCCTGTTCTAAATCACCATTCGTGAAGTTGGGGATTAAATAACTATCATGACACCCATGTCCCCAGCACAACTTTTAAAAATAAAATTAAATATAAATTACCACTCAAATGAAAAAAAAAAAGGGTTTCCCACCTATTGTCCCCCTGCAGCTGATCGATCCTAATCCTAACATTTGATCGCATCCTGCCCCGGCAGACCTGAACTCCAGTACCAGCAGGTCCATGTCCCATCACCATCAGTCATGGTGGTACTACCATGCCCTCCTCATTCACTACAATGGACCTGGCATGTTGGTCTCAGCCCATCCCCTCTATTGCAGTGAATAGAAAGGGCGTGGCAGCCCTTCTTTGGCAGAAAAAAAGGTGCCGGTTGCTGGAGTTCTGACCCAGCTAGCGCGGGATACAATCCAATGACTGCTGATAAGTGGAGTAAGACTAATCAGCTTCAGGGAGACAAAAGGTGAATACCCTTTTTAGGGGTTGACCTTGGGTGGTCAATTTCCAGGTACTGTATGATCACAAAAAGCCATCAAATGCCCCTAAGATGAAAACAATTTCAGGGTGGTTCCATATTGACTGTGCTCAAGAAGCTATTTGTTCATCCTACATCGGGATGCCCCTGGGACAGGGACATATTATCTGGATGGTTGAAATCCTGATGATTGGTCCACTTTAAGTAAAAAATACAAAGCTTTAAATACTTTCTGATGCCAGGTGCTAACCCTGGTGGTATCCACTCTGGCATCCGATCTGATGGGCAGCACCATGGGAATTCCACTTTAGCATTTGATTCACAATTAAGATACCATGATATAAAAATTGAAAACACATACAATGCAGATAGCAGAAAGACCCCCCCTCCCAAAAAAAAAATTGAAGCAATATAGGTTGACAAATATGGATTGAAAAATAGGGGCAATATTCCAAAGTAAGCCGGGAATTAGACCCACATGTATTGCAGCATGGCTGCTTCCTTAGGGACTGGTGTTTCCTACATCTTTATTTGTGCCCCGGAGCAAGACAACTTAATTCACAATGGAGGGGCACCCTGCCTTGGCACCATCCCCCTCTACTGCAATGAATGGAGTGGGCGTGCTGCAGAGTGTAAACCCGACACATCCACAGATGCCATCTTGGACTGGAGGGGACCAGTGGGGTGCTCATTCTGGGGTGTTCACTCCAGAAGGTTGTACTCCAGCGGGTCACAATCTGCACTAGAGAATAACCCCTCTAAACTTATTAAAATTATAACAGAAGAGCTGTCAGTGTTTGCCAGGTTCCTACACTTCTATTTAGACTCACATTATAAAATAATCCTTTCCTGTTTCATTTAGATGAGTATTTTAAAATGAACCCAAAACGTGTTTCTGACTGGATGCTATGGACAATAAATCACTTTTTTCAGACTACATCATACAGCAATATTCATGGACTTGCAATAATACAAATAATAACCATTATTTTATCCACTTTCATGTAGCACCCATTGATCTAATTTCCAATATGCTTTGCAATTGACAGAGCCTTAAGGTACAGATGTGACATCTACATTTCCCTTATCCTCCTCCAAAAAAAGAAAAATGCATTCTCCTTTTCTTTGTCCAGGCATGTTTTATATTGAACAATTATACCTTCAGATAATAAATGAAATTTTCTGACAATGCATCAAGGAAACTCTTACACATCTTCTGAAAAGCATCATTACTGCTACTCTGAAAGCAATTTATATTTCTTCTGAACGCAACAAAACCTCCAGCGTATATATATTTATATTAGGGGTTATTCATCAAGCCATAGCGCCAGGTAGCGACTGGCGGCGACAGGTAGCGACAGGTAGCGAACGGCGACTCATACAGTCTTACAGCGTCACGTAGCGACCAATTCCTCATCACAGATGGCTCAGCATATACCGCCGGCACTCTGGCATCCAGAGCGCCTGGTATTACCTATTGCTACGTGTCACTCTCCCATACATCTCAATGGACGATCCTTTTCTTCTCTTTAAACAGGGTTTTTTGTTTTTATTTTTTATTTTTTCTCACAAATAATTGTGTGACCTCTCCTGGCCTAAAAAAAGTCATTTTTGAAAACCTTTTAGATTTTTTATATTTTTATGCAGAATTGTCATTTCAGGTCTGGCATTAAAGTGTTAATGTCACAATGTTACAACAATGTAATTCCATATGTTTTCACTTTGTTACTAGTGGGTATGTGTTCAAAAATGGACTTTAATCACACAGCTTCTGGTGCTCTGGGCTACAGCGACCCAATTTTGAGCGCCGGCGCTGTGTGAGGTTGTTTTTTTGATGAATATGGTTTGAGTCACTCACACTGACCAGTCGCCACCGTTCGTTCCCATATAGCGCTGTACTGGTGTTAGAGCGACTAACACCTCAAATTCATCAATGTCGGCCAGCGACTGAGGCGCTCGGTAACAGTGAACCATAGCCGATCACAGCATATACTAGCGGTCGCTCTGAGCTCCTCGCTACAGATGCTCATCTGCCGGTACCTAGCGCTAGTAATGAATTAGCCTCAATGTTAATATTCAAAGTGACCAATGTTGGGGCACAATTTAAAAAGAAGAAAAGTGAATGCAGAACTGTACAAGGGCAAATGTCTATGGTTTTTATTTATATTAAAAGTTTAATAAATGTGAAAACAATACAATAATAAAGGTGTGTAATATTGTATGTATAATGACCCCCTATTTGAAAGCTAAAAGTGACCAATGTTATGCCAAATTTTCAAAAGAAAAGTGAATGCAGAACTGCACTGGCAACTTTCTATAGTTTTCAGGTATATTAAAAAAAATATTACATGTGAAAATAATACAATGGTGTGTATGAGTTAAAGAGGTAAAACATCTAAGAATTTGTCTTTTTGGGGTTTTGTAACTCTCTGGTGGGACATCTTAAATTAGAATGCCCCACTAAGTGTATCCATTAGGATTGCCATTTTCACATTTTCTTCATTTTCATGATGCCTGTGCAGGACACTCTGCCAATCAACCATTTAGAAAAGCCTGGGGAAGGTGCACACCTAGCTAGAGTTATGCTAGAGATGCGGCAAAGGTTCTTGTAACAGGTGAGTGGATTGGACTATATCCACTCACCCAATTTGGGATGCCCCCTAAAGGTGTAGACCAACCCACCCAAGAGTCCAGTGGACTCAAGAGGGGTGTTGTTCTTCTTTAATGGTAACTCCCTACTTGAATGCTGAAATAAAACTGTCAGGGCACATTTTTAGAAGAGGAAACGTGAACGCAGAACTGCACTGGCAACTCTATAGTTTTCCATTTAAAATGTTAAAAAAAAAACGTCGAAAATATTACAAAGGGGTTTTAATAGTGATGACCCCTATTTGAAAGCTGGAAACAGAAAAAAAGTTCTATGAAGTTACTGTACCCTCTGTGGATACAATTTCTATGAAATTACTGTACCCTCGATGAACCAGCTGTTCTGCAGTGGCTCACAAAGAAGGGGGCTTGGATGCTACCTGCTCTTAAGATTCCTCATCTCCAGCTTGGTGGCTGTTTTATCATTAAGGATATCCCAAATCATCACTCATCCTTACATGCCAGTATTAAGAAGCAAGCAAACCCAGTGATGGTCATACATGATAATGTGGGACTTTTAGTAAGTTGCTTTCCTATTTGATTTCTTTAATGTTTACTCACATATTGGATTATGCATGCTTTAGCATCTTGATCACATGCATTTTATTAGAATGGATATTAATCAGAATTTATTTTGATATTACTTAGTCAGGTATGAATTGAATTAAAGTTTAGATCATTTTGTAGGATATTAATTAAAGTACATTATATATGATTTGTTTTATATTGATATGATTTGGTTTATTCTAATAATATGGATATTACCAAAAAGGTCATGAATAAGCATACAAACCACTGCATGCTTGTTAATGACCTACTTACCGTACCTTCCCACCAGCTCCTGGACATCTCGCTCCTGCGCCACCATCTTGCTACACCCGGGAGCATAGGACATCTTGCTCCCATGCTGCCATCTTTCTACACCCGGGAGTATGTATTCCACAATCCTCCCAGATGCAGCCTTTAACACAATCCTCCTGGGTGCAGCCTTTTCCACAGCTCCAGGAATCCGGGAGCGGCTAAACAACTGACATCAGTCGGCTGTGTGGCTGCAGGGACATCCGGACCTGCTCCGGAATGGTAAGTCCTCTGGGCTTTTTTTGATTTTTGACTGTTGGTACACTTTAAAGGTATTATACATATATTCTTAACCTAATCAATTTTAATTTATTCATAATTTATAATAATAATAAAAAATAATATATTTGAGCCAGTCTGTGTGGCATATAATTTGTTAACACGTATATGTCAGTATTAGGAAAAAAGAATCCAAAAGTCATGAACTTCAAATCACTTTGAGCCCAGCCATATCATATGGGACCTTGTAGAAATCTGTCACTAGGAGGATTCAAGTTATAAGTTACAGGCTTCTTTACATACAGAAGAAGAGCAGCAGCTATTCAAACAAACCAGCTGGTCTTCTTTCAAATAAAAAAATAGAAGGAAGGAAGGGGTCCCATTTGCTTAACAAAAATAATGACTATTCACTAGGAGATCATTCAGATGAAAAGATTGATAAATATCAAATTGTTGTCGTGGGTGGCCCAATTCTAACCGCACAAATATAGCGTCGACCCAACAAATGATCTGTTACTTCATTGGTAAGTTAACCACATATGTGATAGAGTTTTCCTAAACCAGGACAAGGTAAAATATGTAACTCTCAAGTTTGACCATTATAAACCAGCCATCATTTTTGTTCAGCTTTAAAAATGTTTTTAGAATGAATTATGTCTATACATTTCATTCACAAGGCAAAAATCCTTTCAGTCTCTGGAAAAATGGTTATTATTATTATTATTATTATTATTATTATTATAAGCATAAAAGGTCAACAAGAACCAGAATTCAGAGATAAAATAATTTCTAACATTTATGACGGTAGGGGACAAATGGCTTTTATTATTATTTAAAAATGGAAAATTATGAAGAAAACTGTTGCAGAATCCATTGATCATAAAATTCAATTAGAAGAATCAAAATCAAAATGAAAACGAGAACACACACAAAAAGAAACTATAATTAAAGCCAAAGTATATTTCATTAAAAGAAAAAAAACAGCATTCTCTATAAGATTTAATAAACTGCTATAAATGTTGTTTGGAAAAGTAAAGAAAATGCTTCTCTATATGAATAATAATCGGTTGCTGTGTATATTTTACAATAATTACAAATAGAAAAATAATTAAAAAAGACTTACCTTGCATGGAGTGTGCCATCTCAGTTGGCCAATATTTAAAGAACCTATCAAGGTTAAGTATAAAATCACAGCACTACTTTCTTATCTCCTAGTTGATGATTTCTCTTCAACTACAAGAATGCCTAAAGCAATGCCTTTAATTTTTGGATGTGGTCTCTGCATTGCAGACTGGGATTGCTACATTCAATCTGTAAATGTGTGCCTTTCTGTTATCCTCAGTAACAGAATTCATTTTTTTGCCGTCAGTGAACTAAGAAACAGAGAAGAAACAAGATATGCAGAGGATGAATCTAGCTCCCCCTTCACACACAGTGTATGGTGTGTCCCATGCAGCATGATGCAGGAGGAAATGGTGTTCAGTCCACCTTTTGTTTTAAATTCTAGACCCCAATGGGGAAAGCCCCTAGTTTTGGGGGTCTGGAAATGCCAACATAATATAAATATTTTAGTAACTAGATTAACCTCCCATCATATCTCAGACAATTTTTATTTATATGAAAAAAACCCACTTGGGCTATTGGTAAGAAAACAGCCTGTTCTCAATGATCTAGAACAATACGGTTGATAAGGGGGTTACTGCACGTCTAAAGCATCTGAAAACCTGCTTCATTTACATTGCCCATCACTAGTCCCCCCCACATCAGAAAACTCTAACACGGTGGCAGGTTTTTGAGCAAACTGGGCAATTTCCACCAACGTTGCCACACCCCCTGCCAATGTGAGATTGCGATTGGCTGATCTCAAAGCTTCAGCCTGGCAGAACTGCTGGGTGATGCACACTAGCCCAGTGGCCACATCCCCAATTTACCTTTACACTGGTGGGAGTCTACAGACTATGTCTGTTTTGAAAGAAAATCTACCAACAGATAAAAATATAATAGTGCTTCTCAAGTTTACAGATTCGTAATAGAGTATATTTTTATACATAACTTGACACATCACTGGTAGCCTGTTTGACCATATTTTGTACACCACCACGTATATCCCCCTCTCCACCCCTAGGGAAAATGCAAAATACATTTTTGTACATGACGCTGAATACATTTAAAAAATCGGTCTTTATGCGGCTCCATAGTTTGTACATAATTTAAAAGGGCTGTCCATGAATTTGAAATAAATATCCACATCAGTAATCCCCTGAAGCAGCTTCTTATCTGAGATGTACTGGTTTCTGAGGTCCAGTCCCCCTTCATCTTCTATAGAGAGGACATGCAAAGGCAGTTTCTGATATGCCTCGTTTGCTGCAACAAACGGAGTTTAGCGGTGACTTATATGCAGAAGTGGGGCCCTGTCCCCATGTGGCCTGTGTAAGGTAGACAGGTGCACAAGAAATCCAAGTTAGGACCAGCCCTGGTCGAAGCTGGGAGAAAAGCCTGAACAGTCCCTTTAAACAATTTTTCACACCCAGAAAAATTAAATTACAATTACAAAAACAGATAAAACCACATGATATAGTCAGTTGGTTGTGCTCATAAACCCATTTGTTTAAAAAAAAATTGTCAATCAGAAGCACTACTAGACAATTACACTATTTCAAATCATGGCAAAATCTAAAATGGATTCACCTTTGAATGTCGATGTAAAGCTGGATAACCTCACCAGATGTTGCTGTAGCAAAGCTCCCTAAGCTTAGTAGTAGCAATCCAGACTTCTTTACAAAAACACATGCTAGTTTCCTGCAGATGATTTATGCTATATTTATTTTTACCACTGTTTTACAGACATAATGTGTGGCGTGTGTTCGGCCGCAGTGCTATTATTATATCTGACCTATTCAAGACAATTAATGACTGATGAATCAAGGAACTCATATGAAAGAATGAAAAAGCTCATATCGGCAAAGAACTTAAAGGTTTAGAACTGACATTCAACATAAAATGAAAACCAATACTGCGTAGGTAAGAGATTACCTAGGGAATGGTCCAGCAGGCACCTTTTAAAATTAAAGCTGTATGTTTACTGTGGGATAACCACCTAAGAAAAGCATGAACTTTTAATACCATTAACAAAGCATGTGTGCCCTGACTTCACTGCAAAATGAAATAAAATAATTCAAGTCCTAGGGTTACATATTGTTACAAAAATATATATTCACCACCCACATGAGTTCAGCAGTCCAATGATCCATGATCCAAATCCTTTTAAACATTTTCTGCATTTGCTTTAGGTTGCCTAGCTTACCATAAAGTGTGGTAACAGGAGCATATTTCTAGTGACATACAAAATTGATGCTTTTCATGTTCATTTTCTTTTGTTCATTCTAAGAAACCTAATTGTATAGTCGAATAAAAGAGTTGAGCTAATAAAGAGGTTATCTTTTCCCTCTTCAACTATATGCGCTTCAAACAGCTAATCGACCATAAAGAAAATGGCATGCTAAACTGTGACCAGAAAATAGCTATTAGAAACCTTAAGCTACTATACAGATATAATGTAGATTTCCAATAGGCAATTTATTCACCAAATTCTAGCCATATGAGAATAATGATGCGGTGGGGGAAGGACTATTTGGCTGACACTCTTAGAATTGTTAATAATGGAGAAGATAACTCCACTTACAGTAAGTCATATAATGTGACTAATTAGGGTAGAGGTTTGGGTGGGTAGGATTACACGCTGTTTTGTGAATTTGTGATGCCTTTTTGAAGGTTCTCTAAGTATCAGAAAGAATTTGTAGCCTTGGAAAATAGCAAAGAGCAGATTTATAAGTATTTACATAACTCATACACACCAAGATTAACATGATTTACCTATAATTTTAAATGAGTAAAGTCATTCAAGTTATTTTAATGTGTCTCTAGGGCTATTTGTCAAGCTCCTTAAAACCAACACAATTGGTTGGATATAGGTAAAAATATTTACACAGCAATCCACTCCACTTGTGGACACGTGTTTTGGGGTTGTAGCTTATCGACCCTAACATGTGTCCATACTTATAGTGGCTTGTGCCTATGCTTTGGCACTCCCAATGTTCACTTAAAATATCACGTCCCTCTATCTGTAGCCTTGTGCTGATGGTGGGCAAAACCCTGAAACACGTGTCCACAAGTGGAGTGAAAGTATGTGTAATTATTAGCTATATCCAAGCATTGCACTCCCCAGCAGACTCCAGGGCCTTCTGTAATAGCAATATAGGCACAGGGCTCCTCAAGTAATTATGTGTTTCTTTTGCTGTTATGTAAATACTTTCAGTTTTAAGAAAGAGCTTCTTACCTCGCACCCTTGAATGAGGTAGTTTCTTATTGCCCACAATATTAAGCCTAACATTGGTCTCTATTGTGAACACCTCTAACTACACAGCTAAAGAATTTTTGCTTAGGTCAGATATTAGATTGATTAATTCCCTTGCCTCCAAGGGACTGGGTCAAAAGACAGGTGAGTACATGTAAGCAGTCCGCCTTTAAAAGTGGATCGCCAAAATGGAGTAACCTGGCCGGGGAGGTCACTCCACTACCTCTCTACCAACTTTAAGCGTCTCCTAATGAATCTTAACACCAGGAAGGTTTCTGGACCTGATGGCATATCCACAACCTGCCTCAAAGTTTGTGGTGAGCAGATCACCCCAAGCCTTACAGACATCCATAGGAGATCACTATAGGTAGGCATAGACCCTAACGATTTACAGTGGTGAGTTATTATTCCAATACCAATATCCTAATAAGCCTCGGACTTGAATGACTTCAGACCCATTGCCCTGATTTCAGTTGTCATGAACTTAATAGGACCCACTACAGTTTGCATAAAGAGCAAACAGATAATCAGAGGATGTGGTTTATCTGGTGATCAAATACACCTTAGATACACCAAGATCATATGCCAGAATTCTATTTAATACTAGAGATCCTCAACTGGATTAATAGCTTTCTGACTGGCAGGTCCCAGAGAGTCAAACTGGGCTCTGTGTTTTTTTCAGCTAGGTTTGCAAACATCTGTGCCCCTCAGAGCTGCCTGTTGTCACTACTCCTTTTTCCACTATATACAAATGAATTTACCTACTCTGGTCCATTGGCTATAGTTATTAAATTCACTGATGATACAATTGTAGCATGCCTCATTAGCGGCAACACTAAAGCCCCAACCAAATAAAATTGATGATGCGGAACTT
This sequence comes from Gastrophryne carolinensis, assembly GCA_027917425.1. Lineage (NCBI taxonomy): Eukaryota > Metazoa > Chordata > Amphibia > Anura > Microhylidae > Gastrophryne > Gastrophryne carolinensis. Next base: position 175,238,839 of record CM051237.1, on the reverse strand, counting down.
ACGATTGTCCTCAACACACAAGATTTCTAGGAACCCAGATTTCTTGGAACTTGAAGTGGTTGGTGCAAACTACTGCTCTGTTTAAGAAAACCCAGCTAAGTTTACACAGTATTTTTGTGACAATTAAAAAGATATGGTATGTCTAAGGGCATCCTGAAAACTTTTTAAAATGTGGCTTTTGGTTCGATCCTAGCCACATCCTTCACAGTCTGGTAAGGAGGTGCCGCCATCAAGGACAAGCAAATGCTGTGAAAAATTACCTTAACTGTCAAACAAATAATTGGATCTTCCTTACCATTGGAAGAGCAATTTATCAGTAGAATCTAAAAGCAAGGAAAATAACTGAGGACTCATCGCACCCAGGACATTTCTTCTTTGCGTTTTTACATTCTGGTAGTTCTTACAACAAAAACCACTAGACACAAAAACAGTTTTCCCCTGAGATAGGTGAGCCTAAACTGCAATCTTATTCATGTATATAACTTATACATCTGCTGCTAGGCTGGTAAATTGGAAAAGCCCCCAATACTCTAGTGCTATAGACCCTATGGATGAGGGATACACAGTGCCCTGTTGGTCACCTGCAAAATGATTAACATGCAGATGTGGCTGCACTAGAATGTGTTATGGCAACTATTGTGTCAGATTTATGGGCTTCTTCAGGCAGGTTCAAGCAGACTGTCATCACAAAAAAAGTTTACAACAGCCCTATGGCCTGTTTTGAATGTAGGTGCACGTTAAACACACTGCTTATAAGCTTGATTGTCTTGTTCTGTGTTTACTGTACAACTGTGACTATTGTTAGATGAAATCTAAAATAAACATCTTTAGCCTTGCATTTGATATTCATAACAATTAAACTGGATCAGCACTGTTTCTAGGAGCAAGTGAGCAGGGCGATCATCCAGGGTACCAAGGCTGTTATGTATGTAGGGAGTGGGCAAATTTATCCCAGCCACCCTGTTCCACAGATGGGCCAGGGCCACTGTTAATGGTGTTGGTCATATGCCAGGCCTCCTCATCCCCCATATTGGGCTTAGTCTTGGGGAGGGGGCACTGCCAGATGGTAATAGGGAGGTACAGCATGGTACTTACTGGTATATGATAGCAGCAGCATTCTAGGATAAACCCTAGGTAAATCGTTTTTCCTTCCCACACTGGGAACTATTTTGCCATAAACTGAGGCTGACTAAAGGAAACAGATTTATAGACTATTATTATAATGCAACATCTTGTTAAGCTTTGTACGCCCCAAAAAATATTCATCTGTTATTCTCAAAGAAGTATCTTGGAATTACAACATAACATATATAGCAGTTGTACAACTTGAATTATTAATAAGGAGTGCATTCAACTTTTTATTTTCCTATAAAAGCATTATCTAACTTGTAAAACATTTTACATATTGTAATTTAAAAGCCTACATGCAAAATAGCAGCCAAACAAAATAAAGCACACACAACATAAATGTTTCTTCTGAAAATTGGCTTAAAAGGAAAATTGATGTTTTCCAATAAAACACATTATTTGTTCATTTAACATTTTTAAGCCATTTGAAATACACAGCATTACATTTTATTGCTGGTAACCACAACTGCAAATATCTTAAATAGAATTGCCTACTTAACCAGACCTCTATACAGTATATCCACAATGACAACTAACAATGGCACTCTGCAGGAATGCTCATGGATATTGGTTGATCTGTTACATGTTTTTCAAAAAAACTACAGGCAGACCCAAAACCACAGTGTAAGTGTCTACCTCAGGCTAGCAGAGCAAACTCATAAGATTGATGCAAGAGGGATGGAGATAGATCCACTATTAAAGGGTCTGTAAACCTTATAAAAAAAATTAAACAGGCACTTTTTCTCCCCCGGCAGCAGGTCCCGGGCTGGTGTGTTGCTCAGAAACATGTAGGTTTCTGAGAATGGGGCCCTCCCGCACCCCCCCCCCTTACATTAGTCACTGTGCCTGTGCACAGGCCCCTCCATTCAATGGAGGGGGCTGTGTACAGAAAAAGTGACTGATGACAGCAAGCCATGGCAAATGGGGAGCATCGGTCATGAACATTGTAGGATGCATGTTGCTGGCATTTCTCAATCTCAAAAAGCAGGAGGCTTCTGAGTGACAGACCATCTTGAAGCTGTTACAATGGAGAGGAGGTAAGTATCTGTTTTAATTTGGGTTTACAGCCCCTTTAATAAATACAATCTAGGAGCTAAAGAGAAGTGGTTGAAGCTTAGCAACAACAGTTTTATTCACTAGTAAATCAGGATGAATCATCAGCATGGCAGAGAGGACAATGCTTTGTTTTTACACTTACCCTGGACAATTCCTTGAAAGTTTGCTTTATAAATGTATCTTAACAGGATAGTCAAGCAACAGAGTACATGGAATAATAATAAGTCAATGTACCGGCTGTGTGTTTCTGTGAACACTTGTCCCTAGTCCTCCTAGCTTTTCCCGTTAAACCAGAACAACACTCATTCTTCCCAAAAAGGGTATTGTTCTCGGTGCAGGGAACATTAATGGCAACAAACAGAAATCTTACCTTTCTAGTGCTTTGATTGGCTGCCACTGCAGTATCACTCCCACACTGCTCTAGTCACAGAAAAGGGCATCTTTTTTATTCCCCCTTATAGCCATAAGCCCCCCCCCCCCCCCGCAATCCTGACCATCAACTGAAGCCTGAGATAGAACAGGTAGAGGACAGCACAACACGAGGTGACATTTTATTTTATAATTACTTTGGCTATTTAGCTTTGTTTTCAGAAAGGAAAAAAATAAGAACATTGCCATGTGTAGCCCCACACAGTACCTGAACTACTGAATTACTTTAATTATATTTTGGCCATTTGTTGTAACATGATACTTTATGTAAGAGCTGAAATGGCAAGGGCTACTTTATAAAAAATAAAGTTGGCAAACCCTGTTCTAAACCATTGTATTAACATTTCGAGGTCTAGATGTGTCTCATGTATGAAACCGCATGAAGCTAAAAGCAAATACCTATTGTTAAGGGTACATTGTGTGATTTTCAAGACAAAGCACTGTGCATGTGCTATTAGCTTATTATTTTGTATCACTTAAAACTCTGCACTTGCCTTAGATTTTATATCTTTGTTTAGTGTATTCATAAGTATTTTGTTTTTTTTATAAAAGAAGAGTCTACTCATAAATGTCAGAGCTAGAATATTTGGCAAGAGAATTGACAATCTGAGAACTAAATGCCTGCATGCAAGAAGAAAACATTGTTTCCAGGCAACATGGCCATTAAGAAAAGTGGCGTTTTTATAATAATATAAAGTACAAATTTTGTATATGAAGTGTTATTTAACTGAATCTTCATCCTGAATAAGAGCTTATCTTATATGTTTCCCACACTCTATACATACAGATTGCCCACATTAAAAATCATTGTACCTGCATCTACTGCATTTTCAAGATGAAGGCACATGGAGTCTCAAGGTGACCACAGCTCTGCTCTGTGTGTGCAAAGCACAGCTACAACCCACCCCTCTCCTCGGTATGTGGGGCTTCTGAGGCGAGATGGCGGCGCCTGTATCTGTAGAGTGCTAAAAAAAGTTGCAGTCCAGGGAAGTAAACAATGAAGTGACTAAAAATGTAATATATTTAACATAATGTAATTTTATATGCTGGGGAATAGTTTTTTAAGGGTTTGGGCTTTTCATTAAATATGCTGAAGGTGTAAATATTACGTTCTAATGTCCTAATTAAATTTTGATGAATATTTGGCAGATATGTATAGCATGATGCCTTTTAGAGATTAAAACAATAGGGATCTAAAATAATTGGAGGTAAAAAACTACAGTTACTTTAAGGAGTTTGTGTTTCTTAATTGGTGAATTGAAGATGGAAGATTAAATATTTGAGTTTTACCAGGAAAAAAGTGATGCCACCACCACCACTATCAAGTTTTTGGGCTAGCACCACTTGTGTACTTGTGCAGTGTTATCAGCATTAAACCAACCGATCTATCACTTTATATAACACTGAAAACTAAAAGAAAGACTCAATTTCTACTTCTAATTTATGTTTTTTTTTTCAATTTGGTCTCAGGGGCTCACAGAGAGGATTTATTCCTGGGAAGTCTAGATTAAAGGAGCAGTATTGCGAAATTTGCATTAAAAAAGACAAATAATTAAATAGCCACACAATAGCTTCTAACATGTGTATAAATAATGTGGCGATAGAAAAAGGAAAAAATATCTGCCTTTCTTTTAAATTGTATTATGACAATGGCTCAGTCCATTTGCTGAATAGGGGGATCTGCTGGGTTGTATTTAGTGAGCTGCTTCATTTAGCCCACTGGTCTCCTAGCAACACTTTACCTCAGAGGCTGACACTGTAATCAGTGGTAACGGCTGTGTGTGTGTGAGGTGCTGCTTTTGTTATGAGACCAGGTGACTCAAATGTGTAAAATCTATACAAAATAAACTAAACTGACTGAAAATGACTGAAATTCTTCTTTGAATAACTGTGCAGGAAAATATAAAGGTATTAAAGTGGAACAAAACCCTGAGTGGCCGACCCTGAAGTCTATAAGACCCTGCCATTGACCTTCCCCCTTGGGCATCCTAAATCGGGATGCCCCAATGTGTGAAACGACCCCTGGATAACCACAGATCCCCCAATTTTTCTGGCGCGCTCACGCAGATAGTCATTTAGACAGGCCGAGCAGCCAGGAAGGTTACTGCTCAGGCTCCCCATCTGCGTGCAAACAGAGCTGTTTGGATGAAAGCCCACGCATGCACTGTGGGACAGGGAAATGTACGTTTTCACAGGCGAACTTGGGGATTTCACATATCAGGGCATCCCAAGTCGGGATGCCCCTAGGGGCACAAAACAAAACTCCAGATAGTGAAAATCCTGGGTTGGGCTTTGCTCAAAACACACAAAGCTGAAAGAAAGATCATATGGAAAAATGAAAAATAAGAATATGAAAGAGAAAATGGTAAACTGAAAGATTCTGCAGCAGAGCCAACATGAAGGGAAAACTGTAAAAATAAAAAATGTTTAGAGCAAAAAAAAAAAAAACAGGATGTAAACATAAAAATCCAATTCTGAAATAAAATACCCCCCCCCCCCAAAAAAAAAAACAAAAAACTGGTGAGTCTGAGATTCGAACCAATGACTCTCTGGTTCAAACTGACATTGAATTTACCAATGAGCTAAATGACTTCTAGAGCTTTTCTTTCTGTTTTAGATATATGAGTTCTGGCCAGGCAATGTTGCAATATTATCTTATGCTGGACGGCTGCCAGCACTGAACAGCTGATTACTTTGTTACGTTGTTTCCCCCTCTCCTCAGCGTGGAACAGGCCAGAGTGTCGGACTTTTGTATCCTAATTGCCCTGCTAACGTGCACCTCCCAGGTTAGTTATAAAATGGTCTGAGCTGCTGCCAAGATATATATATATATATATATATATATATATATATATATATATCTTGTTTCACCACCAAATGTATAAGATGCACTTTTTTTCACCTAAAGCGCACTTTTTACAAATGATGCTGAATGGGCATTAAATAGTCCCTAAACCCTGCACTCTATTAAAAAGCAAAGTCATGCAAGAGCCTCTTGAATTAGACAAACAATAACAACAATTGTCCTGTAGATCTTGAACGATGTAAAATCACTTGCCTTGGATACTGCAAGCTTCTCAAGCCCCTTACAGAGATTTGACAAGCACAATTACTATAAGACATATACAGTAAGGAGCTCTAATGTCCATTAAGGATCAGTGTTCATGCACCGCATGTAGGAAAGACACATGTTTAAAGCACAATCGGCTTTGCCAGCAGAACTGGAAGAAATAGAAATAACTGCTCATATTGAATATGGAAATGGCTGAGGAATTGAATCACTGTATGTATAATTCACGTTTCCAGCAGAGAAAACAGATTTTTAGAGCAGTGGGTGTTTATATGCAAAGTGAATCACTCAAAGCAGAGGTCTTATTTATCATATTTCCTGTCCTTAAGCATGCCCAGTATTTAATGTTCTGTGGAACAGAACTGAATGAATCTTGGGCTATAGATTCTATTTTATTTATAGCAATGAACTCTCAGCATTATTGTCAGTGGAAATCAAAACGCTATCTAGTATACCGTAACAGCAGGTTGTCCAGAGGATGCTACCTGCAGTATACATTATTGTAAGGTTATCATGGTGAAATACTATCGATACAATAAAAGAAATAACTACTCAAGATATTGCACTACAGGTATAATATTGATGTAGGTTTAAAGGAGCACTATGGCGAAAAAGATGATCCAAAAATAAATATCCTCATAAATATTCTACTTACATACACTGCATCACAAACAAACAGCCAAGTTTGTTTCTTTTTCTGGAAAGTAGAAGATTCAAGGGTGAAAGGTTATGAATGTACAGTTTCTGCTTTTATAGGGAAGAACTGCTCTATTGTAACGGCCTATCTCCTGGACTGCCTGCTGGAATAATGCTGCTGGAATAATGGCTTACAGCTACCTCAAGTCTTCTGATGTGTGTAGATGCTTATAGCCATCACGCAATGCTTTGGACAAATATTAAATTGTTTAATGCTTCTGTTGCTAGCTCAGGATTTAATCAGTTAGAGTTGGGCAGTTTTTCTTTGTAAAAGTGGAATAGTACGCTCAAAATCAGCCCCCCAGTTTATTTTCCTACCAGGAGAAGAAAACAACAAGCTGAGTGGGATTTTTGTCAGTTGGGGTGGAAAAATAACCCTCCCCTCACTATCAAGAAGGCTTACAATTTCGCAACAGGGGTGACAGGTGTGTAAATATACCATTTTGCTGTTCCAAGGAAGGACTGCTCCAGCCAAAATACCTGTCTTCTGGACCAAGCCTTTGCAACTATTCTAATGTGTGTAGATAGTAATACCCATCATGCACTGGTTTGGTCAGATATAATAATAGCTATAATAGCTATTCCTATCCCTAAGGTTGGCTCAGATGAGACAGGCCATTAGAGGTGAGCAGTTCTCCAACTCCAGGTTGTATAGGTAATCCCCCCATATGTCATTTTTCAGGATATTTATCACTGGAGCCCGCTTTCAAAGAAGAATGAGCTGTGTTTTGCTCATTTTGCCCCATCCAAAATGCTTGAGAAAAAGGCAGAAATCCCACCCTTGTGCACTTCAGCAATGATCTGGATGTATGGCAGCAATACAGAGTGCCTATGTGACTGCCAGCAGCCAATAAGATTTGCTGGTGGCCATATGGGACATTGGGTTGGGGGGATGCAGTAGACCTTAAAGGCCACTGTGGTAAATTTGTGTTCAGGTCAACTTAATTTAGGGCCTATCCATACAGTTTCATATAATAATCATATCCACCTTTCTGTTTCTAAGGTAATAGGGCAAAGGATTTATAATATTCATGGTGATTAGAGATGAGCGAATCAATTCTGACGAACCCAAATTCGTTGCGAATTTCATGAAATATTCAATTCGTTACGATTCCAAATATTGCTGATTCCGAATATAGAATCGCTTCCTTAAAACTCCATTTACTGCTATACAGCCCATCTAAAATGGTGGATCCGCATGTCAGGACATGTCCCATGGGGCAAGGAATCCTGGGTAGGTATCACATGCTACCTATCAGCAGACAGGCTTACCAATGATGTCACAGCCCCATATAAACGGCGGCCATCTTGCGGAAGATCATTCTGACACTGTATTGCTGCCAGTGCAGATCAGGCAGGGAGAGAGCGAGGGATAGATAGACAGATAGATAGATAGATAGATAGATAGATAGATAGAAGCGAGGGACAGATAGAGAAGGGAAGACAGGGACAGTTTAAAGTGTTTGCTTTAGCTTCCAAGCCTATTAAGTGTTAATAACACTCCTGCCTATTTAGCTTTTCCTTTACCTGGTGTCATTCTTTAAAAAGCGTGCTAGCATTAATATTTCAAGACTACCTGCGTACTAACTGGTTGCATTTTGTAAGCAAAGTCACTTTTCCACAATTCAAAGGAGGCCACCTCTGTATGTGAGGATGGGGCATCCCAAACACTAGCATTAATATTTCAAGACTACCTGTCTAATAACTGCTTGCATTTTATAATCAACGTCACTTTTCCACAATCAAAAGAGGCCACCTCTGTATGTGAGGAGGGGGCATCCCAAACACTAGCATTAATATTTCAAGACTACCTGTGTACTAACTGGTTGCATTTTGTAAGCAAAGTCACTTTTCCACAATCAAAGGAGGCCACCTCTGTATGTGAGGATGGGGCATCCCAAACACTAGCATTAATATTTCAAGACTACCTGTCTAATAACTGCTTGCATTTTATAATCAACATCACTTTTCCACAATCAAAAGCGGCCACCTCTGTATGTGAGGAGGGGGCATCCCAAACACTAGCATTAATATTTCAAGACTACCTGTGTACTAACTGGTTGCATTTTGTAAGCAAAGTCACTTTTCCACAATCAAAGGAGGCCACCTCTGTATGTGAGGAGGGAGCATCCCAAACACTAGCACACTAGCATAAATATTTCAAGACTACCTGTCTAATAACTGCTTGCATTTTATAATCAACGTCACTTTTCCACAATCAAAGGAGGCCACCTCTGTATGTGAGGAGGGGACATCCCAAACACTAGCATAAATATTTCAAGACTACCTGTGTACTAACTGGTTGCATTTTGTAAGCAAAGTCACTTTTCTACAATAAAAGGAGGCCGCCTCTGTATGTGAGGAGGGGGCATCCCAAACACTAGCATAAATATTTCAAGACTACCTGTGTACTAACTGGTTGCATTTTGTAAGCAAAGTCACTTTTCCACAATCAAAGGAGGCCACCTCTGTATGTGAGGGGGGGGCATCCCAAACACTAGCATTAATATTTCAAGACTACCTGTGTAATAATTGCTTGCATTTCATAATCAACGTCACTTTTCCACAATCAAAGGAGGCCACCTCTGTATGTGAGGAGGGGGCATCCCAAACACTAGCATTAATATTTCAAGAATACCTGTCTACTAACTGGTTGCATTTTGTAAGAAAAGTCACTTTTTAAGCAAACTTTGCTTTTCGCCGGGGGGGGCAAATACTAGCACGTGTCTTTTAAAGTGGACGATCACCTCCCTCCCCGCGGGACATCCGAGATCGGGATGTCCCGCGGGGTGAAACCCCCCCCAAACTCCTTACCCTAGTTTTGGCGGCGGCCGGCCGCCGCCGCCTCCCTCGCGCCCCTCTAGACGTGCGCACGCCCGCGCCGTCTGTGAATGGCCGGCGCGGGCACGCGCGCGTCAACAGGGACTCGCGGGAGGCGGCGGCGGAGGAGCCGCTTGTCCGCGGCTTGTCCGTCGCCGCGGACAGAGGTGAGTTCGGGGGGTTCGGGGGGGTTTCACACAGTGGGGCACCCCGATCGGGGGTGCCCCACCGAAGTGGACCAAGACCCAGGATAGTCAAAATCCTGGGTGTTGGTCCACTTTAAGAGTACCTGCCTACTAACCTTTTGCCTTTTGCATAAAAAAATTCTGGTTTCAAGTTTAAAGCACCCATTGCCTTTCACCGGGGGTCATTGTCAGTGCTACCACTTATCTTTTAAGAGTACCTGCCTACTAATCCTTTGCCTTTTGAATAAAAAAGTCTGGTTTACAAGTTTAAAGCACCCATTGCCTTTCACTGGGGGGGGGGGCATCCCAAATACTAGCACGTGTCTTTTAAGAGTACCTGCCTACTAACCTTTTGCCTTTTGTATAAAAAAAAGTCTGGTTTACAAGTTTAAAGCACCCATTGCCTTTCACCGGGGGCCATTGTCAGTGCTACCACTTATCTTTTAAGAGTACTTGCCTACTAATCTTTTGCCTTTTGAATAAAAAAGTCTGGTTTACAAGTTTAAAGCACCCATTGCCTTTCACCGGGGGGCATCCCAAATACTAGCACGTGTCTTTTAAGAGTACCTGCCTACTAACCTTTTGCCTTTTGTATAAAAAAGTCTGGTTTTCAAGTTTAAAGCACCCATTGCCTTTCACCGGGGGCCATTGTCAGTGCTACCACTTATCTTTTAAGAGTACCTGCCTACTAACCTTTTGTATAAAAAAAGTCTGGTTTACAAGTTTAAAGCACCCATTGCCTTTCACTGGGGGGGCATCCCGAATATTAGCACTTAGCTTTTAAAAGTACCTGCATCTTTACACACCTGCTGTTACAAAAATACTGTTGTAGTTGTAGTGTAGTATATTGTTTTCCCCTCCTAAACGCAATAAAAATGTCAGGCAGAGATGTGCCAGGATGTGCACTGAGAAGAGGCCAAGATTCGTCAGGCAGAGGTTGCAGCAGACTAGGGGAGAGTGGCAGCAGGAGTCGCGGTGAGAGGCCTGATCTCCTGGAATCTGCTAGCGGTCGTGTCTCGACCAGCAACGCATCTGCCGTCATCGATTGGTTAACGCGGTGATCGAACTCATCACAAGTGACATCGGACACCCCCAGTCAACAGTCCGTAGGTTCCTCGGACACAACCCTGAGTTGGCATGGCCCAGGAGCAGCCCCTGTCCTTCCATTGCCTTTGTTCTACGCCCCCCCTCCAACCGCCGTATCTTATGCTTTGGGTTCAGCTACACTATTCAGTGAGGACGATGTGTTAGAGGACAGTCAGCAGCTACTGCCCAGCCAAGAAATGGAGGAGACATCCGTTGCTTCTTCCGCTAGGCAGACAAACACTGAGGAGGAGAGTGGCGTGGGAGGTGGTGTGGCGATCTCCTGCAGCACACGCTCTTGTGGAAACCGAGGAGGACATCAGTGACGTGCAGACACAACTCGATGATGATGATGGTGAAGCCGATCGCACTTGGGAGCCCGGTGCAGAAGGGGCTTCATTATCATCAGGAGAAGAGGGTCCCAGATTGCCCCAGAGTCAGCAGATGAGGCAGCAAGGTGGCAGTAGGGTTGGCAGTCAGCATGGTGGCAGTAGGGTTTGCAGTCAGCATTGTGGCATAATTGGGATGTCTGGAGCTACACGTGGCCGGGGGCGGGGTAGACCACATGTGCCACATTGCTTCTAATTTCACCCAGCCAAGGCTCCAGGTCCTCAGCCGAAGGTAGCTGTGTTTCATACCCATCCTCTGCCGCTCCAGATGCTCCTGCTCCTCCTACTAAAAGTCACTCATCCCACCAGCAATCCATCAGCGAAGCCATGTCCAAGAGACAACAGTATGCGCCCACTCATCCTACGGCGCAGAAGGAAGCTAAATGTGCTCCTGTCCAAGTTGCTGGTGCTGCAGTCCCTTCCTTTTACGGTGGTGGACTCTGCACCTTTCAGAGGGCTGATGGCTAGTCATACCTTGAAATGACCATGCCAACGCACCTTGAGGATCCGCTGGACTTCTGGGCAGCCAAATTTGACTTGTGGCCATAACTGGCAGAGTTTGCCCTGGGAAAGCTGTCCTGCCTGGCCAGTAGTGTGCCATCTGAGCGGGTATTTAGTGCTGCGGGAGCCATAGTAACGCCAAGGAGAACTCGTCTGTCCATGAAAAATGTGGAGAGACTCACCTTTGTGAAGATGAATCAGGCATGGATCAGCCAGAATTTCCCCCCACCAATAGCTGATGCATGCGAGTAGCTGATGCATGGTAGCTCCTTCTGCTGCTGCCAACTCCTGGGTGTGTCTTTCATGCATGATATGAGTTCCTGCTGCTGCTGCTGCTGCTGCAAACTCATGGGTGTGTCTTTCAGGCAATATATGGGCTCCTAATGCTGTTGCCAACTCCAATGTGTTTTTCAGGCAATATATGAGCTCCCTATGCTGCTGCCAACTCCAATGTGTTTCTCAGGCAATATATGAGTTCCCTATGCTGCTGCCAACTCCAATGTGTTTTCCAGGCAATATATGGGCTCCCTATGCTGCTGCCAAGTCCAGAGTAGGTCTTTCAAGCAATATATGGGCTCCTAATGCTGCTGCCAACTCCTGGGTGTGTCTTTCAGGTAATATATGGGCTCCTAATGCTGCTGCTGCTGCCAACTCCTGGGTGTGTCTTTCAGGCAATATATGGGCTCCTAATGCTGCTGCCAACTCCAATGTGTTTTTCAGGCAATATATGGGCTCCCTATGCTGCTGTCAAGTCCAGAGTGTGTCTTTCAGGCAATATATGGGCTCCTAATGCTGCTGCAGCTGCCAACTCCTGGGTGTGTCTTTCAGGTAATATATGAGCTCCCTATGCTGCTGCCAACTCCTGGGTGTGTCTTTCAGGCAATATACGGGCTCATAATGCTGCTGCCAACTCCAATGTGTTTTTCAGGCAATATATGGGCTCCCTATGCTGCTGCCAATCCAGAGTGTGTCTTTCAGGCAATATATGAGCTCCCTATGCTGCTGCCAACTCCAATGTTTTTTTCAGGCAATATATGGACTCCTAATGCTGCTGCTGCTGCTGCCAACTCCTGGGTGTGTCTTTCAGGCAATATATGAGCTCCTTATGCTGCTGCCAACTCCAATGTGTTTTTTCCGGCATTATATGAGCTCCTAATGCTGCTGACAACTCCTGGGTGTGTCTTTCAGGCAATATATGAGCTCCCTATGCTGCTGCCAACTCCAATGTGTTTTTCAGGCAATATATGGGCTCCTAATGCTGCTGCTGTTGCCAACTCCTGGGTGTGTCTTTCAGGCAATATATGAGCTCCCTATGCTGCTGCCAACTCCAATGTGTTTTTGAGGCAATATATGAGCTCCCTATGCTGCTGCCAACTTCAATGTGTTTTTTAGGCAATATATGGGCTCCCTATGCTGCTGCCAAGTCAAGAGTGTGTCTTTCAAGCAATCATGCAATCATCACGTTTGTGTTTCCCTATAGCCACAGCCTGCCACCTGTATGTCATACAAGGCTGTGCTCAGAGCTGTTTATAAGCCATGTCATCGCCCCTGGGCCAGAAAGGCGGAAGAAGCCTTGGGCTCTGAGCATGGAACCCCTGTGTACTACTGCCATGTACTGGAAGCGCAACACTGACAAGAGGAAGCATGGAGTCTTACTCACCCCGGAACCTGCATTCTGCTTCTGGACCAGTGAACATTTACATGTGCTGCTGAAGGCTGTCATGTGATGTCTATCACCTGCATGAAATGGGCATGATTTGGAGCAGAATGCAGGAGCCAGAGTGAGTATAAGCAAACACTTACCAGCCTGCACTCAGTACAGGTCAGTACCACGCCCCCTCAAAGTGCATTGATTTATGTTTTAGAGGGATCCACTTGGGTCTGTAGAGTCCACTGGCATTCTACTTAATAATTACTGGGTTTTTGGTGCGGTGATGGCTACTATGGTGGGGGGGGGGGGGTATCTATTTAGCCAACAAACTGCCCTGGCTGTACAAATCATAAAAACTGACCAGTGATATTAGGTAACTTTTAAATTGTAGAAACACTCATTGCGTCTTAGCCCATACACAGATGACAACTGAAAATAAATAGGCATACTCATTATTGGAAACACTACAGGCATTTCAAGTCATACTAATTAAGGTAAGTGTAGTGGCAGAACAGATGGATAACCTTTGACACTGATGGATATTTCTAGTCATTAGGCAGAACTTCCTAGATTTCGTACTCATTAAAGTAAACTGAAATTGATTTTTGGAAATAGTGCTGACAGACTGGGGCTAAGGTTTCAGCTCAGAAAAGTAGCAAACATGTATAATCTCTTGCCAGAAGGTACAATGAATGAAAATTACCTTCCAGACATGACTGCTCAAATGCAAGGACGGTCATTTAGGTATTCTGCTATTGAACAAAGCACCAAAAAAGATTTTGAGAAATTTAATTTATCTGGTGGATTTATGTGGTATGTTTCTATGTCTAGTTGGGCTAATTAGAAAAGGGTTAAGTGTCTGCATGAGGCACAGATACAATGGAGAAGTATTACTCCTACATTACTTAGAATTTTGTGGACTTAACCTACTTTCAAGGTGGCTCTCAATACGTCTTACACCAGTTCTTTGCTTCTACTTTCTCAGTTGAGGTGAGACAAGATATAAATTTCTGCTCCACTTGAGTGAATTTTCCTGAAAGTCACTATGAAATAGCACCTATTCGATTCCTGGACTCCCATGATCTGATTATTTTTTATTTCATTGTACGGATTGTTAAAATGCATAACTTCTAATAATCACAGCATGTAGGATAATTTCAGAATTCCCATTTCAATTATATATATATATATATATATATATATATATATATATATATATATATATTTAACATTTACACACCCCAGGGATAAATGTGTGCCAAGGCAGCATGGGATAATTTGGGGACATGTGCAGTGGGAATGGAGGTGGGGCACAGTAGAGTTGAGCAGCGCACATTCACCTCAAATTACTTAGTTGAAGAGGGAGAGGTTAACAAAGCTGCCATTCAAGCCTTCTAAGCTGCAAAGGGGTCATGACACAATACTAACACTCGTGTTGGTGGTCTAGATTGCTGAGGAGGGCTGGAGCAACCAAAAAGTAAGGGTATTTTCTTCTCCTAAGCACAGAGCAAAGTGTAAAGATGCTGGATAAGGAAATCTGCTGTTGATTCAGCCCTGTAAGTATTTTTTTTTTTTTTGAGAGATAAAGCTTTTTCTCATGAGATTTTCCCTAGGTGCAATTCAGCAGCATAATCATTCAGCTGAGCAAATGTTAAAAAAAAAGTCAAGAGAAAAAGTATTATCTTACAAAAATGTGAGTAAAAAATGGGCTGAATTAACCTCAGAGATGATTTGCATGATTCTTGTTAATAATTATAGGTATTATATATCTTAGTCTGTATATGCCATGTAAATGTGTGTTAAAAAAAGTCCTTTTTACCAAATATAACACTTTTTTTGCAGAGGTCAGGGACTAGAATAGAGGAACACAAAAGAGACCAAACATGCACTGATAGTTTGTGTGTTACAGGACTGTTCATCCAGGTCATGATATATCTGTAGTTATAAATAAAGGCAATTGGTGTCACGAATAACTTACCTTCTACCCGTGCCCGTGGTGTCCCTAGGCAACGGGCTCGGGTTCCTCCTGCCCAGGATCCGCTTATGCCTCAGTTGCCATCCCCTATGGCGCATGTGTCGCCGAGTAAGTCCTTCCCCCTTGCCCATTGTCACTCAGCTTGTGCTTGCTGGCCTATACAGTCAGCTCATGTCTTCCGGTGGTGCAATACTCAGAATGGCCACCGGAGGCTGTTTAAAAGAACAAAGTCTAGAAGGTGCAGCACTGAGCAGTTTGCCTGGGAAGCTCAGCTGGGGCAATCAGCCCAGAGCTCACCAATCAGACTACAGAGCCAGTGCTCCAATCTGCCGCCAGATCCTATGTGCACCAATCCCAGCCACTGTCTCCCTGTCCAATCCTGCCGGTTTTGCCACTATAAAGGCAATTCCCTCTCAGTTGTGAATGGCCTGTGATAGCGCTCAGAACCCTGTGTTACCTACTCCTGTGAAGTCTAGCCTGTTGCCGATTTTATTGTACGACCATTCTCGATCCTGAATCCTTGTTGCCGACCTCTGCCTGAATTGACGCCTCTCGATCCTGAATCCTTGTTGCCGACCTTTGCCTGAACTGACGCTTCTAGATCCTGATCCCCAGTTGCTGACCTCTGCCTGAACCCCGACTACGTCTTGCCTGACCCCTGGTGCCGCTACGATCTCTGCCTTCCCGTTATCGACCTATTGCCTGTCTCTGGACTTCCGTCACTCACGCTCTTGCTATTGGTTCTCCAGTCCTCCCACATATAAGCTTACATCCTTTGAGCCATTAAGTCCTGGGGGCAACCGATCCCGGGTAGGCGTATCTTGCGTCCCGGCAAGCGGGGGCTCCTACAGGTGAAGCTGGCTGTGGAGATTGGGGGTTGTGAGCTTATTAAGAGGGCTGGAGTTACCCCGAGCGTGACAATTGGACTTCAGAATGACTTTCACAATAATCTCTGGCATTAAAAACTGTTGAGTGTAGCTTCGATCAGCATAGGGTCAAGACCTCATGGAGATAAGGTGTTGACAACATTTTTCCCGAGAAAGGATGACTAGCAAAAAAACCTCAAAATCCAGCTACCTTGATTTATTACTAAAGATTTTTGAAACGAGTTGGGTTGTACTGAGAAATTATTTCTAACGTTTTTACAGAAAAAAAATAATCAGTAACATTACAAACTGTTTACATTTTTCTAATATCTATAATCATTTTTTCAGGGTTAAACCCCTTTCTTAAGATTGCAGGAAAACATTTGATAAATAATACTCTAGGGCAGACAACATTATGAAAATCAAAGAATGTACTTTATCTTATGATGTAAACCATATTATTTGCTGCATGAAATATAGGGGATTAAAAGAAACAGCGCTGCAAATTGCCAGTCTAATTCTCTACTATACTGCTACTTAAAAAGAGTTCAGTTTTTTTATATCACAACTTTGAAAAGGCTTGAATGCAAAGAAATGGTTGATTAAAAATGGAAAGGAAGGTCTCAATTATTTACACACAGAGCAAGCTAGGTGAGACAATGCTCCAATATTGCTTCGAGCAGAAGGTAATATTTTCAGACTTCGTTCGAAAGACAATGCTGGAAGCAATAATGTGCAGAGAGAGGATGGCCACAGGCAGGAAAGCAGAAGCAAGGCTGATGACTCATAGACTGATGCTGGAATAAGAATTTTCCAATGTGTACTCATTGCGTTCAAAACAACAATCACCCACCAACAAGTAATACTGAAATAAATAGGTAAGTCATGGAATAAATGTAATAAGTAATGTAAGTAATAAGTTGCCTTGTTTGCTGGCACATACAGTAGCATCATATTTTTATATGTTTTAAACAAAATGCTTTCATCTTCAAGTTTTGTGTTTATTTAACAACCTCTATATACTTGTTTTCACCCTATAAGACACACATGCCAATAAGACACACCAGGATCTCCCCAAGTACTATATAATAGGCAAGGTGCAGAATCCCTTAGTTACAGGCAGAGTGGCACCCCACCCATTATAGGCAGTGTGGCATTTCCCTTCCCATTCCCATAGGCAGTGTAGCATTCCCCTTCCCATTCCCATAGGCAGTGTAGCATTCCCCCATTACATGCCCCATAGGCAGTCTGTCATTCCCCCTTTCCATTCCCCATAGGCAGTGTGGCATTCCCCCTATTCTATTCCCCAATGGCAGTGTGGCATTCCCCCCTCCCATTCCCCAAAGGCAGTGTGGCATTTTCCCTCCCCCCTCCATTTCCCATAGGCAGTGTGGAATTTCCCCATTCCCATAGGCAGTGTGTCATTCCCCCATCCCATTCCCCATAGCCGGCAGTGTGGCAGAAAACAAACAAAAACAAGTAAACTTACATAACCGGAACTCCAGTGCTGCTGGCCAGGCTGCCGCTGCCACTTGGTGCCCAGAAGATGGAGTCGCCATTTCCCTCAATGGACGCTTGGTGCAGTAATCACCCACCGGCTGCACGGACTTGGTTATTTGCATGTGTGCATGTGCCGTGCCAGAGGACCCGGGTGCAGGTATCAGTTACCCTTCCCGTCCACCACTCTTCCAACTTCTGGGCTCCCAGTGGCTGTGACAGCCCAGCCAGCGGAGCAGGAGTGCCTGTTATGTGAGTTTACCTTTGTGTTTGCTTTTTTACATTCGCACATTTTTGGGGGAATAAAAGTGTGTCATACTGGGCAAAAAATACAGTAAGTAAGCTCAAGGCGCTCCAACTGTAATTTCAAAACCAAATTTTGGGCAGCTCATATTTACAGCTTCTTTGTTCTATGGCTTTAGTTGCCAGAACTCTGCCGTCTGCAGTGGCAAATCATATGTACTGGGTGAATGCTTATTAAGTGATATGGTAGTCCGTCTGGTAAACACAGTTGGGGCTAGGTCTCTTATTCACCTTACCAGTCACTCACAGGCTAAGTCCTCAGAGTCTTCCAGACTGAATGTCCTCCATCCTTATGCTTTCAGCTCTGATGACGATCACTGCTTTTGATTATCAGTCACAAATAAGCATATCAGCAGTAGACAATCCCATGGTGTGCCCCTCTCCGATGCCAATCAAAATGGAAGCTTGTCTGAGAGGGTTATGCACAAAAACTGTCCAAGGAGTGTGCTATCAGCGTCAGAACTGACAGTGCAAGAATGGGGAACAATTAGCCCCCAGGACTCCCAAGAAATTAAATCTGCAGTTGATTTTTTTTTCTTAACTTTTCCAAACCCTTTAAAATGTGTTTTCCCATTTCGGTCTGTACTCAAAATGCATGCATCTACCAAAGAACGCAAATTCAGTATTTTACTTATTGTGTGCAAGCTCACTGTTTGTGAGCTCGGTAAGGATAATTTTGACATCAGAGACTGTGAAGTGCATTGTTTAAAAACAGGACTAATTGACTAATAAATGCAAAAATACCATTATGCTTAAAATGTTTAAAATGTTTAGTAATATAAAGCAATTAACTACTATACATTGTATTGGTGTATCATCCAAATGTATACATACAGTATATATATATATATATATATATATATATATATATATATATATATATATATTTAAGGTGAGCAGTCAGGTAAATAGTAAATATAGGTTTGAGAGTTCCATGTTCCAAATGAACATCCGAATAGAGAAAATGTGATAATAGTGACAAATAGAACAAACTTAGTGATAGTATATAGAGTTTACAGAGGCAGCAGCACTCATTGTAATCAAACTCGGTCTGGGAGTTGTAAAACTTGCCCAGAAGCATCTCTCCTTCTGTTACACTGTAAATAAAAGAGGGCCAACTCCCTACTGAGTTAAAAAGTAACAACTAGGAATGTGGCTGCTGTTTACAATGTAACAAGGACGGATTCCTGATGAGTTACATTTTAAAGCAGCCACACACCTACTATTACATTGTCATCAGCTCACAGCTGATTCGCAGCTTTCTGCAATGTGAGAGTGATCTGTTCTGTCTTTTCACATAGCTAGACATTTGTCTGCATTGCATGTCCCAACTTTGGGGACTCAGAATTGGGAGTGGGGACCACACTGAACACGGAGTGCCTTGCTGGGGCAGTGTGGCTTCCACATGTATCTGCAGATATATGCAGCCAAATCTCTGTCTTTCCACTTAGCTAGACATGTTTGTTGCTTGATATTTAGTTGATGAGAGGGTTAGACTGGGCGGTAAATTAGTTCCCAGGCCCTGAATAATAATGTTGATAATTTTGTATAAATAGTGATTGAGCTGCTCCCACCCCCCTTTCTACATACAACATTACTTTAAGCCTTGGATTAGAAGTATCAAATGTGCATTTGTTCTTGGTCTCATTCTATTCAATGGCCATAAATTACTAAATTGGGGAAACTAAATAGTCATGTTCCCTCTGACATCACCAGCTTCCACTGCTGATTAAAAGGATCTTACTACTTCTATACTACAGATCATACCCTTCATAAGCCTACAGTGGGGCTAGAAAGATAATTAGCAAATTGCAATTTATTCTATTGTCAATATTAATGGCATGCTTGTGTATATTAGGGGCATAATCCATATATTAAAATATGTAGATTCATGTGCGTGGTCAGATTTAATAGAACGTAGAATTACTCCTATGTGACAAGTAATATTTTGACAAGATAACAAATTAACCTTGAAAATAAACAATGCGTGATGGTAATTTTAAATTACTTTGGGAACACCAAGAGCAGCTGCTTGATGCATCAGAAAAAAAAATCCAGCAACATTCTTTGAATACGCGCTTGACTATGTTCTCCCCCAGCAATGTTATTTTAATGACAAACGGCTTATTTTCATACCCTCTGTCTGATACACATGCAAATAAGAGTTAGATTGTCATTTTACATAAATGATAATAATTAAACTATCTGGATCACACAGGCGTGTTTTGTATTTTGTTAATGTTTTGAGCAGTTATATTATTAGAAGTAATTCAACAAATGGTTACTATTACGGGGTTACACACCTATGTGAAAACATGGTGTTGGGGCACAGTAATCCAAAGCACTGTTAACCTACAAACTGTCCTGCCCATGATTTTCAAAGCCTACGTTAATTTATGTGCCGCTTTGTACCATGTTGTGGTAAAATTCTTTAAGAAATGGTTTGAACACAACACATCACCACACCACCAAAGAAGTCTATGGACGAGAAGCACAAACTAAAGCATCATGTAGACCAGGGGTCCCTAACCTTTTTTTCACCGTGGACCGGTTCAGGATTTGGTAATTTTACCGCGGCCCGGTGGGGCACTGGGGGGCTGAATGGGGCGGTGCGGCGGCATTGATTGTTAATATTGTTTTGATTCAATCATTTTAATGTTAACGTATTTAAACATGCCTTCGAAATAAAATACAGTGGCATGACAATGGTAATGGGCACGGAGGGCAGCAGGGCGAGAGCAGGGTGGACAATGGCAATGGGCACAGAGGGCAGCAGGGAGAGAGCAGGGTGGACAATGGCAATGGGCACAGAGGGCAGCAGGGAGAGAGCAGGGTGGGTAATAGAAATGGACACAGAGGGCAGCAGGAAGGGAGCATGGTGGACAATGGCATTGGGCACGGAGGGCAACAGGGAGAGAGCAGGGTGGACAATGGCAATGGGCATGGAGGGCAGCAGGGAGAGTGAATGGTGGACAATGGCAATGGGCAAGGAGGGCAGCAGGGAGAGCGAATGGTGGACAATGGCAATGGGCAAGGAGGTCAGCAGGGAGAGCGAATGGTGGACAATGGCAATGGGCACAGAGAGCAGCAGGGAGAGAGCATGGTGGACAATGGCAATGGGCACAGAGGGCAGCAGGGAGAGAGCAGGGTGGACAATGGCAATGGGCACAGAGGGCAGCAGGGAGAGAGCAGGGTGGACAATGGGAATGGGCATGGAGGGCAGCAGGGAGAGCGAATGGTGGACAATGGCAATGGGCAAGGAGGGCAGCAGGGAGAGAGCAGGGTGGACAATGGCAATGGGCACAGAGGCCAGCAGGGAGAGAGCAGGGTGGACAATGGCAATGGGCACAGAGGGCAGCAGGGAGAGAGCAGGGTGGGTAATAGAAATGGACACAGAGGGCAGCAGGAAGGGAGCATGGTGGACAATGGCATTGGGCACGGAGGGCAACAGGGAGAGAGCAGGGTGGACAATGGCAATGGGCACAGAGAGCAGCAGGGAGAGAGCATGGTGGACAATGGCAATGGGCACAGAGGGCAGCAGGGAGAGAGCAGGGTGAACAATGGCAATGGGCACAGAGGGCAGCAGGGAGAGAGCAGGGTGGGTAATAGGAATGGACACAGAGGGCAGCAGGGAGGGAGCAGGGTGGACAATGGCAATGGGCACAGAGGGCAGCAGGGAGAGAGCAGGGTGGGTAATAGGAATGGACACAGAGGGCAGCAGGGAGGGAGCAGGGTGGACAATGGCAATGGGCACAGAGGGCAGCAGGGAGAGAGCAGGGTGGGAAGCAGTAAGGAATACAGAGGGTAGCAGTAAGGAATACATGGGGCAGCAGGAAGAGGCAGAATGGGCAATATAAAGGGGCTGTAAGGCAGTAATTTGCACCTAGAAAGAAGCACAGTGGACTGGAGGTAGAAAAAGCTGACTGCTGCAGTATCACACAATTCAAACATGGTCAGCACAAACAGCAGCAGACTGCACACATCTAATAAAACTTACACATCTACTATCCCCTACTCCAGCTCCATCACATGTGCTGCAATTCTGATAAATTAAAAGTCAAAGGAAACAACAGTAGAAGAACCCTGATGATGATGATGATGATGATGATGTGTGTGTGGGGGGGGGGGGATTCTAACAGGGTATGAACTCTGCCCAGCAAATTAGGCAGAGCCATGAGAGCAGGACCAAGAGGGGAGGAGGAGGTAGGACACACGGACTGGCAATCAGCAGCACAGCTTTGCTCTCATGTCGCTCTCCTCTTCTCCTTAGCTAGAAGACAGGGGGGGGGGGGGGGGGCGATCACAGAAAGCTTCCTTCTGGTGAGGATGCTGTTATTTCCCGCCACCTGTTCCAGCTCAGCAGCAAGTAATGTTCTCCCCCCAGGACCACACCGAGCAGCCCTTTGGATACATCCTGCTCTGCTGCTGTTCAGTGTTCTCCTGGATTTGGAGTAAACAAACTCCCGGGCGGCTGGGCAGCCCACCCATCCCCTCCTCCGCTTGCTTGCACGCACTTTTGCTCAGACTCACAGTCACTGAATCCTCGATGTCCCGACAGCAGCAGCTGCAGCTGACAAGTACGGCCCTGTGCAGCGATGATGTAAGGGGCGGGGGTTTGGAGCGCGGGGCGCAATAGCCTCAGGGCCCG
Organism: Gastrophryne carolinensis; assembly: GCA_027917425.1. Classification (NCBI taxonomy): domain Eukaryota; kingdom Metazoa; phylum Chordata; class Amphibia; order Anura; family Microhylidae; genus Gastrophryne; species Gastrophryne carolinensis. The sequence continues at coordinate 175,216,542 of CM051237.1, read as the reverse complement.
GTACCATTTGAGCCACGGACCAGTAGCGGTCCGCGGCCCGGGGGTTGGGGACCAATGATGTAGACTATGTACCATAAGCTACAAAAAGCAAAAAAAAAATAATTTAGGTAAAACAAAGTTAAAAAAATTTACTGCAATGCATTGCAAGCCCTGTTCTCACTGTGCTGGGTATGTGTGACCATAACCCTAATTATCTGGCCTTTCAGCATAAAGCTAGCAAAATAATGACCAGGGTCAGATTAAAGGAAGGATGAACCAGGGCTCCCACCCTGGGGCTTCCACTACTTGTTAATAAGGAGCAGTGGTTGATCTACAGCTACTTATGGGTTCTGTACCATACCTAATCTAGTCCCTGGCCTTATCTGTAATATGTTGGGCACTGTGTGGTATATCAAACAAAACCAAATGTGGAGAGCAGGGCAGCTTCCAGGCAAAATAACGCTAAATGCGGGAAGAAAAAAAAACAGCCTCATCCTCATCCACCTTATGGTGCTGCTGCGGTCCCATACAGGTATGTGCCATGCTGTGCCTCTACCTTAGCAGAAGGCAATGCCTCACTCCCATGACTGAGTCTAATATGGAAGGATGATGGCCTATACCACTGACAGTTGCCCTGACTCATCTGTGGGGTGACTGGGATAAACATAGTCTTGGTGCTCAGGGCAGTCACTCTTCTACCCCTCCACATCAAGGGTTGTTCTGGTTGTTCTTAGAAGAAGTAAAGGTAAAGCAATTGGACCCCTGAGTATGGAGGGGGAGGATTTATTTGGAGAGAGCGGCACTAATGTATAAAGTGGACATAGAGTCTTAATAGGTGGAGGAAGGCCTGTTCCACTATAAATATACCCTCCCAGCTTTGAAGTGAGCAATATGAACCTATTTCTACCTGGGTTCCCGTGTGATGGGAACTAAAAGAAGCAACACACACTGCAGAAGCCAATGCAAATCAATTGGGGTCATAGTTGTGCATTACACACCAATCTCTCATTATATCAGGAAGCCCTGCAACTTAGAACAGAAAAAAAAAAAGTGTGATGCTATTCAGAGTTTTTTAACGAGTCTGTCCAGACAAGAACCCCTCTCCCCCATCTGTCCTAGTCCAGCAGTGTAAAACAAAGTCCAGTCCTGAAACATGCAGGCCCGTTCTCTATCCACAAGTGACCTTCTAGATCACAGAGCCACCCCCTACATACATTTTACATTTCTGGATTAGAACGGATCAGATGCAGGATACAGAAGATGAGTAAGGGTTAAAATAGCCAGATGTCAATCATTCACACAGAGGTAAACTAAATTTACTTGTAGCAGCAATTTTCTTAAAGGAGTCTGGCAGTTGGTCCTTGTTGATTTGGTGGTGCCCTGCTGTGTGAAATCCCCAGATTGCCCCACTCAACCCATGTTTTTGCCATTTCCGCAGCGCCTGCACTGGTGCTCATGCAATCAGCACGGTATGTCGTGCATACTAATGCATGGCTTAAAGCTGTTTTTTGGACTGCCCATTGACAAAGGAAGTGGGAGTGGCCGCATCCCCAGTTTCCCTGCAGTATTGCTGAGGATGCAGTCGCGGCCTGTAATTGCAGCAAGGGACCGGCAGCAAAGTAAGGGGTTTCCGGATGACCTGGGGGGAGGGTTTACATAGTAAGGCATACCTGATCGGGATACCACAGGGGGCACCTAGTGGGACGGCCCTGGAGACTTTTAGGCTCCAGGGCCGGCTGCAGGGCTGTTTGGTCCACTTTACAATGATTATGTTTTGTGGTCTGTTGATTAATACTTGGAAGTCTGGGTATAACAGCACCTTACAAGTGAATGTCATGGCAGCTAAATGCTATGGTTGCTGGTATTTGCTAAACTTTTACGGCATTGGCTAAACCGGTGTGTAACCAGCAGGGTCCACTGTAATATTATAGAGTGGCACATACTGCTTTATGTTAGTGTATTTTTGCTTTATCAGACCTTTGCTTCATGTTTTAAAAAAAAAATGTTTTCGTAATCATTAGCACTCCATAAGATGTGACATAGTATGCGGATATAATAGAAAAAACTAAATAGAGTGGTTATACATTTTTTGGTAATCTTTCCATATTTCATCACTACAATAGCAAAATGTCAACTAATAGTCTTACACTGCTGCTTCTAATAATGTTCTCTGTTCAATCCTGAAAATAGCCCTTCATAAAACAATTACTTTGCCGTAGCATTAAGATGAAGACATATACAGAAGCAAAAGAAAAAAAAATTACATCTAAAAAATTGATATAGCGAGATCTTATTTTCCACACACTTACACATGCATGAGGAATATGCCACCTATTTACAAATACAAAATTAATTTCATGTTTTACATTTCGGCTGTGAAATAAAGGACGACACTAGATAATGAAAAACGAGAAACATAATGCATATCTATAGATATCAAATGCAAATGAGGACAATGTATTCACTTAAAGTGGACTTCACATCAAATGTCCCCTAGCTTTATAAACATAACTATAGGAGCCCGGAAGTCCCTGTCCAGGCTAAAATACCAAATAGCGGATGCTCGTCCTTTGTCCCCCACTCTTGCTTCCTCCTACTCTGGCTCAGTTCCTACAGATGAAACAGGTCAAGGCGTATCTGGCACGCCTTCTTATTTAAAGTAACTGTAGCCACATGCTCCAGGCACTGTGATGAAGGCCAGGAGCAGAATCTTATACACCAATTTGCTTGCAAATGGTGCACAAGTTTTACACCCCATGTTCCAACAGGCCTCGATCTAGGCAATGGGTACTTTTAACACACCTTTGCATTGCTGTTAGTTCGCACAGAAGTATTTCCTAATTGTGTGTAGGCAGACATCTAGGTTCTATCATACCTTATCAAATATGGATTATAAAAATACCCCCAACTGTTTCCACATTTGGAAGGCAGAGGGTTGAACTTTCCAGGTGTGTAGAAACTAGGAGGTAGTTTCATTATTAGAAAAGCCTCGCACATTGACAAACGTCCCATGAGAATTTTCACCTCTGGCACTTCTGAGCCAGAGAAACCATCAGAATGGCCCAAGAAAGACTGATACAATTCAACTGGTACAGTCAATTGGTAAGTACCACTTTATAGTAAGTCTAGTAAGTAACAAAAATGTTGAGGATAGATGGAAGAAAGTAATAAAGAAATAAATGATAGATGATAGATATGAGACATTTGCAAATATAAAGCATAAAGGATAGACAAATACATACTGTAGGTGGTGAGAGAAAGAGAGAAAGAAAGGATAGGTAGATAGATAAATAATAAAAATGAAGAGGTTTAAAAAAGGAAGAAAGAAGGAAAGAAGGATGAATTAGAAAAACGGAAAGAAAAAGAGAAGGGAGGAAGAAAAAAAGGGGAAAAAAAAGAAAGAAACAGGGAAGGAAAGATATAAGATAGATAGTGCTTAAGAGGCAGTCAGTGAGCTGTGACATGAAAGCAGGGAGAGGAGCAACAAGGATGAGTACAGGGCTGTAGTTACATGTATCCTCTCTGTTTTCTCACACCCTGTCCATCCGCATGTCTCCCCCGGTTACAGAGACTCACCAAAATGCTGCAGCACCCGCCACCAGCACCTTGTGTAGCTTGTGGACTTCTGGGAGGTGAGACAGCCCTTGTCCTATTGGCCCAGCTGGCACCCTCGTCTCGGGGGTCAAGAGCTCTATGCTGTACAACTGCCGCGGGGCTGAGCAGGGATGAAGAAGGCGTGAGCGGGGCGGATTGAGAAGCAGCGACCTTGCAGCCTAGTAGCTTCATGGGAACACTGATTACAGTACCATTTTTTTCATAAAAACAAGATCACAAAGGACATCAGGCCATCAGTTGACTATTATAGATTCTTGGTGTGGGTACAAACCCCCTGCTTTATGTGCATATGACTGATTTTGTTCAAGTTAACCAGAATTAACAATGGATTTCACTTTGCTAGACAGTGAAAGAGAAGAACAAGTCTGTATCTGCTTTGAATTGTTTTACTTGTTTGAACACTTTAAAAAAGCCTTTGTGTCACTTTCCTGTTAATTAGGGGGGAGCCCAAACTTACTTAAAGTGATCATTTACCCAGAAATGTGGCTTATGTAGTCACAGTCCCTAGTGCAGTGCCCCAAAACAGCATGTGTTTCTTCTTTTACTCAGGCTTTGCCCAATATTCATAAAACCACTAACTGGATACTGTATAATGTTTGAATGGCTCCCGCAGGTGCTTTCCCGCAAAAATACATTCAGTCACACATTGTCAAATTAATATTAGTATGATATTATTATACCACACAATTTTGGTATTTATGTAGTGTTGATTTTGTATATTGATTAATTACAGTGGAGTTATCTTAGCACATTTAGTCACTTAGATTTAGATACATATCTGTTTATATTTTAGTACTGTGCACTTTACTCATTCTATGAAGTCAATTCAGGGCCAGATGATAATTCTCAATGAAAGTCCATGGCAGTTTTCTCTCCTAAAAAAGGAGTGAGAATTCTCACCTGGCTCGACCCCTATGACTTGAGAGCTTTATACTAGAGATTGACTGAGTTTGATCCAAGAGCACTTTGTTTTATTGATTTATTTTCCTGACAGTACTGTTTTTTTACATATTTGAAGTGCTGACCTTACAGTCAGTATGAGACCATATTTACCTACGCACTGGCCCTCAGTTTTTTTAAAACAATTTTTGAATTTTTGGATTTGTCCTTGGAGGTTACCACTGGTAATAACATGTTCTCCACAAGAACGTATAGAAAGAAAACAGCGGGAAACATGGCGCTGAGGGCTGAAAGTTGTCACCCAGCCCATACTATCGGAGCGATTCCCATTGGTGAGATGATCAGGGCATGCCGTAATTGCTCCCAAAAGGGAGCGTTTGAGGAGAAACTGATTACAGATAGATTACAGGACCCTGGGTACCCTTCAGATTTGCTGGCACGTGCTAGAATCATAGCCAGCTCAAGAGACAGGATGGCTATGTTGAGGAAACCCATCCATGATAAGAGAAAACAGCGGGGGGACCAATTCTAATAGGGGGAACTCCGTGGGAGGGGGGGACGCCCTTGGGAGCCGGGGTTGGTGTTACATTGGTTACATCATACAGTGAAGAATTTCACGAGATTAAAGCGATTGTTAATAAACATCTCCCACTTCTCAATTGTGACCCTCAACTCAAAGAGATTTTGAAAGACGGGATTAGAATTGTTAGTCATAAAACCCCGACTCTAGGCCAGAAGTTGTCACCAAGCTTGTTTAATAGACAATCAGCTGCGTCTACCACATGGTTAGCACATCAGGGTTTCTTTAAATGCGCGAGGAATAGGTGTGGTATTTGTAAATATACACAAACTGGCACCCATTTTGTGTCTACAAATACACAGCAAAGGTTCCAAATCAAGAATTTCATCAATTGCATCACCACTAACGTGATCTTTTTGATAACATGTGCAAGTTGTAATATACAATATGTGGGATGTGCCACCCGAGCTTTGAAGAAGAGAATTTCGGAACACATAACCTCCTCCTCTTCAGAACGCCTAAACCCAACATCTAATGTCAGACGACATTTTAGAAATCATCATGGAGGAGATCTTACACACGTTAAGTGTATGGCAAATGAGAGGGTCAAGTTAGGCCCAAGAGGTGGAGATTTAGTGGAAAGACTACTCCAACGTGAGGTTTTCTGGATTTTTAAGCTAGGAACCCGTATCCCGAAAGGGTTAAACTCGCGATGGGATGTGGATTTATTCCTGAGGAATTGAGAGCTGTATATATAATTTTTTTTTCTGTATCCCTAAATGTTTGATATGGTGAGAGTAGGGGCTATATGAATAATCCGAGATGGAGGAATGAATAGGTCCGACTGCTTGAGTCAACAGTTTTCACATATAGATTTTCCTGACATATGGGCTCTTTTCATACATGTTTTTCTAGGCTAGGATTTAGTCGTTGGCTATATCTTTTCTGGAAGAATAGGACCATTATTAATGTAAGAAAGCGAGTCAGGATATAAATAACATGTGAGATACTGCTGACTGCATCAGATTTAGTTTATTCTTAATAATCTGTGATTAGATGGCTAAACATACCTAATTAAGGTATGTTTTAGGATGACTTGTTCCATGGTACTAAGCAGACTTTTAACCTGGGGGACTCATGATTCAGCTTACACACCAGTAGACTGAAATTTACTATTTATTTTTCTTTATTCATATAATGTACCTGTGTTCTCCTTTTTTTGTCTGTGCAATGAGTTAGAGTGCCACTTTAAAGTATCTATGTAAAACCTATGAGTGCTTGTTATTAATACGCTTTTGGAAATGAGGCAATTTTGCACATTTTTGCATGTCATCCAGAGCGCAGTGAAGCGGTTTTCAGTATATGGGCTGTGCCCTCAATGGCGACATCTATGCATTCACTTCCGCCAGCAGTATGCGGCGCTGTATGCGGCGTCTGTAATCTGTCTTATGGGCGAGCGCTATGCCCTTAATGGCAGTCTGTATGTAGCTCCTTTCTGCCAGCACGATGACGTCAATCTGATGTCCGCCTATGGCAAGCTTCTATTGAGGCTGCCTGATGTGGATTGGAGGATTTACTGCATCCTGTTTCATTGCGCAATCTGGGGCATAGGAGGACACGGCGTGAGCCATGTAAGGTAATGTTTTACCGGACTTAATTGTATATGGTGTGCTCGCTTAGTGATGGTTATCCCCAGGTGTATTCGATTACTGTATATGTTACTGCTCAAATAGCGTGTATTCGAGTTGCCTCCCTGTCCTGAGTAAGGGCTGAGGCCCGAAACATGTAGACGTCAGGAGATGCTCATGTATATACCTTTCATGTCTTTGCTGCTGTGATGGCCTTTTAACTACTTTCAATAAAGGACTGATTTTTACTGTTCACGCTGCATTGGCTGACCCTACAAGTTCTTCAGGATTGATGTCATATGAGAGGTCTCTGCCTTTTGCCTGCCGTGTTGAGCTTTTGATTGTATTCCTGGGATCCATAGCTGGCAAAACTTGGAACTTGCATGCAGTTTTTTAAAATGTTGGTGATTGTCTTCTATCTGTTTTGTATTTTTGTGATGATTTTGTAACAACAAATTTTGGAATTTTTTTATGCATCTGGGTGTGCAATTCTGTAGCAGTTTGTTGCTTGCCTGCTTTTGTTGAGAGACCTACTCACCTTACCTGCCCACGTTCCTGCTATCTTGCTACACCCGGGAGTATGTATCCCACAATCCTTCTGGGTGCAGCCTTTGACTCCACGAGCAGCGGTGAGAGGCAGCGCGGTGAGCAGGACTTGCGGGAGTGGGTGACGGCATTGTGGTGCGAGTCCCTGGGAAACAAAGCTGCGGACTGCCAGTAGACTGCAGATTCCTGTTGATTCATGGAGCGTGATTTCTGAGTTTCCGGCATGGAGTGTGGTTTCCGGCTTGCAGAAGCAGCTGCACAGCCACCATCAGTAGGCTGTGTGGCTGCAGGGACATCCGGGACCGCCCCAGGAAGGTGGGTACGTTTTCTGTGCTTTTCTTATTTTAAACTGTTGGTTCAATTTAAACTCACTTTTGCAGTGGTACCCCCAGAATCCCTCCGGCTGTTGTGTGCTGCTGTGCCAGGCCTATCATGGTTAGGCACAGCCAGAGGGAAGCGATAGTGGGAATCTTTGATGCTCCCCTTCAATTACGGATTATATGCTGCTAAAAGTGCTGATTGGAGGGGTGCCCCTACAAGTGCCTTGGGAGAAGTAAGGATCAAGGGCTTTCTTGAGGATTTCACACAGCAGGGTATCCTAAATAAGGAAGCCCCTAGAATGAAGAACAAAACCTGAAAGACTGAAAATTCGGGGTGGTGTTCCTCTTTAAGGTATCTAGGAGACCTGCTTCCTAGTTACTACATGACAGGGGGTTTGTTGCCTTAGCAACATTGTGGAAAGGGAAATACCCTACTTATTCAGTAAGAAAGCCAAGGAAGCAAACAAAATTCAAGTTGCAATAAAGCTTCTGGAAATACTCAAGGGACCTGTAAAAAGTATACCAGGAAGCCTTTATTTATAAAATGCAAAACTGATCTCTTAAAAAGTTTGTTAGTTGTTTTCTTACAAACTGCAGCTTGTAAAAGAAAAATAGACATCTGTGGCTCATATTGCATCATAAATTAGGCAATCAGTGTGACTGCTGCTGTTTGTCTTAATAGTGCCACATTTAGTACAGCATCATCATTTAAATCTATAGAGGTATACTGCAATAAGGCATTTTAAGGATACGCTAGAAACCGCAAAGCCGAGCACTGAGCCAGATATGAAAAAGAGTGAACAAAATAGCTTTTCAAATCTACTGATATGGCATATTTATTATCAGCCTGTTAACCATTGGTTCTAAATCTGGACCATTTAGCCATTAAACCTCATTTAATCACCACATTGTTCATCTGTGCGTTCTAGTTTTGAAAGTTATACTAAAGGCAAGTGCGATTGCTGTCCCTTTGTCTTGGGCTACACGTTGCACTGTCATAAACTTCAATCCACAATGTGATGTAAGCACACTATGATGAGTGTGTGGGGGGAGAGGAGGGCAGGGTTTCAGAGCTGCAGAGTGAGAGACAGCCATCTAAGTAGGGAGTGGCGGTGTTTCTGGGCTTGGTCCACCGAAGGTTGATTGATGGACCATATCAGTGGGGTGGGGACTGAGAGCTTAATGAGGAAGTGATTTTCCTCACTAAGGAGACAGACAGAGCTGGAGGAACAGCGCTAGAGCAACTCAATGAAAGGTAAGCTACTGCTCACAACAGGATTGATCCTCTCCTGGGGGGGTGGGGGGGGGGGGCAAAGCTTTGATTTTACACTTAGCCTGAACAATCCCTTTGAATCAAGTATTGAATGTCAATAGGTATAGCCCCACAACAAACTGAAAATCATTTAGCCACCTCTAGTTGTTGACATTTGAAATCCACCAGTTTCCTTTTACCCTTTCTTTGGAAAAACTAACCTCAATAAAGCAGCAAGAAAAAACGTGGGATTTGTATTCATACATCTACAAAACAAATGATGCTGAAATAGAGAAATATGTCTGCTCGTGTATTTTGAACAGCATCGCCGAAGTTACACAGCTCCACCAACAAACTTGTGCATAAAAATAATCAAAGAAAAAAGCATTCCTAATGCTAGATAAAGAAAAAATAACACTCCTTTATTTCCCTACAACTATATACAGTCACAAGGTATTTTATCCAATATTCATTAAGGCTCTAGTCACACCTCTCCACTTGCGCTGCATTGGGCAAGGAAAAATGCTGCCCATTGTTTCTAATGGGACAGTTCGTATATATACACTGCGTATATATGTGAACTGGACTCTTGAAAAAGGCTTATTCGCCGAAACGTTGAGTGCTTGTTTGGTGCTATCTGCTGTGTCCCAGCCTGTA